>CM053587.1:143808001-143828640 GCA_028646515.1 Pseudochirops corinnae | reverse complement strand
ATATATATATATATATATTTGTATATATAGATTCTTTCCCTTCCTCCCTCATCACCTACCCCCACTGGAAAGACAAGCAATTGAATACAGGCTGTACATGTGTAGTTACACAGAACATCTCCACAATGGACATGTTGTGAGAGACTGATTATATGTCCTTCCTTGCTATCCTACCCCCCACCTTGTTCTATTCTTGACTCTGTCCCTGTCCCTTTATAGAAGTGTGTACTTCCATCAACCCTCCCCCCCACCCTCCCCTTCATCATCCCACCTCTCATCTCCCTCCCTCCCAATCACCTGTGTGGCAAGATACCCAGTTTAGAGTTTATGTCATTCGGAAGGAAAACTTCTTAACAATTACAGATATCGAGAAGTAGAAGGGTGTCTTTCAGGAGGTAAAGATACCCCTTTCCTTGAAATCACTAAGCCCAGTGCTGAATGAGCACTTCTCAAATCTGATGCAAGGAGAATCTTTCAGAAACCTCATGGACCGAGCAGGCTCTGAGTCCCTTCTTAATATTGAGATTCTGTGAAAGACAAGATGCAAATATTTAAATAGCCTTGTAATTCATTTATGAAGTGCCTGCTATATACAACATTTAGTAAGTGCCTGTTATTGTTCAATCATTTCAGTTGTATCTTCTTTGTGACCCCTTTTGGGATTTTCTTGGCAGAGAAACTTGAGTGATTTGCCATTTCCTTCTCCAGCTCATTTTACAGATGATGAAACTGAGGCAAAAAGGATTAAGTGACCTGCCCGGGGTCACACAGCTAGTAAGTATCTGAGGCCAGATTTGAATTTAGGAAGATGAATCTTCCTGACTCCAAGCCCAGCATTCTATCCACTGTGCCATTTACTATAAACAAATCATTGTAGGAGGGATTAGAGGAGCTACAAAGATTAGATAAGACAGTCCTTGCCCTTCAGTAGCTTGTAGCCTAGTAGGGGTACATAGTACATACATAGAAAACTATAATACATAAATATAGAGCACACTACATATGTAATCTAATTATGTTGCATATATGTACATGTGGTAATAAATAAACTATGATACATAAATGACCATGAAACTTTATGGCTCCATTAGTATTTCCAATTGAAGCACATGATTCAAAGCAAATTATTTTCTGATTGATACAAATTGTATTATCTGTCACTTCTCATCTTCAAAAGTCTCCCAAAACCTATTACTTTTTATTATATTTTAGTGGTAATGGCTAAATTCTTCACCCAGAAAGCAACTTACTGATACAGCAAATACTTGGAGCTAAAAAAAATTATTGAGTTTGAATTGTGGCATCTAAATCCTCCTATTTCACTGTAGAGCTCATTGATGTTCTTATGTCTTCCGGTTGTCCTACTTCACATTTGCCCCATGACATTAAATTGAGTAGTTGTAATGCTAAGAAATCCTCATCTCTCAAGGGCAAAAATTTATAGTATCCTTGAAAGAACCTCATTATAAGAAAATTCAAACTTGCAAAGTAGATTAATTAAAGTGTGATGATTCACTTCACAAAAATATTTGGTTTTTTTAAAGAGTAACTGTAGAGCTCTTTTAATTGAGGAGTTCTGATACAATTCTAATAAATGGTGAATGTTTATTGAATACCTACTATGAGCAACCAATGCTGACACATATAAAAGATGGTTCAATATACAGATACTTTATACACAATTTTTTTTCAAAAACATTATCTGTTGCATAAAGGGAGGCATGTGTAGAGTAATGGAATAGATTATTATAACAAATGCAAGCTATGCCAGTGTTTGACACCTTCAGTTCTCTAGATGCAAGACCAGTTTAATTCAGAAACTAATATCACTCAGCATTAGGAATGGCTTGGCAACATTATGCCAATAAAACCTTGTAGATTCTTTTAATACAAAGGATAATTGGCAAGTAGGGGCAATGAACATTGATAGATAATAATAATAATAATAATAATAATAATGTAGTACAGTAGATTGAGTTCTTAGTCTGGTGTCAGGAAGAACTGAGTTCAGATCTTACCTTAGACATTTCCTATCTGGGGGACTTTGGACAATGCACTCAGTCTCTGTCTCCCTCAGTTTCCTCTACTGTAAAATTGGAATAATAATTGCACCAATTTCACAGGGTTGTTAGATCAAATGAGATAATATTTGTAGAACATTTAGACCCATGCCTGGCACATAGTAAGTGCTTATAAATGTGTCTTCCCATAGTCTTTACAATATTAAGTATTTTTATCTTTTTTTTTCCTTATTTCCATTTTGCAGCATGTGAATTGAAACTGTAGATACAGAGAGAGAGAGAGAGATTTAGTCTGCATTTCTTGCATTACTTATAATTAAGAATAGTCCTACATACACTTGTTAAGAGCTTACCATTCTTGTGAGAACCATTTCCTCATATCTTTTGATCACTAATCCATTGGTATTTCCCATATTTTTAGTGAAAACACTTGATTGGGGGGGGGGGGTATATATTCAGATAGCCATGTACCCATCATATATTATCTAATTTTGTCTTAGACAGTAGTAAAGTTCTAGCTGCAAGGGATGGATCATGGCCATCCAGCTCCTGTTGTACACTACCTAACACGGCACCAGGCACAGACAGGCTCCATACTAAATACCTTTGTTACTGATAATAAGCTCAGCAACACTTCGGAAGACTGTCAAAAATGCACCCTCAGCTAGCAGGTGTTCATATCAAAAAGAAGATCTGTTTAAGTTCCCTGGAGTTCAGCTTTCACTTGAACTTCATTCACCAATAGAGCAAGTTATCATAATTCAGGGAAGCATTTAAGATTCCAGCTAAGTCAGTTTCTTCCCCACTCATGTTTGGAATCTTTCAGGTAACTCCCAGTGGACAACAAGATGGATGTGAATTTATAAACACAGTCAGAAATGCACATCTCTAAATAACCTCAAATAAATTGCACTGACAGACTGAAGTCTATACTTGTCCCTGCGGTCAATATCTTGGGACTATGAACACTGGGCTTGGGCTCTGTATGGGGACCTCCTGCAATTGTTTTCTCCATGAGAAGCCAGATCTTATTTCTGTTTTGTTTGTGTTCACCCTCTTGAGGTTGGAAAATAGAACATGCAGCTGATCCCCCAGCCAGGGGCTGCTCTGCCTCCCTGCTCACTAATGAAGAACCAACCTTTGCCATAGGCTTCCAAGCCTCTGCTGCCACCTAAACGTGCCACCCCCTTTAGAAGAAGAAAAGTCAGATGGAGAAACTGGACTGATGTTGTCCCCTTAGCATTATTCAAAAGCCAGCTTTTGCCAGGGATCTGACAAGAAAACATTAAGCAATGGCTGTTACGAATGTTTTATTCTGTTTATGTACAATTGCCTTAAGCTTAGCAGATACAGCATTAATATGAGGCATTTCAACAAAGTCAAAAACATTTATTAAGCTCTCCGTCTTTGAAAGGCACTGTGCTGGTTGTGGGGGAGGGTTCAAAAGACAAAATCAGGAAAGTTCTTGCCCTCTAGATAATTACATTCTACTGGGGCTGGGGGGTGGGAATAACATATAACACATCTACATAAATATAAGATCCATGCCAAGTATCCCAAAGGCATTTGGAGGAATATTGATGACTGGAGGCTGTGAAAAACTTGATTTAGGAAATGGCAGCTAAGCTGGGCTTTCAAGAAAGTTAAGTGAAGCTTAAATGGGAATGCTTTCCAGATGTGGGGCATCACTGCTAAGCAAGGACATAGAGATGTGAGATATAATGACCCTGCAAAGTCGGTGACCAGAACAGAGCATGCACAAAGGGGAATAATGTGATATCAGGCTAAAAAGGTAGTTAAGAGCTAAATTGTGGAGGCTTTAAATACCGAGAAGATTTTGGTTGAATCCTAGGGGTAATAGGTAGCTAGTAAATATTTTGGGGTCACGAGCAATGTGGTCTTAAATATGTTTTAGGAATAACAATTTGGCAGCCCGTGGAGGATGAATTGGAGAAGGAAGACCCTGGAGACAAGGAGAACAATTAGGGAACTACTAAAATGGTCCTGGTGGGAGTGAAGGACACCAGAACTGGGTAGACATTGGGTAAGAGGAGAGAGGAGGAGGAAGCGAGGAAGGTTCTATGAATAGATCTACAAGATTTGACAGTTAATTGTATATGGTGATAGAGAATCACAAATTAGGAGGACTCCAAGGTTTCAAACATGAATGACAGGAAGGATGGTGGTATTGTTAACAGAAATGGAGCAAGTACTGACTCACAGCTCTGCTTTATTCACTGATATATTGAAAGTGTATTTTGAGGGATGATATTGTCTTCTAGGAGAATTTTTTGGCTGTATTTCAGATCCTTAAGTATATACATTTTTTTCCCTCCATCACTATTTTTTTTTTATGATTTTCTTTTCTTTTTTTTTCTTTTCTTTTTTTTATTCTGCTTTTTGGAGGGCATTTCACTTGCCCAAAGTCAAATGGCTAGTTAGTGTGTCAAGTGTTTGAGGCTGGATTTGAATTCAAGTCCTGCTGACTCCAGGGCCAGTGTTCTATTCACTGCACCACCTAGCCACCCCCCTCCATCACTATTTCTAAGCATAGAGAAATCAAACTGTCCAACAGAAGAAGATGCTAGGTTGATTGCTTGTGATGAATTCAGAACTCTAAGCTTTAGGAGAGAGAGTAGAGAGTCTCCTAAGACTCTGGTTGCACATTCACTCCCAATAGCTATGGAGTCTTCCTGCCTTTTTCTTCATAAATACTGGAACATCCTCCTTCATTTTCACCTTGCACTGTCTCCTGGGACCTTCAGGGAACATTAAGTAACCACTTCCCTCATCAGGGTCTACTAAGGAAGCTTTTTGGGTTTGGCTGTTTTCCTGACAGACCAGTAATGGGGCAGACTCTGATGTAAAGATCCATAATTACTCTATGCTAATGCCAGTGAGAAGGGTATTTAGAAATCAAGAATTTTCCTTCCTACAGCCCTTGGTCCCAAAGATAGTAAGAACCATTGTGAAGTAGGGTAGCCATTGAATCACGCCTGCCTGGAAAAATTTCTCATTGATACAGGATATGGTTTTTCAAAAGCACCTAAAGTTATACTTATTTTTAAAATAGAGAACTAGATTTGGAGTCTGAAAGCTTGGAGTCAAATCTGGGCTCTGCTACCATGTGACCCCAGGACAGGAACTTAACTTCTCATTTTTAAAAACAGGTGGTTGAATTGATTGATTCTTTCAAGCTCCTATGAATCTGTAAAAAGGTAAAGGATAAAAAAGGGGGAAGTTTATTATTACTTATTAAATAATAAAATTAAAATATATTATTATTAAATAACATTATTTGCTATTTCTTAATAAATTATTGATATTTTGTGTTAATATTAAAGTTTATTATGAAATAATAAAATTATAACCTGCATTTAAATAGAGCTTTAAGGTTTGCAAAGACTCTACATAAATTATTTGAGTTTTTCAACAACACTGTGAGGTAACAGATACTAGTTATATTAGTGCTCCCAGTTACAGATGGGGATACTGGGGTATAAAGAATTGAAATGGCTTTCCCATTATTCAATAGCTGGGGGTATGTCTCACAGGTGACATTTGAACTCAGGTCTTCCTGATGCAAAAACAGCTACCACCTCTCCTCTTTTTCTTCTCTTTCCTCTCTTCCTCTTCCTCAATTCCTTGTAGGTCAGGATCTCAAAGCCCTTCACCATTCTTGTTGCCCTTCTCTAGGTACTCCTCTCCAGCTTAACAATTTCAAAAACAATTTCAAAAATCTCTTTTTTAATATGCTGCCTCATCTCCCCAAAATGCAGCACTTGCTTTTAAATCCTCAAGTAGGAGTGTCAAAACCAAATATGGCTTAAATTTTATATAGCTCAGAAGCACGTCTCCTTCTGAGTGACAACCCAGCTGACATCTCTTCTAATTTAGTTCCTTGGTTCCTAATTATGTTGTTTATCCCACTATTGGTGGAAATTGAAATAGTTGTTTCAGTGGACAACACCTGGATCATCCCATGAACATTACCTAGTTACTGTAAGCACGTTATATTCATTGAGTTGTAGAATCATCATCAGCCATGTCTCTTCAAATGGCAAAGTTTGTACCCCTCGATCACTTTCAATGTAATGAATTTTTATTTTTAGCCCTCTATTTTCTTTCAGATCATTGTGACCTCCTGATTTTTCACCAGAATTTTAGCAAAATCTGAAAGATTAATTTCTGAAGTCTCTGGACTTCCATGCTTCCCATTTCACTTCCCAATGCTCATTTTCCTCATCGAGAAAAGACGGTTTTGGACTAGCTGGACCTTTAGAGAGCTAACGTCCTTTTTGTCTCTAATTCCTATGATGTGCTGAGTATCCGTAAAAACCAAGCTTATGACTTATGTAGTTCCCCACAATTCTGAAGAAGTAGCTTGTTTCCCAAATAATTTTATAATTTTGTTCTCCTATGATATCATCAGAGCTTTCTCCCTTTACTTCTCTGATTTTCCTCTGATTTAATTAAGTCCCGGATTTCTATAGCTACATTTCATATATGCAATGAAGTGTGCAATGTGTCATGACCTCACTCATCCAAGAGTTCCCCCAACCACTGAGGAGTGAGAACCACCCACACTTTCTCATCTTATGAGATTTTTATCCTTGCCTTTCCTTTCATAAATGCTCCATACAGAATATAGCCAATGTCCTGAATTTTCTTCAGTTCTTTCAGTAAGGGATACCAGTGTAATAATATGTGAGCTGTCTTTCTAACTGCTTTGTGCCATAGTTAATTAAACGTTGAACCTGGAATCAGGAAGACATGAACTCAAATTCTGCCTCAGACACTTATTGGGTGTATGACCTTGGACAAGTCACCTAACCACTCTGCCTCAGTTTCCTCATCTGTAAAGACTGTCTTGAGGATCAGTCAGCCAACTAACTTTTATCAAGCACCTATTGTGTGCCAGGGATAGTGGAAAGTGCTGGGAATGGAAAAGCAAGAAACAGGCCCTTCTCTCAAGGAGTTCACAAGGAGGTTAATATTAGGGGGCAATAGCACACAAACAAGTATGGACAATCATTGTCTGCATATAGGTTAAATTGAGGAAAATCTCAGAGGGAAGTGGTAAGATTAAAGCCCGGGAAAGGCTTCTTGGAGACAGTGAGACTTTCACCGAGATACGAAGAATGCCAGAGAAGCCAGGAGGCAGAGATGAAGAGGAAGAGTGTTGCAGACCTTGGGGTGCAGCCGAAGAAAATGCTGCGAGTCAGAATCGAGTGTCATGTGTGAGGAAAAGCTAGGCCAGTTTCACTGAATTATCAAGTGTCTGTGTGGGAGTAAAGTATAAGCAGCCTGGATAGGGAGGAAGGGGTCATTTACGGAGGACTTTAATCAAATGAGCTAATAAGTGTAAAAAGCTTTACCAACCTTAAAATGCTATGTCAACATCAGCCATTATTGCTAACCAAAGCTCTTGTAATATAAAAACAATAATAGTGACACTTTTCTAGCATTTGGGCACGTGCTAAGGGTTTTACAGAGCTTCTTTCATTGGATTCCCATCATAATCCTGGAAAGTACATACTATTATTTTCCCCATCTTACAGGTGAGGAAACTGAGGCTAAGTAACTTACCCAAGATCATATAGCTATTAAGTGTCTGGGACTTGGGGTGGCTAGGTGGCACAATGAATGGAGCACTGGCCCTGGAGTCAAGAGGACCTGAGTTTAAATCCAGCCTCAGACACTTAACACAAAAATTAGCCGTGTGACCCTGGGCAAGTCACTTAACCCCAATTGTCCCCAAAAAAGAAAAAAAATTAAGGATCTGGGGCTGGATTTGAACTCAGATCTTCATGACTCCAGGCCCAGCACTCTATACATTGTGCCACCTAAATTGTGCTTTATGAATGGGCTACCTCCTTTTTGGATATATATGAGCCTGAGGATGACTTTTATGTTACTTCTTACACATGAATTACCATAGGCAACTAAATGTCGTGGTGGATAGAGCACTGAACTTGAAGTCAAAAAGCCCTGAGTTTGAATCTTGCCCCATTTATTTACTAGATTTTAACCTCTCCCAGTCTTGATTTCCTCATTTGTAAATTAGGGATAATAAGAGCGCTTACTTTTCATGGGTTTTTGTGAGAATCAAATGAGAAATCGTATGTAAACCACTTTGTTAACATTAAGCCCTGATGAATATCTATTATCTATTGGAAATGCATCTTTGCCTTGCCCCTTGGTTTAACTGCATTTTAATTATTCTGAAATAATGGCACTCCATAATTCAGTTATATGTTATCAACAGGAAAGTAGTGGTGTTAAAACATGGATTTCGTGGCAATAAGTGAATGGGAATTGTTGGCAGCACTACAACTCCCACCCTCCCAATGTGGTCCATTGCATTATCTTCCTCTTTATCATTTTGGGAACCAGCTTATTTTTCAGTTACAGTACTGATCAGAAATATAACTACTGAAAACTATTATGATGACAATGAAATATATTCATAGGCTCAAGACCCTCATGATTCTAATAGGTTTTAAACCACTGACTACAACCAAAGGGAAATAAAGTAGTTGGGCATATCATGAGTACATCTCATGATGTGAAGGTGCCAGTTTGCCCCAAGTAATAGAATAGTAATCTCCCAATAGATTGTAATAGAGGATTATCTGAATGGGAATGGAAGCAGGCTACAACCAATTACAAATGAGAGAGTACAGAGGAAAATAAAAGTAAAGAATGTCGATGAAAGAAAATGTATGAGGGAACATGATGATGTCATCTGGTAAGAGAAAGGGATAAATAATGAATAGCCCATAATGCACTGCTGCATTTCTATCCTTGTAATGTCAAGAGAAAAGCAGGATGTTCCTCACCACATTGATGGGATCCCCTGTGGTGAATTCATGGTGAAGGCTGGGAACAAGAGTCACATGGGATAGGCTAGTGCAGGAAGGTTGTGATTTGTGTAGTGGGAGGGCATACCCACATTAGAAGCTAACATACATTTGGGACAGCTAGATAGTGCAGTGGATAGAGCACTGGTCCTGGAGTCGTGAGAACCTGAGTTCAAATCCAGCCTCAGACACTTACTAGCTATGTGACCGTGGTTAAGTCACTTAACCCTCAGTTTTCTCACCTGTAAAATGATGTACAGAAGGAAATGGCAAACCACTTGTTTGCGGTATCTTTGTCACAAAAACCCCAAATGGGGTCACAAAGGTTCACATATGACTCAACAGTAATACATTTGAGTATTTTAGTGGAGGGTGCTATTTTATTTACCTAAAGAAGAAAAAATATATAAAACATGACTACACAGTCCAGAGTTCTAACTCTTAAACCAGCGGTTCTCAACCTGTGGGTTATGTTCAATTTGTAACAATGAAAATACATCCTGTGTATCATATATTTACATTACGATTCATAACAGTAGCAAAATTACAGTTATGAAGTAGCAACAAAAATAATTTTATGGTTGGTGGTCACCACATGAGGAACTGTATTAAAGGGTTGCGGCATTAGGAAGGTTGAGAACCACTGTCTTAGACTAACAGTAAGCAAATTGTTCTTTTATTTCATCTGTCTTCAACACTGACCAGCAGTAGACTCTTATCAACATATGATCTGGTGTAGGACACATCCATGAGTTAACAAGGCAGCCATTAAAAGCATCAGTAAGCTCTGTGTAAGTACACAGCTTCCCAAAGTGACTATTTTTAACACTTTTGGATATATTAATTCTGTTGTGAATACTTTTCTAAAAATCTTGTTACTTTCCATACGTATCTTTCTCCAAGAAAGAAGCTCAAAGACATTCATTTACCTATTTTCTTAATTAAAACATCATTCATATGTTTTCATGAAGGTACTACATGTTTGTTCAGTAGGCTCAGTGCTTGTCTGGCCTGATAAATAAATGTTTGTTGAATGAATATTAATATATGTTGAATGTCGCTACAGTGAAAAACCTGTTTTTCAATAATAAGATCCTATGGGCAATGATTACTGTTATTTAAGTGGTAGTATCTAACATTTATTTAGTGCTTGCTATGTATGTGTATTAACTGCTTCACAATTGTTAAATCATTTGTTCCTCAAAAATAAAAATTATTGTAGGTTTTATTATACTGATTTTACGGATAAAGAAACTGAAGCAGGCAGAGGTTAAGTGACTTGTTCAGGGGCACATATCTGGTAAGTGTCTGAGGCTGGATTTGAACTCAGGACTTCCCAACTCCAGGTCTAGTACACTATCTACTGCTCCACGTATTTTATTCAGAATTTAGCATGTTTCCATGCATATGTTAACATTAACTGATTAGCATATCTTAGGACATAAAGGGCAATCTTAAGCAGTCATTTAGCTTGGTGTCTATCCCTGCTGTCAGGAAGTTATATGTGATCTCACATGGAGATGTGAGAGAAGACTCCCTTTTTAAAGTAACTCACATTGATCTTGTGTTTTAAAGTTTGCAAAGAGTTTATTTTCCTTGTAATAACTCTATAAAGCAGGCCAAATGAGTATTATTATGCCATCTTACAAATGAGGAAACAGAAAGTAACTGAGGGTAAGTGATTTACCCATAATTATGTAGCTATAAGCGCCTAAAGTCATATTGGAACCTAGGCATCTTGCCTTTCACTCACCGCACTGAATCACTACCAAATGAAAATAATTCTATTATGTTTCAGGTGTTAAAGAAACTGAATTAGAATAGTGACCTGTGAATGGAGAGAAGGGGATAGTTATGAGAGATATTGTGGGGGTAGGATCGACAGACGTTACTCGTTGATTGGCTGAAGGAGATGACTAATGTGAAGGGTGGAGGATGCCTCTAAGGTTGCGTGATGAGAAGAATGATGGTGTCCTCAGCAGAAACAGAAAGGTTGGAACCAGGGGTGACTTTCAGACAGGGAGATAATAAGTTCTGTTTTAGAAATGTTGGGTTTGAGATGCCTACAAGACAATGACCTTCGTCTCTAGAATTCATTTGAACTTTTCTTTGTTATGTTTTATAAGATGGTGGTTAGGTTTATGATTAGGTTTGATTTTCTGGTAGCTAAACTGGAACAGAGAGAAGAAAGGGGATTAGTTCAAGGTCATAATCTGGTTAATGGGAAGTCCCTTCCTAGTCTAAAAATTCTACTATTCTGACTCTTCCTTTTCATCCAACTCTCCAAAAACATTTAGAAAGTCACGTGAACTAAGATTCACCAAAGAATCTACAAATACTGTCCAGATTTCAAGGAGGCATTGAAAAAAGCTGACACCTGTTACAACCAGGTACAGAGATGCACAGCATAATCAGAACTTTGTGCTTTTTCAAATTCAGAATTGTTGTTTTTTTTTTTTCCCTAGTGGTGATGCATTTAATTCCAAGGTCGTTTGCAGCCACATACTCCCCATATCATATACCAAGAGAAAGATTTCCTTACTGCAAGATGTGGAATCAGGCCTGATTGGGCTTCTTGTTATGTCCTTTTTGGGAAAAATGCTGTAATTCCAATCTATGATTACAGAAGGAACAGCTGGAATGTTGATGACAGTAATTTAATTTTTTTTTTAATTGTTGAGGTCCTTTAAGACAAATTATCTTAGAACTGTGAAAAATCGATATTGAGGAAGGCCTTGAAGTTGTCATTGATCTGGGGGAATGGCACCCGGTGTTACATTATCTTACACTTAATCTTTTTCCAGTCAAGGTTTGGAGCAAACCTCAAAACTCCTTTGTGAGGTTCTTTTAGTCCAGTCTTAAGTGTTCAGATATTGTTCTCTTTAATAATGTAAAGGGTGATGATTCATGTTCAGTGTTTGGTTGCAGTGCAGTTATGGATTCCCCTTGAACACTGACTTGCTCTTTATAATGGCACAAGCATAACTAAGAATTCTGGAACCCATAGAAAATTCAGGAGTATGGGGGGGGGGGGAGAGAACGAGAAAATGTCTGAAAAAAAATTTTGCCAGCAGGGGTGCGGCCCATCTTCTAGAGATTCTGGCCTTTGCCTCTGCAGTATAACTGATAGCCTCAGATTCTATCACCCCACAGGAGGAGTCGGCAAGGTGAATAGGTGGAAGGCAGGGAGGCAGTCTGGAGGGAAGAAAGGTCATAGGAAGGGGAGAGAGACACTGTGGCTAAATACTGAAGGTGATGACCCAGCAAGAGCAAGTGAGGGCAATCACTTTGGATGATAGAGGCTGGTAGAAGGCTATGAGGAAACCATGTCCCCTAAAAGATTAGAGCTCTAGAGAAAGCCTGGGGAGCCTAAGCCTCCTTACAGATCTGTGTTAACATATGGGATCTCATAAACAACTATTTCTTTACTCTTTTTATGTGAAAATATAAACGATGTTTCCTTAAGTCTAAAATAGCTATTTTTTGTTATTTTAGGTTTATGGAAAAAAGTAACTGACATAAAGAGAGAGACTCTATTGCTGGACATAGTTGAGTAGGGACATTGGGTTGAGGGTATTAGAAATGGAATTCTTTCTGGGATTCATTTTGACCTTTAGATTTTGGGGATGCATGAAAGCTTCCCTTGTAATCTTGGGCATGGACCGTCCAGAGAGCTCATAGAGCAGCAGCTTATAAAATGTGACATGTTGCTTGAAAGGGCACAAAACTGCCTTCTGATAATGATGTCAGTTCCAAGGGTAAGGATTATTCACTATCCTTTAAATGGTTTTCATCCAGGAGCTGGTGGTTTGAGCTGTATCAGATCTGATCAGATGCATTTAGAAGAGCAGAAAGAGGGAGACTTTCAGCTCAAGTTGCTTTTTTTCTCCTGCACAGACTAAACTGCCAATCCTGACACTCTTGCTTCCTTTCTGAGTCCATCACTGAGTCTTAATAGTCACAAAGAAGATTTTCAAATTTTAATTAGCATGAGGTGAGTAAAAGAGGAGAGTCACTGCAATTAAAGGTCAAGTTCCATTAACTTTTTCTTTACACAAAGATTTAAAGGCCTTCAGAACCTTACCTACTTCCTGATAATGAAGCATGCCTCCACCATCTGCCTCCCAGGAATGTTTTCAGAAAAGCACAGTTTAAAACATAAAATATATCTAATAAATATATATATATATGTATATATATATATATACACACACACATATAGAGAGAGAGATGGGTGTGTGTCTAATTAATGTGTGTCTATTATTCAGTTGTTTCAGTCAGGTGTGACTCCATGCCTCCCGTTTGGGACTTTCTTGGCAAAGATACTGGAGTGCTTTGCCACGTCCTTCTCCAGTTCAATTTACAGATGTAGAAACTGAGGCAAATAGTGTTAAGTGACTTGTCCAGGGTCATACAGTCAGTATCTGAAACCTGATTTGAACTCAGAAGGTCTTCTGACTCCAGGCCCAGTGCTCTATCCACTGTGCCACCTGACTTCCCCTCTAAAATATATTCTATAATCCATATATTATATATGATATGTAACAAATACATATGTCTAAAATAAAAATAAATTGTAATGAGGATCATCATTGAAGGCCCCCAGGTTGTACAGACTCTTATCAGCTGTGTATGGTTCAATCCAAGATTTGTTTTTTGTTTGTTTGTTTAAGTGAGAGAAAACTTTCATCAAGTTACTTTGAGTATGTAAATGAATCAACCCAGCTCCCAAAAGTACCTGCTCACAAGATGACAATTCCTTAGGCACAAGGAATGACAGGGCTACTTCTAGACAAAACTACTTCTCAGGAAAAGTTTCTCTTTAGTTCCTAACACCTCTGCCCAAATCCTACCCTTAGGTGACTAGTATCCTCATGTCCTCATTTACTGTCCAGGGCACCTCGCTCCAGGGCCTTACCTGAGCATGCCCTCATCTCTAGGCCTTAGACCTTTCAGAACGCTGCTTCCCCTCCTTCCATCAAAAAGTATGTACCTTGTATTTCATTTCTTCAGGATCTTGCTGAGCGAGAATTTAAAAAATCTGATAAATTAATTTATGCAAAAGTAGTAGACAATGTTCTAGCCCCCATTCTAGAAATGTATTTACAATTTAATATGCCCATCACATAATTTAGAAAGGCCTGAAATGCTCAGTTTTGCTCTACCAAACTAGATATTCTATTATCATGTTTAATTTCTGTTTGTAAAGTTTCATTCTAATAATACTTTAATTGGTGAGTGGTTCACTCTTGAAAAATATCTAGAATTTTCTAATTTGACAAAAAAATGCACATAATAAGCACAAATCACATCACAGCATGTTTTTATTTCATCAGTTTTGTTTTTGGGTCTGAAAATCTTGAATGATAATGAATACTCATCCACCATTACACTTGTGTTTTAGACATCAATTTGAGGTTGGAAGTGATTAGGTACAATTACAGCGTGCGCATATATATTTATTTTTAACCTGACTTTATCTTGTATCCATTTGATTCTTTCTACTTGAATTTATTATGTCATTTTTTGCACTGAAAGTTTAGAGGGAAACAGTTTGGTCATTTTACACTAGTTAGAAGAGATTACATAAGGATTACTATTTTTATTTGAGCCTCATTTTTGGATTCTCCTCTGTTTCTGATACACTCATTGCTTTTAGATTGAGTTTCATGCTGAAGACAAGCTCATAGATTTAGAGCTGTAAGGACTTTAGAGTTCATCTGGTTTAACCGCCTCATTTTTCAAATAAGGAAATTAAATCCCAAGAGGGGTTAAGAGGCCCAAGGTCATCCAGATAGTAGGTTAGTAGAAGAGCTGAAAAACAAACCCAGATCCTCTGACTCCTAATATGACCCACATTCCACTCTACCACTTTTCCAATTAACTTTTTCATCATTCTAAGAAGTGAAGCCAGAACTGGAATTTCCATCACTGTGATGTTCATGAGAGAAAGGGAAAGAAATAAGTGGATCTTTTGGTTCCTATCAAATGTACTCATAAGAAGATGACTAAGAAGAAAGTGGCAACAAAGGTGGCTCAGTGGATA
The DNA here is from genome assembly GCA_028646515.1 of Pseudochirops corinnae. Classification (NCBI taxonomy): domain Eukaryota; kingdom Metazoa; phylum Chordata; class Mammalia; order Diprotodontia; family Pseudocheiridae; genus Pseudochirops; species Pseudochirops corinnae. Next base: position 143,813,710 of record CM053587.1, on the reverse strand, counting down.
GACTGCCAAGCCTAGAGTCAGGAAGACTCATCTTCCTGAGTTCAAATCTGGCCTCAGACACCATGACCCTAAGCAAGTCACTTATTCCTGTTTGCCTCAGTTTCTTCATCTCTAAAATGAGCTGGAGAAAGACATGGCAAACCACTTCGGCATCTTTGCCACGGAAATCCAGACACAACTGAAACAACTAAACAACAACAAAAGAAGAAGAGTATTTTAAATTAGTAATAACCTTATTTCATTTACATTAGATCCTCATAGCAACCATATAGGTCAGCAAATATCATTATCCTCATTTGAACAGAGGGACCTGAGACTCAGGGTGGTTGGGTGACTTGCCCAAGGTCATACAAATTGATAAGATACAAACTAGAACCATACTTTCTGAGTCTTAGACTCAATATCCAGGAAAGCATTTTTTGTCTACTAACATGAAAGATCTGCCCTTGGAGACAATGTAGACAGAAGATTCTACTATAAAATCCTAGAATATCAAAGTCGAAAACGTGCTTTTGAGGTCATAGTTCCACCCTTGCATTTTACAGATGGTAAGACTGAGGCTCTGAATGAATTCCACTTTTTAAGAATAGCATCTCAATTTCTATAGTAAGCCTGAGGTCAATTTTAGATTTTTATGAAAAAAAAAAAAACTGTTGTATCTCCATATTCCACTCAGAAATCTTTGCTCTTATTCATAGGCCATTCCAGGGAGTTCTCTTTTGTCCCCAGGGGGCTATAAACATTGACTTGACCTCAGTGAATTTCTGAAGTGGCATAGAAACTCTGATCTCCATCCTACAATCCCACCACTGCAACCTGCCAAAAATTCCATACAGGATGAATGAGCTATGGCTTTAAAAACAAGCCCATTCATCAAGCTCAATTTTGAAATTGGTATTTTGAAAACAAGGAGTTTGAACAGATCAGAAACCATTGAACAATAACTAAACTCAATTCTTGCAATTGAAAAGTAACACAATATATCTTAGATCCAATGTGAAAAGAGATGAATCAGACCTGAGGTCATGTGGCCTGAATATTTGACCCCACAACTTCCACCTTCTATCCCATAAGAACAAAGGGCTAACAATATGGAGAGGAAAGGAAATCGTATTGGCTTACTGCTTCTAGAAACTGGCTTTAGGTGAATTTTCCCAGACTGCTTTGGGGAGGTGACCTCACACTGTGTACACGTAGGGAATTGACTGGGAAATTGTACCGTACAGAGGCACCAAGGCAATTTAGGTCATATGGGTGCCTAACAACTTTGTCACAATTTATTGTAGTAAATAAAAGGCACAGAGGAATTAACAGGTGATTCCCTAGGTAACATTATTGTGTCAGCACCCTGAACTAGATATAGAGAAGGAATCCCTGGCTGAGAAGGTTAGTAAGCATCAGAATATATGCCCAAGGGAAGCTTCGTGAAACCCCTTTCTCCAGAGACCCTTGACAGTGGCTTCAAAGTGAGGCCACACCTGAAGACAAGGGGATGAGTGTTCTTCTTTTAAGAACTCTTTTAGCTAGACGTCCAATAGCTGGAGATGTTAGAGAAAAGCACAGACACGTGTGTGTGTGTGTGTGTGTATACACACATACATACATTGCATATGTAGATATATTACTTAAATATATGTGTGAAGAGAACTTTTTTCTTAAGTGAGATTTTCAAGAGAGTAATTTCTCTTATTGCATTAATGTGCTAATTGTATTATATTTGTGTTCAAATACGATTGACTTAATATAGTATCCTATATCTGGAAATGGTCTTTTCCTTTTATAGATGAGAAAACTGAGACCCAAGGAAGTTAAATGATTTACTTAAGTGGTCATATAGGTAGTTTATGGCAAAGACAGATTTTAAAAGTCCTTTGACTCCAGAGTCAATGTGTTTTTTAACCTCCAAACAGTTCATATTTAATTTTTAAGACAAATATTGGAGACTTAAAAATGGTCATTTCTATAACAAGTTACTTATTCAAAAATATTCATCAAATATTTCAAATTCATGACTTACAAAGCCTTTTGCTCGATGTTAGGGAACAGATAAGATTACGACGTGATCCTCGCTTTCATGGAACTTTGGACTTATGGGGAAGATAAGTTATAAATGCTGCCTAGAAGAAAGTTAGTGCTATGGACTGAGTACACCCAAAGGTGGTAAAAAGCAGAGCTGGGATGCTAGGTTTCCAACAAAATATTGTATTGTCACTACGCAGTATACTATAAGGACTCCATAAATGCCTGTGAATGACTAATTAATCAGCTAGACTTCTCAACGTGTAAGTTGGAAATTTGTTTTAAGTAAAATTGACCTAGGTTTGTTTTTTGTTTGTTTGTTTTGTTGTTCTTTAACTTCAGAGAGCATCTCCATCCTCCCTTGATGGTTATATAACAACAAACATCCAGTTTTGCCCTAGTTTTCTTATGGGGGTCAGAGTGATTTCTCCCCCACTTCTGTTGTTCATCCTCCTGTCCCTTTTACTTATACTACTGCTCCATCCCATGCCTTGCTTGTCCATCCATATAATGTCACCTCTAGAGTCCCACCACCATGACAGCTCTCTCCCAGAGTAAACTTCAATGCTAGATGTTAGTTCTTCTCCCCTACCACACTCCATTCTTGCGACCATGGCAAATTTAGTGGAAGCGGAGAGTGCACAGGACAGTCCAACTGAATAAAATACATTCATGCATACATACACACATACATACATATATACATATATATATATATATATATATATATATATATATATATATATATATATACCTTGTCTATTAGAGAGGTTGGTACATGGATTACATCATTGTATTTATATCACCCATTTGCATAGCATGGTACCTGGCATATAGGAAGGGTTTACGGTTTATTAATTATTAACTGATTAGCTAGATTTTCTACACAGCCACATTAGCACTAGTAGTTCCTTTTCCAGTGTTTGACTAGAGAATTAAATATCATACTTTTTGGATGACTAACCATCCTCTATTGGAAAGGAAACCCAATTGGGATTTGCTTTTTTTGCAGAAAGAAACGCACTCAGGTGTGGGTTGCTCTCCAACTCTGAGAATATTGGATTCTATGGGAAAAGCAAATACAGCAAACATCCCCCTTGTTGTCCTTGAGTCTTTTCAGTCATGTGAACTCTTTGTGACCCCATTTGAGGTTTTCTTGGTAAAGATGCAGGAATGGTTTGCAATTTTCTTTTCCAGCTGTTTTTACACATAAGGAAACTGAGGCAAACAGGGTTAAGTGATTTGCCCAAGATCACACAGCTAGCATGTGTGAGGCCAGATTTGAACTTACAAAGATGAGACTTCCTGACTCCAGACCTGGCACTTTATCCACTACACCTCCTAGCTCCCCAACATCATATATCTGCAGCTATATGGAATAGATTCAATAAAATATTAATATTATACATATATGCTCCAATCCTAGTCATACAGAAATACCATAAATTGGAAATAACCTTATCTGCAGTCATGTAGCCCAATTAAGTTGCTCAAAGATTTTTTAACATTCCATTTTATGTACATTATTAGATTTTAGAAATCATAGGAAAAATGCATAGGGCAATTGATAGAGAGCAAATCTTAGAACCAGGAAGATCGGAGATCAAGTCTTACCACTGATAGACACCAGCCGTGTTACCCTGGGCAAGTCATTTAATTTCCCAGTGTTCCATGCAATGCTAACCTGCATTGGTAGAGGTAGTTTCCTCACTAGAAAAGTCCCTATGTCAAGGAATCATAGATCCAGTTTTTGTCCCGACAGAAAGCACAAACCCTCAGAGGGCAAATTAAGATTTACCTAGGAAATAAATGTTTGTTGAATTAGAAATCTGATCAGTGTTTGGTTTGTATCCTGTTTAATAATTAGGAATCTTAATTTTTTACAGCCATTTGATTATAAAATGATTAGTTAATTAAACTGGCAAGTTGTGCCAGGAGATGCACAGAAGTAAAGTTCCTTTTCAATTATTCAACATTCATCCTTGCTTTAAATACAGCATCGTGAGGAAGCATATTAATGTAAGCTGGGAACACAAGGTTTGGAAGTGCCCACAAGAACCAAACTACATTGATAGTAATCCCTCCTGAACTGTAGAAAGCCCTAATCATTCCTCCTTCTTGGTGATTTCCTCAGAGAGCAATTTCTTTTCACTTCAAAGTATGAGATCTAGGTCCTGTTCCTGAGACTGAGCTGGGCCTGATGGAAATGTCCCCATGTACCTGGGGACCCTGCTGTCACTGTCCCTGCCTGAGCAACATAGCCTAATTCCATCCAACTGAGGCCAATTTTATTAATGAGTCGTAGTTAAGCCTCTTACTCTCTTTAGTCAATTACTGATTAAGTCTTGGAAATCTGAGAAATAAAGAGGGGTGTGTGTGTATGTGTATGTGTGTGTGTGTGTGTGTGTATGTGAGAGAGAGAGAGAGAGAGAGAGAGAGATACAGACAGACAGATGAAAAGAAACTGAGAAACAGAAAGACAGAGACAGAGATTATTTCTTGGATCAATCCCCTTGAGTAGATTCGGAATAGCTCTTTTCTTCTCCATGTTTTGTTCTTGTTCTTGTCTCTTGGCTGGTCATATCTAATCTCCTTGACTAATTTGGTATATCAGTATCACTTTGTAACTCACACACATGATTTTCTGCCTCTTTTCCCACATCAGTCTAGCTCTCCACTCCTGTATTGGGTCGTTCTTTTGCATGGATCATACACACATAGCATCCTAAGATTTACAGCTGGAAGAAGGGATCTGAGAGACCATCTAACCAAACCCTCTCATTTTAAAGTGAAGAAACTGAAGCTCAGAGATGTTAAGGGACTTGCCCATAGTCACACAGCTAGTAAGTACCAGAAACAGAATTTGAACCCTGATCTTCCTGATTTCAAATCCGGCACTCTAAGCACAATAAGTGGACTCAATTGCTTAGAGATGTAGAGGGGAAAGGGAACCTAGAGGTCATTGCATCTAATTTCTTTTTAAGTGAGAAAAGTGAGGCCTAGAGAAGTCAAGTAACTAGTCACTAGAGTAATAAGTATATTCAAGGGGCCGCTAGGTGGTGGTGAATAGAGCACCAGCCCTGGAGTCAGGAGGACCTGAGTTCAAATTTGACCTCAGACACTAAACACAAAAACTAGCTATGTGACCTTGGGCAAGTCACTTAATCCCAACTGCCTTGCCCTCCCCCCCTCAAAAGAAATTATATTCAGACCAGGTGTTCTGACTCCATCTTTTCTACTGCCCACTTCGAATCTCTCATCAGACTATGAAACTCGTCCTTTAATGTTCTAGTCCATCAAACGTGAGCATATCTTGTGTTACTGCTTTTATATTTATAATATTTATCTGTCGTAGGCCTAGAGTTTCTTAAATTAAATCTGAATAAGTGGCCATAGCCAGGAAACCCAATCTTCAAATAAATTTATGTTTTACTGCTGGTTGTATTACTATTCTACCATTTTAGTGTCTATCCTGGCCAAAAATGAGTAACATGAAAAGCATCATTTCAGAAAAAATAAAATCAAAGTGATATCGAATGGAGCAAGTTGGAACTTGCTTAGGCTGCTGAAACCCAATGGATAGAGGTGAGCTGACGCCTTCCATAATTTAAAGAGACTGTACTGCCTGGGACAGGCAGTGACACCTCCATCTGAGATCCTGTTGGCACTTTTTACTCTCCTTCCCCGTTG
>CM053587.1:143786403-143807501 GCA_028646515.1 Pseudochirops corinnae | reverse complement strand
GCCTTCTACCTATTTCTCTTGCTCTCTGATTTTTACCTTATCACCATTCACTTACCAATTTCCCTGTTATTTTTTGCCCTTTGGATGATGAGCTAAAATGTGAGCTAGGAATCCTGGGAACAAGCAAAACCAAAAGCATTTTTAATGAGCTAAAGGAGCCTTTAGGAAGTGAAATGAAGGTGATTCCTTCACTCCCCAAAATGAGATGTTTTAGATGTAGGGCCTGGCATGTGGGCATTCAAGTTTGCTTGAAATGCTCACACATTCATATATCTCAACCCTGTAGAGATTCAAAATTGTTCCCATATCCTCAAATACTACAGTCAGAACAGGAGGAAATGAGGAAATCTTCCCATAGTATGAAAACTCTGATGCACATTTCCTATAGCAATAATTACAATGTATTGATGATGATGGCAGCTAATAAAAGCTCGCATTTATATGGCATTTTAAGATTTGCAAAGTGTATTACAAATATTCTTATTTGATCTTCACGGTAACCGTGAGACATTGACACTGTTGTTATCCCCATTTGACAAATGAAGAAGCTGAAACAGAGGTTAAATGACTTGCCCAGGGTCACACAACTAGTAAGAAGTCACATTTGAACTCAGGTCTAATTTGACCTCCATCTAGTTGCTATTTGCATTTAGGTCCAGCTATTAGTTAAGAGCATGCTTATGATCAATCTCAAATCCCTGGGTAATTGGATAGTATCAACCTGAGGACAGCCAGGATCACAAAGTTACATAGGCTTGCCAAGATGAGGCAGGCCAACTGAGAAGGTCCCAGAAACTGGCAGAAGCAAGAAGCCTGACAAATGTGAATATAACACAGTGGCAGAATCTAGGCAAGAGTTCGGGTAGACAAGATATCTATGGCAGGGAGGTCTGGCTACAGAATCCAACTATGACCTGTGATTCAAGGCACAATTCTTTCCTCTTGGAAGACTAGGGAAAGCAAGATTAGACCAGGTCTGGAAGACCCAGTATGCATGACAGGCTGCTCTCTCTCTTTTTTGTTTCTTCTCTCTCATGGTTCACCTCATTGGCTGTAATTCTTCTTTACAACATGACTATTGTGAAAATATGTTTAACGTGAAGGTATGTGTAGAACCTATATCGAATTGTATGCGGTCTTGGGGGGAGGGGGAAAGAGAGAGGGGGGAAAATTTGGAACTCAGAAACATATGGAACTGAATGTTGTAAACTAAAAATAAATGAATTTAAAAGAAAAAATAGAGCAGTGTCCTGGCTGTGGTAGAAGATGAAATGGGAACTTGACATCTATGGACAAGGCAAGAGGTAATTCCTTCCCATTGCTAGAAGCAGAGTATAACCAAGGCTGACTTGATACTGAGCTATGCATCTTTGTTTCCTTTTATCTCCCTTGCCTAAGGATCAGGTAGGTCCCAGTTCCTGGAACAAGGCTAAGTCCATCATTCTCCATTGCCCAATCTATACTGCAGCCAAACTGGTCTATTTTATATTTCTCAAATTCAGCACTTCATTGACATCTTTGTAGGATCTGTAGGATCTCTACCTCCATTCCTAGAATGCACTCTTTAACCCCTTATCACCTAGTACAGTGCTTGGCACATATTAAGCATTGTTGGGATTAGAATTCCACCTCCTACATGATCCTTTTCCTGATGCCTTCAGGACACCCCACTCCCCCCAAAAAAAAGAAAAGCCGTGTGTTGATGTTGTGAATATTATATATATATATATATATATATATAAGTATATAATTATATAGTCATATTGTGTTTCTCTCCAGATGGAATATAAGCCCCTTGATAGTAAGGACTGTTTTTTTTTCTCTGAACCCCCCAGAGTCTGCCTAGTACATACAACCTGGTATACAGTAAGCACTAAATAAATGTTTTGTCAATTGACTAATTGAATTGCATTGGATTAGATTGGACTGGTTCATAGATCAGGATTACACCAGCTAACAGGATTTAAGGGCAGAGAACTGATGACTATTAAACCAAAATTCTACCAATTCTTCTTTTTCCTCCTCAATTATTCAGTTAATCTTCTCACTAAATCATGATAATACATTTGAGAAACTGTGTGTGTTGGCGAGTTATTTTTGTTTTTTTCTAATCTGTTAACATTAGCAGAGTCTGTAGTTGATGATCTCAGGTAGCTAGTGGCTTTTGTTAATGAGAACAAGGTTGTAGGCCAGATCATTCCATTAGCTGGTTATGTGCTTTCTGTTCTGTAGTAGGAACAGATTTATGAGAGTGTGACTTTAAAGAAATGAGAAAGATTGGGCTCCATTGCTTGAGGAATCAGTGATATTGCTCTACAGAGCAACAAAATGAACAAAATATCTTATCTTCAGAATGTTAAATCTAACCAACTATCTCATAAAACTATGTGAGAGGTCACAGGCAAACCAGGGAAAGGAAGAGGACAAATCTATCACACTATAGTAAAAATTGTACTGAGAATACATGGAGGCTGGATCAGTAAAAGCATCATTGTATATGGACATGGAATTATTTTCAAGGCAGTGGAGTAGATAGAGTATGAGATCTAGAGTCAAAAAGATCTGAGTTTAAATCCAGCCTCAGTAACTTACTAGCTGTGTGATATCAGACAAGTCCCATACTTCACTCTGTTTCCTCATCTGTAAAATGCACAAAATAGTGAAACCTGCCTCCCACAGTTGTTATGAAGATAAAATTAGATAATATTTGTAAAATGCAAGCCATAAAACTCTGTATATCCTGGTTGTTATTGTTGTTCAGTCATTTCCAACTCTTCATGACCCCATTTGGAGTTTTCTTGGCAAAGATACTAGAGTGGTTGGCCATTTTAGTGGCTCATTTTACAGGTGAGGAACTCAGGCAAATAAGGTTAAGTGACTTGCCCACCTTCACAGAGCTGGTAAGTGGCTGAGACCAGATTTGAACTGAAAAAGATGGATCTTCCTGACTCCAGTTCTGGTACTGTGTCACCTAGCTGCCCCTCTAAATGCTAGTTATTAGTTTTATATTATCATGTAAAAAATAGGAAACTTATTTACCTCAATTTTTACCGCAAAGAATAATGCAAAAAGATCATAAATCTGATTTGTATTCAGTATCCATTAATAATACTCATCCCAATTCCTTTTCTATTTTCAAATTTTATCTTATTTATACCCCAAGGTTATTGGTTTTAAAAATCAAGTAAAAATAAATTAGGCAAGATACTCAAACTCCTTTTTGTCACTATGTGAAGACTGGGTATAGTTATAACACTAAAATGAAAGACATCTTCAAAGTAATCTATTCTTTACCCTCAATTTACTCATCTCTAAAACGAAGGGTTGAATTAGATGATCTTTGAAGGTGACTTCCCGCTCTGAAGTCCTATAAATCTCTATGTACCAGGAGCAAAGAGGAAAGTCATCCTCTTTCTTAGTGCTGTGATAATTGTCACATTTAATCAAATTTGAGACACCATGGAGAAGTACAAAGGCTAGTTCCATTTTTTTCAGTTTCTACATGTCTAGAAATATCCCCTGAATGCATTGCAAATCTAATCAAAAGGGCTTTAAACTAGAAAGGAAGCAAGAGAATGCCTATGTATATCCATTCATCTAGATACCATAAAGAGTAGTTACAATGTAGAAAAAGAAAAGCAATAGAGACAACCAGAAAACCACAGCAAAAAAATCCAAGAAAGGAATAAGCAGCAAAATCCAGGTCTAAATATAAATAGGCAATGTATGAGTACCAGGAAAGGTGAGTTAGAATTAAGGCAAGAAAGCAAATTTGACCTCATAGTTGGTAGGATGATTGTATTATTCAAAATCAAAACTATTAACTAGGAATTTTTGTACTCAAGAGGCATAAAGCGTACCCTCCGCTGAATGGGGGGCGGGGGGAAGGAGGAGGAACAGAGTGAAAGTGTAGCGGGCGGGTGGAATTCATTGTATCTTCTATCTGGAAGTTTCCTATTTCTGCTCCTAACTACATATTAAGCTCTATTGTTTCTATACTGCTTAAAGACTACAAGCATTGTTGGCATCTAAATTTAGAACCTGTTCAAAATGAACAGGAGACGTTCACATTCAGGGCCGATGGCGCACTGCTGCCTCAGTCTCTGTATTATTTGGAAGCACAAGGTCTAAAAGTGTAGTTCTGCCCATCATGGCTGTGTCTCATCCCCCTCCTGGGTACACATGGTTTAAGTTGGATGCACAGGCCTCCTTCCACATCTGTATACAGTCTGGCATTTCCATCTTTTCTACTCGGGGCACATATGTTCCCTCATATCCAGAAGCAACTCCCTTCTCCAGAAAGTCCTCCATGAATAAAGGAGGAGATCCCATGATAGTACAGAAATGGTGTGCTTCTGTAGGACTGCCAGATGTTTTCCAATACTTTCCAAATAATTCATTTGCTCCACTATTCCAATTTTAATTTGCCCAGATGAATTTCGTTGTAAACTCAGGACTTCCTAGTTTCTTAATTATGATCTTGGAGGAATAGAAACTGTGTGATATGGTTTTCTCTACCAGAATGATTGCACTACACAAAGGACAAGAGGACCTTTGCTTGGTAGCCTGTGAGTCATCTGCTTCATGAGAATGGGAAAGAGAAACCAACAATGTCGTATCATCCCCTGGAAATTCCTTTTACTGATGTCCTGGCATCATGGAAATGAACAAAGACTGGTTTTGGTTTTTTAATGTTCTACTCCAACCTGACACATATGATTTTTCTATAGTGCTTTAAAAAGAAAAGCGTGATTCTCCATTTATTTTGTAAAATAAAATAAGATGAGCCTTCCATTTAAAAACAAAAAGGAATTCTGAGTTTATAATCTACAACAGAAATTTTTAACCTTTATGTGTCATGTGTCCTTTGGGCAGTCTGGTGAAGCCTCTTCTCAAAACAACATTTATTAAATGCCTAAAATAAAATACATATAGTTACCAAGGAAATCAATTCTACTGAAATACAGCTATCAAAATATTATTTCAAAAGTATTCATGGGTCCCAGGCTAACAATTACTACTTCAAAAACTTCCTAAATGTCTGCTAAGCCATTTGTCAGTTCTACTAATTGAGCATGAGGGATAACAAACCAAGATTATGTTTAGAACACTCATCATTCCTTTGTTCCTATCTGGGCACCATTCCTGACTTTCCAGACTTCTTTCTTCACCATGTCCCAGCAGCCTACTCATTCTGGAATATCCTTATGCTCCTGCAGTATCTTCTTTTAATTGGTCAGTTCCTCCTGGAACCTCTATTTTTAAGGAGCATCCACACCAGGCACTTTACTCTGTTTTTATGCAGGCTTTGCTCCAAACTTTTTTTTCTCAATCATGCTCCCCTTACCAAAGTGGGTGCCTGACTCCACACCCTTTTTTTTAGTTTCCTTTTATATATTATCTTCCCTCATTGGAATGTAAGCCACGTGAGGTCAGAGACAATCTTTTTTTCTGTATTTTTTTAACTGTCTTTCTTTTTGTCTGCCAAATATATAAGTATTTAGTAAATGCTTGCTGACTTGTTGACTTGATTTGTAGATTTCAAAAATAGTTGAAGTTTCTGAGGAAAAATACTTTCCTCTTGATGTAGACACAAAGACTGCTTTGGCATTATTGTTAAGTGGAAAGGTTAATATAATTATTTACTGGTCAAAAAAAGAAGGAAAGAAGAGGAATTGCCATTTCTCTAATCCCAGATGCCAATAAAATTCTACATGGTCAGCTGATTTTATAGTGTCAAGAAAGGGGAAATATCAGGGCCAGAAGTATGTCATGGTAGCCCCTAAACATTATGACCTTATGTGCTAGAGTTCTACCCATGACAGTTCTAATTTGGACTGACTCTCAAAGTTCTGACATGATTCAAAATGGGTCAGTCAAGAACATTCCCAAAAAATCTGTTTAGGCTCTCCAGGGACTCCCAGGATTTCCAGTATTCTGGTTCTTCAGTCAAAAGTGAAAATATTCCAAAGGTATCTTTGGCTCAAACATGTAACATCTGCTGAACAGCACTGAAATGAACTTCATCACATTTCTAAAAGGAATAAGTAAATAGGAAAGTAAGAGTGTTACTTTCTGAAATTGTTGAGTAAATAAACATGCAAAGGTCATCCCCTAGCATTCACTGTTTGTTGACTAATTCAAACTATTTTTGCCATCAGTTTAATCAGGTAGAAGGTAGTAAGTAGATCCAAATATATAACAAGTGACTTTCTTGCTCCTGAACATTTTTGACCTGATGCATTTGTCAAATTTTGCAATTAGAGAGTTTAGGATTGATGCAGTACAAGTTATGTATGTGTATGTATATGTGTATTGCCTGTGTATATGTATGTATGTGTATGTGCATTTGTGTAGGTATGTATATCTGTGCATATATGTATGTATATGTTCATATGTATGTGTATATATGTGTGTATGTATATATATGAAAATATATGTGTGTACCTACATATTATATATAATATATATATATAGTTTTATGTAGTCTTAGGGGATTAAGAGTAAACATAAGCATGCAAACATGATTAAGCAATGATATAACTGAAGTAAACATTTACAGAAAAATCTAGACACTAGAAAACTATTCATAATTTTTCATCATTTGAATAACATTGACAGACAGAATATAGGGAAGGCTGCCTTTAGAGCCAGGAACACCACAATTCTGCCTGAAACTTACGAGCTGCGTCATCATGGACATGGCACTTAAATTCCCAATTCCCCAATACAACTCTGAAAGATTCTATGTTGTAGATAAATTTTCAGCTCTTCATCAGTGAAGGAAATTCCCCTGCTGTGAGTTCCTTATATTGAATTGATTACTGATCCAAACTATAAAAAGAAATTTTTCTTTAATTTTTTCTCCCCTTTTTAAAATTCTTGTTATAAAGGACGGCTCTCAGAGTTGGGAAGGATGGATAGGGATAGAGGGGAAACTTTAGGTAATGAAAAAAACAAAAGATATTAACAAAATCTATTTCTAAAAAGGCACATAAATCATTCCTAAATTATGAATAAACACCATACTTTGATCTTTTCACTTATTAAGATGATACATTGACAAACATGTGGCATGAAAACTAAATCTTCCCCCATCTGCAAAAAAAGGGTCTTCTTGAATTGGAATGTTATTTTCCCAAGTTTCTAACTTTTTGCAAGCTTGCTTTCATCATGCATTTTTGTCATTTGGGGAGAATTAAAGGTACATCTGACAAATCCTTTGTGCTCATATTTATTTCTTCCCCTTTTTCCTTATTTTTTTTTTTTTTTTACTTTTTCTGTTCTGTTCAAGTCCTAGTTTGGGAACTATCTGCTACTGATAGCCTGGTTAGTTAGTTTCTTACATACGGCATTGGATAGTTTTCTCCCCCGACCTCTGAGGGCCTCAGCTTCTCACCCATAAAAAGGGGAACCTTGTCCTAGATGAACTCTGACATCTCCAGCTCAAAATATTGTATTTTAATAACAAGAAAAAATGCATGCACTTCATTGCAAAGTAAAGAAGGAATGTTTTTGCTTACATGAAGATCAAATTCAAAATGACTTTTTAAATTGATGTGTTTATTCCATATTAAATGATAGATTTTGTCAGTTTCTTTTCTACCTACTGTTCCATGTGACTAAGGTACAAAGCCATTTCACCACTTGAGACACCACAATGTCTCAAGGGTTCATAATTTTGTCATTGCTAGGTGGTTTTGATACTAACACAGGTAACAGAAGCTACAGCCTTTGAAGTTTATTTGGGTTAGAATTTAAAATATTTACCTTCATCCTGGCAGCTTTGACTCTTATTTCTGCCTCTTTAGGGCAATAGTAAGAAGTGAAGAAAGTTAAAGAAATGGACCTCTTATTAACTATGGTCCACACAAAGTCAGCAATACTTACCAGTTTCCTTTGATGTTTGGAACATAGAGAGCAACTAGGTGGTACGGTGGATAGAATGGGGGGCCTGGAGCCAGGAAGACTCCCTCTTCCTGAGTTCAAACATGGCTTCAGACACTTACTAGCTATGTAACTGCGGGCAAGTCACCTTACCTGGTTAGTCTCAGCTCCTCATCTATAAAATGAGTTGGAGAAGAAAATGGCAAAACACTGCAGTCTGTTAGCCAAGATGAGGTCACAAAGAGTCAGCCATGACTGAATGGCAACAAGATGCATTTTTAAGGAGGCTAACTGGCATTAGGGGTCTGTATCCAGGCAGGTGTTTTTCTCCCTACAAAAGTGGAACCCCATAGTAGTTCATAACTTTCACATTAGTCAGCTAAATGAGATATCTCATATACAGTAGTTTGTAGACCTGGAAGCTTTATATAAATACCAACAATTAATAAAATCATGTTTTCTGTTCAACTGAGCAACCATTTCAAATGGAATAATTCAGTCCTATTAATCTCCTTCCCTTTCATTTCACCCTCTCTTCCCTTGCTTTAATATGTACTCCTCACCTCCTATACTTTCTACCTTCTATACCTTACACTAGACATATGTGTACATACATGTGTACATACACATATACATGTATTGTGTGTATACATGTGTATATATGTGTATATGTGTGTATACATACACACACCCTGGTAGGTTTTATACTTTCTCAAACAGGAGGGAGAAGATGTCATAGAACCAGGCACCTTTTATTCTTTTCTTTTCAGTCTTTCTTCTCACTGCACTATCTAATATCTCTTGAGATCTTAGCAGGCTTTCAGTCATCAATTTCTCTATGCTAATATAATTAGGAATGTTTTAATATACCTCATTAATGTGTCAGGCTATGACAACAGTGTTCCAGAAAAAACAGGTGATTTAGGGAAAAGAAATGAAAAGCCAGGGATTTGACACTGTTTAGACAAGATCACAAGACAGCTAGATGCCCAGTGGATAGAGCACTGGACCTGGCATCAGGAAGAACTAAGTTCAAATTCTATCTCAGAAACTTACTAGCTGTATGGCCTGGGCAAGTCACTTAACCCTGTTTGCCTCAGTTTCCTCATCTGCAAAAAGAGCTGGAGAAGGAAATGGCAAATCCCTCTAGTGTCTTTGCCTGGAAAATCCCAAATGGGGTCACGAAGAGTCAGACACAACTGAAACAGCTCCACAGCAACAAAAAACAAGATCAGTGTGACATGATATCAGAGGATCTACAGTTGAGGTCATCTAATTTCCAGTCCCCAGGAACTATTTGGTTGCCTGACTTTCTTTTTACTAGTTGTAGTTTTCTAGAAATGTGGCCTTGATGTAGTCATAACTAGGGCCTGGACCTAGGGCAAGTACTTTAGAGGTCATCCACGGCAGCAACTTGGGACATGTTCCTACCCCTTCAGTGGCCCTCCTGCAGTCACACCCTAGGTAAACTCTTACCCTGCCTGGTACTTCCCCCTGCTGGAATCCCCATCCCAGGATGTTTTCACACCCCCAGTTGCCACGTTGCCCTCCTCTGAATCTCTAAGCATAGCCAATCTCTCAATAGCTCAGAAACGTCCTGATATCCTAGATATTCCTCAGGGCCATGCCTCAGATGAATGTATTCGCTTGAATGCGCCTTCTCTCTCCCATCCCTCTTTGCTTGCCTCAGGTACAAAAATTACTATTTCCAGCTCAGCCTTCATGTCATTCAAACACTGTTATTATTCCTAATTTCTTCAGGGAGAAATTAAAGTATAGCTGGGCTGGTTGTAAGTAGAATTTTGAAGTAGATGAGATTTGTTTTTACTATTCACAGCATAGTAAAAGAAAGCGTAGCGTTGAAAATGAAGTCGGGAGAGACTTGAATTAAAATATTGCTTCTGATACTTGCTAACTGTATGACTTTATGCAGTCTTTTAATCTCTTTGAGCCCATTTCCAGGTATGTGTGTTTATTTACTCACATTTGGGATTTTTCTGCTGTGGGAAATTCCTGGTGAAGAAATCCCCTCCACCAATGCAGATTAGAAACTGCTCTGCAACTTGATAGTTTCTTTTTTTTTCCAGTAAAAATATAACAAGTTCCTCTTTATTTTTTTATAGTAATATGTTTTCACCCCATTACATGTCAAGAAAAATTTTAGCATTCATTTTTAGATTTTGAGTTCCAAATTTTCTCCCTTTCTTCCTCCCCTCTTCTGAAAAAAGGTAGGCCATTTGATATAATTTATACATATGCTATCATGTAAAAAATATTTCCATATTAGTCATGGTTGTGAAAGAAGAACCAGATAAAAAAAAAAGCTACAAGAAAGAATTAAGTGAAAAAATATGCCTTGATTTACATTCAGCATCCATCAGTTCTTTATCTCAATATGGGTAGCATTTTCCTTCATGAGTCCTTTGTACTTGTGTTACTTAGATCATTGTGTTACTGAGAAAAACTGAGTCATTCATACTTGATCATCATACAATGTTGCTGATACTGTATACAATATTTTTCTGGTTCTGCTTATTTCGCTTTGCATCAATTTGTGAAAGTCTTTCCAGGATAGTCTGAAATCAGCTTGCTTGTCATTTCTTACAATACAAAGTATTCCATTACATTCATATACCACAGCTTATTCAACCACTCTTCAACTGATGAACATCCCCTCATTTTCCAATATTTTGCCACCACAAAAAGGGCAACTATAAATATTTTTGTACATGTAGGTCCTTTTTCCTTTTTTGTGATCTCTTTGGGACACTGACCTAGTATTGGTGTTGTGGATCAGAGAATATGCACAGTGCAACTTGATAGTCTCAAAGAGTTGCCTGAGTCATGGAAAGAGAGGTTAACCAGCTTACCCAGGGGTGCATTGTAGCCTACTGCCTTTATGTGTGAGAAAGGGGCCTCCCCGGGCAGCTGTCTTCACCTACTATACCCTACTGACTCTCTCTGCAAAAGGATAGGAATAACTCTAGGGCATGCTAGGCAGAGTTTTGTGTCTCAAGAAAATGTGTGTGTATGTATGTGTGTATGTGTGTGTGTGTGTATGTGTGTATATATATTATATGTGTGTGTAAAGGATGTGGGTATGAATGTGGATATATGTATGAGTATGTATGTGTATGTATACATACGTAAATGTGCACATATATACATATATATGTATACACAGGTATGTAAAACATATACTGTATTGATAACCATTATTATTTACCTTTGCTCCTTCCCCTAAAGAAGTTCTCCTTCTCCTAAAGCACCCATAACTTCATGATGTTTGTACCCTCCATCTATCCCATATGAAATCTTTCTCTCAGCAAAAGGGCGAGAGCGATCATTCACATTAAGGTGCAAATATCTGAAAAAATTAAAATCCTATCTCCTTTAAGGGTATTTGCATATTAGTAGGGGAAAGAATGAATGTCTGATTTTGGAATTTTAGGCCTAAGTAAGAAGGATCAGGGAGATGTTAAATGGAAGGGGTGATTCTTTGGATCATGAAATCCTGTGACACAGGCAATGTCCTCTGGATCTTTCTATTCATGAAGCCATGTCCTTATGTGCTGTGGTACAGAAGAGCAGAAGAATTGGTCCAAGATGGCCCCCTTAGTTAAGGAGGAATTTCTGTTCAAACCTTAAAATGCTCTCAGGAAGTTTGGTTCTGACAAACTTTTAGTGTGTTGTTATTGTCGAGCAACTAACCACTTCCACAAAATTATGGTACAAATTCTAATCAGATATCTAAAATAGCCTTGGATAGGGTCTAAATTAAGTTGTATTCATTTCAAGTCAAATGTCGATTGAATACGAAAAGTAAATTAGGAATTGAGAAAGGGCAGAAGCTTATTTATAATAGGTTATCTTAATAATTTAGTCATTTTACATGTTCTTTCCTAATATGGTCATTCATAATCCAGCAGTCTATGACTTTCTATGTGACTCAGTTCAAAATCTGGCCAGAAATACCTTGTTTGACTGCAGTTTTTACAATCAAAATGGGATTTTCGTTACCTATTGTGAACAATCAGATTAGGGTCAGAAGTGATTAACTCTGTCTCAAAATTTCCAACTTTAACATCGCATCTCCATAAATAAGATATTGGAGATTTAAATCAACTGTGGAAATTATATTGATGATATGTATGTACACTTTTAATTTATAATCTTTGAATGTTATGATTGCATGCTAAGGAGATGAGAAGTTTACATTTCAAAAATCCAGGCAACGTGAAATATGTTCATTTCTTAAAGTCTTATAAATCAGAAATTACTCAGCTGACTGATAGAAGGAAAAACACTTACCAAATAAACCACTTTGGGCTGTAAATTAAGCATGAGAAATTTAATATGGAAAAAGAATGCTTTGTTTTAGGAAATTAGCAATGCCAAATGTAGTTGTCCTGACCAGGAAGCCTGATTCTCATCTGGTTTTTTTATGCTCTCAGTACCTCCTTCTGCCCTCACCCTACTTCTTTTACGCAACAAAGCTCTCATCACATTTACTTCAAGGGAAATTAAAAAAAAAAAAGACTATGAAACATACTAGCATATAATGTATCTATCTATTCATGTGCACATCTAAATGTAGATTTTGTGAGGCTTCATGGAGCGAAGAAATCCTAAGTTTAAATCTGGTTCAGATACTATGTGGCCCTGAGTAAGTCCCTTTGTTTCTGTTTGCCTCAGTTTAGTCAACTATAAAATAAAGATAAAAGGGGGTGACTAGGTGGTGCAGTGAATAGAGCACTGGCCCTGGAGTCAGGGAGACCTGAGTTCAAATCTAGCCTCAGACACTTAACAGGAAAAACTAGCCATGTGACCTTGGACAAGTCACTTAACCCCAATGGCCTAGTCCTCCCCCCTCCAAAAAAATAAAATAATAACAATAGATAAAATAAAATGAATATAACAACAGCACCTGCCTCCTAAGGTTGTTGTAAAGATCTTATGAGATAATCTTTGTAAAGCTCCTAGTACAGTGCCTAGCACATAGTAGGCTCTTAATAAATGCTTCTTTAGAGGAAAAAACAAAAATCCTCTCTGTCTCATGGAGATGTTCAACTGGATGATCTAAGGTCCTGAGGTCTTTTTCCAATCCTACAAATCTATCAATATGCATAGAAATATGTGAACACGTGCACACATATACACTCGGTTCTCATTTCTGGAGCACATGGAATCACCACAAGATCTGGTAAAGATGATTTAGAACTTCTGCAGAAATGTTGCTGGGGTAAAAGTGCAGATCTGGTGGCTTCCCATTCTAACTGACTGATTTTGTAACCATGTGCCAAGTACTAATGTTTCTCCTTGTTAAGTATTTTTAGTTTCCAGAGTCGTGAGTCAGAACACTAAATGTCCCACCCTAGTTACAGCTAATACAATTTAGTTGAAAATATATGTATATGTGTGTATGTATATGCATATATACACATCCATTTACATATATAGATATATAGATATTTACCAAAAAAAAGTGGCATATATTCAATATTACTGAATGGGCTAAAGCCCAAGTTTGTATTCTTAAGGCCATTACTCCCATTAAGAGCTATTCCAATAATTACCCTCCCAGGCTTCTTTGAAGTTTATTTGTATTAAGATATAATATAAATTTTTTTACATTACTACTTATTATATATGCTTGGGTTTGAGTTTAATATTAGTAAAACCTGGACTTCTTGGGAAATTGAGTATTCTGGTTAAACTCAACATCTGGTTGATGGTTTTGTCTAAAACCTACTTAGTAAAAATCTTTTCAAAATACATTAGTCTGTGAGGTAGATGCACTAAATATAATTTTATCACTTTAAAAAATATTGCAGTAGCTCAGGGTCATCATTCTGAATATCAATTGTTATTATTGTTCAGACTGACAGTCCCCTTTGTGTGCTGTGTCCCCAATTAGAATATAAATTCCTTAGGCATAGAACCTGTCTTTGCTTTTTTGTATTTATATTCCAACACTATATGCTCGCCACATAATAAGTTATTAATAATACTTTTTCATTCATTAATTCCTCTAAGTCTAGAAGGTTTAGGAGAATGAATATGTACTTCCCTAGAAAATAGAATGTAATAGATTGTCATTTTCTGATTGAATTCTGTTTTCTTTTGATTTGCCAGTTTTTAACAAAAGTAAGAGGAAAACTTTTCTTGGGATTGGGGAAGGAATGTGGTTCACTCCTTTAAATTTATATTCAAATATTCCTTTTAATATTTAGTATGGTTCCATACATCCAGTAAGAGGTCACTAGAGTCATAGAACTTTAGATGTTAATGTTTAAATGTTTAGTTAGTTTGGGAGTTCACATAAATATGAGAATGTTTTCTAACTAATGGGTATAAGAGGGAAAGCACAGATGCAACTAACTTTGATTTCCAAGAGTATAAAATGGATTTTGAGACTGATAAGCTGTTTTGGGACAATGAAGTATATTGTAAAAATCACTGCATTTGGAGTCAGAGGCCCTGGGTTCAAAGCCCAGCTCTACCATTAACCAGTTTTGTGACCATGGACAAGTTTTTGCCTCCATAAGACTTGATTTTCTCACCTGTATAATGAGAAGATTGGACTAGTTGGTCTCAAAGAGAGCTTTTAGTACTAAATTCTATGAACTTGTGAACATGTTTATTCTACCAAATAGCTTTTACAGGTTGTTAGTCATTATATCCTTTTGTGATGAAACTAGATGCAGGAAACTCTTAATAATTCATTCTGTTCAGGGTATGGGGTATTTGGGGTAACAACAGCAACAAAGGTTAACATTCTTAACATTCACAGATTAGCAACTTTAAAAGAATAAGTATATGAAAAAAAGTATATGTCATATTAAGACTCTCCTTGCACTTCAACAGATCTGGGATCCCGTTAATGTGGGGAATGTTGCCTTCGGTAAACCACACTTACTTTCTTATCTAATGTGACTTTTGTCTATATCAGTGGTTCTCAACCTTCCTAATTAATGCCACGACCCTTTAATATAGTTCCCATGTTGTGGTGACCCCCAACCATAAAATTATTTTTGTTGCTACTTCGTAACTGTAATTTTGCTACTGTTATGAATCATAATGTAAATATCTGATATGCAGGATGTATTTAAATTGAACAGGTTGAGAACTGCTGGTCTACATCCTCTCATAAATAGTCTAGAGAGAGTCTATCTAACATACTAAAGACCTTCTTCATCTGGTCTCTTGACAGTACTAATACTATGTACCAACACTGAATGTAGGCTATCCATCTATCACATGAATGCCCCCCCCCACACACTTTTCTAGGTGAACACAACTGGGAAAACCTTTATGTAATTTTTCTTGAAATTTGTCTTTGATTATATGTTGTAGTCTATCTATAACTA
Organism: Pseudochirops corinnae; assembly: GCA_028646515.1. Taxonomy (NCBI): domain Eukaryota; kingdom Metazoa; phylum Chordata; class Mammalia; order Diprotodontia; family Pseudocheiridae; genus Pseudochirops; species Pseudochirops corinnae. The sequence continues at coordinate 143,792,244 of CM053587.1, read as the reverse complement.
CCATGTGTCTTTCCATTGTCCTTGGAGTGCCCAAACATTTTAATTCCTCAGAGATAGTGGTTTCCATGATTTACAGATCTATAACATAACTGGATGAGTATTGCTGTTTAAAGACATTTTCTCATCAGGAGAGGCTAAGTGCTATTGAAGGCATCCCATACACAATTTTCCAAAGGCAATCCTCTTGTTGTTGTTGTTGCTGCTGCTGCTGCTGTTCATTCTTCATGCTTGAAGAGGACAAATGACATCAGGAGGGTAATGGCTTGGCATGCAAGTGAATTGGATCTGAGTGAGGCAGAGCTGTGCAAAGTCTATTCTTGGTGTAACTGCTCATCCATTTGCTATGTCTGTACAAAATAAGTGTGCAGTGTGCAAGTGGGCTATCTATATCACCTGTCCATTCGGTTCCATATCATAGTCTAAATAATAGATAGTCTTCATCCATGTGATTTTTTTCTGTGTAGTTAGTCAAACTTTTTGGAGTGATTATACAACTCTTCAAAATGGATTATTGCATAAGATATAGAGGTTCTGCAGTAATCCAGAGCTAACTTGAATCAGCATGATATCATCTGCAAACAGGAATACCTGGAGAACTTCATCATGTATAGAAAATTCCTTAATCATTTGGACTATTCCCTGGACATCCTTCATGAGATAGTGACAAACCTCTTTGGCAAATATACATCTCCTTGTTATATACCTTGCTCGATATTAATATTAAAAGAGTTGTTAAGCAAGTTTATCACTATTGTGTCTTTCAAGAAATCTTGTACATTATTAAAATATGCACGGGAGATGTCTTGCTGGAGGCTGCATTTTACTCAACTGAATCAAGCATAATTTGATCTCTCTTATGAATGAGAAGCCACTTCAGGATTGTGCTGCCTCAATTTTAAATGTCACCATTTTTTGACACCCAGTATAGTTGCAGTAATGAATCTTAGAAGTGGCAATCAGTAGAGAGTTCAAGTATCTAGAATGCCTATGGAATAGCTTTTACTATATTATTTTAAATTCCAGGACAAAAAAGAGAAAAACCTTGTGTGAAATCCATGGTATTACTTTGGAAAGTTTGAACAAATTTTCTTGACAAATATCATGATATGACACAGTATTTATTTACAAATGAATGGGGATGCTCTGAATGAGTGTAAAATATCACTTAACCTTTCTCTGCCCGTTTCTTCACAGATAATATGGGGCAACTATGTCAATCTATCTCAAGATAAGTGTAAGAAATTGATGTGAAAAACACATCATGAACCAATCTATTTCATATAAATTTTTCTAGGAAGCATTCTAAACTGTGTTTAAAAGAGAAATAGAATTATTCACTCTCCACCTCCATCAATGATGGGAAATTATATTTCAAAAATTAGCTAGATAGCAATAATTTTGATATATCTGGGCAATTCTTACATGGTACAATTAAGGTGATCTTTCGAAGACCAGTTGCTGTATATTTATTAACACATGTGCTTTTTACAAATAATAATAATGATTACTAACATTCATATAGGATGTTAAGATTTGCAAAGCATTTTACATATACTGTATTGTCTCATTTGATACCCACAACAACATTCTGAGGGAGGTACTATTATTATTATTGCCATTTTAGAGATAAGAAAACTAAGGGTGAGAGAAGTAAAGTGATTTGCCCAGGATTATACAACGTGTAAATATTTTAGGTAAGATTTGAACTCAGATCTTTCTACCTTCAAGTCTACCACTCTATTTACTATGCCACTTGCCTGTCTCAAAAAAAATATTAGGACTATAGTAGGAGACTTTATAATTCAGGAATTTCTTGGAACTCTTCTTTCCTAAGCCCTGAATTAAATTCTGACCCGCTTTGGGAGTTACTGAATGTTCTAAAACTATCTAGGAACAATCTAGTATATTTTTTTTTACCAAATCAATCAATGTTTGCCTTCTTCATTAAAACTGCCCTAGAATTCTTAGTCTTGTTAACAGTCTCATCACTAGAACTTACACTCCAGTTAAAATGATTATGCTTTTCAGTTTTACAGCAAATTTCAACTTAAATCCAAATTTCAGTGGACTCATTATTTTATCAGTGTGGGTACTTACTGTGCTCTGCATGATATCTCTACAGGTTAATGTTTCTCTATAAATTCTTCTTGGAAGATTTACTTACAGTCTGGAAGTCTTCCTCTGCTTCTTTTTAATACCTTGCTGATAATAGCAATTGTTTATCTATAATTAGACTTCATTCCTGCTACCTAATCAATCCACTTCATTTTTCAATCATAGATGCCCTCAGTAATGTCTTTTATTCTACTTCTTACCTATATCATCACTTTCATGTATGTCTTTCCATCATCTTTGGGGACACTTACAATTGTAATTCCTTTGACCGTGTGGTATTCCATAGTTCAAATATTAGTGTTTGAAAGATGGGCTTTTGTAGCAGAGCATATCTTTGCGTTGGTAAAAGGACTGCAGTTTTTCCTATTTGACTCTGAGTTACGAAGCTCATTGCCCTTCTATAGGATATTTCCAAGATACGTGTAGTAATAAACTTCCTTACTGGACTGCTCATCCAACTACTTGTCATAATTGAGGCAATATATGTTCTTTATCCTTGTTGTTCTTTCTTTTTGAATTGCTAGATTAACCAGTTTTGAATGACCCTTGATTTCAATGAGGAAGCCTTATAGTGTCATAGAATTCAATGTGATCATTGCTGTAATCATCCACCTAAAGCAGTGGTTCCCAACCTTCCTAATGCCGCGACCCTTTAATACTCGTATGTGGGCATATCTGCATGTGGACGGACCCACCTAGAGACGGATAGAGGAGCAGTGTCTTGGTTCCTAAGGCCATTGGAAATATGTGTTTTCCCCCAAAAGGGTCGTGACCCACAGGTTGAGAACCACTGACCTAAAGGCACATTGACAGAACTTCTCTACCAGTAAAGAATTTAGTTTTGCCTCAGTGTATCTCTCATAATGGTAGCAGACACCCCTAGTGATCTTCCACTTTCCAGATTATGTTTTAAGCGTTAAAAATCCTTTTTTAGCTTTAAGTAGGGGCATGCTGATAAATATTTAATAACCAGATCTCTGAGGGCAGGAAGGATGTACATATGACACACTTTCAAGTTTATTCCACATTAACACTTTCTCCATCACTTTCTTCCAGCTAGACAATCAACAAAATGATAAATCAAGCCTTACTGTGTGATGTTTATTAATTTCTGAGATGTAAATGCTCACACCACTGGCTCTTGAGCTAACTCTGGTATACCTCAGTTTTTAAGCCACAGATTTTTATTCTTAAATTTAAATGAAAATAAATAGAGTTTGGGGAAAACTCCATCCTGAAGCCTTTAGTCCCTTATAATGAGATCCACTGAATTAGGAAGAGGGAACATAATGGAAACAATTGTTATTCGATGGATGGTAGTCCCTCAGGATACCAACCTAAAGAAGACACAAAAAGTGAGGTCAGGTTTTGATTCTGGGTCATAAATGTTTCATCCCTGGGACTGAACTTGTAAGGCAAAAAAAAAGATGATGCAGTGGTCAAAGCAGTTATGAGTCGAAGTAGGCCTTTTAGGCAGGTGACATCATGCCACAGCTTCCTACCTCCCCTCTTCCCTCACTATTACTAACACTGGCATCATTTCTGAGCATGAAACTCCCCATGTGAATAGTTAACAGGGTTTGAGCATAGAGAGGGAAGGAGGCAGGCTTGGAAGAAGGGAAAGCCTGACACTGAAATGTACTAAATCTGTGTAAGTGGCTATTTTTGTCAGCCAAACCACAGTGGGTGTGTGATGTGACAGTCTACTTTTGATCTTGCTCTTTTTATAGCTGCTGATTTTTCTTAAGGGGAACTACCTCTCTTTCCCAGCCTGCTGGACTGATTTACAGGATCACTTTGGGAGGTTTTATAATCTGCAATCTTGAAATAGACAACACTTAGATTAGTAATTAGATAGTCATTTAAGATGCAAAAGCTGTCTCATTAGGAGCTATAGCTTAGATAAGGCATAACAGTATTTTTTCCATAAAGGATGCAAACACAACACCCATGAGGAAGCATTCCCTGTTTCTAAAAATGCTAAAAATTGTCACCAGAGGCTCCACCTGTTTCAGACAGCTTAGCTGAGAAGAACAAGCACGAGTATATTCTGGTAGCATATCGACATACTCTCTTTGTGTGTTTGGATTATTATGTTAAGAAAACCCCAATGAAGTAATTTATTCTAAATATGGCTCATTTACCTTAGCTCTAGCTGAAATCCAAGACATTGCTCCCTGCTCTTCCCAATCTGTAAAATTTAACAGAGTGCAATAGAATTTCTACATATATGACACTCTTGATTGGAGAGGAAGCATGATATAGTAGAAAGAGTAGTGGGCTTGGAGTCAGAAGGCCCATTTTCCCATCCCAGTGATGGCATTCATTAGCTCTAACCATGGAAAAGTTCTATTCACTCTTACATTCATAAGCTTTGTTGAAACCCTTATCACTGTTCTCTTGAACTACTGCAACAGCCTCATAATTGCTCTCCTGTTTACTGTCTCTCCCTTCTCTAATACAGCTACCAAAATAATCTTTCTAAAGCTCAATCCAACCATATCACTCTCTACTAAAAAAAAAAATCTTCAATATCTCCTTATTGCTTCCAGAAGTATATATAGATTTCTCAGTCTGACATTTATTGCCCTCTGTAATCTGGCTCCAACCTAACTTTCCAGACATTAAGATCATAGACTCAGAGTTGGAAATCTTGTTAAAGATCATTTACAGCAAACTTTTCATTTAATAGATAAGGAAATATAGACCCAGGAACAAGAAGTAGCATTAAGTGACACATGAGAGATTTGAATCCATGTCCCTTGACATGGTAACATTTCATGTTACCCTTTACAGTGAACCTAGTCTACTAACTGAATTAAATTGAAGTAACTTAACCACTCCAAATCTCTATTTTCTGTTTTGTAAAAGGAGATGATATTTAAAATATCTACATCCAGGCTGATAGATGTTGTTGGTGTTCAGTCATTTCAGTCATGTCCAACTCTTCTTGACCCCATTTGGGGTTTTCTTGGCAAAGATACTAGAATAGTTTGCCATTTCTTTCTCCAGCTCATTTTACAGATGAGGAACTGAGGCAAATAGGGTTAAGTGACCTGCCCAGGGTCACACAGCTAGTAAGTAACTGAGACTAGATTTTAATTCATGAAGATAAGTCTTCCTAACTCCAGACCCAGCACTCTATCCATTGTGCCACCTAACTGCCCTTAGATGAATATTGTAAGGTTATGTAAACTAAAAATCACTATGAAGATCTGAGCTATTAATACTTATATTTCTTATAATAACTTATAATTATAAAACACTTCACAACAATGCCATGAAGTAGATAGTACAAATATTAGTCCTATTTCAGAAAAGGGTCACCATCACATGGTATTGAGTCCATTGTTATAGACTATCATTTGAAGAAATTGGGAGAAATTAGCCTGAGGAAGAGAAGACTTTGATGGGGGAAAGGAGACAGGCATGATAACTACATTCGAGTATTTTAAAGGCTATCACATAGAGGACAAATTTGGGTTGGCCTATTAGATTCAGATTTTGGGAATTGGAACAATGGGTAGAAGTTGTGAGGGAGGGGAATTAAAGCATGATATGAGCAGTAAAAAGAAAACTTCTAATGATTCATATTCAAATGTGTGATCAGTCATCTTGAATAGAGATAGGTTTCCCTGTACTAAATGGCCACTGAGATCCCTTCCAATGTTCAAAGTCTGTGAATTTGTGACTTTGATCCAGTATTCTTTTTTTGGGGGGGGGGGG
>CM053587.1:143756693-143785903 GCA_028646515.1 Pseudochirops corinnae | reverse complement strand
CTCAGTCCCCCTGCCATCAGCAGGCCGCAGGCGGGAAGCTACAACACAGAGGCGGGTGCAAAACCTCTGTCTTTCGCTTTTCTGCTCTGGAGGCCTTTCGGCCGGACTGCTTATCTCCCCCTTTCGCAATCCCCACTGCAGCTGGTACTAATCCACTCACCTGAGAGGCTCCTCCGCTGCTCCAGTCCAGCTGCCCCAGGGGCACAGCCACGGCTTCAGGCCAGGCTGGTTTCCGTTCGCAGTGCTGATATGGTTCCTCGTAGCCGAGCTGACTTTAGTGGGAAGTATCTTTGTGTGCGTTTTGGAGTTCTAGGATTGGTTTAGAGTCCTATTTTATGGGTATTTTGGGGTGGCTATGTGAGAGCTATGATATGTTGCTGCTGCTATGCCGCCATCTTGGCTCCGCCCCCCGATCCAGTATTCTTTCTACTATATTATGCTGCTTATATATTAGAAATTGATCTGAAGTTTTCTTCCTTAACTGATCACACTTATCAATCACCTTTTTATTTTTTTGGATATGTGCAGACAGAAGCAATAAATTACTGACATTTCAGAGTCAGCATTAGTGGGTGTTATTGGATATAGGGTTTCTAGTAAGAGTGAAAAAATATTATTCAGAAGAGATAAAAGCTAGATAAGGCACATGACAGTAATCAGATTTTTCAAGACTTGGAACCCAAGTATCCAGAATGAATATTCTCTCTTTAGAAACTACTCTGGGTTGGTTAGGTGACGCAGTGAATAGAGCACCAGCCCTGGAGTCAGGAGGACCTAAGTTCAAATATAGCCTCAGATGCTTAACACAAAACTAGCCATGTGACCTTGGTCAAGTCACTTAACCCCAATTTGCCCTACCTTCCCCACTCCAAAAAGAAAAAAAAAGAAAGAAACTTATCTAACCCTTCAGAACATGATTTTGGTTTGTTACCTTGATGCCAGGAGTAGAATGGAAGAGCAGTAATAAGAGAGATTCTGAAACAATCTTAGCTAAAGGTCAACAGCTTTAGAGAAAGTTGAGCTTTTTTTCTGTCTGTTTTTCCCCCCCAAGAGCAAGGCAGGTGGTCAAAGCATAGGCCTGCTCTAATGAATTAGACAGCTTGTACTGTACCAAGTGCATTTTCATTAGTGTGAACAAAGAAGATAGTGGGGAAGGGGGGCTGAATTTGATAGGTGGCTTCAACTCAAAAGACAAGATGCATTTATCTGAACGCAATTCAGTGGTTTATAATGGGCAGCAGGGCCTCCTTTGTCTCCTTGTCACAATCTTCCTGTAAGCATCACCATGATTCATAGTCAAATTATAGTCACTTTCTACCACCATGACTATTTAAACAACATCCTTCCCAAGGCATTTTCTTCTTGAGTTAAATGGTATTCAGGAGTATAGTTCCATTTTTTTCACATAACATATATATACACATACATATATAATTTTGTACAAATAAATACTCATCCTCAGGAACTGACTTTTAATTGTTCCTTTTGCTTTATTATAAGTAAGCATTGAAAATGTTAAGGAGGAAAAGCATGATACTTAGAAACAATTAAAATTACATTTCTTCCACAGAAATCAATTAACTTAGCTTGTGACAATCACTGTATTTCTAACTAAAAACTGACAGCCATCTCCAATACCATTAGGGAATGAAACAGTCCACATTTTGCCAAGTCAGAACTCTACTCAAATTAAGTAAAGGCATTCTATGGAATAAATTATACCAGTCTGAGGGTAGCATTGGGTTGTGGATAGAATCTACCTCAATCAAGAATACCTGAGTACTTAGATCCTACTTCTGCCACACACTGGCCATGTCACCTGAGCTAAGTCATTTTAACCTTTCAATTTCATCTTAGAATCTTTGTGCTAAGCTTATAAATTGTAGATCAGTTGATGATATGCATGACTGGAGAAAATTTTGTACACTAATGATGTCACAAACCTAATGCAAAAAGAGTAATCCGATAATCCTCTATAGCTATAACTCATGCCATACCATAATCTTGGAAAAATTGCCAGAAGGACAACGGAAAGACTGTCACATTATTTTGCACATTATTTTTTAGTAATATTTTATTTTTTCTAATTACATGTAAAACCAATTTTAACATTATTTTTTAAAACATTTTTATTTATGTTATGCTTAATTTATGGAATAAAACAAGCATTTCTATCATAGTATAATGAAAGATGATACATATGAAACTGCAAATCTATCATTAACCTATAAACTTTCTATTTCTTTTAAATATATAATAAAGTTTTTGTGTAAATTTCTTTTTTTTATTTTGGGTTCCAAATTCTCTCCCCCTTTTTCTCCCCCCTACCTGAGACACTAAGCAATGTGATATGGATTGTGCATGTGCAATCATGCAAGACATATTTCTGTATTAATCATGTTGTGAAAGAAAACACAGATCAAAGAAATAAACCATGAAAAAAAAAAGTGAAGAATTATATGCTTTAATCTGTATTCAGACTCCATCAGTTCTTTCTCAGGAGGTAGATAGCATTTTTCATCATTTGAAATTATCTTAGATCATTGTGTTGCTGAGAAGAGCTAAGTCATTCACACTCGATCATTATACAATTTTGCTGGTATGGTGTACAATGTTCTCCTGGTTCTGCTCACTTCACTTTGCATCAGTTCATGTAAGTCTGTTTCATTATTTTGCTACTTTAGTGTTTCATCAAGTCGATGGTCCACAAGTATAGCTATGCTCTCCTCTGATGTGGGTCACGACCTCATTACACCTTCTCATTCTGTGTATTTCTTCTCTATGTCTCCCCATAAATCTTCTGTATAGAATTCCAATGTGCTGGAGGTCTTCCTCTGTTTCATTATTTCAGAAGTGTTAAGGCAACAATACAATCATAGCAACTGACATATGGATAGCACTTTAAGGTTTCCAAAGAACTATACATAATATCATTTGAGCTTCACAGCTACCCTAGGAAGTGGAGTTTACTCATGCTATTCACATTTTATAAAAGAGGAACTTGAGACTCAATTAGGCTAGACAACTGTTTCCCCAGCTAACATAAAAGGACTGAAAATTGTGTGCACTATCATGCATATCCCAAATGACATATTGTATAATACTTTGAACAAGATATGAATGGAGAGAGACAGAGATCCCAAAAGAGAAACATACAGAGCTGCTAAAAATAGATTTACTGTACTTCCTGTCCATATGTATGTTATAATGTATGCAATGTGAGGTTTTTCAATGGATAATTAAACTGATCTCTTTCAAATAATTTTTAATTTCTCTGAGGAGGTTTTGTAATATTCTTAGACTCACTGCAATTAGTACAATATCATTTGGGTACAAAAATAGTTGAAGAAACACATCGTTAGGGAATTTTTTAGTTTTAGATTGCACTAGACACCTGTTAAGACATTGGCAAATACCAGAAATGTTCCCATATCTACTTTCTTTACACTTTACTTGATATCAATACCCAGCATATTGTCAAACCATCTCAGTAGCTCAGATATAGTCACGTCTGACACAGGATAATTTGTATATTACACTTGTTGACCCCAGCAGGCAGGGCTTGGAGCAATGTGTGGAAGTTATGTAATTGTATAATTTGTCAGACAATTTTATAATTTTAAAGTGTGCACAGGGAACACCATTAGACATCAAAGTTGCCTTTTTCCAAGGGATTTTTTTTTTATTCAATAAACATTGGATAGAGAAGGATCTCATATCATCCATATTTTCCAAAATAGTTTTCAGTATCCTCTAGCTTTTCACATTTAAGTCACTGAGTATCAAATATAGGCTTACTGAGTTTGAAAGATTCTGTCAAGTTTTTCATAGAATTTACCAACTTCATATTCTGCAATATCTAATAGCACTTTTGTACTAATTATATTTGTGCTTTTCATGAGCCCTTTAATTCAAGATGACTAGCTGTCCCCTGAAGTAGAGTTTCTTTCTTCCCTTGAACACAGTATAAAACCAATTTTACCATGTTTTTCATTTAGTTTCAATTTCCATATGATTTTTGGTTTCATTTACAGAGAAACTATCTATCAGGATATGGTTTAGCTCTTCTGGCAGTCAGGAGGTAATTCTTTGGCCATTAGAAAGGACTGCATTAAGACTACCAACACCTAGCTTCATGCTTGTAGTCTAAGAATTCAGTGATTCTTAGTACCCTCTATTAGTCAACAAACATCTATTAAGCGCTTACTATGTCCCAGGAACTATACTAAGTGCTGGAAATACAAGTCCAAGGAGAAAGATAAATAGTCCCTGCTCTCAATGACTTTCTATTCTAATAGGGAAAGCACCAGCTAAAAGGAAGCTTTAAATAGTCGGGGACGGGTGGTCAATGAAATCCTCTGTGCAGCCAATCTGCCACCATTGGAAGTAAAAGAAGCCTATAGTGGACTCCAAAGAGGACCTGTTTTGCATTTTTATCCATTTTATATGTTGCCATCTTTCTCTACTCTTAATTTATTGCCTGGTTGCCTATTTCTGGTGACAAGTCTGCCCATACTTAGTTGTTGAACAGCAAGCATTAGTCCATAGCTCAGGTTTGGTTTTTTGTTTTTTTTTTTCCCAGCCTGATAGAATCTATTATCCCTTGAGTTAGCCTGGCACAGGCTTCTTAGTACTGTGGATAGAATATTGGACTAAGAGTTTGAAAGGCGTGATTGAGCTCAAATTCCACCCCAGGTTCTTACTAGCTGTTTGATCTTGAGCAAATCACTTAACTTCTCTAGGATTCATTTTCCTCAACTAGAAATTGAGAAAATTGCCTTGATGACCTATAATTCCATGAACCCATGAACATCTCCATACCACAATGACATAATTGAATAGAATGTTTGGGTTTTGCAAAAAAACAAAAACAAAAACCATAGACAAATACATCCTATTAATGAAATAACAAGAAGATTTAAAACTATGACCAAAAGGGCATAAAAATATCCTTTGACCCAGTCATACCACTACTAGGTCTGTTTCCCAAAGAGATCAAGGAAAAGAAATGTACCTAATGTGTACGAAAATATTTATAGCAGCTGTTTTTATAGTGGCAAAGAATTGGAAATTGAAGGGATGTCAATCAATTAAGGAATGGCTAAACAAGTTGTGATATATGATTGTGATGAAATACTAATGTGCTTTAAGAGATGACTAGGGGAGATGGTTTCAGAAAAACCTGGGAAGTCTTATATGAACTAATGGAAAGTGAAGTGAGCAGAACCAGGAGAATATCATACACTGTAACAGTTGGTTGTCCTTTGTTCATTCTCGAAGAGGACCAAAACAACATTACTAATGCTAAAGTTAAGTTTCATTGTGTCTGACTAAGGCTAATCAGACCAACACAAGCTTGAAATTCGCTACCACAGGTCGGGAACAAATAGTCCATATGAACATTTGGAGTGAAATCTCCAAATTTGCATATCCTGCATTTCCTTTGAGCTGCTTTAATTCTGCTTTGTCCCTAGACCACGGGGCCTTCTCTGATGTGGGAATGCCATGCTGAGCAGTCCTGTGCCAGTGTCTCCCATGTCATACAAGCAATTCCAAAGTTCTTAAGAGAGACCTTGAGAGTGTCCTTGTATCATTTCTTCTGACCACCATGTGAACACTTGTCCTGTGTGAGTTTTCCATAAAACAGTCTTTTTGGCAAGTGTACATTTTGCATTCTAACAATGTGGCCAGCCCATTGGAGTTGCACTGTCTCAGAGTTTGAATGCTTGGCAGTTTAGTTTGAGTAAAGACCTCAGTGTCTGGTACCTTATCCTGCCAGGTGATCTTCAGAATCTTCTTGAGACAATTCAAATGAAAGTGATTCAGTTTCCTGGCATGGTGCTGGTAGACTGTCCAGGTTTCACAGGCGTACAATAATGAGGTCAGCACAACAGCTTTGTAATCCTTCAGTTTGTTAGTCAGTCTACCTCTTCTCTCTCACACTTTCCTTCCAGAGCCTCCCAAACACTGAGCTAACTCTGACAATGCATGCTTCAACCTCATTATCAATGTGTACATCCCTGGAAAGTACACTACCAAGTAAGTGAACTAAATCACAGCATTCAAAACTTCTCCATTGGCTGTAACTGATGGTTCCACATATGGATGATGTGGTGCTGGTTGGTGGAGCACCTGTGTTTTCTTGGTGTTAATTGTTAGGCCAAACTTAGTACAAGCAGCAGAGAGTTGATCCATAGTTTGTTGCATCTCAGCTTTAGAGGCTGGATTGAGTGCACAATCATCTGCAAACAGAAAATCATGCACCAACACTTCCTCCACTTTGGTCTTGGCTTGTAGCCTTTTCAAAGTAAAGAATGCTGTACTGATGCTCACTGAACACATTTGACAATATGGCTGAAAACATCATGCTAAAAAGCATGGGAGCAAGCATACAGACTTGTTTCACTCCATTGGTGACTAGGAAGGCACGAGAGCATTGTCGATTATCTAGAACCCATGCAAGCAGAATGTCATGAAATTGACATACAATGCTGATGAACTTCTCTGGGCAACCAAATTTTGACATAATTTTCCACAAGCCCTCAAGACTAACAATATCAAAAGCCTTGGTCAGATCTATGAATGTTGTATGCAGACCTCTGTTCTATTCCTGACATTTCTACTGGAGTTGTCTGGCAGCAAACACCACATTGACTGTTCATTGTCCCTTTCTGAAGACACTGTCTCTCAGGTAGATAACCATCTTCCAGGTGAAGGATCAGCCTATTAAGGAGGACTCTGGCAAGAATCTTGCCAGCAATAACTAAGAGAGAAACACTCTGCCGCTCTGTGATTGTCACAGGACAATCTATTCCCTTTACCTTTGTAGAGATTGACTATGGAGGCATCCTTGAATTCCTGGGGCATAACTTCCTCTTGCCATATAACTTGGAAATGTTCAGTCAGCTTTTGTGTGAGCAAAGGATCCCCCACCTTGTAAATCTCAGCTGGAATAGAATAAGCACCAGGTCCTTTGCCACATGAAAGGAGCCTAATGGCATTCAAAACCACTTCTTCAATTGGAATTTCAACTAGGAAGGGATTGACTTCAACCTGAGGTAAATGATCATTGGCCTCAGCATTGATTGACAATGGTCTGTTGAGAACACTATGGAAGTGTTCAGTTCATCTCTCTAGGATTATGTTCTTATCACTAATCAATGTGACTCTGAAAGCACTTAGTAGTTGAGATGCACCATAGGTCTTTGGCCCATAAATAACCTTCAGGGCATCATAAAAGCATTTTGGATTGTTACTATCAGCATAAAACTGAATTTCATCAGCTTTCTTACTGAGCCAGTAATATTGTACCAATGATCAGCTATGAAATACTTAGCTATCTGATTAATACAATGATTTAATACCATTCCAATGGACTCCTGATGAAAAATGCTATCCATCTCCAGAGAAAAAACTAATGAATTCTGAGCACAGACTGAAGCATACTTTTTTTTTACTTTCTTTATTTTTCTTGCTTTAGGCAAATTAGGCAGGAGATAAATTGAGTATGTGGGGTGCCTCAGGATTGGATAAGGCTGTTGCTGGGGAGCTCCCAAGGTAGGAATAGGAGAGTGTTATCTTTTGATTGGATAGGGCCTAATGCTCAGGCTGGCTAGTAATAGGAAAGGCTCTTCAAGTTGGCTGTCTCTTATAACTTCACCCTAATAAATAGGACTGGCATTGCTGTTTTAGCAGTAAATAAGTTCAAAGACAGGGTGTGGGTTGCAGTACACACAAGGCAGGGGCAAGCTACAGAAACTGCAGACAAAATGGAGTTGTTTAACTTCCTCTGCTACTCAAAATATCATATTGCTTGCCTTCTCAATGAGTGGAGAAGGGGTGAGAGGGAAGAAGAAAATCTGGAACTCAAACTTTTTAAAATTTATGTCAAAAATAAACAAATTTTTTTTAAAATAACAAGAAGGAATGGTCAGTTCACTAAAGTAATACCTTAATAATAGCAAAAGCTTGTATCTACATAGCACTGTTGTGAATTGTTCATTTGATACAACTCAATGAGGTTAGTAATAATATTATATTATCCAGATATATAGGTATGTAATATATAAGTGGAAGCTAGGTGACTCAAAGGATAGACTTCTGGGCCTAGAGTCAAGAAGATAAGAGTTCAAATTCAATCTCAGATACTTACTAGCTTTATGACCCTGGGAAATCTCTCAATCTCTGTTTGCCTAATCCACCGGAAAAGGAAATGACCAATCATTGCAGTATCTTTGCCAAGAAAACCCCGTGTACAGTATTGAGATGCTATAGTCCATGGATTTATAAAGCATCAGATATGACTGAATAATAAGAATATATAATATGTAAATGTATATAAATATATAAATTCAATATCTATAGATGATATCATATAACCTTATATTACATAAATATAAAGATATAACCCATCAAGATTTACATAATACTTTCTTTAAAACAACCTTCTGAGATAGGAAGACCAAGTGTGTCTTTTTTTTTTTTAGATGAAAAAATGATAACTCAGAGAGAGGTTGTAGGACATCCAGGTATATGCAGCTAGTGAGGGTCATATAGGACACTAATCTGAGCCACCTAATTCCAACTCCAGTCTGTTATTGCTTTTTCTTCCATACTTGATGGCCTATCATTTGGCATCGTAATTATGTATTTTATCAAGAAAGGGAACAACATCTGACTCATAACTGGGTGAAATAAAGATACAGACAGATGCCAAGCCTTTACTTAAAAATAACTTTGTTTGTCTAGGAATACTCAGGGGGCCTATATCACTTTATCCTCATAACATTTCCTAAACCAACTGACATTTGTCTTAATCTCTTAGTTTTCTCAAGATGTAAATAGGATTAATCTTAGGATGTGCCATTTAAATATACAAGATTGAGATGATTCCTGCTTAAAGATTAAGGATATTTTCCCTTAACAAGATTGAATCAAGTTCAAATTTCATATTGATTATAACTTCCTGTCAAAAATAGAGGGAAAAGAGAGAAGCAGAAAAGTCTATCCCTGAGTCCTGAATAGATGGAGTCATTGTTCCTGCTTAAAGGGAAAACTAGGAAAGCCATACATAAATGTCAGAACTAATTTATTTCATAGCACTAATGGATAATTAAGGAACCAGCTCTAATTTGGCTGAACCTCAGTATCACTCTAAAATTCAGCTGAACAGTTCAATCTGCTCTTGTGAGAATCCAAGAAAAACAAAGGCACTGCTTATTAAGAAGATCATAACAGACACCAGAGCTTGTTTGCTGAGTCCAGACCACTCCTGAAATCCATTTGCTGGGTTCCCTTGTCTAGGGCTAAGCAGTTTGTTTCTTAGATGCAAGTAGTGTCCTTGCCCTCATCCATCTTCTAACCAGATCTGTCACTTACTGCCGCTTCTTGCTCCAGCTGGCAGAATTTGTGGATGTTACATTCTGAATATGCTTATACTACATGACTACAATTTCAACAAGGGGCTTGATAGGATGTGTCAAAAATGAGCCAATCTCAGAACTGATATCTGTTGTTAAGTCTCCCTGACAGGTGTCAGAAGTTTGTTGAGGAAGGGTGGGAAGGTCTACCTCAAGTGACCTCAGCTGCTTTAAAATTCAAAGCCATCCTTCTTATTGTTGACTGTATATATGCAAATATATGCAATAGTATAAAGAGCCAACTATAGACTCACATATGGGAAGAGTCTGATTTCAAGAATTTTAGAAAAAGTTCCTTCCTGACAGAGTACCTTCCCTATCTACCTTACAAGTGCCCTCTCAGATTAATTTTTTCTTGAGTAGTGTAACAACAAGCACCCTAGCATACACAGGATGGCTGCTAACATAGGTTCTTTGATCTGTTTTAGTAAAGAAAAGCAAATTTAAAGGGGTCAACAATCTTTAATTAGACATATATGTGTGTATTCACACACACATACATACATATACACACATATAGATATATAGATATAGATGTAGATAGACATAGATATAGATATCATTTACTTAGTTCAGAGGAAAAAATCAGTGCCCTAAACTTCAGAAAATACAAACAGAAATTTCAAGCAGACAAAAAAAAAAAAAAAAGACAGAGAAAATAACACAGTTCAACAGACCAACAGACAGGGCTTCTAGCTGTCTGACCATTACCTACATACATAGTTAGTTACCCGAGAGAGAAGCACCAACATCTGGTTTTTCAAAGCTAGGGGACTCAATGGCTACCTAGAGTCTCATCTGGCTATATCACACAACTCTTCCCATAAGTGAGCCCCAGAAGCAAAACCTCACCTCAGAATATATATATACCCTTCTTCAGGGTCAGAGTGTCGACATCACAACTTTCATGACCCACTATCTAATTACAAAGTAACAAAAGGTGTGGGCCTTCCTGAAAAACAAGCCTCCCCCAATCAAACCCCTCCTGTTGGGTTCCACTTAAGGCCCATTAAGGGTCAGGGAAGATCTTCAAATTCCCTTACCATTACAACTAAATAAAAGAGGTCATTCTTTACCTCATTTCTTACCTAGCCTTAATCACTGAATGGGCATTGCCTTAGTCAAAGTGGTAACTCAGAAAGACCTTAGTTTAAAAAGGCTGAGGTCTGCCACTGCAACCTGGACCATCCCCAGTTGTCCTGATTGATATATCTGGCCACTGGACCCAGATGGCTCTGGAGAAGAAAATGAGACTGGTGGCTTTGCACAGCACTCCCTCACTTAAATCTGATTCATTTGTAAGTCATGGAATCACCTCCCTGATGTCATGATCTTCTTCAAGACCAAAGTACAAACCACAACAGATGCCTGAAACTTCTTCAATAGGGTACCAGTTGAGGTGACCCCTGAATGGAAGCCTTTCCTGATCCAACTCTGATTTGTACAAGAGCACTATGAGTTTATGACCTATCACCATATTCCACTATTGAGGTCAAGGACACCACATCATCTAGACATTGTGAATCTTTTCCAGTGCCTAGCATAGTGCTCTGAATAGAGTAGGCACCTTGTAAATGTTTGGTGAATGAATGAATGAATTTCTTTTATTCCTTAATTAGAGATTATGGCTCACAATTTCACACATGACTTTACACAATGACTTGAAATCACACTATAATAATTAATGACTGCTATCAGATCCTTCCCTGAGAGCAGGTTTGGACAGAAAGGAAGGCAGAGGAAAGAACATGAAGGCACTTGGTTCTGCAGACAGGTGAGACAGAGAGACTTAAAAGGACACAAAAAAGAAAATACTAAGAGTCCCCAGAAAAAAGTCAAGCAGCTGCCAAACTGATATTGCTAAAGCCGAATGCAGGCCATGTTACTCTCTTGCTCAAAAAGTTTCCGTGGCTACATTTTGCCTCTAGAGTAAAACTGAAATCCTCTGGCATTGAAAGCTTTTCACAGTCTGCTTCCAGGCTGTTTCCAGACTTTCACTTATTCCCTCTTAGATGCTCTACATTCCAGCCAAACTGGCTAACACTGTTTCCCAAACTTGATATCCCACCTCCCACATCTGTGCCTTTTGCAGGCAACACGTCCACTTTGCCTTAAATGATCTTGTTGAGCTCTACCTTTTGTAAACCCTAACCCCTTCAAGACCCAGTTCAGGTGCTGCCTCCTACACAAGTTCCTTATTGATCTGCTCCTCCCAATCCTTGCTACCCTTCTCCCCCAAAAATCTGTATTTATTTACTATAAACTTTGACTTCATTTATTGGTATCTACTTTGTGGATATCTTGTATTTATTTACCTGTATATGTATTGTTCTTTCTTCTGACTGTACTTCTTAGAAGGTAAGCTACATGAGGGCTGACACTGTTTTAGGGGAAGGGGAACAGGAAGAGAAGGGAATAATCCTTTTATTTTGCCTACTTTGTGCCAAGGCCTGTGCTAAGCATTTTAAGATATTATCTCATTTGATCCTCACAACAACCCTATTTTAATTTTTGTCCTTTTATCCTAGGGCCTAGCACAAGACCTGATATATGGTAGGCACTTAATACTTGTTGATTTGAATTGAATCTATTATATAATTTTTTCTGGGAGCCACCAGAATACAAAAAAAAAAATCCCCCAGTTCTTGTTAGGAAGACTCTAAAATTGTGACACCTTTGTCTCTTATTA
This sequence comes from Pseudochirops corinnae, assembly GCA_028646515.1. NCBI lineage: Eukaryota > Metazoa > Chordata > Mammalia > Diprotodontia > Pseudocheiridae > Pseudochirops > Pseudochirops corinnae. The sequence goes on along the minus strand of CM053587.1, from coordinate 143,773,795 downwards.
TTCACAGAAAATGACACTATGGAGAGAAACAGAATTTGCTGGTATTTCTCCCCACACCTACTCTTCCACTCCTTCCCTAGGAACCCATAACAATGTGCGACCACATGCATGTGTATGCACGCGCACACAGACACACACAGACACACACACACACTGTACCACTACCAAAATAATAACAGCCGGGAAAAGGAAGGAAATGTGACTTACTCCAAATATGAAATATATATATATATATATATATATATAATATGACATATATGAGTGCAACTTTGTTCTGACTTCGATTAAATAAATATTAAACACTTACTTTGTAGGAGGTAGAAAGCTAGATGCCAGAGATAGAAAGATAATAAAATGACACAAATGTTTGCCCAAGGATGATACAGTCTTCTGGGGAGATATAACATTACCACCCTCATCATCATCTTCATTATCATGAGAGCTCACTTTTATATTATGCAATACAGTTTATATAATATGCCGTCCTCATAATATCCCTATGAGATAATGTAAGTAGTATTATTCCCACTGGGATAAGACAAGTACTGAAACTGAAGTTTAAGTACTTTGGCCACACAATGAGAAGACAAGACTCATTATAAAAAATCCTCATTTTGGGAAAGGTTGAAGGCAAAAGGAGAAGGGAATGGCAGAGAATGAGATGGAGAGATAGCGTCATGGAGGCAATGGACATGAGCTAGGATAGATTTTGGGAGGTAGTAAAGGAAAGAAAGGACTGGCGTGCTATGGTCTGTGGGGTCACAAAGAAATCAGGCAAGACTGAAAGACTGAACAACAACAAATCCCCACTGTACAAATGAGGAAATTTAAACTTATTGACGCCTATACAGATAAAAATAATGACAACAGTCAACAAACATTTATTAAGCACTTACTACATGCAAGGCTCCATTCTAAGTGCTGAGAACACAAATACAAGCTGAAGGATAGTCATTGCCCTCAAGGAGCTTAAATTCTAACGGGTTCAACATATTAAAAAGGGTAAGGAGGTACCCGGTGGGGGTGTGATAGAGGAGTCCTGGTTGCATCTTGGTTAGAAAGGAAGAAATGACTGGTCTGTGTGCCCTCCTAAAATGAAAGTTGTTTGTGGAGTCACCCAATCAGAGGCAGGGATCTCAGGGAATAAGGTATTTCCATGGTGTAAATTCCAGGGCTGAAGTGGTCTTCCAGGTTTTAGAGCTTTGTGGGGCATGATGAAGAACTCTCTATAACAGCCTGATGATAAATCAAATATCATCAAAATAAATAAGTAATAAAAGATATGAAGAGAGTACAAAGGCAATGTCCAGTCAAAATGCTTTAGAAAACTTTGAAGTGATAATTCTTTTAGCAGAGGGAGGAAGTAGCACCTTAACCAAACCCTGGATGGAAAATAAAAGATTCTAAAAGACTGACGTGAGATAAGAAATGAATTAATTACAAGCATTGGGGTGGTTCTGCATGAATGCATAGAAGCAGAATGATGAAATGTCAAGTTCTGGGAACAATTAGCATTCCATGTTGCATCATGTAGGGGAATCATGGGAGATAAGGCTGGCTAGATAAGTTAGTGTTCAATTACAGAGGACCTTAAATGTTAAGCTAAAGTGTTTTTATTTTGCCCTAGAGGCAATTATTTGAAGGAAAAAAAGATCTTGGAGATCATCTAGTTCAGTGCCCTCATTTTTAAGATGAGAAAACTGGTACCTAAGGAGATTCATTGACTTGCCCAACCAGGATGAGAATCTAGGTCTCCTGAATCCAAATTTAATGCTTTTCCCATTCTATTATGCTATGCTGAATTGAAAGTGGAATTTCTAGTTGTTTCATGAATAGATAATAACATACATATATATATAAACATACATGAATACATGCACTCATGCATTTGTTGTGGTTCACTTGTTTTTTAGTCTTGTCTGATTCTTTGTGACACCATTTGGGGTTTTCTTGGCAAAGATACTGGGATGTTTTGCCCTTTCCTTCTCCAGCTCATTTTACAGATGAGGAAATTCAGGCAAAGAGCGTTAAGTAACTTGACCCGGGTCACAAAGCTAGTGAGCGTCTGAGGCTTGATTTGAATTCAGGAAGAGGAGTCTTCTGGACTTTCTACTGCACCACCTAGCGGCCCACATGCACATATATATATATATATATATATATATATATGTATGTATGTATGTATATATGTATGTATATATATATATGTATATATATATATATATACATATACATATAAAACCAGATGTTCTAAAAGGCAAAGATGAGGAAATAGAGCATTACACTGATGCGTGTTTATGCATATGCATACACATATATATGTAGTAAATGTATGTTGTACATATTTGGGATCTAAGCACCTGTGTGTAGAGAGAGGGAGTGATACACAAAGAGATAGAAAGAGAGCTGTGAAATTTCCTCACCTCTGTTTTTTTAGCACCCGTAATTTCTGCAAGAGTCACCTCAAATGTCAACTTCTGCAGGAGGTCTTTGCCAGTCCCCCCAGGTGCTACAGCCTTCCACTCTAAGGTCCACTCTCTATGTATCTTATATATGTTTATTTATAATTGGAACATTGGAACATGAGTTTTTTGAGGAAAGGAACTGTTTTTACCTTTCTTTATACGCTCCTATCTTAGCATAATTCCTGGTAACATAATAAGTGTTTAATAAATGTTTATTGATTGATTGGGGGGGGTGTATATAGACACACTATACAAATATATTTCTTTATCCTTATACATTTACATGTGTGTGTAGTATGTATATTTATCTACCTATAGTATGTGTATCTATGTACACATACACATATTTGGCTAAATCATAGTCTATCTTTATTCAGAATTTGGAGTATGTCTATTATTTGTATTCTTCTGGCTTTATATATTTAGTCACATAAACATCTAAAAACATTAAAAATTCATATCCAAAGATGAATGATGAAATACAAATATACATATCTTTTACCAGAACCTCTAGGAATTCTGCTGAACATTTTATAAACTTGTGAACAAATTCTGTAGAAGCACCAGAAAACCTCAGACCATGATTAAACTTTTAACTTTCTCTTCAATAAAAGTTTGGATTATAGTTGAGGTGTAAATAATTCCTGAATCGAATCAACAGTGATGCTTTTAGCCTTCCAAAGAAAAGCTAGTTGGGCATGATTAATAATATCTGATTATTGCCAGGGAGAGATAGAGAAAGTTCCTGATGAGCAAAATCAATTGCTTCTTCAACTTGAAAATCTTGGCAACAACATAGAGTTAATATGGAGCTGAAGTTATACCTTCAAGGTTTTAAACATTCATAGTTTGCCTGTGTTAATTAATACAAATTGTACAAAGACAAATGTTCCCTTAACCAGCTAAAATTTGTTTCATTTTGGTTTTCCATTTAATTGTGGAGTAAGTACTTCTTACTGTATTAAAATGTGATTAGCAAACTCCCTGTACCTACTAGATAATTATAATACAGGTTACCTGGAAGTCACAGTTAATAAGAAAGTTGTCTATATAGCATGGCAACTTTGGAATTCATGGTAGACTCAGGCCCTAAGGCGGATACCAGATTAATTCATAGTAACTAGTAATTGAGCCTAAGAAATAAAAGTTATATAATTAAAAGGTACAGTCCTCATATGGGTTCAAGAATTACCCAGGCATTGTCAGTGTTTAAAGGCAGTGTAGCCTAACTACAGGTTAAAGGACTGACCTCAGAGCCCAGCCCTGAGTCCATGTCCTGTCACTGATAGACACATATTGACCTTGTGACCTTGGGCAGATCATTTAATCTCTCAGTTTCTTAGGCAACTCTTTAAGACTCAAAATTGAAGACAAGATGTTATATAGCATTTGGTAAAAAGAGTTGATTCAAGAGTTCTCTATGCAAGTGAAATCAAAGGTCCAGTCCCTGTTCCCATCAGTGCCTAATATGGTAGTTTGCACACTGTAGAGATATTTAACAATGTTGAATTGAATTGAATTATCATGTTCCCTCTTTTCTATGGTGATTTCCTCTTTTCTATGGTGGTTCCCTCATGGTTCCCTCTTTTCTATGGTGTTCACTGATACTTCACTTTTCCTCCCCCTCTCAGTTCTCTTTATATCTCTACTGGAAGATTCCAGAAATCCCACCTCAAACTGAGGTCTAGAAATGACTGTCTTATGAGTCTGTTTTCACCACAGGCCATTCGCCTAATGTCCTTCAGTCCTCAATAGCAGATGAAACTCAGTGAATCTTCCCCAGTGAACCCTATTCTCTATAGAGTATGGAGAAAATACCCTACACTGCCCCTAACCAAAGGTCAGGACAAATGGAACTCACAGCGCTATGAATAAATGAACCAAATATCAGAAACTGCAATGATGAAGTTGCTTAGGGGACCAAATTCTTTAGCAAACTGTTCTCAAAGCCCTTAGAACTGTTGTTCTTTGTTCTCAAAGAGAACCAATGACTTCAGGGGGGTGATGTCTTGACATACAAGTGAATTGGATTTAAGTGAGGCAGGGTTGTGCAAAGTCATCGGCCTCAGTCTCTCCTCCAGAGTCATCAGAGTCTAGTGGCAAAACATAGTTCCATGAGTCGTTTTTGTTGTTGTTGTTGTTGCTGTTGTATTTGTCCTTCATTCTCAAAGAGGACCATGACATCAGGGAATGATGATACAACTTTCAGTTAACTTTGATTTGAGGTAGGGAGGGCTGTGCAAGGTCACCGGCTCCACTTTCTCCTCCAGTGTCATCTGGCTCTAGTGGCCAGATACTCAACAGGAGGACTGGAGATGGCCCAGGATACAGTAGGAGACCTTGGCTTTTTTAGGTTAAGGTATTTTCAGGTTCTCACTTTGAGTGAGGTAACTTCAGTGAATGGACCTCTTTAAGAAGTGAGTCCAAGGATGGCAACTTTAATTTAAAAAAAAAAAATCAAACTGGGAAGGGAAGATCCTCGGGGTTGCTGGGCTAAAGAGAAACACTTACTATTTACAGTTTACAAAGACTGGCAATGACCCCGAAAGCTGTGGGAGACCTAGACCTTTTTAAGCTAAGGTCTTCCCCAGGTCTCAGTTTGTCTGAGGTAACGCCCATTCAGTGATTAAAGGCTAGGTGTGAATTGAGGCAAAAGATGGCCTAGTTTGCCTTCAAGAAAGAATCTGTGTGGGAGGGGAAGACCCTCAGAGTTTCTAGCCTGAACAGAAACAGTTGTTATTCACATTCACTCTAAGCCATTAAAACCCAAATGAGCAAGTGAGGCTTGAACTGGGACCTGTTGTCATCCAATCAGTGAAAGTGGGAGTGATCTGAGTTCAAACAGTCTGGAGAAAGTGTCAGTGCACTGAGAGGGGACTAGTACCAGATAATCATTGGGGGGGGGGAGAAGGAGGGGAGTTAGGGAAAGAAGGAGGAGGGCTGGGGAGGGAGGGGCAGGGAAGCCAAGAAGAAATGGGAGGGCTCTCTATCAGTCAGTATCTCTCTGCACCTCTTTCATACTGGACAAGTTAGCCACCCACCCATCAACAACCTTCAATAATAATAACTACACACTGCACAAAGGTTTGTTTGTTACTTTGTGTGTGTTTCTGCATTTTAGAGGTACAATTGGATTGAATTCCTTCACTTTCACTACATTTTAAGTACACTGACACCAGGTGGTGATAGAAAGTTATAGCAGACCAAAGAATTGTTTTCCCAGGGCTTTAAGGTCCCACCCCATCCTCCCTTACCCATCTAACCTGACAAACTCAGATTTATAACCAAGGATGTTCAGGCGGTTTGTTTTTTTCTATGAAAAAAGATATATCTCTTTATTCAAACAGAAATAAAGAAAACTATAAGCCAACACAATTTTAGAGATTCTTTAAATCATTAGCTAAATTCCTAAGGCACAAACATCTCTATCTTTCATCAGTAACTCTTGGCTGTTCCTTTAATGGTTTCTGCAGACCTTCAATGTCACCCTTAATTTTAAATTGGTAACAAATGGCTTCTAGCAATTTATCTTCAACTTCTAAGCTTATCACTTTCCTCTTTCTAACTGCTCTTTATGATGGTTCTTTTAAAGAAAAGCATCTGTTTCCTTCTGAGCTGAACTGCTACATCCACCTAGAAACTTTTTTTCTCTTTTTTAAATTTCTCTCCTTCTGCCCTTGTACCATTAATGTTGACTGAGGCAGGGCTGGTGCTTCAGATTTGGGATTATAGTGAAATAAAACTAACAGTTAAGAAGGACAGTTAATGGGCTTAGTGGATAGTGTTGGGCCTGGAGTCAGAAAGATTCATCATTGTGAGTTCAATTCTGGCCTCAGACACTTACTAGCTGTGTGACCCTGGCCTGGGCAAGTCACTTACTCCTGTTTGCCAAAGCTCCTCATCTGCAAAATGAGCTGGAGAAGATAATGGCAAACCACTCCAGTGTCTTTGCCAAGAAAACCCAAAATGGGGTCATGAAGAGTCAGACTAAATGGCCAAAATGACTGAACCACAGTTAAGAAAATAATATTTAGCCATAACATGGAGAGATTATTCAGCAAGGTTATAACACTGGTTCAGGGAAGCATCCCCCCATCTACCATCTTCATATGGAAATGTCTAGTAAGCGGGGTTTGTGGGGTGTGGTGATTCATACTAGAATGTATTATCTGCCAAGTTTAAAACTTACTGAATCTTTGTGAGCTGGTCCTTTTATGCCTGGGGTAATTGGAAACCCAATCCAGGGCTTAATCCCTCTGAGCAAATCGAACCATAAGGAAATTTTCCCTGCCTTTTAGGGGAAGAAGGACTACCAAGCTTACAAAGCAGGACCTTGTAGATATTACTTCCTTCCACAATCCTTCTTACGACAAAATTAAGCCAAAAAGACATATCAATGCTTAAAACAAGAAAAAAAAAGCCCAACCCTCCCCCTCTGTGCTTTCTCTGGAGTTAATTAGCAATTTGCATAAAATAATTGAGGTTAATTAATTAACAAACTCATGACCACACTCCTCTAGCAATAAGTGAACAAATGGCTTCAGTACTGAATTAGAGTTTTTGCTTTTGGTTTTGGGTCAGGAGCTTTGTAAGAAACTCCTAGTGTGGGGACTCCAGTTGCCATTAGAAGAATTCCTATGATCCAAACTGTTCTATGAAATTAAACTACAGCTCATTGAGTTAGTACATTAATACATTTTTCTTGGACAGACATTACTGATGCACAATGAACTGGGCCCAGAATCCATCAGGAGGAAAAGAACAGGCATTGAGGAAATTGGTTAGCACTTTAATGACCCAAAGCTTCTCTCTGAAACAAAGGCTGATCTGCTCAATATCAGAATCTTCATGGCAATCTTATATGGATGAAAACAATAGAATTCCAATGTCTCCAATAATTTAAAGTAGCAGATCAGCCTAAGGGCAGCAGAGGGGTGCATAGTGGGTGTGTTTAGGCTGCTACATATCATCAATGAAAAACTGTGCAATATAGCTTAAGATATTGTGTGTGTGTGTGCGTGTGTGCACGCACCCAAGTGTGTGTGTATGAAAAAAAGCTCGTCAAGTACTAAGAGTGGATAAAGGGGAACAATTAATAGATACCTGGTCACCATGTAATAGCAAGAGATCTAAAAGAGGTCCTCAGCACCTTGGATAAATCCACTAGAAAGGATTTACTTGAGCACATGAAGAAGTGTTGGATAAAAGAAGTCATGGATGGTTTGTGAGGAAAACTATAGGAAGGAATATCTACATCAACAATAAGATAAAAAATGTCAATGACTCTCTGTGTTCAACACAGAGTAAAGAGTTCTTCTTTTTTTTTAATGGAAATGGTATAAAGTGGAACTTAATTTTTCTTTCCCAAAAAAAGCCTCATTTTGTGTTTGGTAGTACTAAATGGGGATGATACTTGTATAATGAAATTCACTTTTTAAGACACTTTTATGTGAACTATCATCATTATCATTACTTCTAGTTCTTATCTACTGATATTTATGATTTTACAGGCTTTATATCTCTTACTTTGTCTTCCTACTTCTTCCTACCCCAGCAACAATTTTGTTTTCCTTTAAGTATTTCCTTGCAACAAACCCCAGGAAAGGTGCAATCAATTTATTATAAACTAAAGCCAGTAGCATCAGTTAGGTACTTTTTTCCATTCCTTAAAGTTTATATTACTAATCTATATTACTGTTTTGATTGTTGTGCAGTCTTTTCAGTTGTGTCCAACTCTTCATGACTCCATTTGGGGTTTTCTTGGTGAAGATACTAGAGTGTTTTACTATTTCCTTCCCCAGTTCATTTTACAGATGAGGAAATAGAGGTAAACAGGGTTAAGTGACTTGCCCAGGGTCACACAGCTAGTAAGTATCTGAGCCCAGATTTGAAGTTAAGATGACAAATCTTCCTGATTCCAGATCTGGCACTCTTCACTGTGCCCCCCTAGCTGCCTTCTTTATGTACTGCTAACAACTAAATATTTTTCTTTACGAAGTCATTAATACAATTATTCTTTATCTCAGCATAAGGAAGGAGGGCTATATGATATGACTCCTTGAATATATATTATAAGTCTTGAACTGCAGCCTGAAAGGAGTGAGCTTAGGCTTTGACACACCTGATCAATACTTAATTACTCCCTAATTGTTTCATTAATATTTCTCATTTCTTAAATTTTGTTTTCTTCAGTTCTGGGTCCATTTTGCTGACAGTTTACATTGTCTATCCTAGGTAGATAGATAGATAGATGGATGGATGGATAGATAGATAGATAGACAGACAGACAGACAGATAGATAGATAGATAGAGATAGAGATTATATCTAGATACATATACTTATATAGTTTGTACTAATGGACAAATTCTATAGATGGACACTGGGCATTTTGTTCACTTGTCTCTGCTGTTTGGTTAGTTAGGACAAAATTTAAGGAAGGCAAGAAGGTAAATCTCCTTTTCTATTTTATTTTTAGGGCCACTTTTACGTACACATGGAATAAAACATTTCTGACATAGGTAACTTCAGGGGTTCCAGGAGGTCTGTCTCATAATGGGGGGAGGGGAGGTGGATCCCTTCCTGTACTTGTAATATCTGAAATTCCAAAATTAGAGATTCATTTGCCTGTCTCCTATTAAAATGCAAATATTCCTGGGGAATTTAACACTTTGGATCTTATCAGTCATTCAGACCATAGCATAAATGAGTTAATAGGTTCCTTTCCCAGCTAAGCACTGGGGATACAAACATGAAAAAGGACACTCCCTACCCTCAAGGAGCTTTTGGTCTAATGGATGAAGACTATACCCAAAAGTAAGCTGAAAAGGTTGGAGGGAAAGATCCTCACCATTGGAATCCCTTTCTTCTTCTGGCCTCCATTCAGGATGTGTTTCACAGCACCACAGATCATGGATTTCATAGGACCATATGCCTCCTTATTTTACATTTTGTTCAATATGAATAATCAGTGAATCATTGAATAGTTCTGCCCATAGTATATGCATGTTATGCATATGTATGTATATTATGCATGCAGTCTGCGGTATCTGAATAAAATTAGCAACTATCCTTATCTTTACTACAGGACAAACATGTAGCTAACATATACAACAAACAGAGAGTCTTCATTGTTAAAGAATAAACAAGTCCTACAAATTTGTGTTCCACCTTTAGGAAGAAATGCCAATTTTCCTCTAAAGGCAAATCTTTCATTTCAGAAAGGTTGAATCAGATGGAACTTAAAAAAAGAAATTGCAGCTGTTTAAATTTAGGATGCTGAACAAAGTCCAATCCAAGAATATTTCCTGGCTTTGGGCCCATAACATTTTCATTTGATTGTGAATAAGAAAAATTTTCATTCATTCTAAATTCTTGCCTCTCCATATTTTCGCTTCTAAGACAGGCAAACAAGTATCTGCAACGCATTGGCTTCAACACTGTTCTAGTCATATTGGGATCTATTTTATTATTACCTTTGAACTTCTTTACAATAAATCTTATTATTACAATGATTTGGAAATATCTTGGAAACATAATAGCCATGTATATTGACTTATAAGGCCTGACATAGCACAACTAGGTTATAAGGTAAATGATAGTCCTTTATCAGCAACCAGTATTATAAAATAGAATTATAGAATTTCAGAGGCGGCTAGGTGGCACAGTGAATAGAGAACCTGAGTTCAAATTCAGTCTCAGACACTTAACACTTACTAGCTGTGTGACCTTGGGCAAGTCACTTAACCCCAATTGCCCTGCCTTCCCCCCTCCAAAAAAAAAGCAAAAAAAAATTTTTAAGATATATAGAATTTTTTCCCCCACTTAAGTTGTTCTTATACTTCCTAACATTTTTCAGTGAGCTTTTGGATTTAAAATATATAAATATATATATATATTCCTGTATAATTTTTTTCTCTTTTATCTCTTCATTTTCCTCTTTCTTACTCTTCTTAGAGGACATTATTGAGAGAGAAAGAGAGACAGAGACAGAGACAGACAGACAGACAGAGACAGACAGAGACAGACAGAGAGAAAGGGACAGAGAGAGAGATTGCTTTCTTTCTTCCTCTGGGTTTTAAAATTATTTCTGAAGAGCTACCTACTATCATGTCCAAAATTATATCCATTAGTGGAAGCCTCCCTCTTCAAGTCCTACATTCCTTCAACATTTTGCCATGCACTTATCTCTTAAGTCACTCTTTTTATAGTCAACATGATTGAGTTATTTTCTCATTCCAAAATTAAAACCTGTGGCCCTCCATACCACTCATGCAATCCTACCTGTATTTGAAGGCCTACCTCAAATTTCACCTCTTCTATCAAGCTACTTTAACTATTCCAGTATCAGAGATCTCTTTCTTCTCTGAACTCTCCAGTACTTAAGTACATACTATCTCATAATTCATAGTATATGCCTCCCCCAAAAGACCACAAATCTTTAAAGGCAAGAACGTCTTTATGCTTTTCCAATAGATTGTGTAAATCTAGTACAGTGCTGGGCATGTATAAAGAGGCAATACCCTATTAACAGTGTTGTAAACAGGAGTCAGCAGAGAGCTGGGTTTGAATCATGAGTCCTATATATACTAATTGTGGACAGAAGACATGTGATTTCACCTCTTTATCTCATAGGGATGTTATGAGGATCAAATGGTATCATTTACAAAGTACTATATAAATGTCAGATATTACTATTACTTAATGATTACTAATAACAAATTTGGGCTTAAAGATATAACTGGGCTTCCTGGTACTGGTGTTGTCTATTATCTCAAGCAATTTCTTTGTTGTTCAATTGTTTCAGTCATGTCCAACTCTTTGTGACATCATTTGGGATTATCTTGGCAAAGATACTGGAGTGGTTTGCATTTCCTTCTCCAGTTCATTTTACATGTGAAAAAACTGAGGCAAACAAAGTTAAGTCACTTTGCCCAGGGTCACACAGCTAGTAGTCTGAAGTCAAATCTGAACTCACTCTTCCTGACTCCAGACCTGGCACTCTATCCACTGCACCAACTTGCTTCCCAGGTTTTAGGTACTACTTAATATTGATTGATACAGGTATTCAGAAGACAATCATCCAGTACTTGCAGCAATAAGCCACCGAACAATAAGTCAGCTGCTATTTGGATTTTTTTTTCATTCCTCTGCTATTCCCCATTGTCCGCCAAAGGGAAATGCTTTTCTGCCTGTCCACTACAGTACTAAATTATGAACTAGTTCAATCTTTTTGCATCTTTCCTCTTTTCCCCCCAAATCTACTGCAGAGAAGCAGTCAACTAAAAACTACTTCATGCCAAGATATTAGTCACCCTTCCCAAGTGTGCTTGCATTTTGAGAGAGAGCCAGTGAAGAAGGCAATGGTTAGTGCAACAAAACAATTTTCTTTGATAAAATATCAAGCATACACACCATGGAGACAGCTGCTGCTTCTGCCCTTGGTCCTAAGTATAACCCAAGCTGCTAGAGCTAGCATATGTTAAGTATAAAGTCCAATGTGTTTCTCAAAAGAACCATGTTATATGACTTCATGGTATTATTTTAAATTAAAATTTTATAAGTAATTTTGTATTCATATCCTCTTTTCTCTGAATCATGCAGTGATTTTCTCAACAGCATTTCCATGTTTTCCTTCCAAACCTATAAATTTTATTGATTCCATCCCACTTCAAATTCTCTCCTGAAAAAAACTGAGTTTAATTCTGAGCTATGCCTAAAGATTAATAAATGTCATACTTGGTAAATCATATTAATGCTAGACCACAAGCTCCATGAGGCTAGAGACAGTATCTTCTATCTCTTCCAGTACTTTTGTGCAGTGCTCTGCATACTGCATTTAAATATTTGTTAGATGGATGGGTAGATGGATGGATGGATTTTAAAAAGACAATCATGAAATTTCAGAGTTATTAGGGACAGAATCATGGCATTTCAGGAAGACACTGATAGCCATCTACTCCAGTCCATACATGAAAAAAAAATCCCCTCTACAACCTAACTGAGAAGAATCACCCTTATATGATGAGCAGTCAATAAGTGCTCATCCAACCTTTTCTTGAAGGACTTAAGTGAAGGGCAAACTACCACCTGTTGAGGTATAGCTCATTCTATTTTTGGAATACCCTAATTGTTGGGAAGCATTTCCGAACATCAAGCCTAAAATTATCCCTTATCAACTTACATCCATTGCTCCTAATTCTACCCTTTAGGGCCAAGAAGAACAAGTCTATCTTTCTTCCACATAATGACCTTCTGGAAGATGGTGCTCATGTCAACTAATATGGAAATATATTTGGCATGATTGCACATATATAACCTATATCAAAATGCTTACCATCTCAGGGAAGGGGTGGGCAGGGAGAGAATTTGGAACTCAAAATATTTTTTAAATGAATGTTAAACATTTTTTTAGATGCAATTGAAGAAAAAATAAAATGTTTTTTTTTGAAAGATAGTGTTGATGTCTTATTTCACTTCATGCCCCTTTCTTTAAAAAAAATCTCTTTTTAGAGGCAGTTAAATGATTTACTATAAAGGTATCAAACTCAAATAGAAAAAAGATCTCTGTGGGCCACATACTGGCTTAGAAAACTACAAATTAGCATTATCTATGTTGTATTTTTATTTGTTAAACATTTCCCAATTATATTTTAATCCATTTTAGCTATATTTAGGTTATTGGCAGGAAGAGTTTGATACCTCCGGGAGTAGATAGAACACAAGACCTGGAGTCAGGACAGATCTGATAATAATAGCTCCTACCTCAAAAGGAGGTTGTGAGGATTCAATGACATAATATACATATAAAGCACTTTGCAGATGTTAAAGAGCAATATATATGTTTCTGTGGCTGTTCAGTCATTTCAGTTGTGACCAACTCTTCATAACCCCAATTGGGGTTTTCATGGCAAAGATACCAGAGTGGTTTACCATTTCCTTCTCCAGCTCATTTTACAGATGAGGAAACTGAAGCAAACAAGATTAAATGACTTTCCCAGGGTCACACAGTTAGTAAGTGTCTGAGCCCAAATTTGAACTCAGGTCCTCCCGACTCCAAGACCAGCACTCTATTCATTGCACCACCTAGCTGCCCTCCTTAACATCTTAGTATCCTTGAAAACTCTCTGAGACTATAGAAGTTACAGAGCATTTGTATTGATAGAGGGAATTGCCTCCTTAAGAGTTTACTATATTGATGAAATCAAAGGTATGGTTGAAAAGGGTCCGTATCAGGACAGCTAGATGGCGCAGTGAATAGAGCATCAGCCCTGGAGTCAGGAGGATCTGAGTTCAAATTTGGCCTCAGACACTTACTAGCTGTGTGACCTTGGGCAAGTCACTTAACCCCAATTGCCTTGCCTTCCCCCCTCAAAAAATTTTTAAAAAAAGAAGAAGAAAGAAAAGGGTTCATATCGAGCAATGCACACACATAAACTTCTCTCAGTCTTTTTAATACAACTTTGCAGAATATTTTTCATGAACACCTCATGGGAATGAGTACAGCAATGTTCCAACACGCAATAAAAATGCATGTGATCCTTCATTGACCATGTGATTATCTGACTAGCCCTGGGTAAGTTTGTGTGTGAAGGACAACAGTCAAGTAGAGTAACATGGAAATATTCAGTCATCTACATATTGAGAAAGGCCTGCACTTGGGATTGTCATGTAGACAAAACATCTAACAATGGACCTAAGGATGTGACTTCTCTTCTGATTTGTCTTGTTTTTGCATACAGCCCAGCATGATGACAGCTTCCATCATTCTAACTGTTGGAATGGTCATTTATTTGATTATTATCCAAAGATAAATTTCGAATCGGTCTAACAATTAGTAGAGTCAATGAGAGATATCTTTCACTCAACAAAAGTATCAGGTATCTACTGTGTATTATGCATTGTGTTCCCTTGGTTATTGGCACTTATGATCTTCACCATCGGGTAGTTACTTGGCACCCATCGAATCACACAGTAAATAAGATAATTAGGGAAATGCCTGCATGGGAAATGCTCTGATTTTATTGGTATGTGGAATCCACATAAGGAAAAATCTTCTGTCAATTTCAGTTGGTATTAATGCCTATTATTAGACTTAGAGTGTGGTAGACTAGAAAAAATATTGACTTTGGATCTAGGGAAGATGGGTTCAAATCCAGCCTCTGAGGTCTACTTCCTATGTGACCTTGGCAAGTCTCCTAAACTTGCCTGGACATCAATTTCCTCATTTATAAAATGAGAGGGTCAGATAGTTTCTTAGGTCTCTTTCAATTCTAGATCTTATGAACTGATATATTAATCTTTCCTGAATTTCTGAAGGAGAAAGAATCAGTCATAAGATCCATAAAATCAGAGAGCCTTTTTGGTACAGTACTGATTTGTAACCTGCTATGGAAAATGGTCACAGAGTGATTCTTCCTTTACTGTAATGGAAATTGTCTATATTATAACTATATATTTGAGGGTTGTTATCTTGGTTTTGGTTTTTTGCTGTTGCTTGATTTTATTTTCAGCTCCATGAGTGATAATATTCTTAGGGATGATATTAAGGAAATGGGTATTGGGAGACTCAAGTTGGAAAAGGCAGTCATCAGAGATAAACCAGAGATTTAGATGGAGAGGATTACCTGAACCTTTTTCATTCTTTTAGATCAAGACCTGTCAGTCATGACAGCTTACAAAATGAGCTAAGAGCTAGAGATGTCAGTCTCTCAGAAAAGAGACAGTAACTTAGTGGAACATACAACTACATGAACTCTGAAAGGTGAAAAGAGAGTCAATTGGTTACTGACATTCACAAAGACTAGTCATGATGAAATCAAGCTAATTTTCTGTCTGTTAAGAGGAAATGGGCCTACCAGCAGCTAGGTAGTCCAGTGGATTAATTATTAGACCTGGACTCAGGAAGAACTGAATTCAAATATGAATTCATACATTTTCTGTGTGACCCTAGGCAAGTCACTTGACTACTATTTGCCTTAGTTTCCTCATCTGTAAAATGGAAATGTTAATAGTATCTATCTCTCAGAGTTGTTGCAAGAATAAAATTAGATAATATTGTAAAGTACTTAGTACAGTATCTAACACATAGTTGGCCCTTAATAAATGCTTATTAAATCTAAGTCTAGATGATAGCACAAGATATGGAGTGAAGAGAACATGTTTTGCAAAAAAGATAAAGCCAACTTAATTACCAATGAGTGAATTTATTGCAGGCAAATCAACAGGACAGATAAGTAAAGGTCTTGGAAACATAAGATTTCCAAGGAGTGTAAAGCCAAGCACAAGCAGCTTTTCAGAAAAATGCTACTGTGAACAGCTTTAAAGGTTCTGATTACACAGTATAGTGAACACTCTATTTATTCCATAACAAATCAGAATAAAACATTCACAGAAATCAAGGTACATCATTCACAATATTACAACTTATCACAGTTGATCAAAATACAGCATTCACAACAACTTATCACAGAAAATGGCAACATAGTTTCCACTACAGTGGTCACAATGTTATGAACAAAGAACAATCATTTAGTAACTTAATCATTCAACCATCTTAATCATTCAATCATCCTTAGGGACGTTTGCCTCTTTAAAGGACACAAAGTATAATAGTCAAAGTTGTCCATTCATGGGGCATACTAGGTTACAAATCAATTACTTATTCAGTCATCAATCACTAAGTACAATCATGTAGTCAATCAATCATCCTTCATCATTTACTATTAATCATCAGAAAATACACAGACCTTCCACCCCTAGGTCACTAGTAAATTTACAATTTCTCAATTACTGTTACAAGGAGCCAGAGCCAGAGAAATCAAGTCTTTTAGGGATTTGAAGGAGACAGATATAAGGTACTTGACTGAAGCCCTGGAGGAAAATGTGTTATGATCAAGCAGGGAAATATCTTTTTTACCCAGGGAATCAAAAGCCAAGATAGGATAATTAAGGTTACAGTATCTTAGAGTACTCTAGTTAAGATGAGGGCTATGACTCTGTGGTCTTTGCCTAATAGTTCAAAGCCAATGAGAGAACTCAATAAACACCAGACAGGGAAAGGCCATCCTTAAAAACTCTAGGGTTCTGTACCTGAAATCAAAAATAAGAAAGCAGCTTCTAAAAGGACTGAGAATCTTCAGAAGCCATGTCAGTTCAGACTTACAGCAGCTAAGAACCTAGGAGTTTGAACTACCATCCATCCTAAATAAGATTATCCTTAGCTAGCTCCTAGAAGAAGAGTATAGTGGAATGAGAAAAGCTTTTTGGAGTCAGAGGACCTGGGTTCAAATCCCAGCTCTGTCATTTACTAATGATGAAATATTGGACAATTCATAACCTCTCTGGCTCTCAATATCTATAAATATCTATAATATCTATAAAATAAGGAGATCAGACTAGATAAATTCAAAGGTCCCTTCCCACTCTAAATATATGCTCTAAAAGAGAGATTCTAAATCTTGTGTGGATGTGGGGGAGGGTATGTGTGTGTGTGTGTGTGTGTGTGTGTGTGTGTGTATGTGATGGACCCCTTAGACTGTAAAGTCTATAGATTTAGAATAATGTTTTTAAATTTAATAAAATATAATACATAGAATTACAAAAGAAACAGGTTTCATTTAAATACATTTATCAACAAA
>CM053587.1:143727020-143756593 GCA_028646515.1 Pseudochirops corinnae | reverse complement strand
TTTGGTCTGTTATATCAATCTGTCATATGTTTTCCTATAGGAGGGGAAGTAGAGGGTAAAAGAGTGAAGAAAAAAAGATCATGTCTATATCAAATATGATACAGTAGCAGAGTTTAAAAAGCAGGACATATCCTACCCCAAAAGCTTAGATGGGTGAAAGGAACCCAGAATAAAAGAGTGAAGTGATTATCATAAGAACAATATCCTGCCCCACTGAAAGCTTAAAAAAATAAAAACAGCCAGAGCCAGGGTGTAAGGGCTAGCATGGGAATCTTGCCCAGAACTAAGATGTTACAAGTAAAAAATTTTCAAGAGACAGAGTTTCTCGGTAAACTATAATTATTTTTATCAACCACAGCTGGCAAGTAGGTTAACAAAAAGAACTCATTTGTCTTCTCCATGACCAAAGAGGCACAATTTGTGAAACCTTCAATACTTACAAAGTCTTTGAAAAAGGTAGTGCACCTGATTGTGGAAATCAACTCTGATTGGTTAACAAGTAATGAGAAGAATGAATATTATAATGGCAGGTAGGTTTATTCTAATGAGGGGCTGTGGGATGTGACTCTGATCACTCCATTTTGGTCAAAGAGGATTATCTGTATCCATATCACCAGTCTGACAAAAGACTTGCTAAGTAAAACACAATGGTCCAGAATCCATCAATTCACCTAAACTAAAATGTCTTTACCTTTTGGATAGATATAAGTTTTCCCTCTCATTATCAGTCCTGCCTCTCAGAGGTTACCTGAGTAACCTATAGGGGCTGGTTTCTGAATTATGAAGTAGAAAAGGGTAAAAACCTTGGTCTGAATTCAATAATTAAATTAGTAATTAATACAAGAAAGAAACAATCATTTCTCTCCAAGAGTAATGGCCTTTTGACACCGCAGTAGTTCCAGTAACCAAAACATAGAAGGCGTTCAAAAAATGATGTTAACTAAGAAATTTAATGTCACTTTAATTTGAACTGGATAAGTATTTGAGTTATTTTACAGGTGATTTGTTTATGTATGGAAAAGGCATTTGGAAAAAAGATCACAAATAAAAATGCATGTAATTGATAAGATTGAAGCGGAGACCAAGCATTAATAATGCAACCTCGCTCTGTAGTATAATGCTATTTGGACAGTTTTCTTGGAAGTCTAGTGTGTTTGAAATCATTCCTGTTCTAGCATGATAGACTCTGATTTGAGAAAGCAATTGAAATTATACATGGGGGTAATTTTTTTTCTTGTTATCTGGTCAAAAAAAGCAACTATAATTTTTCTCTTTAGGAACAATCTGGTAGTTCCATCTTCAAAGCTGTTATTTACACATCAACAGCTTTGTTCAACTCCCTTGTTCTTTGGCCAAGTGTGAAATTACAAAGAAAACTAGAGAACAGGGTGGCACCCAAAAAAGTCAGATCTAAAAGGCAAGAAAAGAGTAAACAAGATTATGAGAAATAAACAATGTTTCACAGGGTGCAGATATTGCCTTCATTTTCTTTATCATCATACTCTCTCTTTACAATACTTTGGATCTTTTAAATGAGTGGTTTTTTTCCTCCATTCCAATTTGAATCTCTATGACTCAAAAAATGTACATTAGGTTTTCCTTCCTTTGAATGAAATAGAATTAACTGTCTCTTGTTGATTGATTTCTTAACCCAATATCCATTGATATCATAAACGTAAATTGATGATCATGTTCCTTTTCTTCCAATTGTTAACAATCCCCATTCACAACTCAACAAAATTTCTTTACATCTATTTTGCATTGTTATGCATGTTGTTTCCTCTCCAGTAGAATGTAAACTCCTTAAGGTCAAGGACTATTTTTTTTTCATGTATAACCACATTATAAATATAGCACAGGGCCTGGAGTAGAAGAGCTGCTGAATAAGTGCTTGTTGAACTGAATTTAAGTCAATTTTCATATTCTGATTGATTGACCATCAAATCTAGAAGGAAAAACAAGTGCTTTAAACCAGAGTATAGACTTTTAAAATTGTAATAGCTTTATTTGTTCTGAATTGTTATACTAACTTTGTCTAACTTCTACTAAGGTCCTCCTCTAATTCTTCCTTTTAGCATTGAGATTACCATTGATTTTCTAAAACAGACCCTCATCACCTCTTGCCTAGATTATTGTAATATCCTCTTAATTGGTCTTCTTGTATTAGGTTTCTCTTTCATTCCATCCTCCACACAGCCATTAAAATATATTTTTTTTTCTAAAGCACAGGTTTGACCGTGTCACTTCTCTGTTGAGTAAACTCCTGTGGCTCCCTATTACCTGTAAAATGCATTTAAAGGCCTTTTACAAGCTGGCTCTAACCTAGTTTTCCATTCTTATTGCACAGTACTCCCTTTCACACACTCTACAGACATGGCAATTGGTTTCCTTACTGTTTCTCAGATATAACACTCCATCTCTTCTCTCTGTGAGAGAAGAAATGTCCCCCATTCTTCAAATATACTCCTTTTCTCCCTCTGTCTCTTTAGAATCTCTAGTTTCCTTCAAAGTTCAGCTCAAATATCATTATATAAATGAGGGCTTTCATGATCCTCCCAATTGGTAATGCCTACCTCCCCAAATTGCCTTGAATCTATATATAGTTATATGTATATGTATTTCTTCTCCCAGTAGAACATAAACCCCTTTAGGACAGAGTTAATTAACTTCATTTTTGTATTTGTATCCCCACCATCTAGAATATTTCCTGGCACATAAGTGCTTTAAAAACCTCCATTGACTCCCTGACAGTCACAGTGGGTATCTTAAAAAAGCTTGTTGATTCATTGATTGATTGATTCTCAGAGGCTATACCAGCAAAATACAAGCTCTGACAAGTCCTATCAAGCTTCAGTACAAGCCCGGTGATGGTCTATGTATGTTAGCTGATGACTGGCCTAAGTTCAGAGAAGTTTCCCACATGAAAGTTGGTCACTATGTAGAATAGAAAACTCTATAAGACCAACGATTCAGGTCTGAAAGTTATTAGCCACATCAGTAGAGTGAGCAGCAATATGAACAAAATCATGACTCCTGCAATTATTAAAGCATCTTTCTCCAAAAGAACCCTATGCATTCCTAGGATTTCTCCTTACAAAACTAATCTTCCATCCCAGCTGCTTTGGGCAGGGATCCTTGCTCACTTTTGTTCATTAGAGAAGGCATCTAGGTGGCATGATGAATAGAGTGATGGACTTGGAACCAAGAAGACCTGAGTTTTCATCTGCTGCAGACACTTACTAGCTGCATGACCCTGAACAAGTCACTTGATCTCTCTCAGACTCAGTTTCCTCATCTGTAAGATGAGGATAAAAATAGCACCTACCTCATAGGGTTGTTGTGAGGATCTAATGAGATACCTTATGTATTTTGCAACCTTTACAACACTATATAAATGGAAGCGGTTGTGGTTGTAGTTGTTATTACAAAGAAACATGCAACATCTCTGAAATATTCAATTGCCTCAGGAAATGCCATGGGGCTTTTCTATGGTGCAAATGCTCCGGAGGAAACTAGGTAGCTAGTAGAAAAAGCCCTGGACATAAAGACAGGAAGATCTGAGTTCACATCTGACCCCTGACACTTACTAGCCATGTGACCTTGGAAAAATCACTTAACTGCTGTCTGCCTCAGTTTCCTCAACTGGAAAATGAGGATTATAATAGCACCTTGCCCCTAGGGTTGTTATGAGGATCAGATGAGATAATCATTGGAAAGCATTTAGCACAGTAAGTGTTTAATAAATGCCCATTTCCTTTCTCCTATGTACCCCTGACCCTAACTTCCCCTCTGGTTCCATTTATGGATATGCTTTGCCCTTGTAGCTTGCTTTGTATTTACATGAAGAACAAATTCGGTTAAATTTCTAAGAGCAATAGTTTTTGCAGATGGTGGTTTTTTGTTTGTTTTGTTGTTGTTGTTGTTGTTGCTTTATGGAAAGAAAACAAACCCATTATATTTTGATGGGTTCTACAGATATTATGATTTTTCTTCATAAAAATGAGAGAAAAGTTTATTTATAGTAGAAATATTAAGAACCTAAACATGATCTCACTGACTAGAACTGTTTGGGCAGAAGGGGTCACATCTGGAATCCAAAGCCAGATGTCTCTTTTTAAAGACAGGAAAGTTAACCTGGAACCTGGGGTGAATAGTAATTAGATGGCACGTTGGAAAATATTTTATGTACTCTGCATTCTGCCTTGATTCTAATGGTTTTCTTGAGACATCACATTGGGAAGAACTCTGGGTTCTATATGCTACAAGCTAGTATGCTCACCATTTGAGATCAGGAGAGTAGCAAGGAACCAGTAGCATTAGAAGAGAGTCCTTGGTAATAATGGAGAGGATAAATGTATATAGTTCTTAATGGATCTGATAATTTGTTAATGTTTTCATGTTTTCTATTAAATAACCAAAAGAACTAAAAACATAGAAGTAAAGTTAATGATATTTTTAAAACCCAAGAATGAAAAAAAAATGAGTACATAAAATCCTTATGGCAGGATTGCTCTGACGTTCAACTGGTGGGGTGGGGAGAGGAGCATTTGTTAGGCAGCACAGAGGATAGAGCACCTGACCTAGAGTCAGGAAAACCTAAGTTCAAATCCAGCCTCAGAGACTTACTAGCTGTGTGACCCTGGGAAAGTCACTTAACTTCTGTTTTCCTCAGTTTCAAAATCTGTAAAATGAGGGAAATGGTAGCACTTACCTCCCAGGGCCAAATAAGATAATAATTGGAAAGAGCTTAGCACACTACCTGACACAGAGTAAGCTCTACAAAAATGTTGGCCACTCTTACCATTGTTGTTATACGTGTATATGCATATATATATATATATACATACACATATATACATGTGCATACATGTATGTGAGCATGCACTTTGCCAACATCTTCCATCAAAGAAGATGCTGCTGTGCTCTACAAACAAAACAGAATTGAAGTAGCTCAAAAGAAACAAGAGATGCCAAAATTTAGAGAATCCACCCCAAATTTTCACATGGACTATTTGTGCCATAACTGTGGTACAGCATTCTGAGATCATATTGGTCTGATAAGCCAAAAAATGGCACCACCATCTTGGAATCATGTACAGTGTACTGTAACTCGATTCCAAGATGGTGGTGCCATTTTGGTCCTCTTCATGAACAAAGGACAATTACCGGCTATACTATGCTCTCTGTTCACAGAACAATATTAAATATTAGTGGGAAAACTACTACAATAATAATACATTTCAATCAACCAAGCAATAAGCCTTTACTAAAAACCCACAATTATGCCAGGTCCTATATTGGTCTCTGTAGATACAAAGATAAATATTTACAAGTCCCTGCCCTCAAAGAACTTACTTTATATTGGGGGAAGATAAATAAATATAGAACATATGCATAGTAAACACAAAGTAGTTTCAGGCAGATATTAACATGTTAGGCCATTGGTGAAGACTTCAAGGAGGAGATTAAGTCTTGAATTGAGCTTTGAGGGAAATTAGAGATTCTAAATAAAGTCACCTTCATTCATAGAGGGAAGTAGAATCCAGGCATTAGGACCAACCTGTGAAAAGACACAGAAATGGGATATGCAATGTTACATATGAAAAAAGAGCAAATCAGACAGTTTGGCTGAAAGTTAGTTTATATTGAGCTAAGATTTACAAACACTTTCTTCACAACAAACTTCTGTGGGTGGTTAGTTGATGAAGCCTCAGGAATGGTGCGTGACTTGGCTAAAGTCACATTAACTAGTAGGCATCAGAGATGGGACCTGACTTTATGACTTCTGATCTCAAGGTCAGTGTTCTTAGCATATATTATTGCTAATATTTTGTCCTAGCTGGAGTCACAAATCTCATCAGTGGATTTAGATGGTCCTAAATTCTTTATTACCAAACATTAACAATTGTCTTCCCAATATTCCAGAGCATTTCTAATTTTAAAAATTCTAGTAATTAGACTTTACATTTACATAGAACTTTATAATTTAACATGATACAAAATCTATGATTTTCCAAATATTTGATATCCTGCCTTCTTTCAGATTTCCTGAGAATCAATCACTGAAGGCCCACAAAACTGTCACACCTATTACAAAAGCTTCCAGATAGATAGACAAAGAGACCAGTAGACAGATATAATCTAGTCCAACTGCCCTTCCCATTTTTGTTTTCTTTAGCACCATTTCTATTTCCTCACATAGCCCATTGAATATTGTAGTGTTAGAGTCTAAATGTGGTGGCCCCACTGGTATTAGTAGAAAGAAAGAGCTTAAGAAGTCTTGACAGATCTTTTCCATTTTTCCTCTGTTTTTGCCTTCTTTCCTGTTTAATCCATAAATACCCTCTGGATGATTTGGTTTAGTTTGATGTCTCACCAAGATTTCTGTCAACTTTTTTTCCTTATACTTTATAAGGAGACTTTACTCATTATCTTTTACCGTGCTCCTCCATAGGATTTTACAAATGAGTTCCCACTTCTTGGCCATATACTTAATAAATTAATTGGAATTAATTAGTAAATTTACATTTTTATTTAATACTTATTTTGCTTTTATTTGCTAACCATTATTTTTATTAGAAAAACTTTACTGCCTCATCTATTCTAATAGTCAATTACTTCCTACCAGTACATTCAAACCATAAGTATTCAAAATATAGTAATTCTTGCTGAATAGAATGCCATTCTAGGAGTGGATAAAAGGAAGAATAGCTCACAAGCCCTTAAGAATTTAGGCTTTAGAACTCTTGCCCAAAACTAGTAGTTCTTGTCCCACTTCCACTATGACCAACATTGGTTACAGAGGGGAAGAACTTTAATGCAGAAGTTCTTAACCAAGAGCCTACGAAGTAGTTTTTTTTTAATATTTTGATAAACACTTCTTAATATAATTAGTTCCCTTTGTAATCTTGTGGTTTTTACCTTATGTGTTTAAAAATTTATTCTGCAAAAGATTTATAACCTTCAGCAGAGTGCCAAAAGGGTCCATAACACCTAAAATAGTGGTTCTCAACCTTCCTAATGCCGCGACCCTTTAATACAGTTTCTCGTGTTGTGGTGACCCCTAACCATAAAATTATTTTTGTTGCTACTTCATAACTGTAATTTTGCTATTGTTATGAATAGTAATGTAAATAGCTGATATGCAGGATGTATTTTCATTGTTACAAATTGAACATAACCCACAGGTTGAGAACTGCTGACCTAAAAGGTTAAAATCCCTCACCCTGAAGGAATAACAAGAGGCCATTACAAATGGACTTCTATATAGAAAGGCACGTCTTAAGATGTTTACATTAAACATGCAAGTCTGAGTTTCCATCTTGGGGGACAGAGTGCAGGGGATTCATCCTTTGTAACACTACATACCAAAGAAGGAATTTAGAGGAGATTAAATATAAGGGGCATGTAGAGCCACGCATAGGTTTCAAATAAATTCAGTTGTTATTTCTTTTTGTTGAAATTCTGGTCAGTGAAATTCCAAAAAGGGTTCCTCTTCTCTGTATTCAAAAGAGTCAACTTAGAAATGCCTTACCTTATACTGTCTTAGTTTTCATGAGTTCATTATCTAGATAATAAATCAGAGTCTTTAAAAATATGGCACTCTATCCCTGAAAGGAGCTTGATCCAGGAATTTTAATGCTGTCATAAAATTTTTATGTCCTCTGGGCTTCTGTGAAAAATACTCTCTGCTATTTTTTTAGGGTTTGTCCCCATTGATTTTTTGGTAAGATCTCAGCTTTGTATGCTTGTGAGTCTCGGTTCAATGCTAAAATTTTTAAGATTATGTGTGGGCTCTGAGCCAATTATTTATTGTATTGCTACAGAATTAGTCATCTATTTTAGTCAGGACCTTAGCATCTTGACTACTCCTGGCAGTTCTAGTCAAGTCACTAACACTATAAGCTCTAGTGGCTCCCCATTGCCACTAGTATCAAACACTATCTCCTTTGTTTGTCTTCTGTCACAGCCTGGCCCCAGAAATCCTTTCCAACTTTATTATACATTACTCACCTTCCCATATGCTGTGGTCTAGCCAAACTGACCTTCTAGTCACACTTCATACTCAACACTATACCTTTCATCTCCCAACTTTTGTATTGGTTCTCCTTGTAATACATTTCCTTCTCACCTTCACCTCTTAAAATCTCTTCTTTCCCCCAAGAATCAGTTTAAGTTTTTCCTTATCCCTCAGATCCTAGTACCTTCTCTCCACAAATTTCTTGGCATAGCACAGCCTCTAAAAGTACCTCCCCACGACTGGGCTCCCCATAGAACTGCTAGGTCAAAGTACCCTGTCAGTCCATGTTCCAAAAATCATAACTCCCGAACCCCACTAATTCTTTTATTTTGATAGTTAGTTGGTTGACACAATTAGTTCATACCAAAGACTGAGATGGCCTCTTAAGAGGGTAGCTACAAGACATCCTCTCCTCTAGACTTGAAGACACTTCAGTGTATATCTGTATACAATGTACTACAATGTATACCTGTACATTCCAATAACTACACATGGCGTCAGAGGAAAGAATGGATACATACATAGGGTAAACTAGTAGGGAGGGAGAAATGTAAGTAACACATATGGCCAAGACAACTCATACATCTGTCACCAAAGTGCCCTAATATCCTTTCTCTTGCCTTGGTGGACTCCTACTCCCCCCCGCCCGCCCCCCGCCCCAAGGCACAGACTCTCCCCTGGGCTCCCTGGGCCTGTTCTTCTCAACAATTAAATTTCATAACTGACTATCTTTTTGACTCACCAAGCTTATAGTCCTCAGACATGTCACATGCCTTCACTATTGAGGCTGCTGCCTGCTGTGTATGGTGAGTAGCTTTACTGTAAGACTATAAGAGGGAGAGAGAGAGAGAGACAGAGAGAGAGAGAGAGAGAGAGAGAGACAGAGAGAGAGAGACACAGAGAGAGACAGAGAGAGAGAGACAGAGAGAGAGAGAGAGAGAGAGAAAAGAAGAAGAAGAAGAAGAAGAAGAAGAAGAAGAAGAAGAAGAAGAAGAAGAAGAAGAAGAAGAAGAAGAAGAAGAAGAAGAAAGAGAAATCCCTTATCTTACTCAATGGCCTCTGATAGAAGCAAGAAGAGAAAAAATGTATGATTGATTCCCTCTCAAAAGTAGAGTTGTCCCTCTAAAATTAAATGTCTCCTCTACTGTGAGAGCTCACATTTACACAGAGCAACCTCATAAACTGTTTCCTACAGTGATAGAGTTACAGATTCAGCCTTTCTCTCCAGAGGGCCACAAGGGGCATGGTCAGTCCTTCAGTCATCCAATTACCCTATGCTCTCAAATTCTATCAAACTTGACTGTAGAACTTTATACCTAATAAAGGGACAACAAAAAGGAGAGACACTTCTTTGCAGTCTGAAATCTTAACACTTTCTTGTTCTTATTATCTGCCCCTTACATTCTGTGATTTCGTTGATTGATTTGGAGGTAAAATATTGCCCAGAGTGTTCTGATCAACCACCCTAATCCTACTAGGCTTTTATTTATTTTGCACATATTCTTTATAAACTCATCTAGTAATAGATGCTTGCTGTTTTTCAGTCATGTCCAACCATTCATGACCCTGCAGACCATACTGTCCATAGGGTTCTTTTGGCAAAGATATTAGAGTGGTTTCCCATTTCCTTCTCCAGTGGAAAGTGATTTGTCCAGGATTACACAGCTACTAAGTGTCTGAGGCCATAGTTGAATCAGGTCTTCCTGACTCCAGGCCCAGTGCTCTATCCACTGAGCCACTCAGCTACCTCTAATAGATGCTTACTTATATACATATGGAAGAGACAGTTTCATTTTTTCACTTTATGTCCCCAGTGTCCAGAGAAGTGCCTTGTACATAACAGATAATTAATAAATGCTCAATAACTAATCAGTTTAGTTGATTAAATAATATAAATTTGTGGCAGGTCAAGTTCAACTGTCATTCTTTCATCAGTGTTCAGCAAGCAGCATGGAAGCAGGAGCAGGGTAGGAATGGCTACATTGTGGGGCCAGCAAAATGTAAATGGCAAGAGGACAAGGGAGCTGAGAATTCAAAGGAAGAAAACTAGTTAACTATGAAGTCAAGTGTATGAAGAAAGGAAAAGTGAAATCAGAGCAAGGGTGATGGGTCAGGAGGACAGGGAGAAATGAAAGGACTGGAGACGTGGGGGAGGAGAATGATAACATCAATATGAACTCTTTGCTTTCTCCCCAGAAATCACTGCTTTAGTGGAATGTGAGATGATCTTATTTACATTATTTGAACAGTCTTATGTCAACTACATCAACAACCATTACAGACTCATTGACTTGAGGAGGTGTTGGAAGGAAAGTTATTATTTGTAACCTATCATAGCTGTCTGAAGTATTTGGAGAGCTGACATGTATAAGATAGATTAGACTTATTCTGCTAGGTCCCAGGGGGTAAAATTCAGAGCAATTGATGCATAGAAGTTAGAGAGGCAAGTTCAAGCCTGATGTTAGGAGAAACTCCACAAAACTAGACTTATCCAAAAATAGATTGGGACCTCCAAAAAGCAAAGAACAATCTCCATTCCTACCTCCTACATTGGGTGGTAGATTTGCAATCACTGAAGGTCCGTAATGAAAAATGAATAGACATCTATGTTGTCAAGGTTATTCTGGTTTAGATTTGACTTTTCTATGGCCTCTGAAGTTCCTTCCATCTCATAATTCTGTGTGATTATTTTGGTGGTAGTAGTTTCGTATATTCTTAATTTGAACGATATGTCCAGTTACTCCCAACGACCTCATGGGAGTAAGCTGAAAAGTAATCAAGGTCATCTTAAACTGCTTATTGTAATAACAAGAATCCCATTTGGTCTGCCCTTCTCAAATCTTTCACCATTCTATTCCATCCTACATACAGCTACTAAAGTTATTTTCCTGAAGCCCAGATCTGACCATATGACTCCTCTATACAAACAACTCTAGTTGGTTGCCTCTAGGATAAAATATAAACTCCTCCATCTTATATATAAATCTTATACAACATGGCCCCAATCTATCCCTTCAGTTTCAGTACATATTCGTTACTCCTACCACCCCTTGTATGTTACTAACCGGAAAACCTGGGTCTCTTTGTTCTTCACTCACCACACTCCATCTCTCATCCTTGTGCCTTTGAAGCAGCCCCTCTCCCATGCCTGAAATTCACTCTTTGTGCCTTTCTTCCTTTCAGGTGCTCTTCAGGCACCCCCACTTACATACTACTCATTCCTTCCATCCAAAATTTCCTTATACTAAACTATTTCATACATATTTGTATTTATTCACTTTATGTACTCCATTAGAATGCAATCTCTTTGAAACTAGAGATTGTTTTATTCTTTACACTGATATCACCAACTCCTAGCATAGTGTCCAGTATATAGTTTGAGCTTAATGTTGATTGACTGATGATTGGCTGCCTTGACATCTAGGAAGTAGTCTATAAGGAATGACATCTCATCCTCCTTCTATGATGTTTGGAAGAGCATAGGGTTTGAAGCAGTCTTAGACATGGGACTAGTGGCAGTGGCTTCCCAGGCAAGTCCATCAGGACCCTGTTCATTCCAATTTGCATCTTCTGACCTTCCTGGTTTCAAATCCACAAAATAAGACATCCTTCCCAGGATAAGCTCATCACTTCTAAACTCACCACCACACTATTAATTTAAGCTTTGAATTAATCTCTCTCAGGCTCCTGCCCCATCTGTTTGCAGGGCTGGAGAGTATCAAACTCCTCCAAATGCCTTCCTTTATAGAGGACAGAGACTGGACTCAGATCACTCTACCTTGCATCTATTACTCTACCTGTTTTCAACTTCACAGAACAAGCTGCCACTGACCAAGTACCCCTGTTTTCTTGCCCCTCTCTCCTCCTCTCTCACTAGAACTTTCCTGACTCCTTTTGTATATTGTTTTCCCTGTTAATCGTAAACTCATTGAGGGCAGGGACCATTTTTCCTTCCCTCAGCATTTAGCATAATGACAAGTATGTCATTGGCACTTAATAAATGTTTTGGATTGGATTGGACAAAAGAAGCTCTAGAAGATGTCTGAAAGTTGCTGAAGAGGGTGAGTGTTGAGCACTAAATGATGAGGAGAAAGATGTTACTCCCCATTACTTATTTTAAGAATCTTATTGATTATGTAACTAATCCCCAGATGTCTATTGGGAAGACACAAAAGTATCCATTCCTAAGTGTTCTGGGGCCTAGGTATGACTAGAAGGGTAAAGGACCTTTATTTAGGCAGAACAACCCTTATAGGAGTTTTGGTGGCTCAATTTGAACCATGTGATAATAGTTTAATAGATAAAGAACTGGAAAGAACCCCCTTCATTTTATATTTGAGGAAAATGAGGTCTATAGAGGCAAGGTGACTTGTCCAAAGCCACTCAGGTAGCAGCGGAGTTAAGAACCAATTCTACTTCATCTGACTGCAAAAGAAATCCTTCCACTGCACTATGCTGATAGTAAAATTTTATTTAGAAAAATCATAGAATTTCTGACTCTAATTCTAATGCCTTCCCTCATTTTATAAATGAGGAGACTGAGACTCACAGAGGTCAAGTGACTCATTCAAGATCACACATACAATTAGTAGAAGTACTTGCCTAATCAAGAAAGATATACCATGGCTTCCTTTTGTTAATAGTTAGAGCATATTAAATGAAGAAATCTTGTAGCAGTTGGATGGCTTGGAAAGTAACCATCCTTAGGAAGGACAGGGACCCACCAAGCAAGAACAATGACTAGATATGATGGAAGAAATATCAGTTGACCACATGGTAGTTGACCAAGTCAGTGAAGGGTGACCAGTACATGAAGTTTACATAGGAAAAAATGATCACAGAAGAGGGTGAGTAGACCTTTTAGATGGCAAACATAACAAAAGAAGTAAAACAGCTGTCAGCCACTTTACCTGGTGAAGGTAGGCACTTAAATGCTTACTGACTGACTGAGAGCCTTTCAGAATCTCAAAGAAGGACCGTTAAACAGCTGCCACTGCTAATATCACATAGTATTTCCTATTTGCCATTATTAAAATACTAATCTTTTCGGCACTCTGGCTGTCATGCTTATAAAGCACAAGGGTATTGAGTTGGATTGAGGTAGGTTTCCCAACATCCTACAGATAGTATTCTAGGACCTTTCATACCACGATCATTTCCACATTCATAGTTAAATATTTTTAATGAAAAAACAAACAAACAAAGAAGGTAGTCTTTGAGTCTAATGTAGAACTTTCAGGGGGTTTATTATTCTTAGTAGCAGCAAAGTTTTAGTAATAAAATGTTAGAGCTGAAAGGGACCCTAAAAAAAAACACACCTATTTTTCTTTGGAAGAAACCGAGACCCAGAAAGGTTGTGATTTGCTCAAGGTCACAGTACAAGCACATTATAAGCTTGTTGACTGACTGACAGAAGTAATTAGTGACACACCTGAGACTCAAACCCAGGTCTCCTAGGTCTCCTGGGTCTCAATCTAAGGGGTTTTTTTGTATGTTCAGTTGGTTTTTTCCACTGTAGAACATGGAGCTTGAACTCCTTTACGGATGGGGTATTCACAACTCATTTCAACACCCACTTTTCCTATAGATTTTTGGCTTCTAAAGAGTGAGAAAATGTAGTCCTTCAATCAGCTTAATATTCATAGGTCTAAATTTTACTGCAGCCATCATGTGATGTGAATCAGGTCCTTTACTCTTACATTTTCCATTTCCTTATGCAAATAGAGGCTATATTAGGGTCTAATACCATGGTCATACCAACACAGGATAGAAAAGAGATGCTATTAGAGTCTCTAAAGTACATCCAACTATATAGAGTATATTTATATAGTCCATAAAATCTAACCATTAGAGTTGTCCAAAACTAGAATAAGGTGCCTTGTGATAAGCAGATAGGTAGTGCAAAAATAGGCTGTTGAGTTTGAAATTAGGAAGACTTGAGTTCAAATCCTCCCTCAGACCTTTACTAGCTGCATAACCCTTGGGCAACTCACTTGAGCTCTCAGCCTCAGTTTCTTCATCTATAAAATGGGGTGATAATAATAGCACCTATCTCACAAGGTTATTGTAAGGATAAAGTAAGATTAGATATGCAAGGCACCTTAAAGCTCTACGTAAACGTTAGCTAGTTATAGTTATTGTTATTATTAATAATGAGTACCCCTTCACCAATTTATAACTATTTATCAAGAAATTTGTAGGTAAAATCCATGCTTTGGGTAAGGATTGAAAAAATATCCCTTCCAACTGCCAATTTCTATGATTCCAGCCATTATATGACTAGAGAAAACTAAGATGCTAAAATGTTTAAGTTTAGTATTTTCTTTTCTTTGACTTACTAAGCAGTCATGTGTTTGATTCGAGGAGGGGAAATCAGAGGGAGGACTTGTAGTGAGCAGGGGCAATGGTGAGAAAGTCATTATTCTCTTAGTTTTAAGAATCTTTTTTGAGTCTATTACCTACTGATTAGAAAAGAATGCAAGGGAAACATTCATCTTCTTTTAGTTTTAATGGGAAATTTCAAGTCTAGGTAATTTATTTTGTTTTATGACACTATATTACAATGAAGAATATGGAAAATATAACCAACCCTAAGGAATACAGAATAACATCTCTGAATATTCCTTAGAAATTAAAATATAAAACATCTAGAAGAAAATTTATGGACAAATGTAGGGGTTCTGGAAATATCCCAGTAAAGTGCCATGCCCCCTGTAGGGGCTCGATAAATATTCGTTCATGGTGATGACGTAAATTGAGTGCTGTGTTGCATCTGCAGTGAGTTATCTTCCATAATGAATACTGAGCAACATTCCACGTGTGAGGCTCTGCACACAACACTTCACAGTTTTTGATTGCATTTCTGTGGGATGAATCAAATTGAAGATGTCTGACAGTCATGTTTCTAAAGGTGATCTACATTGATAACTTTAAAAAAGAAATGAAAGATTACCATGCATCATAGACATGGCTGTCCATGCTGCTTTTTTAGAGAATTTGCATGCCAAAAAAAATTTTTTTACATTTAAGTATGCTGTGTTTCCCAAAAATGCTTTAACAAGCATTTTCTTTAGAGGATTCCTGTAACAACATAAGAGAAGTTGGTTTGTATTCATGGTCTATTTTCCAGATGTGATAACTAAGCAGGGGTGTGCTAGAGTCAGTTTGTATTGGCTCAGGAGAAATTTTCTACGTGAATATTTACACCTCTGCAATAAGAAAGCACTACAATTCAGAACTTGAATGGTTGTTTTGATAGAGAAAATGCTAATAATTCAGATTAAATTTTAAAATGTGCCCTTTTCTGTTTGTTTTGTTTGGTGGCGGTGGTAATAGTTTTCAGTTGTTAAACATTTACCATCACACCCTTGCAGCTAAGACACAAACCTCTTTAATGAGTTGAACATGACTGGGACAGGTCTTCACAGCACTGAACAAGTGGATATCGGCAAATTTTTCTTAGAAATGGGCCTGAATAGGTAACTATTTATCCTCCTCGCTGGTTTGCAGTCAGATTCATCAGATGGTTGCCCACCCTAACTAACTTAATTTGGGGCTGAATAGCAAACATGATCCTAATTCAGAAAGAATGAGGAAAGGAGGTTCATTCTTGACATTCACAGACCCTTCTCTACTTCTAACATCTCTCTTTTGCATGAAACCAGTTCCTCCTGGTGATAATTCTATCTTTATTTTTTTTTTCATCTATTACTCCACTTAATGTAATTACTGAAGATAAGTTTTGTCTGGCTGTCAGGGTGAGTTGGGACAGTGAACTGGAACTGGAGACCAAAAAACCTGGGCTAAGATACTCTCTGTGTTGGGGCAACTAGGTGGCGCAGTGAATAGAGCACCAACCTTGGAGTCAGGAGGACCTGAGTTCAAATCCAGCCTTAGATACCGGATGCACTTACTAGCTGTGTGACCTTGGGCAAGTCACTTAACCCCAATTTCCTTGCCTTACCCCCACAAAAATAAAAAAAAAAGACACTCACTTGTGATCCAGAGCAATTTGCTTAACCTCTTAAAGTTTCAACTTCTTGATCTGGAAAGTCTGGACAAATGATACCTGTTGCATACAGGACATACAGTTGTTGTCATGCTTAAATGATTTACTGTATGGAAAGCACTTTGCAAGCTTTAGTGGATTTGTTAGTCATTGATGGTGTTGCTGCTGCTGCTATTGTTAGAATGCTTGTTCCCACTGCAAAGTCCAGCAGGGATGGGCAATCTTTTATTATGGGGATTTTGTTCTATAAAGTTTTAATTCAGTCAAAGGGCTACACTTGAGGATCTAGAGGGTCATATGTAACCTTGAGGCTGCAGGTTTCCCATCCCTAGTCCAGGTCTCAAAATTCCTGGTTGCCATCCTATCCTATCCTATCTTGTCCTGTCCTGTCCTATCCTATCCTATCCTATCCTATCCTATCCTATCCTATGCATCTATCATGATAATTCTCCATGCATTCATAATAATCCCCCCTGGATGTCAGGGTTCTGGTCTTAATCTTCCACCTCTAGAGCTGATCAATGCTAGCTCACAATCTGTGTGCTGAGGGTGGTGGTAGCCGAAGGGCTCCTATCCTCAGCCTCCAGTCTCTGCTCCCATTCCTGACTCCATGTGACATTCAAATGATGAATAGCCAGTCCGATCATGTGACCAGCACTGGGCTCTTTACAGCATAGCCAGTGTTGGTTATGCATTGGGTCAGCCACACACCTGCTCCCTCTTTCTCATTTTTCTACTAGCATTGTCTTTTTGTGCATCAGGGAAAATACAATCTTGGATTTGTTCAAATCCAAGTGCATTTATAAATGGGCCCCAATGAACAATATGTGTGGAAAGGTACAAAATAAAGCCAGCTCTTCCTCCCTTGCATATTCATTGACCACCACGGGGTAAGCATTGTACTGTCAAGGTCTAACTGTTTCATAGAGCGATTGCTGGAACCTTCAGGGAAAAGAGACTGTTTATAATGAGAGAAAAACAGATTAATCAGAACTCTAGCCTTCAGCTGTCAAGACCAGAATACAATATGTCAATAGGAATATGAGGTGGCTTTGACAAGAACATGAACTGACTTGCTTTAGTCAGCCCTATTTGGAGAAACTTGATTGAAGTAAAGGTTTTCACTGGAGTCCTGAATGCTTCTCAGAAAAATCCATTAGCTATGAAAGTCGTTGCATTGATTCTAGTGTAAAATACTGCACAAAAGAGGAAAATTATATTCTAGTAGCCTCACTGCTGATACCTTGTACAAGGCTCAGAACTGATATACTTGCAGAGGTGTATTAGTTTCATAGAATAAGGATCCCTTGCCTTAGTTGCCATCCTGTGAGCCTTCCTGGAGCAACTGCTTTGAAGTATGAAATGAACTCTAGTTATCTAGCGTTTTGGGGGAAATAACTTCCATTCATGTCTCTGACAACAGGCTATGGAGCACTTTATTCTGCTGAGGGATATCCAGATATAACCCATGGCTCAGAACCATGGCTCACTTGGATCAAGATCAGTCTTGCTTTCCTTACCTGGTCCTTCTTTGCCCATCCCCTCTTCTCACATTCCCCCAGGACTTGAACCCCGGGAACATCTGAACTTGGTGCAATTTTAGTTGTCCTTCATTAATGTTCAGTTCGTTTGCAAGTATAAGATGCTACCAAAATATTGAATATAAAGCAATTTTATTACACAAAACAGAAATGCAAGAACCCATAAAATGATAGAAACTATTTCCATCTGGTAGATGCTACTTCATCCAAGCACCTTTATACAATTGATCTAACAGAGTTGAGGTTAAGGCATCAGCCCCTACCCACCCTCATGAGAGAAAAGAACTCAGGGTTTCCAGAGAGCTGAGCAATCTATACTACTTGCAAGCCCCACCTTTCCCAGAGTCCCATACTATTAAACTACACTTAGAACACTACCTTGCAGCTGACCAAGAACTTGGACTTCTAGAGAGTAACCCCCCCCACTCCCACAGACCTCCAAAGTGTGTGTGTGTGTGTGTGTGTGTGTGTGTGTGTGTGTGTGTGTGAGACTCATAGTACCGGGGTAGGGCAAGGTCTCAGTTTTCTCTGCCCCGCATCATGACCCAGGCTCCAGGGTAGCCCACTATCTCTTACCTTTTTTGTGCTCTATCACTCTCTCTCTTGTTGCTGCCTGTACAGCTCCACTCTCTCCCACTCCAGTTTGTTGACAGCTCATCATTGCCACAGTCCATCACTCCCATCAAGGCTTGGATAGTCAAAGGAAGGTTTTAATCAGAGATTTTTATATCAACATGATACATGCTTTGAATTTGACATGACCTTCTTCTCTGCCTCACACATAAGTAGTTGCAGTTTATAATTTATAAAGTACGCCCATCATTTGGGTAATGCCTGGAGAGAATATGGTATAGGGGTAGGGAATGTGGCCCTCTAGATCCTCAAGTGCAGCCCTTTGACTGAATCCAAACTTCACAGAACAAATCCCCTTAATAAAAGGATTTGTTCCGTAAAACTTGGACATAATCAAAAGATTGTACCCAAGGACCTAGGAGGCCACCTGTGACCTCAAAGTTCCCCACCCCTGGATGGTATATGGGAGGAATAGAATACTATTGTGCTATAAGAAATTAATTAGATGGTTTCAGAGAAATCTAGGAGAACTTGTATGAATTGATGCATACTAAAGTGAACAGAAGCAGAACAATTTATACTATAACAAAATTGTAAAATTGCCCAACTTTGAAAGGCTGAAGAATTTTGATCAACGTAATAACCAACCTGGAATTCTCCACTTCCTCATCTCTACTTCCTGGCTTCCTTCAGTTTCCAACTAAAATCCTACCTTCTACAAGAAGCCTTTACTGATACTGCTGCATTCTAGTGCCCTCCCTTTGTTGATTATCTCCACTCTATCCTGTATATAGCTTGTTGTCACAGTTGCTTGCATCTTGTCTCTCTCATTAGACTGTGAGCTCCTTGAGAACAGGGACTGTCTTAAAATTTAACACAGCTCCTGGCATTTATTAGGGGCTTAATGTTTGTTGCCTGACTGACAACCATGATTACAGAGGACTAATGATTAATAAAGCTACACACCTCCCGACAGAACAGTGATGGACTAAATATGCAGGATAAGATGTATATTTTTGGATACAGCCAATATGAGAATTTGTTTTACTTGTACACATATTTGTTACAAGTCAAAGTATGCAGAACAATGATAGGGAAAATTGATCAAAAAGCAGAGATGCTCTATAATTTCCATCCTTAATCATTGAAAATAATTTGAATTTATTTTTATTTTATTGTTAGTATTTTTACTTCATCTATAATCAAAATTATTTGATCTGGTTTTTTTTTTTTCTGAATCTCAAGTCTAAACAATATATAATATTAAAGAAAAGAAATCACTTAAGCCAGAATCATTTCTCAGGTAAATTGTTCCCAGCTCACCCCTTTACCTATAAAAGGTATTTCAGTACAGTCCAAAGGAAGGCATAGTTTCAGGAGAAAGAAATCCTAATTCACTAAAATGAATTGGCTATAAAATATAACCTCAATAACTGTAAGAATTAACTTCTTCAGTGGATCCATTTTAGATTGCCCCTTTCCGTATTTAGCAATTATCTACTAAAGGAGATTATAGTTATAATTGAGTTATATAGCTATAGAACATTATGTAGGTACATAATATATGTATATAGTTATAGAACATTATATATATTATATCATCATATAATATATATATAGAATGTTATATTTCAAATCAAGTGTTGCTAAACTTCTCTTTTAAGAAATAACCAGTCCCATTAATCAATGCCAATATGACTGTGTTACCCACAAAAAAGAAAGATATTGGTCTTCCTCTTTGCTATTATAGGGATATCTGAATAGAAATCACCTACTAATTTTCCAGTTATTTTGGATAAATAGGATATAAGGAAGAATACGAGCATGCATTAAGCCTCTACTATGTGCCAGGTACTAGTGTGCCAAGTACTTTATGAGTAGTATCTCACAACAGCCATGAGGTAGGTACTATTATTATCCCAATTTTATGGTTAAGGAAATTGAAGCAAGAAAAGATTAAGTGAGTTGTCCAAGGATACACAGTTTGTATGAGTTTGAGGCCCGATTTGAATTCAGATCTTCCTGATTCCAGTCCCAGAACTCTATCCACTGCACAATCTAGCTGCTTTTACAAAGAAGTGAAGTTAGGGCACTGCCCTGTTTAAAACTTTGCAAGATTAAATTACATTTTTCCTACATGAGAATCCTATTCCCTTGGGGTTTTTTGCAATAGTCCTATAGCTAGAGTTCCAAAAAAAAAAAAAAAACCCCACCTATCTACAGCTATATCAAGGTTGGTTCCTAACAAAGCAGATTAGAGTTTGAGAGTAGATTGACATGGACTGTGTTTTTGTTTTGTTAATTAGAAATCTTCTAAGGAGATGTGCCTATCTTAGCTCTGGAAAAGGCTTATGATACAGATAGGAAGAATACGTAACCAAATTCTGTGATACAATGACTAAGCGTGCAAATAAAGTCTTTTTTTTTTTTTGAGGCAATCAGGGTTAAGTGACTTGCCCAAGGTCACATAGCTTGAATGTGTTTGAGGCCAGATTAGAACTCAGGTCATACTGATTCCAGGGCTAGTACTCTATCCACTGTGCCACCTAGCTGCCCCATAAAAAAAGTCCTGAGAGGCAATGTCCCATAGCAGATAGAGATGGCCAGTCAGGAACACCTGGGTT
Organism: Pseudochirops corinnae; assembly: GCA_028646515.1. NCBI lineage: Eukaryota > Metazoa > Chordata > Mammalia > Diprotodontia > Pseudocheiridae > Pseudochirops > Pseudochirops corinnae. Next base: position 143,735,827 of record CM053587.1, on the reverse strand, counting down.
CAAGTCCTGCCTTTGACACATACTGGACTACATGAAGACTGAGGAAGGGGAAGAATAAAATAATAAGAATTAGCGAACAGCTTATGAACTTCCTGTTGTCAGCTCCTGGACACTGAAAATAACATGGTAGCTTTGGGTAAGTGTGTTTTGAGCAGGTCTTAGATCCAAGTATTAACTGTACACACGCTATCTAAAGCCCCACTCCTAAGGGGGCAGAAAGTTCTTTGGAAATCGAGTGTTCTGGACTATTTCCAACTCAGATTCAGGTAACATTTTCAAAGTAAATAAATTCAGGTATGCCTTTTTACAAGGATTTGTGTCTAATTGGAGGGAGAAAAAATACCAGACCATGGGATCTCTCCAGAACAATCACTTGAGATTGCAATTACCATATAGGCAATAGGGGCAAGCCAAGATAATTAAGGAAGGAAAGCATCACAGGAAAAAAAAAAAAGACAAAAAGGTATGATGCCACCAGGAAGAGAGATGATGTGTAATTAACCTTTCCGACAATTAACCATGGCTCATCAAGCAAACTCCTTTCATAGAAAGGATGAGGGCTACACCATGACATTTTCTCAAATATTATTTACCCACTTGCAAACTACAAATTTTCCTCTCTTTTTTTTTCTTGGAATCATAGAAAAGGATATATTTAGACCTGCTTCTCCCACGTTATCAACTTTCACAGTAATATTTTACTAAAGGACTCCAAATTACTAATGGATTTCAGTAGGTTGTACCTTAGACGAGAAGTGTCAAACACAGCCTGTAGGCTGCGTTCTGGAAGTAACATTACCGAATACAGCCAAACTAGATGAAAATGTACTTGTGAAATACTAACAAAATGAATAAAAATACAATAGAGCACTGATAATGTTAATATATTATTTTCTGTGTAGCCTTCAGGGATCCTGATGTCTTATTTGGTGGTCCTTTGTTTCCATTTGAGTTCGATGTCATTGCCTTAGACTATGTAAGCCTGATAAATACATTGGAATATCGAAGTGAATGTTATACATAACACCTTCACCTAATGCATTTATGTTATGGAAGGGTGAATGTAACAAATTTTGAGTTCAGAGCAATTTGACCCTCAAATAGACCTCAGATTCCACCTCCTCCTGTGTGATCAAAGCTGAATGAATTGATGCTGCAGATTCTATTTCCAGAATGACATAGGAGATAAAAGGACAACCCAACTATAAATATGCCATTATTCCAAGGGTACCAACATTCCTCCTGGACTATCTGGGCAAATACAGCATTCTCATGTTGTGTCTCTTTTAGAATATGAGCTCTTTGAGAACAGGGACTGCCATGCTTTTATATTTGTATCCTAGGTCTTTAGAAGAGTGCTTTGCACATAGCAAGAACCAAATAAACATTGTTTTTCATGTGTTCCTTCCCTCAGCAGAAACTGCCCTCCTTGAGGTTGCCAGTGATATCTTAACTGATAAGTCTTATGACCTTTTCTCAGTCTTTATCCTTCTGGTTCTCACGGATACTGTTGACAAGTTTCTCCTCCTCGATGCTCGCTATTCTATCTTGATTCTGCTCCCACTTCTCTGACTATTCCTTCTCAGTTTAATTTGCTAGATCATCAGCATTATCCTTTCCACTAACAGTAAGTATGCCCCTCATGGAAATTATAATTCAGGGACAGCCCATATTAATGTAATATTTTATCTGTGTTATCTTGCTTGATGCACAAGAAATTCCCATGAGGTGAACAGTGCAAATCCTCTTACCCCTTTGGAATTTGTGCCTTCATACTTAGAAATTCTCATAGTAAAGAATTTAAGACCAGATTCATGATATTATCAAGTGACATATCAGACTGAGGAAAAGATAAAACATTCTACCTTTTCAAGTTCAGGTAGTTTTGCATAGAATAATTAGAAATAAGTCCAGGAAATGCTATTGTGATGTAAAAAGGATGGTGGTTTCCAAAAAACCTGGGAAGACATGTAAACTAATCCAAAATGAAGTGAGTAGAATACTGTATACAGTAACAGCAATGTTGTAATGATAATCAACTGTGAAAGACTTAGCTACTCTGATCAATACAATGACCCAAGATAACTCCAAAGGTCTCATGATGAAAAATGCTATCTGCTTCCAGAGAGAGAACTGATGGATGCAGTGCAAATTGAAGCACACTTTTTTTCACTACTTTTATTTTTCTGGCTTTTTTTTTCTTTAACATGGCTAATATGAATGTATGTTTTGCATGATTTCATATGTATGATGGGTATCATGTTGCTCGTTTTCTCAATGGGTGAGAGAGAGCTAGAGGGAGGGAGAATTTTGGAACTCAAAATTTTAAAGTGAATGTAAAAAAGAAATAAGTTCAAGGAAAAAGAGGCTTGATTTTCAGAAATGTTAGACATTTGTGATTAGGTCACCATGGTAGACAAGTCACCAGTTACACTGGACTGTTTTTCAGCTTGCATGGCACCAAGAACAAACCCCATGCTGATTTTCATGTTTCTTTCTCTTTGATTTCATGCTAATTTCATCTGCTGTCTTTGAAGTGATTAATATAAATCACATCAGTGTTAGAGAATGCAGGTGCTCTGACTTAAAATCCATTCATTTGACCACAATGCCACATCATCTCTATGTCTATCATCCTGTTTTTTTATCATCAATATGTTCCTGAAAAGCTATTTCTTACTCCCTAATTTGGGTGGTGTTTGCCTTCTTAGATTTTCTACAATCACAATAGAATAGTCTAGAAATGGAAATTTATTCATAACAAAGAGCAGAAAGCTCAGTTGTGCAAGGGCAAAATAATCAACCAACAAATATTTATTAAGACCTAATATGTATTAGATAATAAGTAGACAAAGACCCAGGGGAGCTAGGTGGCACAGTGCATAGAGTGCTGGACCTAGAATCAGGAAGATTCATCTTGCTGAGTTCAAATCTGGTCTCAGACACTTTCTAGCTGTGTGACCCTGGGTAAGTCACTTAATCCTGTTTGCTTCAGTTTCTTCATCTGTAAAACAAGCTGGAGAAGGACATTGTAAATCATGCCAGTATCTCTGCCAAGAAAACCCCAAATGGGGTCACAAAGGGTCAGATAGGACTGAAAACAACTGAACAACAAGAACAATACAAAGGCAAAAATTAAACAGTCCCTGTCCTCAAAAAGTTTACTTTTCTAGACAGGGAAAGGTAGGTAAAGCATGGGAATAATTGATGAGGCAAAGGAATGAAAGAAGGTGTCAAGGGATTAGAAAATAAACAACTCATTGCCAGTATTGGGACCACTTGGGATCCCTTCTAGCATCCCCATTTCTTCTACCACACCCAGGGAAAAGGAAAAGACAAGATACTGTCCTCTGCCCTTCTCTTTCCTCTCCCTATATCAGAGATGGGGCTTAGGGGAAAAGTGAAGGCTTATCTCCCTTTTTCTTCCCTTCTTCTTGCAACAGTCAACTGATCACTGCCATTAACCTAGAACTCATTCATTCTTCCCCTCTCTTGCCCCAGCTAAAGTACTTCCAAATGCTGAGTCCTCTTGTTTAACAGAAGAGTAGTTTTTCCAACAAAAGGTGCTACAATAATATTTGGACACATAATAATATTGTTAAATAGAATTCACTAATGTATTTAAAGTTTCCTTCTTATTGTATGTCTTTCAGTTATTTAACAAATATTTTAAAGTGTGTCAGGCATAGTTCTGAGCATACAAATAAAAGCAAAAGACAGCCACTGCCCTCAAGGAGCTCACAGTCTAATGGGAGAAACAACTATGTACAAGCTATACAACAAGCTATACACAGGGCAAATTGGAGATGATCAATGTGGGGTAGGGGTGAGAAAGAGAAAAGGAAAAGAGAAGGGGGAGGGGAGGGATGGAGAGAGAGACAAAAGAGACAGAGAGATAGAAAGAGACAGGGAGGGAGAGGGGGCAAAAAGGAGAAGGAGAGTCAGGGAAGCAGGGAAACACAGATCGTGACTTAATTTTGTGACTCATGGTAAACAAACCAGTGGAGACACCCGGAGCCTCAAAGAACATGACACTTTGGGTTTCGTTTTGGTTTTGTTTTTAGAGAGGAAAATGCATTTTACCTTGTAGAATGAATCCATTTAATATATAATTATATTTACATATACCTATTTTTATATATATATATATATATATCCATATGTGTATATACATATAGATAGCACGAATAGCCAGGTAGGTCTGTTGGGCCACTCTATTAAAACCCCGTGATTATCCTGAGTGTTTTCAAAACACTGTGCTCTTTATTCATTCCCTGTGTCCTTATTTACATATGTTTGGTTTGTGTGGGCATTTGGATTCTAAGAGGATGTTATCAACTTCACTGGTAAATATTTTTAGCCTTCTCAGGGTAGGACTCCTTGTTCACAACATCTTATTTGTGATCTCAGGACCGTGATTATTGCTAACAAGTAGCTTTTACAAACATCTGCTTTGAGGAATGAGGACTCGGGAGGAGGGTGATCTAAAAGAAGAAAAAAAGTGTTAAAATAAATATCGATGATGGGACTTACACTCATCTATGTATATTCATTTAGGACTAGTGAAATAGACCTTTTAATTTGCCTCATGGCTACAAGTCCTCTGTGGCCTCTGCCAGACCTGAGATTTTCTAGTTCTCTGTACCCAACATCAAGGAGACTTTCCTGGCCCCACCACTACTAGTGATTTGTCTCCTAAAGTCACCCTCCATCCACTCTGCATGTATCCTGTATATGTTTATTTTGTATACACTTATCTATTTAATGTTACCTTACCCCTTCAGGGTAAGGATTCCTTTTTCCTTTATCCTTGTATCTCCCGAACTTAAGTAAGCACTTAAAAATGCTTCTTTTAGACTGGTTTAATAATCGGTGATTAGCTGATGAACTTCCAGTCCCCTCACCTTTCTCCTCTGGATCTATTCCAGCTTATAATTGTGCCTAATGTGTAGTCTTATTCTGCCCCTGGATGTTCAGGATGAAAGAATGATGAATTTAGACTCAAAGGAATTAGGTTCAAATCCTAGCTATGTGAATTTGGACAAATCACATGACCTCTCTGGGCCTCAGTTTCTTCATCTTTAAAATAAGAGGGTTGGACTAAGTGACCTTCAAGGTCCCTTCCAGACTGACTGACTGACCTATGATCCCATGGATCTCTTTTTGGTTCTGAAATGGTATGGTTAAATATTATGTCTATTTTTTAAGCTCAGGTAACAATATATAAAGGAAATATAAAAGGAAAACAGTAAACATCTTGAAAGGAAGATGAACTTTTGGACTTAAGACCCAAATGTTAGATAATAGCATGACTTTAGGTAATATGAATGTAAATAAACATATCTCTTCTCTGTCTGTCCCTGATTTTTGTTCATCCCCAGACTCTTTGTCCCAGTGAATTAAATGCCTAGAGGCTCAATAATGGGTGCTACATAAACAAATGTGGAACAGATTTCTGTGTAATATCTTCTACGTTATTTAGCATTTCATATTTCTAAAGTGCTACGCAGTCACTTTATGAGCCAATCTAATATGTCACTTGGTAAATCAGAGCCTGAGATGCTTGAGGAAGAGTGTCAATGGGCAGATGAAAGTCAAATGCATACCCTGGGGATTGGGAATGACAGACTAGAATGTGAGACAAGTACACCAATGATGAATTTTCTAGAATATAGCAAGAAGGACCTCTGTAGACTGAGTGAATAATCCTAGAAAATTCACATCAGTTGTAGGTCTCAGATTGTTTATAAAAATTATTGCCAGCAAATTTTGTCAAGAATTTTCAGAATCTCAGTTATAATATAATAAATGAATTTACTGAACACTTCTGTTATCACTAATGGTAATAAAACAATTATATTGGTTTGCCTTTGAAAATATTGAATTAATTCCTATTACACATTGATTTATTGCGCAGAATGAGAAAAAAAAAGATATGTGGATGTATTTGGATAGGAACTAAACTAAAATTACAAAATAAATGTATGTTCAAATTTATATTTACATTACTGAATTTTGTATAAAACCTATCAGAGAACAGGTATAGTTTCATTTATCAGCTGATTTACTATAGATCATGTAACTGTTTCTTTAGTTTAAGAAAATTCAAGTGCTAACAACTCTATTTTTTTAAGATTATTCCAGGTGGCACAGTGGATAGAGTGCCAGGGCTGGAGTCAGGAAAACTTACCTTCCTAAGTTCAAATCTGCCTTCAGAAACTTAATAGCTGTGGGATCCCAGGCAAATCACTTAACACTGCTTGCCTCAGTTTCCTCATCTATAAAATGAGCTGGAGAAGGAAATAGAAACAACTCTAGTATTTTTTCCAAGAAAACCTCAGATAGGATGAGGAAGAGTTGGACATTACTGAAAAAATTATTGAACCGAACCGTACATTTCTATCATGTTTCAGAGATAACAGAACTGTTTCATGCATGTTAACTAATTTGATCCTCCTGTCAACCTTCGAGGTCAGCAGGACAGGTATTATAACAGTAGTTCTCAACCTGTGGGTCACGACCGCTTTGGGGGTAGAACGACCCTTTCTCAGGGGTCGCCTAAGACCATAGGAAAACACATATTTCTGATGGTCTTAGGAACCAAGATACTGCTCCTCTATCCATCCCCAGGTGGGTCCACCCACATGCAGATACGCCCACATATGAGTATTAAAGGGTCGCGGCATTAGGAAGGTTGAGAACCACTGTATTATAGGATCATAAACTGGGAAGTAGAAGATACTTTAGAATTAGGTTGGTTGCACAGTGGTTAGATCACAGGACCTGGACTCAGGAACACTTGAGTTTAAGTCCGATCTCACTAACTGTTCAACCCTGGACAAGTCACTTAACTTTAATTTTCACGTCTGTAAAATAGCAATAATTATAGCACCGACCTCCCAAAATTGCCGAGACAGTCAAATGAAATAACAATTGGCACTTAGTGAGCACCATCTAAGTATTAATTATAATCATCATCTTTTAATCCAGTGGTGTCAGTGGGGGTCGCTAAACTGCACATAAGTATTCCTGCAGAACTTTTACATATTAATTTGATTTAAAAATGTAATGTTACCCATGCTTTATTGTATTCTTATTTATTTTGTTAAATATTTCCCTATGACATTTTAATCTGGTTTGGCTCACATGTTTGACACCTGTGATATAGTCCAAAGCACCCCACCCTCATTTTATAGATGAGGAAAGTGAAGTTCAGAGTGGGCAAGAAACTTTCTCAAAGGTCACATAACTAGTATACTGCTGGACAGCGATCCCAATCTGGCCCCATGCCTCCAAATCCACTTTCCTTTGCATCATGCTCCCTTTATTAACCCCATCATACAGCTGAGGCAGCCAAGATACAGTGACTTTAGAGTTCTAAGTCCAAATGACATCACATTCCATGAGTATGTTGGGGAGAGCTAGGATTCTAACTCAAACTCTCCAACTCCAAGGTTTGGTTTTTTTGGTTTATTTTTTTTTCAATTCGACCTATGCTAAATTGCCCATTAATTCAAGGCATCTGGAGTAGGATAGCCTTCTCCTCCACCCCCCACTATTATGTCTTCAGAAGAGGAAAGCAGAAGTGTTTTCCAGAAATGCTGCTATTTCCTTGTTTTCTGCTTATAAACAAATGCGAGACTAAAAATGAATTATCTAAAATAGTATCTATGAGAGTTAATAGCTACTGTGGGTGGGCCATATGATAAATCTACCATCACTCCCTGTGATATTTATAATTAATACTTTCTCTTTCCTAGCCAGACAATAATTCAGCTTAGGTTTCTAAATAGAGAAATGAGGAATGTGTCTTTACATAGAGATATTGTTATATCCTGCAAATTTAGATTTGTGAGAAAAAAGAAAAGTATTTCCTATCAGCTCCCATTTTCCTACTGACCTTAGACTCAAGAATGTTACCTCCTCTGAGTTAAGTAAGTGCTTGACTGGTCTGGTTCCAATAACATTCTTCTCACTGACAGGTATAATGGATTCCTTGAATTAACCAATAGTGAGCAAAATATAATTTTTCCAATACAGATACAACTTTAGGAGTTTGATTTCCTGTTGGGTTTCTTAAAAAAACTCAAGTGTTGAATTGGGCTGAAATCATTCCCTTTAAACTATTCCCCAAATCTGTTGTTTCACCAAAGTAAATTGTTGTATATGTCCCTTCCCTTTTCTAAAATGTCAGTTGACTTCCTATCACATCCATAAGCTCCTTTGTTTGGTATGTAAAGTCCCTCTAACTCTCTCCCAACATGCCTCCCTGGGCTTATTATACATTATCCCTCCTCAGGCGTCCTATGTTTCAGTCAGACTGACTTTACTGATCACTGTATGTGACATTCCATTTCCTATCTCTGTAATGGAATGTTCTTACTCATCACCTCTGACTCTTAGACTTTCCAGCTTACTTCAGAGTCCTGCTCAAATGTCATCCCTTACAAGTGGTCTTTTCTGATGCCCCAGTTGTTGGTGCTCCCCCACCCCAAACCAATATACTTTCTATTTACCTTGGGCATGTTTATTTTTACCTAGCTATGTATCTTCTAGTTACCCATCTGTTCATCTACTTATCTTTATATCTAAATATATAATCTATCTAACTAGCCATCTACCTATCTATTGATAGAGATATAAATGTCCATATAAACATATTATCCAGCCCTGCAATGGAATGTAAGCTTCTTCAGGGCAAATACTATTTTGTATTGCCTCTGTATCCCCAGCTTCTAATATAGTACCTGGTGTAGGTAGGAAATTAATGGAAGGAAAGGCAAAGGCAAAGGCAAAGGCAAAGGGAA
>CM053587.1:143655352-143726520 GCA_028646515.1 Pseudochirops corinnae | reverse complement strand
AAGGAGATACCTAAACTCAGAGAAAGATATAGAAAGACTATAGTTTAAATGGAGACTGAAGCAAAACTCGTTATCGTTCTCTTTTATGTCTGGTTTTGCTTTTTTTTTTTTTTCTTTTCCCAGTGATCACTCATTGGTTACAGCCCTTCTATATGACCAAACTATTGTACAATGTGAAAGTATTTGCAGATCCTATACACGATTGCACGCCACCATGGTGGGGGGGGGGGGGGAAGGGAGGGGAGAAAATCTGAAACTCAGGTGATTGTGGAACTGAATCTTGTAAATTAAAAGTAAATGAGCAAATAAAAAAAAATAGTTTGATGTTAAAAAAAAATTTATCAGTTGTTCAAGTGTAGGTAAACTGTCTACAGCATTCTACTGATCTACTGATTTAGTAGCTATCAAAAGAAGAAACTAACATTTGTCTGATATGGCATGTTCTTAACGAAGCCATGCAAGCTTTTTGTGATGGCTACTTCCTTTTATAAGGTGATTATTCACTATAACTTTTGTGGTAGTGTTCTAGAATTTTGCCAAGAGTAAAAATCAAGCTTATTTGTTTATTAAAGTGTGCGTATTCTCCTTTCTTCCCTGTTTTTAAAATATGGACAACATTTAACCTATTCCAGTCCTGTGATAGCTCTCCTTTTTTTTGTGATCTTTGAAATATCCCTAAAAGTGACTCAGCAATCATATTAAGAGTTCTTCCGGTATGTAAGGTTGTAATTCATTGGATCAGGTGACTTGAATTCAACAAGGACAACTAATTGTCCTCTTACTATCTCTTTATCTATCTCAGGAAAGAACTCCAGTTTATCCAATACTTTTCTGTTACTTCCAGTGCCAAAGTCATTTTCCTTGACTGAGAAATCTATCTCCCAACTCCAGTCATTTTTATTGGTTGCCTCATGCCAGAAATACTCTCTCCTCATCTCTGTTTCCTAGCTTTTCCTCACTGACTTCATGTCCCGTATAGATTCTCATATTCTACAGAAAGCTTGTCCCAATCTCCCTTAATTCTAGTGCCTTCCCTCTACCAATTACCTCCATTTATTGATTGCTTATTATCTCTCCCTTAGACTATGAACTTCTTGAGAGCAGGGACTGTCTTTTGCCTTTCTTTGTCTCTTCGTTATGCTTATCAAAGAAAATCTAACAGTTAGATCCGTTGTTATGTGCTGCCTTGGGATGAGTGAGAATTCTCGGCATTTCCTCCATGACTCATGTGACAGATTGAATTAGACAATCAGACAACTGAATTATGCATCTTCAAGGTCAGAACAACTAAAGAACAACATTTTACAAGAATTTAAGTTTGTTTTACTTTGATAGATTATGAGTCATTTTTATCCTGACACAGAAAAGGGATACATAAGCTACTCTTAAATAATAATAATACATGAAAGAACTGTGATTCCAAACTTAAGAGCTACCTCTGCCAACATAAATTAGAACCCCTTTCAATTATTTGTAATTCTATAGAAATAATAACTGTGTCTCAGAGAAAGTAACTTGGTCATGGTTACACCCTATCAGAGAAAGAATTTGAACCAAGGTCTTCATTGTTCTGGCACTTTAGTCTCTATACCATAAGAGTCTCCCGCTCCACTAAAATTATTATATCCCTAAACTCTAATTTGAAAAAGAGAATATTAGCAAAGGACAAGAATTATTAATATCCTTCTTTCAATGCTGATAGATTCCAGTTTCTAGGATCCAAGGTATAAATTTTCAGAGCACAGGTTTAGTGTTTTATGTGTTTAGAAGTGAAAATAATGATAAATCAATACAGACTGAGAGTTCATATTTCCTACCTCCTATTCAAGAATTTTAAACATTAATCATGTAATAACCACATAAAATAAGTAGAAACCAATGTCTATGTTACAGGCTCTTACTAACAACATAACAGTGGGCAAGTCACTAATCTCTCAGCTTCAGATGTTTCTATCTGCAAAATAAAGATAATAATATCACCTACTTCACAAGGCTGTTGGGAGAATTAAATGAGATTTGTAAAATGCTTTGCAAAACTTAGTGTCATATAAACGTCATAATTATTCTTATTCCCATTTCATAGTTGGGGAAAAGTAAGGAAGCAAGATTAACTTAAAGACATAACAATTTAATGACCACACTTGGACAAAAAAACTGGTTTTAAGGTTAAATTACTTGACTAAAGCATGTTTTAAAAATCTCATTCCTTTATCTGAATCAATTGTTAATACAAATAAATTGAGAGAATATCATTCACACATTGGTATTTCTTAAATATCCTTTACTCTTTTTTAGATGTTTAATTCTTTAAATTTCTAAAGTATATTTTATAATGTCATCAGGGTATTTTTACACTCTGCTTATAGTTAACAGACCCCCATAGGTGTCTAAGAGATGCAGAAATGAGTCTGGGGTTGGAGAGAATTTTATAAGCAGTATCAAACTGAGGATGGAGAGTTAGGAAACTTAAGTGTGACCTTGAAGACATTTCACTCAGGTGTGTAACTATAAAATCAGAATATGTGATTGGTACTTATCCATTAACCTGATAACCCACAATGGGCCACCTTCCATTCAACTGCCAAAGTGATTTTCCTAAAGCACCAGTAAGACCATATCACTCCCCTACTCAATAAACTCCGGTGGCTCCCAATCACTTCCAGGATCAAATACAAAATCCTCTTTTTGGTGTTCAAAGCCTTTCATAACCTAGCCCTACTGCCCATATTTCCAGTCTTCTCATACCTTAACATGCCCCCAACCTTCCATGGCCTCTTTGATCCCGTGACACTGGCATCCTTGCTGTTTCTCAAACAATATACTCCCTATCCCAGCTCCAGGCATTTTCTCTAGGGCCCCCCTTTCCTGGACTGGTCTCCCTCCTCCTCTGCCTCCTGATTTCCCTAGCTTCCCTCAATTCCCATCTGAAATCCAGCCTTCTAAAGGACCCAATCCCTCTTAATTCTAGTGCCTTCCCTCTGTTGATTAATTCCTATTTATCCTGTATGTAATTTTTTAATAGTTGTTTTCTTGCTATCTCTCCATTGGATTATAAGCTCCTCATGGACAGGGTCTGTTGGCTTTCTTTTTATTGCTAGTATTTAGTAAAGTACCTAGCACATAGTAGGTCCTTAATACATGCCTATTGGTTGACTAGTTATTTTCCCTATTGTATTTGAAAACATAGTATCCTAAAGAGAGGCAAAGTAGTACAATCACTATTAAGTCAAGGAAACCTGGACTGGGGTCCTGCGTCTGATATATATTGGCTGTATGAACCTGGGCAAGTCACTTAACCACTTGTTAATTCAGGCAGTTCTCTAAGATTACAATTTTCACAAGTTAGTCCAGTTTGCATTGGTTGAAGGAGTTTACCAATGAAATCACAGATCCAAATCCCCTCCCCTGGAAATGAAGATACTTAAGAACTTTGATTGATGCCTCCATCAAATACCATCTTCACTATGTTGGCATGCTTTTAAATGGCTTTAAATTAACTCAGGTATTGGGCTCACTTATTCATTCCTGTCCCTCCTAAGAGAAAGCACAATAGACTGAGTAAGAGGTATTTAGCAAAATGATGGAATTTCTTTTAATGGAGCAACTACAGCCCTTAAAATCAAAATGCTATTCATTTTTCTTCATTAATTGCAGAATGATAATTATTTAAGAGTAACCCAAACGTTAATGCAACTTTCAATTTAACAATTTTCCAGCATTATGCAATAAAGCATGTTACTAGCTTCAGTATCTTCAAAAATGAATTGATGTCCCATTGAATACGAAACACTTCAACCAGTTGTTCTCCAATTTGGGGGATCCAACTTAGGATTCTTTTACACTTTTAAAAATTTTTGAGAACCTCCCCCAAAGAGCTTTTGCTTGTGCTAATTATATCTATCAATATTTATTCTATGATAAATTTAAAATATCAATATTATTAGGAAAGTTTTTATCTCAAAGACCCCCTGAAAAGGTCTTGAGCACCCTCAGACCATACTTTGAGACTTAACTAACTTCAACCATTAGATAACACCAGTTCAGTGACTTGAAGTGAAAACTTTCATGTGTTGGAGTCCTACCCACAAAAAAGACATAATTCAGAAAGATCAGGGTTTTTTTTCAGAATGTAAACTGCTTATCCAAATAAATTAGCTGGCAGAATACCTTTTGTCACTCACTGGCTAGATGAATAAACCATTTTTCAGCATTTCTCAGACCTTGTCAGCACTTTAAAAATCTTTTATTCTGAATATAAACATCTACATGGAGATTTTTTATGACCACTAATAGCATTGGGAGTTTTGTAAGCTAAGATAATTAGGCAAAATCAATGTGTCTCAAGATAAAAGCCAAGCATCTACATGGTCAACAGAGGATTTATTCTTGTCAGGGACAATTTTTAGCTTGCATTTTGAGAGATACTGGATATGTGACCAATGAGCCAAGTTAATAGCACTGGTGTTAAGCCATCTTTCTGTAAGGGGATCAGTCAGCTCAAACAGATTCCATTAATTTCAATTAGACTCAATTCAATAAACAAAACGTTGGTTAAGTGCCTACTCCATGTAAGGTCCTGTGTTCACTGGGCTCTTAAGGGTAGGAAGACAGAAATGAAAAAAAAAAATGTCTGCCTTCAGGGAACTTATATTTTATTAGAATATATAACATTTATACAGATAAGTAAATACAAGATATTTTGAGGAAGGAAGGTATTACTAAAACAAGGGACATCATGAAAGACTTCCCAAGGAGTTGGCATCCGACTTGAGCTTTGAAGGAAACTAATGATTCTAAGAGGTGATGGTAAAGATGGAGTATATTCTGGGAAGGGAGCACAGCCTCCACAAAGTCTTGGAGTTGGGAAATAGAATGCCAAGCTATGGAAACAGAAAGTAGGCCTCTTCAGCTGAATTGCAAAATATTTGATAGGCAGTGATGTGAAATAATTCTGGAAAGGTAGATAGGCTCTGGATTCTGAAAGGTCTAAAAAAAAAACAAATTAAGGGGCTTAAATTCAGTTTAGTCAGTTAAAAGATCAGCCATAAAGTGACAAATAACACATTAAATTAAGTTATGCTAAGGATTAGCAGAATGTGTGTTTCTGTTGTTTTTCAGTCATTTTTTAGTCATATCCAATTCTTTGTGACCCTATTTGGAGTTTTCTTGGCAAAGATGCTGGAATGGTTTTCCATTTCCTTCTCTAGCTCATTTTACAAATGAAGAAACTGAGCCGAACAGGGCAAAATTACTTGCTCAGGATCACACAGCTAGTAAGTATCTAAGGTCAGATTTGAAGATTAGTCTTCCCAATTCTAGGTGCAGCACTCTAGCCAGTGCACCAAGAACGTAAAGTCAGTTTACTCAGTTAAAAGATCAACCGTAAGGTGACAAATGACATATTAAATGAACAGTATTGTTTGTCAATACAAATTTGGGTCATAGGATGTTTTTAATGCCAAAATTATTAAAGCACCTAAAATTAGGCTTAGGCTACTAGACAACTAAAGAAAAAATTGTAAAACCCATTTCCATGTTTAAAAAAAATAGGGTCCTGCCTCAAATTTATCCCACTTTTTAAAGAACATCTTTACTTTCTACATATCTTTAAACCTTCTAATGATTAAACCAAACCCAAGTATGAAGTACCAATGCTAATTATAATCCCAGTGCCACAATCTGGTGGACATTTTCTCCAGTGCAGGAGCACCAATAAGAACAGATGAGGAGAATCAGTTAATGACTGTAAACAAGGTCATTGACAGTTACAAAGGACCACACTTCTCACATGCTAACTTTCCCTTGTTGAGAATGACTCATAAATATCTTGGTTTGCTACAGAATTGGATGCAAACAACTCTGGTGAAACCCCTTAGGGCATTTTTTTCAAAATAACCTGAGTCTGAAAATGTCATACTGAGGAAAGCATATAGAGTTGGCAAGCAGGATGTGTATATGAGCAATCATTGCCTAAGCATTTTGAAACAAATGTAGTTTTATGGTTGTAATGAACATAATATGGTAGTGGGATGAGTCTGCTGAAACTATTTCCTCCTAATGTAGTTCTGCTTCCAGGGGGAAAAATAAAAGGGCTGCTGAGAGTGAATTCTTCAAATAGTCTACAATTTGTTTATAAATCTTAAAGTTCTATAAAAATGCTAGTAGTTATCATCTTCTTCATCATCATCATTTTCCTTGATAAGGAACATTCCAAAAACTTTGAGATCCATGAGTAGAGAGTCGAGCTTATGGCCTAGTGCTAAATTCATTCATTTAACAGACATTTATCAAGCGCGTGCTATATACCAGGCTCTGTGCTGATTATGAAGGTTATGAAGAAAGTTCATAAGGTTATGAAAAAAGGCAAAAACAGTCCTTACCCACAAGATGCTCCCATTCTAATGGGGGAAACCACATGTAAATAAATAGATATGCACAAGATACATTCTGAATAAATTCAAGTTAATATGAAAGAGGAAAAGTCCAACAGCAGGAAAATCTAAAGACCTCCTTTGGAAAGAAGGTAGAAGTTGAGTCAAATCTTGAAAGAAATTGTCTATTTTCAGAAGAGGACAAAGTATCTCAGAGAAATTTGATTAAGTTCATTCTATTTTCCTTAATGTAGAAGAGCAAATCGAATGTTGGTAGTTATATTTGACTAGAGAAGGAAATGGCAAATCATTTTAGTATCATTGCCAAGAAAACCCCAAATGGAGTCAGGAAGAGTCAGACACAACAGAAACTACTGAACAACAAAGTGATATTTGTGGGGTAGCTACATGGAGAAGTGGATAGCTTGCCAGGCCTAGAGTCAGGAAGACCTGAGTTTAAATCTGATCACAGACACTTACTACCTGTGTAACCCTGGGCAAGTCACTTAACCCCATTTACCTCAGTTTCCTCAACTACAAAATTAGCTGGAGAAGGAAATGAAAATCAACTCCACTCTCTTTGACAAGAAAACCCCAAATGGGGTCACAAAGAATTGGACACGACTGAAATGGCTGAACAATGACACAAACAAACAACAAAGTTATATTTGTAGGAGTCCTCAGTCTTGGTCATTAGTCTGGAAAGACATTCCAGCAAATCACGCCAAGTTTGACAACAGTTGGATGAGATAGATCTTAGAAGTCAGACAGCTAGCCAATAACATTTATTAAGCTTCATGTGTCAGGCACAGGGCTAAGTGCTGTGACGGGAAACATCTCCCAATCTTAAAAATTTCTAACCTGCTGAATTCTGGAAAAACAGCTTGATGTGACCAAAACTGTTGGACTTGGAATCAAAAGACGTGTGGAAGTGGGGAAGCTGCAGCCTCACGGCTACATGTGACCCTCTAGGTCCTCAACTGTGGCCCTTTGAATCCAAACAGCTTGTTTGGTCCATTTGGTCCAATCCGCTCAATTTACAGTTGAGTAAATCAATGCCCACATAGATCGTAACTTGTCCAAGTTCACACAAATAGAAAAGGACATAGACAAGTGCTCTGACTTCTAAGGCAATGCTCTCATCTACTGTACCATTATGCCCGTCCCTTGTTTAGCTTCCCTAAGCCTGTTTCTTCATCTTTAAATTGGAAACAAGGGGCAGCTAGGTGGTGCAGTGGACAGAGCACCGGCCCAGGAGACAGGAGGACCTGAGTTCAAGTGTGGCCTCAGACACTTAACTCAAAAAACTAGCCATGTGACCTTGGGCAAGTCACTTAACCCCAATTGCCCTACCTTCCCCCCTCCAAAATGCAGAAAAATAAAATTAAATAAACAAAAAATAAAAATAAAATGGAAACAATACTGCCTGCCTATCAACCTCATAGGACTGTTGTTGAGGATCAAATGAGCTAATACATGTGAAAGTGCTTTGTAGACTATATAGTATTACACAAAGACAAGTTGTCATTATCCTCCAAAAAAGACCCCTTAAGGAAATTTGTTGTTTATTTTGTGCCAGTTATTTGAGCTTTCTACTGATCTTTTTGTATTTTGAATAGCACACTATGTTATTTAAAAAGCAACCTTTAATCTGCTTAAAGAAGGAGAGTGCAAAGCATTAGATTAATCTCCTTACAACACAGTGCCAGATGTTCCAAGGACTATCAAAATGCACAGGTCACAATTAACTGGCATTCAGCTAGCTCTCTCACCCAGCAGCCTCTTTTCTTGGTAATGAATGGAGCTAGAACTCCATCTTTCCAGTTTCCTGAGATATTCCATATTGCAGCAAAGTGAAGAGAAATGAAGGTAAACAAGAGTTCTGTCATACATTTCTAGCATCCTTTGAACACATACCAAGCTACACTACAAAGAATAATCCAATTATTATTAACACAAAGTCATTTTATTGAATTTTTTGCTTTTTAATTTTTTTTTCTTTTATGTCTTTTGTTTTCATACCAGTCATCTCCTGATATAAATCTCTTCCATTCTGCCCTGTCTTATAACAAAAGAAAACAGACAAAATGGGGGGCATGACAACCTTGTAGAAGTCATTTAAACTTTGTGAGCCTTAATTTCATGATCTACAAAATGAGGGAGTAGGGTGGATGAGTAGATAACTCATCTCAAGTGATCTACAAGTCCTAAACATCTCTTGTGGGTCTAGATATTCTCCAAGATTCCTTCTGGTTCCATCTATGATTCCATGACACTGTGAAGCCCATATGATAGCATCATAACAACAGCTCACATGCCCATACACTCTACTGAGAAGAAAGAAAATTAATCAAACTTTGGTTGCCTTTGAGTGTTGTTTTCATTTACATTATTTAGTCATTGCATTCTTTTTGTTTTCCTGGTTTTGCTTCATTCACTCTACATTTGTTCATACAGGGTTTCCCATATTATTCTGAATTTCTCATATAGGTCATATTCCATTATTTTCTTCGTAGTAATTTTAAGGGAGTAAAAGGTAACAATGAAAAAAGGGAATGATATTCTCATTCTTGTTACTATAAAATTTTAGAATTGTAAGGAGACCCCATGGCTATCTTGTCCAACCCATACCCCACCAAAACAATCCCCAGTACAGCATACTTGACAGGAAGTAATCCAGTCTCTTAAAAGGCTTCCAATAAGAGGGAACCTATTCTATACTGAGAGAGAGCACATTCCACCTTACCGATGGCTCTCTATTTTTCTGCAATTCAATAATCATTGATTAAACATTGACTATGTCAGAGGCACCATCCTAAGCTCAAGGAGATATAATCTGAAATGAGACAAATCCTACCCTCAAGGAGCAAAATCAAAAACATCTCCACAATGATGCCCTTGATTGATAAGCACAAACTAGACTAGATAGTCATCCCAAAGTGTATAAAGGAAATGAAGCTCTTAGTTCCAAATGACAGAAATGGGCAGAACCCTATAAAAGGCCCATTAAACTCACAGGATGGTGAAAGGTCCCAGAAAGCATGACCTACATTGTTAAACTCCCCTCTTTGCAGTAATAAACAAGATATTATGACTAACATTGAAACAACAGCTCACTTTATCGTGACATTCATTTCTGGGTCTTTTAGAGCCCTAGCAAAGATTTATTATAAGATATATTAGTTCTGGCTTATTTTCTCTGCAATAACTATGTGTTTAGAGGCCCTTTGGGTCTTCAGTATTTGTTATGAAAGTGCATCAGAGTCAGATGTGTTCAGTAGTCAGTCAACAAGTATTTATTAAGTAACTACCCTGTGCTGGGAATGATGCTAAGTGTTGTTCACAAATATTATCTCATCTCAACAACACTGCGATATTGGTGCTATCATTATTCCCATTTTACAGCTGAGGAGACTGAGGCAAACAGAGATTAAGTGACTTGCTCAGAACCACATAGCTAGTAAATATCTGAGGCTAGATTTGAACTTAGATCTTCCTGACTCCAGTCCCAGTGCTCTATCCAATGCACTAACTAGCTACCCCATCAAAATGAGGGGAAAATTAAATGTAAGGTACAGAACTACAGAGTAGTTGAAAGATAAAACATTTCAGAAGACAACAGGATAGCATTGTACAAATACCATGTATCCAAAATATCCTGCTCTGGCCACCACTCCTATACAAATATGCATAGATAGAGATAGAGATAAATGGATAGATATATGTAGTCTTCACCTATTAGAAGGTAAGCTCCCTGAGTCAGGGACTTGTCTTCACTTTTGCTCTTGTATCTTCAGGCCAAAGGCTCTTTCAAATATAACACCAACTATATAGGAAGACCAAAGGTAGGAAGGTACCAGGTTATAGAAGTGTTGATAAAAATTAAAAGAGGAATTTTTATTTGACCTTGAAGGTAAAATGGAGCCACTGAGTTTAATTGAGTAGGGGAAAGGAATGATATGGTCAGACTTGTACATTATGAAGATCAATTTGACAGATGAGTGAAAATAAGCTGGAATAGGGGAAAAGACAAAGAAGCCAAATCACTGGCTATTTCAATAGTCCAGATGTGATGGGAGCTTGCAAAAGGATGATAGCTGTGTCAGAGGAGAAGGAGAGTATCTGAGAGATGTTGCATGGGTAGAATTGACAAAACTCAGCAACAGATTGGTCATGGAAGAATGAGACAAGAGAGAGAGAGGGAGGAGACAAGGATAACATCTAGGTTGTGAGCCTGGGTGGCTGAGAGGATGGTGTTGACCTTAAGAGTAAAGGAAAGTTAGGAAGAGGGGAGAATTTGGTGGAAAAGATGAGCATCTTTCTGATCATGCTGAGCTTAAGATGTCTATGAAACTTCAAGTTTGAGCTGTCCAGTGGTCAATTGGAGGTGTGAGACAAGATCTGGCAAGAGGTTAGGGCTAGACAAATAAATCTGATAATGCCCTTTATACAGATGAGAGTTGAATCCATGGAAGCTGATGAGATCACCAAGTGGAATAGTGTAGAGGGAGAAGAGAATGGTAGGTGTCCACTGGGACAGTAAAACCTTGGGGGACACCATTAGCACTCATGACATGGATAAAGATTCAGCAGATGAGAATGAGGAGTGGTAAGATAGGTAGGAGAAAAATGAGGGGGTAGTAGTGTCACAAAAATCTAGAACAGAGAGTATAAAGGAGAAGAGGGTGATCAACAGGGGCAAAGTCTACAGAGTGGTCAAGAAGGATGAAGATTAAGAAAAGGCAATTCAATTTAGCAATTAAGAAATCACTGATAAGTTTAGGGAGAGCAGTCTTGGTTGAATTATGAGGTTGGAAGCCAGACTACAGAGAGTTAATAAGAGAGTGAGAGAAAAGGAAGTAGAAGCATCAATTGTAGAAACATTTGAAAATGCAACATAGCACAACTATTTCACATATTTCATTCACATAGTCCCTCCTAACTGGCATCTGGAAAGGAGGAAATAGAGCAGAATGTTTCTTCCCAGTGCGTCACTGACAGATAGCTAGGGCCTGTGGCTTTTTTGGCATGTTTTTAAACAAAATTCTGCCAATAATGTGTCCCTAATTAGTTAAATTTAAACACAAGTACCCTAATAGGATGATGGTGGCAGCTGATCTCTGGAATATCCCAGACAAATGTTTTCAGGTGATAAGAAAAGAGATAAAATTACTTAAGAAATAATGAAGAAAACCCTGCTGAACCTTTCAGAAATATGGTAAATATAAGGGGGCTATGATCTTCTGTGTGAGCCAATTACATTTTCATTTTTTGCCTTTCTGAAATATCTCCTGGCAACATGGAAATAAGAAATGTAATGTAAATGAGCATGGCTCTGCAAATTCAAGTATGCCTTCGTATGCGTGGACCAATAAGATCATCTTATAAAGTTGTTTTTTTTCTGAGACATCTGTGATAACCCATATTAACAGAGCCTAGCTGTCACATCATTTACTGTAGTATGAACTGATAAATACAAGTTACAATTATTCTAAGTACTTTAAAATTTTGACATTTCCCATGTGTGCATGAATGTGTTTGAAAATAACCCTATTGTTATATTTAGCATCATAGGATAAATTGAGACTTTTCTATCTACAAAGGACATTATCTCATCCAACCCCCTCATTTAAAAATGAGTAAAAGGAGTCCCAAAGAAGTAATGTGATGTGGCTAGAGACACACAGACAGTATCAAGTAGCAGAGCCAAAATTTCAACCTAGTCTTCTGACTCCAAGTTCAATACCATTTCCACTATGCCTTTCAAGGATAAAAGTAGCTAGCCTTCACATTAGATGGAGGACAATTAGCTGACTCAGTGGCTAGAGCACTGGTCCTGGAGTCAGGAAGACCTAAGTTCAAATCTGACCTCAGACACTTACTAACTGTGTGACCCTGGGTAAGACACTCAACCTCATTTGCCTCAGTTTCTTCATCTGTAAAATAAGTTGGCGAAGAGAACAGCAAACCACTCCATTATTTTTGGCAGGAAAACCTCACACAGGATCGCAAAGAGCTGGACAAAACTGAAATGACTGAACAGCAACAAAGCCATTGCATGTATTTTTTAAGGATTTTTTTTTCAGTGTCTCCTATTCCTTTTTCATAAAACAGAATCAAAGATAGTCTTCTATTTACATAAACTGATTTTTATTGTGTAATCAAATAATTATTTCGTTTTTTTAATAATGGAAAGGGCATCATGGTATAAAAAAATAACACTAAATTTCAAGGGAGGTCTGGTTCTGCCACTTCCTAGCTCCATGACCTCGAGCACATTTCTTAATCCTTCGGAGCCCCGACTTTCTTCCCAAAAGAATCAGGATAAATAATACCTGCCTTATTCTGTAGGATGTTCTTGAGGATCTAAAGAGATAATGTTTTTAAGCATTTTGTTATCCTAAAACCCTATGTAAATGTAAGGTATTAGCTATGACTGGTCAGGGAACAGTCCAAGGAGGGTAATTCATCAAACACGTATTTAGCAGGAACTAGAAATGTAATAACAAAAAGAACAGCCGCAAGGAGTTTACATTCTATTGGAAGAAAACAAGGACATAGGAAATTAAATGCAAAGTAGATGCAGGAGGTTCAGGGGGAAAGGCACTTGAACCCAGTTAAGAAGCCAGAGATTCTACAGGATAAAGGTGAGGAGAGCAGGTATTCTAAGCATGGATTCAGGCCCAGAAGTCAGAGACAAAAAGGAGAGCAACAGAGAGGCCAGTTTGACGAGAATGGAGATTACATAAAAAAGAGTATCACGAAGTTATCTCAGAAAGGTAGATAGAGATTGATTTTGAAAGGCTTTAAAAACTAAGCAGAGGGATTCATTTTGGTTTTGAACCCTAATCGAGAGAGGAGTCATTGGAGCTTCTTTAGCAGGGGAAATGGTCAGATCTGTACAGTGTGAAGGGCAATTTGGCATAAAAGAAGGGGAAAAGAGAGACTGAAGGGAAGAAGGCCAGTTAGAAAACTATGGCAAGAGTACAGGAGGAAGGTAATGAGGGGCATGAACTGAGGTGGTGACTGTGTGCATGGAGAGAAGTGGGACAGATGTGAGATATATTGGGGAAGGCAGTCAACCGTTTGTTCCAGTAATCCCTGAAGTGTCCTATGCTTTGGCATTTTTATAGGATAGGAGGAAATAGTAGGCTTGCCGTGGTAGACTTTGCCATTAGTCTTGGCAGTTCTGAGCATTGGCTTTGTGGAGCCTATGATGCTATGACCATTTCCAGAAATCCTGCATCTCAATGAGTTGGTAATCCAAAAGAGTCATGTTGTTCTCCACTGGCCGCCTGCCTAAACCCCAGTGGTATGTAAGCGAACTTTTCCTGTTGAATCTCCTCCCCATCTACTCCTGGAAAGCTCGAAATTGCTGCTGCCAAAATTTACCTCCCCAAATGGCTCAGAGAGTCTGGCCATCACTGAGCCCACCACCGGTGCTCCAGGCTTCTGTCTAGTGAGATAGTGAAGGACTCCCCTCCCCTTGCGAGTATTCTAGCTTCCTCTCCCCTTGGAAGCAATGCCTTCCCTCTCTTAACAGCTACCAGCAGATACTTGGCCCTGCCTTAAAGATAGGGGGTAAGTTCCAAGACTGTAGACTTTATTTTTCCCGAAAAGGTTTATTTGCAGTCACCAAAGCTATAGTATTACTTATCTTTTGGAGATAGGAGTAGAGGTTGAGAAAAAGACAAAACAAAACAAAAACAGATCTACTTTCTTTTGTGGTGATTCAAGAAAAAAGAATTCTCATTTTCCAACCTACACATTTGGTCATTCTAGTTGGTGATAACAGCTAAATCAAATTCAGATTAGCCATTTCCTTCAGGCTTTGAGGGCTAAAAAGACTTTTCTAAGAAAATTGAAGTAGCTGATTTCCTTATTGGATCCCTACAAAAGTAAAAGATGGGTTTATTAACAGGAGCATTAGTCCTGTTATCCTGCCCAGATCTCAATTTGTATAATTACATTCTTCCTACCTAATTTATCCCTGTAGTTTTAATTGGTTTCAGTATTTGACTTGACTTCTCCTAAATTGTTGTGTAGTGTTGCTATTTGGTGTTAAACAGCTGCTGTGTTCCATTATGGAGCTGAATATTTTCAAGCAATGAATGCAGGGATTTCTGCCCATTGGACTACAAAGCAATTTACAAGGACTTTGAGGTGATACAGTGTTCCTTGAGTCAACAAGAAGGAAAGGAGGGAAGGAAGAAATTAGAAGAGAAGAAGAAAAAAAGGAAGGAAAGAAGGAAGGGAGGGAGGAAGGAAAGAAGGAAGGAACAAAGGGAGGAAGCAAGGAAGGAAGAAAAAAGGGAAGGAAAAAGGAAGGGAGGAAGAAAGGGAGAAAGGAAGGGAGGGAGGGAGAGAATGAGGTTGGACTAGGTGGCCACTGAGGTCCATTCCAACTCCAAAAATTCTGTGATTTTTTGTAGAATGAGAGAGAGCCCTGAAGAAATAATGAGATGAAAGCCCTCTCCTGAACTGCATATATGCATGTGTGCATTTAAGTATACACATACATGCATGCATATATATATGTATATGTTTCTACTTACATGCAAAAATGTGCATGTAGATATATATATAGGTGCATATATACATATATAGATTATATATGTACATATACATTCTTTCAAAAGTCAAGTCACAAGTATTTATTAAGTATTTATTATATTTTGGGCCCTGTGCTAACACTGAGGATACGGAACAAGGCAACATGAATATATAGATAGCACAGTCAATTGACTCACTTATGTTTTTAATTTGACCTGAATTTGGTTCAGTTTGTTTATTCCTCATTACAAATATAGTGTTTAGTCATATGCCCACCCTTCCTATTCCCCAATTTCTGTATAGTTCTTTAAATCAGACAATCCGAACTCTTAGATTTGTTTTCAAACTATGTGACTTGTAACCAATTTTTAATTTCTCTTAGGGATTATAAAACCACTTAATATATTTTTATGTCTTCAGTCAATTTTTATGAAGCTTAGAAAATGAACTCTAAGAAAGAAAAGGGGAACATCCAAGACTCTTGCAAATCATTCTATTCTCTCTTGCATATTTTATAATCTCTTTGTTGTGTAATCTGTGTGTGTGATTTAATTTGATTCTTTCAATTAGTACTAATAAAAACTGCATATTATATGTAAAATGAAATTAGATGATAAATACTTAATAATAATAATAATAACCAACATTTATATATATATATATATATATATATATATATATATATAGAGAGAGAGAGAGAGAGAGAGAGAGAGAGAGAGAGTGTGTGTGTGTGTGTGTGTGTGTGTGTGTGTGTGTGAGTGTGTGGAACAACTTTCAGATTTGAAAAGCCCTTCACAAATATATTGCCTCATTTGAGTCTCACATCAATACCAGTAGCATCAGTATCATTATCACTCTTTTTTACTGATGAGAAAAATGATACCCAGAGCAGTTAAGTGACTTTTCCATGATCATACAACTAATAAATTCAGGGGTGGGATCTCAACAAGGGTTCTCCAGAATCCAAACTCATGTACATAAAAGTAGACATAGTATGAACTTTTATAACTTGATGTAAGCTGCAAGAATAGAGATTTGGTTCTTCCAGCATATATTGTACTATCTCAAAATTTTTAAAAGGATCTTTCCCAGGGGAGCTCTTGAAATGAAATATGGGTACTTTCTGCTGTATCTCAATGAAAGCATTCTCTTTCTTATGCTTGTAAATAGGTGACTGTATTCTGCTCCAACAGTGTCCCTAGGTATCTTTCTGAGTGAATTTTCAGGTTAGTTAAATGCCAACTGGTAGAGACTGAGGCCACATTTTCACTGACCTCAGTGATGACAAAAATGGTTCACTTCTAGGTCCATCCCATTATGCGTAATTAGGGGAGGATAGAAGGACAGAAGGGAATTTTAAAATCTTTTATTTAATGTCTTTTAACTATTTTTATAATTTGTACTGCTGTCTTTTTTACTCCACTTTCTTTTTTTTTTTTTAGAGGGGGGAAGGCAAGGCAGTGGGAGTTAAGTGACTTGCCCAAGGTCACACAGATAGTTAATGACAAGTATCTGAGACTGGATTTGAACTCAGGTCCTCCTGACTCCAGAGCCAGTGCTCTATTCACTGTGCCACCTAGCTGCCCCTCCACTTTGATTTTCAAGGGATATATTATAACCCTTCTTCTACTCCCACTCGGTAAACTATTCTCTGTAACAAAGATTTAAAAGGAAAGGCAAAAAAGCAGTTCATCAAATCCAATCAAAATTGATGGTATAGACACTGTCCCACACTCCTAGTCCCCCACCTTTGCAGAGAAGAAAAGAAGCTCTCTGTTAATCCTGTGATCTAAATGTGCCTCTTTAACAGCATCTTTCCACTTCTCTTTTTCCCATTCTCTTTACACGTACATGCCAGCCTGGCCTGACTGGGGAGACCAAGTTAAAAGACAAAGTGGTATTCCAAAGCCTTGTTAGCAAAAACAAATGTGCTCTTGACAGTGATTATTGCCTCCCAGGAAGAAAATGACTCAGCAACACAAATAAGGAACTGTCATCTAGATATTCTCAGTGCATGACATGCTTTTCAGAATTGGCTGAGGAAACACAACACCCCCAGGTGAGCCAGCGTTTCCTGCATGCATAAACAGCAGACAATATATAACATGTCCCTCGTTTTGAATTTGCCCCCTATATCTTGGGGTTTGGGATTGAAATATGAGGGCACAATTCAAATAAAGAGGAAAAATGTGGGGAAAACAGAGCAACAAAATATGTGGACTTTTGCAAGTCCTCTTTGAACATCTGTGGATTTGGGAGTCATGAAACTAGAAAGAAGTAGAATACCAACCTGACCCCCTAAAAGAGCAATATAGCTACATAAAACTGAAAGTGCCATCCAAAGAACTTCAGTATCCCCATGTTACTTACAAGTTTTCTAAAAGGAAAGTCTCTTTGCTATCACGAGTTGGTTTTCCTACTAATGGGTGATGAACCAAAATGGTGAGAAAATGGTAGATAGAACATTCCATATGAGGATCACCTGAAGGTTCCAGGGATGTTTATCCTGGACAAGAAAAGATGAGTGGGGAGATATTCAATGTCTTCACATATTTGAAGGTCATGATTTAGTAAGATAGAATAATAGACTTATAGGTGGAAGGGACCTCAAGGGTCATATAGTCCAAACTCTTCATTGCACAGATGAAGATACTGAGACCCAAAGTTAAGTAACTTGCTTAAGGTCATAAAATATGAAAGGCAGAGTTGGAATTAAATCTAGGTCTTTGGGCTTGAGGGAAAGAACAATTTCCTAGTATTTAGAGCTATCCAAAAGTGATGTGTGCTGGCTAAGGAAGTAATGAGTTCCCCACTAGTGGAGTTTTTTAAGCAGAGGCCTGACAATCAGTCCTTGGGAGTGTTGCATAGGTGTGACAGCTAGATGTCACAGTGGATAGAACACTGAACCAATTCAGTCAAGTACTAGCTGTTATAATCCTTGGTAAGGCACTTAACCTTTGTTGGCCACAGATTCCTCATCCGTAAAACAGGGATAATAATCACAGCGACTTCCTAAGGTTGCTGTCAAGAAAAAAATCAGATATTTGTAAAGTGTTTACAAACATAAAAGCATTATATAAATGCCAGCTATTATTATTTATTATTATTATTGTTAGATGGGCTTCTAGCTCAGGTACTGGTTGAACTCTGAGACCCCTTTCATAGTTTCTGTGATACTGTGAATAATAACAACAACAGTTAACATTTATATAGTACCATAAAGTTTACAAAGCACTTTACATAGATCACATGTGATCCTCATAAACTTGTGAGATAAGTACTATTATTCGTCCCATCTGTAAAATGAAAAAACTCAAGATGAGGGAACTGAACTGATTTGCCCACAGTCTCACAGTAAGTTTCTAAAGCAAGATTTGAACTCAGTTTTTCCTGACTTCAGGTCCAATACTTTATCCTCCATGCCAGCGAGGCACATGGTTTGATAGATAGTTCAGTTCATACAGTAGTATGTTCTATCCCTGACCTTTTAGAGGATCAACAGCCATGATCATGCTTTTAGTGCAAATGCCTTGTGGGTAGATGGTTTCATTCATTGTATTTTGTTTGTCCAGCACCCAGGACAATGCCTGGCACATAGAAAGTACTTAAAAATATCTCTTGATGTCAGTTTCCTCTTCTGTAAAATGGAAGAGTTGGGTTTGATGGCCTCTAAGATTCTTCTAACCTCTAAATCTGTGGTCCTGTACCACTAAAATTGCCTTTTCTAGTCACTCAGCCATCTTCAGTGAAGAAGTAGAAATGGGGCAACATAAGAATGAGAGCCATCTTATATTTTCTTAGTTTCATGGGTCAAAGAGTACATCACCTAGTAACCAGTGTGCTAGTGATGAGCTTATTCCAATTTAGTTAGGATGGTCCTTGGAAAGCAAGAAAAGTCTTATGAGAGCATTTCCATTGAGGTAGAATCAGCCAGATGCCATCAGTCAACTGAAATAGTTTTCTCCAAAGTTAACCAATGATCTTTCAAATGCCAAACAATGGCTTTTTCTCAAACCACTTCTGTCTGTAGTTTTCTGAGCTGTGAATTACCATCACCTCCTAGATAGGTTTTTGAGACCCTTCTCTCTCCTGTTTCTCCTGTTTTATCTTTCCTCCAATACTTGTTTTTCCTACCTTCTCTATTACTGCCAATGGCACTACCATCTTCTCAGGTACCAGCCTCACAAACTCAATTCCTCACTACAGTGTTAATGGAATAGGAAAATCTTCCCTGTCTATTAATAAGCCTATGTGACCACATGTTCCTTTGTCCCTTGGAACATGGGCCATGTTCCCAGGTCTAAAGGTACACAGGTATTTCAATCACAGATGTCTTGCTACTTTCATAGCTGTGGTACATCCTGAGTCACCTAGAGACCATTGGGGAAGGAACATGCTAAGGAGGAGCTTGCTTATAGGGAGGCTTGCTTTCAGGAAGGCTTTCACACCTTTTGGTACTAAACTAATTAGGCACTGAGGGTTGTGGTGCCTTCTGACTCTGAGCCTATTAGTAGAAAACTATATATACTTGGAAGCTGGCATTTTACTTTTAGGGCTTGCTCATGAGAAGGACCTTTGGATTCCCTGGATGGGACTCTAGGTAGACATTTGTTAAGAGTCTCCTGACTATTCAGGTGTTGATGCTTTCCTGTCTGGTGGTATATGTAAGTGGATGTATTATTCTGTTTAGACTGTTGGAGCCCTGTCTATTGAATTCTTTCTTGGATACTCACTTCTTTCTACTTATCTGTACTTATCCGTCTGTTTATTAAAGTAAGATAATTAACCCCATTTAGAGCTGTCTTTCCTTTAGAAAAGCAGATCAAAGAACCTGTGCTTATAGCCCACCCTGTGCTAGTGTGCTTGCTAATACACTCACTCTCTCTCACCACCACCACACAGCCAATTGTAGCACCAATGCAATATTCACAGCACCTACAAGCACTATAAATATACCTGCAAGGAGTTCAACTGCAAAATATAACTGACTGTCCATATAGAAGACAGAAGCAAAATATTTATTCAGACACCAGAAAACTAAATCCCAAAAAACCAGTAAGCCAATTCCATCATAATAGCATAGAATGAGCCACAACAGCACAGAGAGCCACATCATCCTTTAGCCTTCCTACAAACCAATAACCAATATTTACTTACAAACCTGACTGACTCCCTGGGACAAGTCCTCTCCTCCTCCCAATCTAGCTAGCTCTGACTCCCAGCTTTCTGTGGGCTCTGCTTCACCCTTCAGCAAACTCCTCCCACCACAGGCTCCATGTGACTGCATTCAGCCTATTAGGCAGAGTTTATCTTCAAAGCAGGGAAGATCTTCAAATTACCATTACCATTACACCAATCTGTTGCCATATCCTGTTATTTCTACCTTCAATATTTCTTTTGTATACATCCCCCTCTCTACCACGAGCTTTCTGTGCCCCAGTACAGGCTCTCATCAACTCATGCCTGGGCTATTGCAATAGCCTGCTTATTAGGCTCCCTGCATCAAGTCTCTGCCCATTCCAGTCCATCTTCCTCTGAGATATCAAAGTGATCTTTGAAGTTCCACTCACTTTATCCTCCCATTCAATAAATTCCAGTGGCTCCCTATTACCTTCAGGATCAAATATAAAATCAACTGTGTTGCTTTTAAAGTCCTCCATTACTTGCTCCCTTCCTACTTTTTTAGTTTTCTTACACTTTGCTCCTCTTTACATATTCTATGATCTAGCAACATGCCCTCCTTCCTATTTTTCTCACAAGATACTCTACTGACTGACTGTATTTTCACTGATTATCCCTCCTGCCTAGAATGTTGTGTCTCCCTCCTTATCTCAGTCTCCCAGATTCCCAGGATTCCCTCAGGAGTCAACTAAAATCCCACCCAATGCAAGATGTCTTTCTGAATCCCCCTGAATCCTAACATTTTCCCTCTGAGGACCCCTACAATTTATCCTTTGCATATGTTGTTTGTATGTAATTTTCTGCTTGAAGCCCTCATCCCCCACCCCTGCCACCCTTCAACAATCAGCAACTTGAAGGCAGGGAGCAATCATTTGCCTTTCATTTTATCCCCAGTTCTTAACACTATTCCTGGCACAAAATAAGGACTTCATGAATGCCTTTTATCTGACTGACAGTTTGTGCTTCATTGACACAGCCTGTGAGAACCCAGGCACCTCCTCTCCACAATGCATCAGATTAGCAAATATACAGTGAGAAATTATCTATGATACCACACTTCATTTCCTTGATCTGTAGGCTCTACTATTACTACTACTAATAGCTAACATGTATATAGTGCTTATTCTGTACCAAGCACTGTGCTAAACACTTTCCAATTATTATCTTATTTGAATCTCACAAAACCATGCGCAATAACAGCTATTATTACCCTCATTTAACAGATAAGGAAACTGAGGTTAAATGAGGGACCCAGGTTCACATAGCTAATAGGTATCTGATGCTGGATTTGAACTCAGGTCTTCCTGACTCCAAGCCTGGCACTCTTTCCCCTGGACCACTTAGATGTTCACAGCCAGTGCAAGAATCCCTTCTACAACATCCCTAACACCTAGTCATCCAACTCCTGCTTGAAACATAAATGCAAGGGAATGCCACCCAGTTCAGGGCTATCCCACAGGAAATCATAGAATCTTACAAGGAATTCTATTGCCTTGGCATGACTCAAGCCTCAGATGGCTTGTTTTCCTACCTCCCGTATCCCTGAAGATACTTTTCTAAAGAAAAGAGTAGAATTTAAAAATGTTAAAACTGAGTTAAGTACTTTACTCAAAATACCCAGCCCTACCTACAGCTTAGCTTTCTGGTCTTCTTTGAAAAAACAGTACAATCACATTCTTCCCAGGTTGACCTTCTCCTCATTCCCTACAAAAAATGAGATGCCTAGTGAAGATAAATTAGTTGTTCTTTCTCAGGTTAATAACTGTTGCCGTGTCTAGGAGCAGAAGACACCTCTGTAAGACTCTCAATGAATTTTTTAAATGAAAAAAAAATCTAGCTTGCTAACTTAATGTGGCATGTCTTGCTCTCTCTGGAACTTCTAAGCAGTGAGTTAAAGTTAGAAGGAAATAGAGTTGATTAGAACAAATTAGAAGGAAGTGGAGTTGATTAGATCATGGACATTGGTCTCTAGTATTAAGTAAAACTGCTTCTTTGAATTTTATTAGATAAATACTTGTACTTTTTTTTAAAAAAAAAGATTCTATGTGAACAGGCAGTTTTCAGAAGGAGAAATCAAAGCTATGGTCATATGAAAAAATGCTCTAAATCACTATTAATTGGAGAAATGCAAATGAAAACAACTCTATGTTACCACCTCACACCTATGATTGGCTTGTGGTCTGTCCTTTGTTCTCAAAGAGGACCATGACTTCAAGAAGATGATGACATGACTTGCAATTGAATTGGATTTGAGTGAAGGAGGGCTGTGCAAAGTCACCAGCCTCACTTTCTCCTCCAGAGACATATGGGTCCAGTGGTCAGATATAGATCAAGATGACTAGAGGTAGCCCAGGATACAGTGGGAGACCTTGGCCTTTTTAAGCTGAGGTTTTTCCAAGTTCTCATTCTGAGTGAGGCAATGCCCATTCAGTGAATAGAGGTGTTTAAGAAGTGAGTCAAGGGATGGCCCTTTTAATTAAAAAAAAAAAAATCAGACTGGGAGGGGAAGACCCTCAGAGTTGTTTGTCAAAAAAAAAAAAGAAAAAACAATTACCATTTACATTTACTCTGAGCAAGGAGAGCCCAAAAAATACCCATTAAGTGGTACTAGGTCAGGGACCTATTGTTGTCCAATCAATGAGAGCCAGAGTAAGTTGGGTAATATGACAGAAAAGGAAAATGACAAATATTGGATGCATTGTGGAAGAATAGGGATACTAACTCACTGTTGATGGAATTTTGAACTGATCCAAGTGTTCACCATTCTGGTGAACAATTTGGAACTATGCTCAAAAGACTGTAAAATTGGGCATCCCCTTTGACCCAGCAATACCACTACTAAATCTGTACCCAAAAGAGAGCAAAGAAAAAGGACCTATATGTACAAAAGTATTTATAGCAGTTCTTGTGGTTGCAAAGAATTGGAAATTGGGATGCCAATCAACTAAGTAATGGCTGAACAAGTTGTGTTATATGATTGTAATAGAATACTATTGTACTCTAAGAAATTACCAGCAAGATGCTTTCAGAAAAATTTGGGGAGACTTACATGAACAAGTGAAATAAGCAGGGCCAGAAGAACATTGTACACAGTAACAGCAATATTGTATGTTGATCAACTGTGAATGACAGCTATTCTCAGCAATACAATGATTCAAGACAGTTCCAAAGATCTTATGATGAAAAATGCTATCCACCTCCAGAGAAAGAACTGATGGAGTCTGAATTCAGATTAAAGTATGCTTTTTAAAAAAAAAAAATTCTTTATTATCCTTGTGGGGTTTTGTCCGTATTTTCTTTTGCAGCATGGCTAATGTATAGAAGTTTTGCATGACTGCACATATATAATGCATATCGAATTGCTTGCCTTCTCAGGGAGGGGAGGGAGCAGGGGGAGGAAAAGGAAAAAGGGAAAGAACATATCATTTAAATTTTTATAAGAATGTTAACATTTTTGTTTACATGTCATTGAGAAAAATAAATTTTAAATTATATATGTAATATTATATATCTAGTGGCAGTTCTGCCACTAGAAACCATGCCCACTTGTACCAAGCAGATTTTCAGCTGCTTCTGAGAGGAAGACAAGGTGACAGGTCCTATCTCTCTTGTCCAACCTTCATATGGACCTGAGTGCATGGCGTCTAAATCATATCTTGTGCTTTGGCTGGTTAACACCTCATTGCAACTACATAAAAACACAGAATTTTTCAATTTTGAAACCAATTCTTGAAAAATGCTACTGTTAAGCTAAAGATATTTTATGACTCTTTTAATGTCTTTGTATAAGTATTTTCTCAGTTTCTTACTATTCCATTTGTTTACTATGCTTATTAAAATTTTCTTAGAGTTCCCTTTTCTCTCTAAATGTTAGCTATTATTATGACTCAGGATTTTGCCTCAAGATCATTTTACTGAAAATTTGTTTTCATTATACAAATGAGAAAAGTGGAAGAGGTTGGGGTAAATTTGTATGGAGTCAAGAGACATTAAATGAGCTGTGATGGGATGCCTTTTGAGGTTGATTGCCTTATTCCCAGAGAATTTCCAACAGATACTAGATGACCACTTGCTGAAGATGTTCAGGAAATAGTCATGCTTTAGATCAAGGTTGGCCTACGTGACCAATGAGGTCCCTTCCAACTTTTGGATTCTATTTCTATTTCTTTCTATAATATACCCTAGAAGTTGCTTTGTTCATAAATCTTTAATATGACCTTGGTTTTCATGTGATTAACTTCCTTTCCCTAAACATTTTTTAAAATTATATAATTAAGGATTCTGGTTCATGGCACAATGAAAATAGTACTGAATGTGGCATTTAAGAGCTTAATTCCAAATTCTTCTACTTAATACCTGTGTAAATGTGGACATATTTATATAGTATATATAATATGTTATATCCTATATTATTGTTATATATTACATGATATATATTATATATTCATATGTGAGTCTCTCTGGGTCTCTATAATAAGAATGAATTCGACTAGATGGTAGGAGTAGTGTGATATACTAGCTAGAGTAGTGAACGTGAAGTCAAGAATTCTTGAGTTCAGCTCCTGCCTCAAATACAACTGTGTGACGGCTCACCAAGTCCTTTAACCTCTTTGTGGCCCTATCTGTGAAAAGAAAGGTTTGGACTTGATGTCCAAGACAATTTCTGGCCCTATGTTGTTCTGTAACCTGATAATCTATAAGGTCCTTTCTATTTCTAAATCTATGGCTCTGATATTCATTTGGTTCTGTTGAGTTCACATTCACATACAGCCTAGGAAATAGTTTTTAAAAATAATTCAAGCCAATTGTCACTAGGTCAAAAGAATTACAAACTTCTGTGCTCCCAGAGATCCTTCACAGATTTCCATGAAAAGCCAACAAAGTCTCTCCATGGAAACTCAATTTCTTTTGAGCCTTTGCCTAATTTTCATTAGACCTGATGCCCAATTTCCTTTAGGTGCATGCTATTGTATTTTGAACCTAGCTCACAGATTAGTATTTTTTTTAATTCACAAATGGAATTAAAGATACATAATGTAGAAACAGTGAGCAGCATGTTAGATGTGGGATCAGATAATCTGGTCTTGAATTCTGGATGTGCCTGAGTGAGGTCACTCCTACCTGAGCGACCTTGAGTGAGTCATTTAACTTTTCTAGGCCTCAGTTTCCTTATCTGTAAAATGAGGGGGTAGATGATATAATCTATGAATTCCTTTCCAGCAGCTATGTGGTACAATGGATAGAACATTGGATCTGGAATCAGGAAGACCTGAGTTCAGATTTTGCCTCAGACACTTGCTAGCTGTGTCAGTCACCCTGGGCAAGTCACTTGACTTCTATATCCCTCAGTTTCCTTATCTATAAAATGAGAGTAATAATAGCCTGTCTCCCAGGTTTGTTGTGAGGGTAAAAATCAGACTATGAGGAGTTTCATAAACCTCAAAGCATTATGTAAATTCTAGCTATTATTATTTTATCTATGTGTCTGTAATGCCATATTTCCCATATTGAAAGAGGATGTATCTGGTAACATAAACACAAAATGCATAGTTAAGCACCCCTTACTCTGAACCTAACTTGCATATAAGTAGAGTGTTTTAGGCCAGGGAGTAGGTTCCCCCAATCTCCAAGCTTATTTTTCTTCTCTGGGAAGTTTATTCTCTCAGTCATGCCTTGAGCCTCTCATGAGACCTGGCCGATATTCATAAAATCATATACTCTTGGGATTTACAATTCTATTTTTAATTTGGGGTCTTCAAACTTCTAAAAAAACATTTTGATAACTTTATTTTGATATATCAAAATGTTGGTTCCTTTTTATTCTTGTTCATTTTATTTTATGCATTTACAAATATTATTCCAGGAAAAGAATCATGGGCTTCACCAGAATTCCAATGGGATCCATGACATAAAAAAGTTAAGAACGTCTGATTTTTCAAAGGTCCTTAGTGGTCTGCTAGCGGAGCTCCCATCCAATGCAAGACTGTCATCTAGCTTCT
This sequence comes from Pseudochirops corinnae, assembly GCA_028646515.1. Taxonomy (NCBI): domain Eukaryota; kingdom Metazoa; phylum Chordata; class Mammalia; order Diprotodontia; family Pseudocheiridae; genus Pseudochirops; species Pseudochirops corinnae. Next base: position 143,700,416 of record CM053587.1, on the reverse strand, counting down.
GCTGGACATTTTCAATGAGTTTATGACCTCAAGCAGCCCTTCTTGATAACACTCTCTCCATATTGGTTGTTGGAAAGATTTTTCCCCCCTCATATAAAGCCAAAACCTACCTCATGACTTCTACCTATTGGTTCTAGTTCTGCCCTACAGTGTTAGTCCCCAGCCTTCTCAGTCCCCTTTTCCTCCTAAATAATTACCCAACCACTCCACTCCTTCTGAGCCAAATATACTTGTAACACATTAACTGGTACCTAAAGCTGAGCAGGTGCACCACTGGGATAATTCTATAGGTACTGCTTTCCCTCAAATTACCTCATCAATACTGTAGATGTACCTCAGAAGGGAGGGACTACTCTTGGAGGCAATGACCAGTGAGTAATATCCCCCCTCCCTTTTCATTTTGGATGGAATAGAATGGATAACACAGGGTGAATAGGCAGGAATGAGTTGTGATGTATACTACAGATATCATTACATTACCTTTCAGACCTTGGTTATGTTTTATTTGATCGATTCATTTGATCATGGTGAGTAAGAAGCATTAAAATACATTCTATGACTTGGATTGATTGATAATGTAATTCAACCAGGACAATATCCTCACTGGACAAATGTGTCAAGACATAGAGTATCCTGTTAGTTACATTAACTGGAATTATAGTGTGGTACATGCCCTTATTGATAAAGGCTGAACATCAAGCATTCTTTATATGATATGACTTCCAGATCCTCACCATCCTGGTCATCTTTTAGAGATGCTCTACTTCATCAAAGTTCTTTTGAAAATTTTAATTTTAATGGAGAAAGCTATAAAAAAAAAAACCTCTATTATAAACATGTATAGTCAGATGAAACAATCCTACACTGGCCATGTCAAAAAAAAATAGTCTCCATTCTGAATGTCTCACTTATCAAGAACAAGGTGGGTAACCTACTACATCATGAATCCTCTGAAATCCTGGTTAGTCACTGTACTGGGCAGAGTTCCTAAGTCTTTCAAAGTTTATTATCTTTACAATATTGTTATTTGTTATTAAATGAATTATTCTTAGTTCTCACTTCACTCTGTATCTATACATATAAGTCTTCCCAAGTTTCTCTGAAACCAATCCGTCCTTCATTTCTTGCGACACAACACTATTCTGTCACATTTATATATTATAGCTTATTCAACCATCACCCAACCTATAATGCAGCCCTGAGTTGCCTGTTCTTGCCAATGAGAACAGCTGCCATATATATGTGTGTATGTGTATATAGGTATGTGTGTGTGTGTGTATATATATATATATATATATATATATATATATAATATATATATGTATATATGAGTAGTAGGATTTGTGTATATATCTATATGTATATGAGTAGTAGTAGGATTTGTGTGCATATGGATATGGATATGAAAATGACCATTAGGCAGCCAAAATGGATGTTATCAGTCTCAGTTCCAAAGAAGTGACAATGAAACAGGCTTCCTTCTTCTCAGAATGCTCTTCCTTCATATCTCCACTTCCTGGCTTCTCTTTCTTTGATCTCTTTGGGGTATAAGCATCGTAGTGATATCCCTGAAAGGGAACAGTTCAGTAGCTTTGTGGTTATAATTAAAAATTACTTTCTAGAATAGCTGAACCAGTTCACAGCTCCACCAATAGTGCATTAATATACTTGTTTTCCCACAGACCCACCAGAATTTGTCATCTTCCTTTTTTGTCAGCTATTCCATTGTCTTTAAAACATTTTATGCTTGAACACTCAGGAAATAACATGAGAGTATATTTCATTCATTCATTCAATTATTCAACAAATGTATGAGTGTCTACTGTATTCAGTGCTGCTAGCACTGGGAGAGATATAAAATTTAGATGAGTCCTTGCTTTCATAGGACTTACAGTCTATTACAGGAGTTAGCAAAGCAAACTACTGCTGAAGGCCCAAATCCTGGTACCTATTTTTGTCCTGATGCCTGTTTTTGCATGCCCAAAAAACTTAGAATCACTTTTATGCTTTTAAATACAATAAAACTTTTTTTAAAAAAATGTAAAAATCTGTCCATACAAAAAGAGGCAAGGACTGTAGTTTGCAGACCCCTGGTCTAGTAGAGAGAAGCAATAAACGTAATTATAAGACATAATGCTGTATGTGTTTTAGAGTAGTTCAAAACAGTATAAGTAAGTTTTAAGGGAGAAGGTCACTCCCAGAGTTCAATTCATAGAAGGCTTTATAGAGGCAGTAGTTTTCAAGTTGTTTTTTTTCAATAGGTAGAAATTCAACAAATTAAATCTCTACACACGTACATTTCATTGCGACGTTTTCTCAAGTGAAGAACCATAGACATAAAAGCAAACATAGTTATCCAACAGTCAATTAATTTCAATTCAACAAAAAAGTTAACACCTATGTATCTGGCAACATCAATTATCTGATATGCAGCCAAAGAAGCATACTGCAATGGAAAAAATGGCCAGTAGGCACTCAAAATGAATGTCATCAGTCTCAATCCCAAAGAAGTGAGGATGAAACAGGCTTCCTTTTTCTCCTACTTCCTGACTTGTCTGACTTCTTTCAAATCCCTCTTAAAATCCCACCTTCTAGACTCCAGAGGAAGCCTTTCCTGATTCTCCTTAATGCTAGTGCCTTCCCTCTGCTGATTGTCTTCAGTTTATCCTGTACGCAGTAGTTTGCATGTTGCTTCCCCCATTGGACTGAGTTTCTTGAGGGCTGAAATTATCTCTTGCCTTTCTTTATATTCCAAGAGCTTAGCACAATGCCTGACATATAGGGGGTGCCTAACTAATGTTAACTGATGGACTTGCTAACATTAGAGAGGTGGAGAACTTTGTATATGGAATGTAGTACTCTTGATACTCAATCTAGCTGGTGTAGTCACAGCATCATGGTGGTTTTGCTTAAATATAACCAGGGGAAGTCTTATGGGGCAATGATGATAAAGGGCTGTGACTGTGAAGTGAAAAAAGGCAACAAAAATTTTAATAGACGTCATCATGTCTATGCATGAAAACTTACACATATATTTTCCATCACAGAGTCTCACAGATCTTATTTTGTTCTAATTTTAGAAATTATTCTAGACACCTTGGAATCTTGGAGTTGGACAGGACTATAGTGGTCATCCAGTATCTGAGAAATAAATCCTCAACCCGTTTTGAACACTTTCATAGCAGGAAACATTATCTCAAAAGGCAACTCATCCTACCAGCAGCTAACCATAATTATTAGTATCACTTCTACTGAGACAGAATCTCTCTCTCTCTCTTCCTCTCTCTTTCTCTCTCTTTCTCTGTCTCTCTCTCTCTCCTTATCTGTCTCTGTCTCTGTCTCTATCTCTTTGTCCCTGTCTCTCTGTCTCTCTCTCTGTCTCTCTCTCTGTCTCTGTCTCTCTGTCTCTCTGTCTCTCTGTCTCTCTCTCTCTCTCTCTCACACACACACACACACACACACACACACCCTCCTGCCCTACCTGTAACTTTTATCCACTCTTCCATGTTCTATCTTTTGCCACACAGCCACACAGAACAAATCTAATCCCTCTTCCACATGGCAGTGCCTCAGATATCTGAAGTCATTTTTATCTCTGTTCTTTCCTCTGATATTTGGACATCTCAATTTTCTTCAACCATCCCCATATTTGATAGGCAACTATTCTGCAACAGTCTTAGAGAGTTTATTAGAATATTGAAAAGTTAAATGCCTTGCCCAGGGTTACACAACCAATCTCCACATTGCATTTCTATTAAGTCAAAGAGTTATATTAATTTTTTGGTAACTATGTCACACTGTTGATTCACGCTCTTGTCAACAAAGCAACAAAAACCTTTTTCTTTTTTATATAGTCCACTTGGGGGGGGGGGGGGCAGGGTTTTTCTTTTTGGAGAAGGGAAGGCAGGCCAATTGGAATTAAGTGACTTGCCCAAGGTCGCAGCTCATAAGTATTAAGTGTCTGAGGTTGGATTTGAATTCAGGTCCTCCTGACTCCAAGGTCGATGCTCTATTCATTGTGCCATCTAGCTGCCCCATATAGTCCACTTTTAATCTATATCTCCCTTGTCCTTATCTCAGGTGGTTTGTTATTGAATCTAAATGCTAGTTTTGATGTGGCCTACAGTTTCAGTGTGTTGTCATCTTTTAGGAACCCAATTCATTAGCTTTAGCTTTCATGTTTGCTTCACCCACAAATCTGATAAGCATGCCTTCAGTGTCTTTATCTTGTCTTTAAACAAGATTGGTAAATTGAGGGTAAATTCCCTTACTTTGTTCACAAGTATGTGATATCCACTCCAATGCCTTACTGAAACATTTGCATACTTTGCCTGTGCTTCCCTGATCTACCAGCCTTGTTCTCTACCCTACCCCACCCCCAAAACACACATGCACACATGCATACACACACAGATGTACACATCCTTCACACTGCCTAAGTTACACATACTCCAATTTCAAATAAAATGAAAAAGAAGAAAGTTCTAATTAGAACATAGAAAGATTAGCTAATAGTATTAGAGAGAAGAAATGCACTTTTAAAAGGGAACAAAGAACACAGTGGAGAGACAGAGAGAGAGATGGATGGGAAGCCCAATTGCCAAAGAATGAATTTGGCAAAAACCCTCGGAATTCTGTATCAAAGTGAACACCCTGGAAGGATGCTGAATTCCCATGTTTATATGTGCATAGAAGCCAGTCTGAATCTGATAAGGCTCAGAGCCTCATCTGAGTGCTCCTTTTCTTAGGAAATCTTTATGTATTCCACCTAAGCCTCCAGTTGTCTTGATTAAAAGTCCTTGGGTATTTTTTTCCCAAGAGGAAGATCTGTATCTTAGAGGATTCTGCTTTCCCTGCCCACAGCAGACTAGATGCAGCAATTTAAGAGACAGGCAGAGCTGTTATAGGCAAACATAGTGACTGCAGAATGATGTGGCAGCTGACATAGGGACAAAAAGATTATAAAAAGCAGACAAAAGCCTCCCAGTCTAGGGTCATTTAGCATAAAGAGTAAACAACTGTATTCACCTCAATAATCCTAAGAGTATCTCTGTAAATAATACATTAGAAATGCCAAATTTTAAAACTGAAAAAATCACAGTTGAAGCTTAGTGGGGTTCAGTAACTTGTCCGGATCAATGTCAAGGGCATCTCTAGAATCTAGATCTCTTGCTTCTCAGTCCAGTGTATTTAATCACACTGTACTGATTGGCGTTCATAATGAAGACACTAAGTCATTAAGGAAATGATTCCATTAAGGCCTTCAAGGATCTATAGTTTGCCTAGTTCAATTGACTTCTTTCCCGATTCACCTTAATGCTAATGTCTTTAATCTTTTTATTATGTACAATGTATTGTGTCTATCTTGTTTTTACATAGGCTTATTTGGCGTTTTTGTATGCGTACTGCCTCCCTCTTTAGACTGAGCTCCTTGAGAACAGGGACCTCTATTTTTACCTTTCTTCATATCCCTGGCACTTAACGCACTTCCTGGAATTTAATAGTCACTGAATAAATGCTTATTGACTGATAACAGGGATTCTCACTAACCACTGTAGGATAAGAAATCCATAGTTTAGTCAATAGTTGTTGAGTGTATTATTCAATATATTCTGTTAAAAAAAAGAAATTATGATATATTTTTTCCATTTAAAAATGTAACTTTTGAGTACAAATTGAAGCGTATTTTTCACTTTATTCTTCTTGCTTTTTAAGGACACGACTAATATGGGAATGTTTTGCATTATTTCGAAGGCATAATTAATATCTTCTCAATGAATAGGGGTTGGTCTGGAGGGAGGGAGAGAATTTAGAATTCCTTTTAAATGAATTTTTAAAATAAAGAAATAAATGAAAGAGGTAACTTTATAAAAGTTTTGGTGCTTAAAGTAAAAAGTTTTGGTGTTAAGTACCAGCTGGAAAGTGAATATATGAAAGAAGTCATTCCTCCCATACTACTTCTTAAGTATATACAGATATTTGCAGAGAGAGAGAGAGAGAGAGAGAGAGAGAGAGAGAGAGAGAGAGAGAAAGAGAGAGAGGCAGGCTCTTTGTTTTTATATTACAATTATTTCTGAATACCAAGTAAGCTTCTCCTTATAAGCAAACCCTGAACAACATACATAATGATAACAGTGATGTAAATTTTAAAAAACACAATAAAGTGAACCAGAATGTTGTTTAATTAAAGATTAATCTTCCCCCAGGAGGGGAAGAAAATGAGAATAGGCATCTTCCTTCTTTGTTGGAGAAGTGGAGAATTATTTATGTGGAGTGTTGCCTAGACTGTCAAAAAACAGTGGAAGTTGGTTGGTTTTGCTCGTCAGTTTTTTTTTCTTTTTCTTTTATTATAAGGAGAAACTTACTGAATGAGGGAGGCTGTATTCAAAAATGACCATGGTGTGAAAACAAAAAGTCTTAGGGTATCTCCCTCTCTCTCTCTCTCTCTCTCTCCCTTCTCTCTCTCTCCTCTCCCCCTCTCTCTCTCCTTTCCCTCCCTCCTCTTCCTCCTCCTCCTCCTTCCCCTTTATTATTATTACTATTTTATTACATTACTTTATTACTGTTGTTTATTATTAGTAACAAAAATTAGAAAGCCTTTTAATAGTCTTTATGGTACTGTTTAATTAAAAGTTACTATAAGCTCCCCAGAGTGTTCTGCTACATTGTAATTGGCCTGAAAGTTCATCTAGCTCCTGGAACTTAATGAAAACAAATGAGTTTTTAAGTCCTTGATATTTGCTATACTTGTATTCAGTTTAAGATGATAAGCCAGTAGTTTCAAAGCCAAACTGCATATATCTTTTAAATTGTTATCACTAATCCCTTTGCATTCCTTAATTCTAGTTAAGTCTTTGTTTCCCCTATAGACTTCCTTAGCCATTTGAATAATTGGACAGAGGACTCCATAATATGACTTGGGAGAACAATCTCATTGTTCTACATTATTCTGAAAAGTATGGGCCTATGCAAATCAAGGCATATACAGTTTATTTCCAAAAGACGATGAAATTTCAGGGTCTGAAGAAGCAGCATCCATTTTCTCTTCCTATGCATTTCCAGACACTGTAGGAGAGAGCAGAGATGTATAGATGGTTATCTGATTGGTTTATGTTACCATCTTATTTTGGATTTGGGAGTTATTTGGATGTCAGTATTCTTATATGATCATTCTCCAAAATCACATTATCATATTGAACAGTGTATGTCATTAATTATAGCAAGTACCTAATCTTTGTGTGCTGTGGGTTGTTGCAACAAGATATTTTGTAATTTCTACAACGAGTGAATAACTACAACCTGTGTCTAAAAGCTAAGGGGGGTGGGGGGGAGGACTTTCATTAGAGATATTCAATCAGAGGTTATGTGATCATTTTACAGAAATGTTTGGGAGGGAATTTATACATCAGAAAGAGGAATAGATTTGATGGTTTCGACATTTCCTTCCAAATATAGTTTTTTATGATTACAAAAAAAAACAAGTTAAATAACACTAAAGGAAAAGAAGAGGAAGAACACTGATCTTGAAGTCAGAAGACCTCAGTGTGACCCTGGTCCTTTAACCTTTCCATATCGCTATCTCCTCATCTGTACATCCCCAGTAAGATCATGGATCTATTGAAACTCATGGGGACTTTGTAAGGAAAATGCATTGTAAACCTTAACTCACTACATAAATTTATTTGAGCTATTTAATGTTCTTAATAATGAAAATCAAATGTTAAACCTAACAATAACTTATTATACCATTTTTTTTATTTCATTTGTACCTCATTTTCAGGATTATATACAAATTTGTTTTCATTGTAATCTTGTTCTGAAAAAGGGGAAGATGTCACTGTACCAAAGTAGATTTTATGAAACAAACTGAATTTTCTAGAACTTATGATCTTTTTAAATTTTTTTACACTCTGTTAAAATATAGACATTTTCGTAATAGCCAACATTTGTACTTTATGCATACACATATATAGCACTTTACATGTCATCCCATTGATTGTTCACAATAGTTCTGTGAGGTACTCAACCAGGTGGGATAATACCCATTCTATAAATGAGGAAATAGGCTCAGATGATTATTGATCCAAGGCTATGGTTTATTGTGTCAGAGCCAGAATTCAGCCCATATCCTATGGTTCTAAAATCTTGTGTTCTTTCCACCTCAACAGCCACCATGCTAATGCTTTCTTCAATCAGTCAGTCAACAAGTATTTATTAAGTCTATTGTTTGTCTGGCTGGGTATATAAAGATAAAAAGGAGCCAGTTCTTCAACTCAAGGAGCTTGCATTGTCCTAGGGGATAGATAATGTATGCAGGTAATCGTTAACAATGGGGAAGAACCTATTGAAGAAGGTGGAAGTTGAGCAAGGAAAAAGTACTGACTCTGGCATCAGAGGTTCATTTTCAAATTCCACTTCTAATGTTCATGAATTACATGACATTGGGAAAGTCATTTAACCCCTTGACCCTTATTTTCCTCACCTGAATGGTCATGATATTGCTCTAAACCTCTAAACATGACCTCTGAGGTTCTTTCTGGCTCTCTAGCTGTGAACCTAGATTGTTTTGTTTGGTTTTTTTTTCCTAGAGTTTGAAAGTGAAAAGGAAGAGATCTAGTTTAGGATGTTAGTTTGAAAAGATGGAAGGGAAGGGTTTGGTTTTTCGTTTGTTTGTTTATCTGTTTTTTAGTTTATTAACTATAGGAGAAATCTGGGCATGGATTTAAATTCCAGAGATGGAGCCAAGAATAAACAGAGATGGAAAATGAGAAGAGACAGACAGACAGACACAAAGAGACAGAGACAGAGAAACACAGACACAGACAGAGAGACAGAGAGCCATGGAAGGTGAAAGCTTCTGAAGGACACAGGAGGGGATGATAGAATCAAGGGCATAAGTAGATGGGTTTGACACTGACAAAGAAAAGGACCAATATATCCTTTGAGATCTGAGCAAAGAAAAAGAGGTAGTAATGTGAATTGTAGAAATGGAGAGGTCAAGGAGCTTTCAATGGAAGGCCTCCAATTTTTTCAGGCAAGGTCTCCTGCTAAGAAGGTAGAAGGTGGTGGTATAAGTGACTTGATAGAGAAAAGATTATCTGAAACGGCTTTACTGCTTACAGACAGTGTGATAAATGACCAATCAAGGAAGAGTAAAAATAAATTCATGAAGCTATAGGTTCCAGTCAAGAATAGACTCTTTTTTCAAAAAATATATTCAGCAATAGTTGAATGTATAGTATAGTAGTCTGTGTAGGTAGAGTAAGCAGATTCCAACAAAATGTGGTTTTGAGGAGGCTGAAAGAGCTCCCTTGTCACTACCATCACTCAAAGTCCTCTTTTACCAGTAGGGCAAAGCCTTAAATCCCTTTAAATGGAAACAGGATCCAATTAGATGTAAAGTAAGAATCAAATACAAGTTGTTGTTCAGTTGTGTCTGATTCTTTGTGACCCCATTTGTGGTATTCCTGGCAAAGATACTAGAGTGGTTTGCCATTTCCTTCTCCAGCCCATTTCACAGATAAGGAAACTGAGGCAAACAGGGTTAAGTGACTAGCTCAAGGTCATACAGCTAGTAAGTGTCGAAGGCTGGATTTGAAGTCAGGTCTTCCAAACTCCAAGTCTGGCACTCTACCTGCCGTGCCACCTAGCTGCCCTAAATAAAAGTACCCTCATTACATTTAATGCATCCACTCAAGTTCACATGAAAGTATAAACAACTCATACCATGATTTTTTTCTAATGAGCAAGTTCTAAGAGTAAGGATAGAATATCAGGCTAAATTCTAAAAGAATTTGGGAGAGAATGGAGGGGGCAGCAGAGAATGGGTACAGAAAGAAAGAACTAATATTGCTAAAACAAAATTTCATTTCCTTCCTACCTTTATCCCCAGGCTGTCCTTGTGCCCAACAAATGATCATACATGGTTCTAAACTGATCTTTGTGTTCCATGGAATTACTGTGACCTTCATATACGTGACAAAAAGATGGTCCCTTTTATTGACTAAACTTTCATGGATTCTCTTTCCTGTTCTTGATGTAATATAGGTATAATGTGAATGAGTAAGACCAGAAGTCACCAACAAATGCAGTATCATTCATCTCTCAGTGGAACTTTTGTTCATTTTAACTAAAGGCATATCACTGATTAAGCCTCTTGTTCTTCCATAGTCTTAGAAATTATACTTGGTCCAAAATAAATCTCTCATAGCCAAGTCGTTACAGATTCTTCAATGGTTTCCAATTCTAATTCTGTTCCTTTATTTTGTTCCTACATGGCATGCTTCTTATAAATTGCATCACCAAACGTGCAAAATAATAATTGTTCTGGTTAAATAATGGAAGATAATGAGCCACAGACTAGTGTATGAATTAAAGAAAAGTCAATGGACTGAGCTGTGGTAATTACTGGAAAAATTTAAGGAGTCAATCTGGAGGCCAGTAACAGGTAAAGAGAAATTAAGCTGAATCAGTATAAGAAACACATTTTTTACTAGGATTGGCAAAGATATTGAAAACAGATTAATTGCAAAGTATAAATAGTAGTGTTTTGAACAAATATGCACTGATTTAAAATATAATATTCCCAGCCTATTATTTTATAATTGTAAAAAAAAACTTTCACTGAAACATATCAGAAGAGATAGAAGGGAGGATGTGTTTCACAGCTCACTACAATAGGAAGAAAAGAGAGGGGAGGAAAGGTGGAAAAGGAACTTTCTGAAATGGCTTATGGTCAAGATTTGGGAAATGTTTAAATCTTGAGTACGAAGAGGCAGCATGGCATAATTGACAAGGCTGATGGACTTCAGAGCCAGAAAGACCTAGGTTCAAGACCTGTTTCAGACACAGACTAATTACATGAGTACGGCTGAATTACCTAACTTTTCATTACTCATCCCTTCCCCAGGCAACTCTCTATGAGTATTATGTATAGGGGAATGGCCTATTATTATTTGTGGAAGGCACTTGGAGATCCCTACAGAGCAGCAATTGGGTCCAGACCCCATACTCCTCCCCCCCTTAAAAAAAAAGCATACTTCTACAATGACTTGTGACTATTCAAATGCAGAGAATGAAATGAAAGAGAAAGTGTCCTGAATGATACAGTGATTAGTCAAGATAGGTTCACCTCTCTCCCCCCATTGCTCCTTAAAGATAACAAAGGCATTAAAGATAAGGAAATTTGAGAGCCAGATATTCAAAACCCAGCATTATCTTCCTTCTAAAAACTATCTTATCTTTAACACCTTGCTTTTTAAAATGAGGAGAAATATTGATTAAGTAAAGGGATTATTATGTACTTCCTACACTCACCCCAGCTGGCAATGGAGCCTCTTGGCTTTCGTAGACCTAGAGTTAAGCAATCAAAGGCAGAATCTAGAAGTCCTCAAGCAGAGCCAAAGAGACCAGAAGGTGGATATAAAGAGATTTCATACAGCTATGGGAACAAAAATACGGAGAGTGCCAAAGGGAAGAATTAGAAGCCTGAAATTATATGGAAAGCAATGAAAGAAAGGTGAGGTTTTGAAGATAGTATGATATCCAAAGAGCATTATTTTGTTGTCAGTGTTTTGAAATGGTGAAGAGGGAAGAGGAGAGAGAAGGAAAAAAGACAAAGAAAAATTATCTTTGTCAAGGTAACCAGACATTGAAGTTTTGCCTTTGAGGAAAAGGATGGATTTTAGGATATTTCATTGAAGAAAAAGAACTTGGAATTATCAGCAGCTCAGAGACCAGGAAGAAGAGTTAGGAATAAAATGGATCATAGAAAATGAAAAGAGAAGTCTTTTAAAATGAACTATAAAATTCTCTGAGGATTTTCTGTAGTCATGCTAGATTCTGGAATGCCCAGGTCCTCTGCAACTCCTGTAGCTTCCACTGTATAAGTCTGCTGTTATTTGAGCAACATTTACAATTTCCCTTTCAGCTGAAGCTAAGGCTGTGGGACCATCTGAGCAGATAACGCAATAACTGTGAAAGTTCAGAGCAGGCTGAACAAAACAAAATATGTTTTGCCTGCTTTATGCAAACTAAACATATTGTCAAGGTTTTGAAGCAATGAGTACAAAATATTCACAAAATATAGTAATTTCATAAGTAGCCAAGCAGAAGATGAAATAAATGGAAATGCTCCTAAGTAGCATTTCATCAAACAGTATAGATATGCCAAACTTTTTGATATTCTGAATATGAATTCATGAATAATTTTTTTTCTCTTAAAGGGACATGCTGTCAAACTAGCCCCAATAAAAATTTAAAAAAACAAAAAACAAAAAGAACCACACTCATTGGTCCCCTTCATGAAATTGTGTCATTAAAGATTCCAGTGGAAGATAAGTTGTTTTGTTTTGCTTTTTCTTCAGTCTTTTGCCAAGGTAAGGAATGGAATCAAAATATTTTTATTATTCCACATCCCCCTGCAAAAGAATCCAATTAGATCGGAATTTTCCTGTCTCTCCTGACCTTGTACATATGGCTTCAGGTGCTAGGGAAAATGTGCAGGCCATTTTTCCTGTCCTTCCTTCTCAAGGACACCCTCCGAAAGTCAAGCAAGTTAAAAAAAAGAAAGCTAAAATTAAAATGGAACAGAAAACCACTATTATACAGGATGATACCCATACCCATAGAGAAAGCTATAGAAAGCTTCCTTGCACAAATTCAAATATAAGAGCATGTATTTTATCCTAAAGGCAGTAGGAAACCACTGGAGTTTCTTGAACAGGAGAAGAATATAGTTGGAATTGAGTTTTAGATATACTCTAAGATCCTTTACAGCTCTGAGGGTCTAATATGCTATGGTTCTACCCTCAATTTCGATATGGGAGTCAGAGAATGATGCCAAATCTCACAATTCAGAATAAAAACTAGTTTCTAAGAAATGATGGTTAAAGAGGTCTCTACATGCAGAAGAAATCTAAAAAAGAAAAAAAAATGGCTCCCCAAGGACTACCCTATGGAGGAGACTTGGCCCGACTTCACATGAAACAGAGGATTGCTCATGATGACAACTCCTCTGTTCTTTTGTATTATTGCTCAAGGAGAAAGTATGATTCACAGGGGGGAAGAAAACATTTATTAGGATTGTGAGATGTTTTGCAGATGAGATCTTAGGGACCCATTGTCCCCTACAGGTTCGTTCTCATTCTTTCCTAGAAAAATAAGAGAATCGTGGTTCTTTTATGCAACTGTCACTTTAAAGAAAAAAAAATGGCTGATTATCTAAAACTTATATTGATTTTCTGTAGTGCAGCAGGAGAGGCAAAAGGATGCAGAATAATCAGGCTTTCCTCTCTGTATTATCCCCGAATTTGATCTGAGAGTTTTTACTCTTATCAGAAATAGAGTGTCATTATGTCAGAATCTCTTTGGGGCTGCCTGCTGTTCTGATGTCAAGTGCCTTACACATTCCCTTGTAAGAGTCTGCAAGAGTCCAGCTAGACTGTTGGGTGTTTCTTTCAATAGCATTCTCACTCAGTAAGAAGCCAAGGAAAAGTGATGTGCCCCTCAATTGGGATGAATAGTTATATCTATTCCTTTTTAGGCCCGTAGGTGGTAGAGTGGATCGAACCCTGGATCTGGAGTCTGGAAGTCCTTAGTTCAAATTAGCTTTGTGACCCGGGGCAAATCCCTTTAAGCTCTCTAAGCCTCAGTCATATACTTGTGTTCAAAAATATCAACCTCACTAGAACTGATAGGTCTATGTTGACACAGCAGCTAGTCTGAAAAGATCTAAGGGATTTGGTAGACTATAAACTCAAAACAAGTAAGGAGTGTAATATGGTACCCCAAAAAAGCAAATACCAACTTGGGCTGGGTTAAAATGGTATACTCCCAAAGAATTAGGAGCTCATAGTCTCTTTCTATTCTGCCCTCATCAAATCACATCAGGAGTATTGTGTTCGATCTTAGGCTGTTAGTAAAGGATGTTAGTAAACTGGAGAGAATCCAGAACCAACCAAGATGTTGAAGAGCCTTGTGTCCTGGTTATGTGAAGACCACTTGTAAGAATGGAAGCCTAAAGATTGAAAGCCTCAGGAAGATTTGGTGGAGGGTATTGCGGTGTGGTTGTTGTTTTCAAGTGTTTGAAGGACTGTCGTGGAAAGGAGATTAGATTTGTTCTCTTTGGCTCAGAAAGAAGAATTGGGGACAATGGGTAAAAGGTTCAAAGAGGGAAATTTAGTCTTTTTATAAGGAAAATTTCCTAACAGTTAGAGTTGTCCAAAAATGAAATGGCACGCCTCAAGAGGTGGTGAGATCCCATTTCTTGGGGGTCATTAACGGGAAACTGAATGACCACTTGGTCATGCTTATGTTATAGTGAAGATTCTTTTGTTATGGGAGCTAGACTAGATACTTGGCAGCTGAGTAGAGGATGCCCTGGAGTGGGAAGAGACTTAAGGCAAGAAGACCAATTAATAGGTTATTACAACAATCCAAGCAAGAGATGACGAGGGCCTGTCCTGAGGTGGTGGCTGTGTGAATGGAGAGAAGGGGACATATACAAGAGTTATTTTGAAGATGAAAATGTTTTGACAGCAATTTGGCCCTATGTGGTGAGTTTGAAAGAGGAATCAGGAATGATACGAAGGTTGTGTGGGTGACTGAGAGAATGGTGGTGCCCTTGGCAGTAAGTGCTTTCTATGCCTTTTTAATATTATTCTTTTAGAAAGAATAAGTTTTTAAAAATCATCCTCAGTATCAAGAAAGTTTTTATAAGTATTTTAGGGGAATCCTTTAAAAAAAAAAGACTAATTACACTGGCAGAAGTAGGTAGCTCACCACTTTGTCCTTTTATTGAGGAAAAAGGAAAATTGGAATAAGAAGATTGATTAAGGAAATTTATTCAATGAACTCCTTGTAGAGTGACAGTCAGGACTCTCAGCCCTTGTTTAGCTCACTGAGCAATAGTGCTTCACACTCTATCTTGAGAGATGGTGGGGGAGGCAGAGAGAGAGAGCGATATCATTCATTCTCACTGGCAATCCATGCAGAATTATTACCCTCCACAGGGGTAGAAGCTGCACCTGTGACTTCATGATATAAGAATTTCCCAAATGAGCAAACTCCCTTTCTCAATTCAGGCTTGCAATTTACAGACAGAGAATTTCCTGGGGCACTGAATAATTAAGTATGACTTACCTAGGTTACACAGTCAAAGGAAGAACTGGAACCCAACTCTTCCAGGCCACCAGTCACTATCTATCAAGCCACACTGGCTCTCATATTATCTTTAATGACAACAGCAACAAATAGTCTTTAAACCATTATAGACTTTATATCCTAATGTTTGACAGAATATTAATAACTAATACTTCAATAATGTGTCTAATCTCTTTCCAGATATTCACATTTGTTCAATTCAATTCCAGTATTCCACCAAGCTTCATACCGGGTTGTAGAATTCTAATAATTCTTTATACATATTAGAATATTACTTACTTCAATGGGATAAATACTACCTTGGAGCTGAAAACAAAATATAATATCCCCAGTACCTAGTGTTTTGCACATAATAGGTATTTTTAAATAAATCTCTGTATAAAATGCTACTCTTCTCTCTTTTTATCCATCATTTTCTTTTAAGATATAGATATAGAAGTGCCTATCTAAAGTCATATCCAAGTCATAAATCCTCTCTTATCAAGTCTCAATGACACTCATGATGTCAGTTGCCTTCTTTCTTTAGGAAACATTTCAGACCAAAGTGATCTCTCCTTCCCCTTATAACCTTTGTGGCACTTAATATCCATACCACTAACTGGAAATATCATGAACTCCTTATTATTGTTCATTATCTCATATGTATAAATTTTGTAATCTCATCTAATTTAGATCCTTGAGGAGCTGACATAGCTGACATTTAGGTTTGCAGGAGCTTTATATACATTATTTTATTTTATTCTTATATCACTTGCAGTGCTTCTGCACATAGTAGGTGCTCAGATAGAATCTGTTGGTTCTTGATAGCTTTGAAAACCAACCTTAGTATTTTGCTAAATAGTTTTTATTATTCTATGATTGTCTTTCCATTAATTTCCTCGATAACTTTTTTCAAAAAGGAATATGATATTTTAACAGTCAGTAGATAAGAGAACTATGAGGTCTCAGCTGGATTGTTAAGAGATTTTTTTTTTTTAATTTCTTCAAAAGAAGTGCAGAATTCATATCATTGTTTTGGTTTTTTGCTGTCCCAATACAATTTTTTCTAATTTTATTTTCCTTTATCTGCCCTGTAGTTTTCTTAACTAGAAAGTTTTCCACATTTCTACTTTTCTTTCATCTTTTACTCACTGTGAAGTAATACAGGGTGTCCCAAAGTCCTGTTCTCTTGAAACTTGCAATATCTTCTATATTCCTTGTCACATTTTCAAATACTCTTTAATGTTTATTATTCTTCCTTTACTCCAAGAGTTTGCCAAACAGCTCAATTTGCTATCTTCTTCCAAATCCCATTCTCCTTTTTATTCACTCTTCCAAATCATTTAAAAACCAACTTTGATTTCACCTATCTTCAAGATATAATTTGTTTTGCCTGGATTTTCTTAATATAATCTCTTTTCTACATGCCTTTGGGCCAGTATTAGTTCTGGTATTCTGTTCTATTATCTCTTCCTTTCAAGCCTTTGCTGCTGCATTAATGCTAATGTATATTTTCTTTCTCACTCCATTCTTTTCTCATGGGGCAGGGGATTTTCCAGTTCTCAGTTTGGTGATCCTTAGTATTACAATACACTTAGCTGTGTATTTCTACTGATTCCATATAATGAATTAAAATAATGTTTGTAACTACAAACTTCTTTTCTTGAAAATCTCAAGGCATAGCATGAAAAGGTTTGGGATTCCATGTTCTTATTGGACATCTTGAACTAGATGTCTCACAGAGACCTCAAACTCAATACATCCAAAACTGGGTTCATTATCTTTCCCTCCAGACCCTCCCCTCTTCCAAACTTCCCTATTACTGTCAAGAGTACCATTATCAGGGCGGCTAGGTGGCGCAGTGAATAGAGCACCCAACTTGGAGTCAGGAGGACCTGAGTTCAAATCTGGCCTCAGACACTTAACACTTACTAGCCCTGTGGCCTTGGGCAAGTCACTTAACCCCAATTGCCCTGCCTTCCTCCTCTAAAGAGAAAAAAAAAGGGTACCACTATTCCTTCAGTCACCCAGATTCTCAACCTAGGTGTCATTCTCAATTTCTCATTCTCTCTCACTCATATTGGCCTCTTTTGTGTCCCTCAAACAAGATTCTCAATCTCCCAACTCCAAGTATTTTCAGCAGGTGTCTCGCATGCCTGAAATGCTCTCCCTCCTCTTCTCTGCCTTCCCTGGCATCCTTCAAGTCTCAGCTAAAGGCTCACCTTCTGTAATAAGCCTTTCCTAGTCCCTCTAAATGCTTTTACTTTCCCTGTAAGGAAATCCTCAATTACATACCTATACACACACACACACACACACACACACACACACACACACATACACACACATGCAGACACACAAACATACATACACATATATAGGTATATATACATATACACACATATATGTATATACACACACACACACATATATATATATATGTTGTTTAGTCATTTTCAATTTCTGACTCTGTGACTCAATTTGGGGTTTTCTTGGCAAAGATCCTGAGGTGGTTTGCCATTTCCTTCTCCAGCTCATTTTACAGTTTAAGAAACTGAGGCAAACAGGATTAAGTGCCTTGTCCAGGGCACACCACTAGTAAGTGTCTAAAGCTGGCTTAGAAATTAGGTCTTCTTTACTCTAGGCCTGGCACTCTATATAAGTATGTGTGTGTGTCTGTGTGTGTGTGTGTCTGTGTATTGTGTATTGTATATCATGAATGTGTATATGTGTATATATATATACATATAAATACACAAGCATATGTGTGCATGCACAATGTATATATATGTATATACATGCATATATGTTTATATTGTGCATATACCTCTTTTTTATACATAGCTGTTTGTGTGTTGTCTTCTCCCCTAGATCATGAGCTCCTTTAAGACAGGGCTTTTTTTTTGCCTTTCTCCATCACCACAACACACAGCATAGTGCTATCACGCCAAGCAGAAGCAGCTTTCCAGAAGAATGCTTCTGTGAATAGCTTTTAAGGTTCTGATTACACAGTATAGTGAACACTCTATTTATTTCATAACCAATCAAAGCAAAATTTTCACAGAAATCAAGGTACAGCATTCACAATATTACAGCTTATCACAGATAGTCAAAATACAGCATTCACAACAACTTATCACAGAAAATGGCCACATAGTTTCACTTACAGTGGTCACAAAGTTTTGAACAAAGAATAATCATTTAGTAACTCAAGCATTCACAAAATCCTTAATTCAATCACAAAGTACAGTAGTCAAAGTTTTCCACTCATGGGACATACTAGGTTACAAATCAATTACTTATTCAGTCATCAGTAACTAAGTATAATCATTTAGTTGATCAATCATCCTTCAATATTCACTATTCAATCATTAGAAACTACACAGACCCTCCACCCCTAGGTCACTAGTAAATTTACAATGTCTCAGTCAGTACACAGTATCCAAGTAAAGTCTTCTTTCAGCTTGACTCAGGGTGGTCTCTCAGATTCCCTGGATCCCTTTCCATGGTCCCAGATTGTACCTCACTAAACTGTCACCTGGGTTCAAAGGCAGACAGCTCTCAGGTCCTTGTCCAGCTCTCTGTGCAGTTCCTGCTCCACATTGTAGCACACAGTATCCAGTCCTTCTCAAATCCTTCACAGTCTCAGTTCCTGGGAAGATAAGGCTTAACAAAGCCACAAAGAGACAAAGTCTTAAATCCCTCACAGTCATGCTTCTTCAGTCCCCTGGCAGCTCCAGCTGGCCCTCAGACTCAGCAGAAGTCTCAGCAGGCTCCCAGAATCAAAATCACTCCATCCAGGTTTTCAAAATCAAAATCATTCTCTCAAACCTGGGAGGGACTTTCCTCTTCAGCCTCCACTGAGCCTGCTCCAAAAAAATCTCAATCTCCCTTTCTGGGGCTTTTCTTATACACACACAGCATTAGCTTCCTGTTTCAGCCAACCCCTTCCTGTTACATCAACAACAGGAGACAGGAGTTCATACCTTCTATTTCCCGGACAGAAGCTTGATTGATTACTAAGTGCTAAGTACCTGCTACCTTTGCCAACACAAAGGGATCTTCAAATTCAAATTACATTGCCATTACAAATGCCTAGCATATAGTTGATGTCTAATAAATGCTTCTTGACTTAGTCTCTACCTACATCCAAAAGATGTTGAAAGACTTGATGAGATGGTCTCTGAAGCAGGAAAGCAACAACGTCATCATCATCACTGCTGACATTTATATGGCAATTGAAGTTTTACAAAGCCCTTAACATGCATGAATTCCTTTACTTAAATGCAGAATACGATATTCTGCAACATTATGATAACGTATTATTATTGGTGTCTTGTTATAAGGAATACAGTCACATCCCTATAGAACTATTTCTTTTCTCAAGAAGAAAGACAGATTGCTCTAGTGGCAACAAGACTGGATCCTGAGCCAGAAGAGCTAGGTTTGCATCCTGGCTATGCTCTTTTCCACTCTGTGTTCTCTCCCAATCTGCCAAAAATTACTTTGTGTCAATTTCATGTTCATTTATCTGTGCACGTGTTGGAAGCAACAAAGGTTGAGGAGCATTTTCAATGCCAAGGGCTTCCATCTCGACCCAGATGTAGAAAAGCCACTCTGCACAACTTTTGTTAGTGAGGCATGCTGGGCTTTTGCTGGACCCCAGGAGGCCTTGATCTACTGACCTCAGACAGTCTTTGCACCTTGCACTCAGTTTGTAGGCTTCTCTCTTCTGGGCCACCTCCCCACCATCCTACTTCTAGTCTACTACAGTGTATACACACACAGAGATAAGTACATAACTACACACACACACATGTGCATATATGTGTATAAATACATAGAATACCTATGTAGTATATAGACATATATGTGTTTGTCCACTTAGCTGCTTGTCATGCTTGACATTTCTGCTTTTTATCTTCCCTCCACATGGATCACATGTCGATTTCTTTCTTCATAAATGATCACTTTGTAACTTAGGAGCCTCTTTAATATTCTATGTCAGCCCAATGTTATTCAACAGATGCCTCAGAATTGAAAGCCATTACCCCAGCTACACTGTTGTGAAATTTGAAGTGCACTGAGAATGAGTCCTATATTTCATGATAACAACTGCAATTCTTTGCAACTGGGTTTTCTGTAGCCATGGAAAAGATTCATGGAGCAGCACCAACCAAATGAACTTGCTTTCTCTGCTTCTTCTGGAATTTTTGCTCAAGCCCATTTCCTCCACCTGGGATTATGTCTTGGAATGTCCTTAATGTTCATTTCCTATCACACTCTTATTTTCTGGTTCCCAGGATTTTAGAATAGACCAAACATAGTGTATTTTGTTGGAAGAGCTTTCCAATAAGAAACCCAATTTTTTTAACTGAAAAAATACTAACTTTAAACCTTTATTAATCATAGCCTCTTATAATTGAGCATCATAAAATTCAAAACAAATGTTTAAAATGAAACTCAAGAAAAGTTTATTTTATATATATGTATATATATGTATACATATACATATACATAAACACACACACACACACACATATATATAACCAAGATTTAAATACACCTCAATGGTCAATGCTTGGGAGAGACTACAAATTTTTTTTATTCTGAATTTAACAAACACTGAAAAAAGAGTATTTTGGTATACAAAATAGAGCAGGAAAAAAAGGATGTGAAGGGGAGAAAACCTAATATGTACAGTTTGCTTTTTTAAATTGTATATAATAAATTCAACATTATTTTCCAAGTTATCCTGCTTGTCTACTTTCCTTCTGAACTTCCTTCTGTTATTCTCTATGAATCATTTAAATGCTACAATGACCCTCTTTTTTTTCTTTTTGGCAACATCACCCATGCCACCATCGCTCCTAAACTTAAAAAAAAAAACAATCTTTGCAATAAAAAAAAAATCATAGTCAAACAAAACAAATTGACCCATTAGCCATTTCCAAAAACATGTATTTTATTCTGTACCTGGAGTCCCTCAGCCCTCTGTTGGGAGGAAGGAAGCATATTTCCTCTTCAGGATTTTGGAACCATGGTTGATCATTGCATCTATCAGTGTTCTTAAGTCTTAAAAAGTTATTTTTTTTGACTTTGTTGTTACTATATAAAATGTTCTTCTGGCTCTACTCACTTCACCTTGTACCTGTTCATTCAAATTTTAAGTTTTTCTGAAACCATCCATCATTTTATTTTGATGCAATAATAATATGCCATAATTTTTCAGCCATTCCCTAACTGATGGGCACTCCCGTTGTTTCAAGTTCTTTGCTACACAGTAAGAGTTGTTGTGAAGTACTAAGACTTTAGTTTTCTATAACATTTCATTACAATTATGTATTTTTTAAAAATAGTTATAGTGGACAATAGCAGTACATTAACCCATAATCAAGGTATGGGTCATCAAAATTGTAGCATTTTAAAACAGCTAAGATAATAAGTAGATGTATATTTAGGAATATAATGTGTAAGAGGTACAGATTTATTACTCCCATTATAGTTCATTCTTAAATGATAATAGATTTAACCCACAAGGGAATCTTAAGAGGCCATCTAGTCCAACCATCTCATTTTCCTAATGAGATCCAGAAAGGTGAGATGCCTTGCTCAAGGTCAGAGGGATAGGGATAGTAAAAAATGGGGAGGGATTTGAATTTAGTGTCCCTGAATCCAAACGTAGTATATATTCCTTTACAGCAAGCTCGCACAACTGGACTAATACAGCATTTAATAACTCTGATTGAGCATATGACCAATACTTTACTGAAGACTTTGAGTTATTCACTAAAGATGGATTATGAGGAAATAGAATTAAATTGGCACATAAGGGATTGTTAGATATAAGGAAGAATTTTCTGAACATTCACTCAGACTATTGAAGATGATTGGTGAAACTACTTCCATTGAGATTTTTTTTTAAAAGGAAATAAGTATCTTTGAGTCGGTAGTAGGAGAATGAACTGAATGACTTCTTTGTCTCTTCTTTTTGATTCTATAATTCTTCCTTGGGAAAAGGCATCCTAGGAGAAAAGTAATGTTTTGTTTTGAAAGGAATATATTTCCTTGTCTATCTTGTTGGTCATTTTGTAGACTGGTAATTGAAATGTAAAGAGCTTTTCAAATCCAATTTCCACTTATATTGTTGTCCATTTCCCTTATTCAGTTTCAATGCCATTTATTATAGCTAAGTTTTGGCAGCAAAAGTAGGCTTTCATGATTTTTAGCTTATATTGTCCTTCATTTTCCAGTTCTATGCAATAATGTTCTGTTAATAGAGCTCTGCATGGAAGGGTTTCAAATACAAATGGGTGATTGTATTTTTAACTCCCTTAATTTTATGATCAATTCTTAATTATCCACATAAAGGGAAGCCAGTGAGTAGATTATCCACAGTTTCAGAGAATCCAAAAATCATTCCTATTTGACTTTAGAAATATACTATATGAATTTTTAAATATTTTCAGTGTATTCATAGGTTTTGCTGCTTTGTTCTCTTCTTTAAAAAAAACTTTGTTACAAAAAATGGCAGAAAGAGGGGGGAGAGAGAGAGACAAAGAGAAGGAGCAGGAAAGAGAGAGAGGGAAAGAGAGAGAGAGAGAGAGAGAGAGAGAGAGAGAGAGAGAGAGAGAGAGAGAGAGAGAGAGAATTGGCTATGCAACTAAAAAGAAATAAATTAAAAACCAATTAAATACAAAAGTAGAAATTCTGAAAATCAACGAGAAATTAATGAATTTAAGAGGAAAAAACCTATTTTGAACTGCAAATAAAACAGAGATTTGCTTTTAGCAAACAAAATGAATGTAACATTAGCTAATCTCATCATTAAAAAAGAAAGGAAAACCAAACTGTACATATCAAAAATGAAAAAGGAGAATTCACAACAACTGAAGAGGAAATATTGGAAACTTTTAAAAACCATCTTACCAAATTATAGGCCAATAAAATTATAACTATTAAAATGAACAATTTCAAATTACATATATATGTGTACATATATATTACCATATTACAATAATTATCACATTTTAATCATAGGGTAATATAATGCAATTTTTAAAACCACATGATTTTATTACCAAAATACACTACTCATTGCTGTTAAAAAAAACTCTAAAAAGCATGAAGATAAATGAACATTAACATTTCCTTAATATGATTTTTTTAAAAAGTATCTATCTAAAACCAAGAACCAGCATTACATAGAACAAAGAAAGGTTAGTGGATTTTCCAATAAGATATTCAGTAAAGCAAAAATATCCATCTATAACTTGATACAGCCACTGTAACTTGACATAGTTCCAGAAATAATCAGCCTTCCAGTATATTTCCAGGTAAACCCAAGAGGAAAATAAGTTCTATTTAAAATAATTAGAAAATATAAAATATCTTAGTCTACTTACCAGGACATATGCAGGTATTATAAAAATAACAATTATAAAACTATTAATAGAAATACAGACAGATCTAAGTAATTGGATACATTAGTTGTTAAGTTAGACCATATCAATATAATAAAAATGGCCATGCTACCTAAATTATTTTCCTTACCCAGTGCCATACCATTCAAATTTAATGGGCTTATACTTCTAACAGAAAGAGAGAAGGACCCATATGTACAAAAATATTCATATTGGCATTTTTTATTGTAACAAAGATCTGAAAACTGAAACAGGAGCTATTAATTGCATAATCTATGAACAAATTATGGCATACAAATGTCATATAATATTATTGATCCATAAGAAATAGTAAAGCGAAAGGATTCTGAGAGAAACTTGTAGAACTTCTGTAAGAGTGAAGGGAGTCAAACCAGAATAATTTATACAATTATTATATTATACATTTTATAGAAAAACAACTTTGAAAGACTAAAGAACTCTTGTCAATTCAGTGAGCAACCATGACTCTAGACGACCAGTGATAAAACATGCTCTCCTAGAGATATAGAATGAAGCATGTTCAGACGTGGTCAATATTTGGATTCATTTCACCTGATGGCTTATTTGTTACAAGGGTTTTTTTTGTTTTGTTTTGTTTTTTGTCAACTCTGTTGATTATTTTAGAGGGAGGGAGCATTTTCTGGAAGGGGAGGGATAGTGATAATAATTACAAAAGAAAAAAAGTATTGATGAAAATTTTTTCATGCACAAAAGAGAACAGACAGCAGTTCAAAGGGAGAAACAGATAAGTAGAATAGTTTTTAAACAAAAGTGTTGAATGAATTATATATTTTTTTAAAATAAGCTTTATTAATAAGAATTCATGGTTTCATATATAATCCTCTTGTCTGTTCTTTATAGTATATGAAAAAATCTGTGTTGGTGTTTGTCAAGATCAAAATAACAAAAAATTTTTTTTGGAAAAAGAAAGAAATGAATGGAATTGTTGAATTGATTCTATGGGTGTTGAAGGGTTGGATAGATCTAACCATGTCATTCCCACTAAAGAGGCTTCAGTGACACCCAATTTCCATTATTAGCATAAAAGACAAACTTCTCTGTTTGGCTTTTAAAACTTTAAATTCTGTTTACAACCCATCTTTCTAGGATGATTAGACATTCCTTTCCCTTCCAGACTACACTTCAGCAAGGCTGGCCTATTTGCTGTTTCCCAAGTCTCATATTCCTTCTCTAACCTCCTTACCTTTGCTCAGTGTGACCCACATCATTGGAGTGCTTTCTGTCTTATTGTTGCTGACTCTTGAAACCCTAAGTTTCCATTCAAATGCCCACCTGCTTCAAGAAGCCTATCCTGATTGCCCCTTTTTAGTTCAACTCCAGTCTCAAATTAGTGTGTTTATTTTGTGTCATCTCTCTATGACCGTGTAATATCCTCCTATAAGAAAGAGTTCCTTAAGAACAGAAAAATATTATTTTTTATTTTTATCTCCAGCACAGCCATGGGCATGTAGTAGGTGCTTAACAAATGCTTGTAGATGGTTTGGTTGGTCTGTGCAACAAATTAATGACAAAAGATCATTTTTTTATGGAAACTAAGTATAGAATAGTGTCTCTCCCCACCCATCCACTCCCATTGAGCTCCATAAAGTTTCCAAGTTGAAATTCCAAGGAATTCATTGGCTGTCCATAAACTAAGTCATAAAGTCCAAACAATTTAACCATTGAAGCATCTCCTAATCCTCCCCTTCCAGAGAGAGGATTTGAGAAGTATTTAAGATAAGACTGGGTGCTAATCTTCCCATCTAGTCTAGGTGTCAAGACTTCTTCCAGGCTCTGTCAGATTAATAGTGTCTTATCTTTAATAAACACTCCCTTTCTTTGAAACCATCTAGACAAGCCACAGAAAGAAGTGGGACTGTGAGGTAGCCAAGGGGTGACAGATGTGGGAAGGGAAAATCTTGAGCTAAAGAATAAATTCTAGTCTCCTTTCATGGTCATCTGGTCCAACTCCTCTCGCCTGGACAGATTTTTATTCAGGCCTCATTTATGGTCTTAAATTATGATAGTGTCTCTCTAAGTAATGAAGTGACATAAGATGGAAACATAGCAGTCCTTGATGGCATTCCAGCAATAATTTTATATTTAGTTCAAAACCTGTGAATGTTCAGACACTCCAGAGATAGATCTCCTAGAAGTACTAAGGAATCTTTTCATCAATATGAAATGGGTTAATATTCATGCACCAAGACCATTTATCATGTGACCCTGGCAGACAAGTTGGCCTTGGTGGCTGAATTTTTTTTTCGGTTTTAATTTGTGGATTTGATGAGTACAGCTCTCCTAATCTCATGGGATTTTGTGTGAGGAAGGACAGATTTAAGGCTGCAGAATTTCGATGTTTATCCAGTTTGAAAACCCTGGACATATTGCAAAACAGCACATGGACTTCCATCTGCTTGCTCTTTCTATGGATCTTTTTTCTAAAAAGAAGGAAAAGATGTATTATTTAAAAAATGCATAGCCTCTAGCTTTCAAGATGTGCCAAGATATCACTCACTTTCCAATTCCTCTGTGGTGGAAATCAGCTAAATTAAGTCTCCAAAGGGCATATGGTACTATGTAACTGAAAGTCCTAACATAAGACATTTAGTAAAAAAATAATATTGATGCCTTTTTTTCAGGATTTTCAAGGAATTCTTCAACTTTGACTATTGTAACAATGACCATTTAAACATGAGACACCTTTTTCTTCAACCTTTATTTCCAGTGGATTTGAGATCCATATGTATAATTTCATTAGCATGGAAATGCCTTCTCCCCATGCAAGTGGGGAACTGGTCCTTAACTTAAAATTTTAAAAAGTTACCTGCTGACAATGAGGGGTTGAATGACTTTGATGAATCAATAAATAAACATTTATTAGGTGCCTACTATGTTCCAGGCACATAGATAGAAGGTTTCAGAGACTGAATGCAGGTTTTCTAAACTTCTAGCCTGGCCCTCTGTTCACCATGCCAGGCTGCCTCTTGTTTCCTCAGTCAGTTGTTAAATGTTAGTAAATTCATGTGCATGGGAAATACATTGAGACTATCTTCACACATTCGATGTCTCTGACTTTGACTCCAGTAGCTCCTACCAGCTTCAAGATCAAATATCAAACAGTCGATTTGGCATTCAAAGCTCTCAATAATCCCTCCCCCCTTTCCAGTCTTCTTACACTTTACCCCTCCCCATATACTCTGGAACTGAGTGACCCTGGCCACAAGACACTCCATCTCTCCACTCCCCTTCTGCTCCTCCTCATCTCTACCTACCAGTTTCTGGGGTTTCTTTTAGGGCCTAGCTAAAAAATCCCACCTTCTACAGGAAGCCTTTCCTGATCGATTTGATACTACAGCCTCTTCTCTGTTGATTTCATCTCTAATTTATCATATATGTATAAGTATATATATATTATATATATAATATATATTCTTCGGGCATAATTGTTTATATGTTGTCTCCCCCATTTGGCTAGGAGCTCCTTTAAGAGGAGTTTTCTTCTTTGTAACCCCAGTGCTTAACACAGTGGCTGGCTTAATATAGTAGGGGCTAATTCACTGACTGACTGACTGACTGACTGACTTTAAGAGATGCTGGAGGGGAGGGTGTTTGTTTCTTTGTTTGTTTCACTCTTACACTGAAACTCCAAGCAAACTTCCTCCCTAGATTAATTATACTTTCACAAGCCTTTCATAACAGTGTATAAAGGCTTCTATATGTCTGTATTTAAACATTATTAAGAACGTGTGTGGTTGTTGTTATATATAAATTGTGTCTTTTCGAGGGCTTGGACAATATAGATGTCAGGCTAGGTTATAGGTATATTTATAGCTACAAGAAAGGGTAGAGTCAGAGACCATGTCTAAGACAGAGATGTGTATATGTGGAAAAGAGACTGATTGGTTAGCAAATTTCCTTCTTAAAACTTCTGTACACAATTTATCTGGAAAGAGAGACGTGAGAAGTAAGGGTTGGGAGGCTGAAAATATATACCATCAGAAAAGGGCCAGTTACTCTCATTGTAGATCAGTAAGTAATTGCTACTGTTTGTCAATTGTTTATAGTACTGTTCCTAAAAACCCCATTCCCTCCTCTCTTTGCCATTATTTCTGCTTTTCCTACAACATTGCCCACTTCATCATTGCCCATACTCCTTGAAATAAATGACAAACTCCTACGCATTTTGCTATAACAGGGAAAATTCTTGGATCTGAAAAATGCCTTTACAGAGATTTGCCTTAAAAAAATAAAAAAGCTACCACCACAACAAAACCTCAGCAAGCCATGTACTGTGGTATCCAGTTAGGAACCAAAAGGTTTGTTGTGGTCCATATGTGAACATCTGGCTGGTCACGACTAGGAAAGGTTTCCCCACTCAACATAAAGGAACCATTTGAGGTTCCACAACAAAATCAACACATTCTGAGAGAGAAAGCTCATCGTAGACTTGAGCTAAGCTGAATCAATTACCTCCTCCCCTCTTCTCTGGCAGCACATCTAGCCTGGAAGAGAGGAGAAGAGAATTAGAAGTGGGGAAGCTCAGAGCATCCTCCAGGGTTATAATTGGGCTCAAATGGAAAAAAGAACAAAAAGAGATCAGTGGAAAAAAGCAGAAGGTTGGGCCATTACCTGATAAGCAGATTGCCTAAAAGCCACTAGCCTGGCTTGTCCGCAAGCAGAGTAAGAGATTGTAAAACCAGGTATGTAAACATTGTCTAAGGGTTGCACCAGAGACTCGTTGGTGAATCAGAGCAGCTGGACACAAACCCAGTGGCAGATGGTGTCCAAAAGGTTGTGGTAGAGATTTGGACTATGTCAAAACTGACTCAGCACAGCTTCAATAAATGAAGCAAGAAAGGAAGTGGTGGGGCACAGGGGACCCTCCCCATCCCCTATGTCAAATAGATGCTAATGTCACAGCAGGGGAAGGGAAGGGAATAAGCAAATTTAGTGCCTACTATGTGCCTGCAGGCACTATATTAATGTTCTTTCATTTGACCCTCACAACAACCTTGTGCAGGAGGTGCTATTATCATCTCCATTTTATGCTTGAAGAAACTGAGACAAACAGAAGTTAGGTGACTTACCCAGAAACACACAGCTAGGAAGTGTCTGAGGTTAGATTCAAACTCAAGTCTTCTTGGCTCCAGTTCCATCAGAACTGGTAGTTGTGACCCTGAGACTCTGTAGCTCTCCTCGGTCTTATCGTCACCCCAACTGCCTTTCCATTCCTAAGATTTGCTTTCTCTCTGCATCTGGCCTTCTCTTTTGAATTTGTCCAAGCTCTTTTCCATTGATAATTATCTCCCCCAGAACAGGAATCTCATCAACCTTTACACACACTCCTACCTTTGATTACACATGGCTTAAGAGGAAGAGAGGCTGAATGGAGTCATTGACAGCAGCTGTTGCCCTTCTGCTCTCCCAGATCAACTTTCCTATCTCTGTGATGAATGAACAAACACACTGAGTTCCTCCTTAGACTCCAATGTTCAAATGGAACTGTGATTTCATTAATTCATGAGTTCCCTCCAGGGACACAAATCAGGCAGCTTATGTATATGTACCGTTCCTATAAGACTCTCATCCATGTTCTCCTTGAATTTCACTAAAAAGGGTTCCACCCAACATGCTGGAGGTTTTCCTCTACTTCCCCCAACACCTGAAGGCTCCCAGTACAGCACCTGACTGTCCATCTGCCCTCCCTCACTCTTACCATGTGACTACTCTATCTTCTCTCACCATCATAGGACCCTTTGATGATTTCCTTTGCCTCCTGTTTTCTTCTGAGTTCTTTACTGGTTATATACTGCAGTCTCACTGCCAAACAGCAACACCTATAAAATATTTGTGTTGAAAAATGGGTCTTTGCTATTATGGGAAGCTTAGGACTAATAAAAATGCTTTGCAATTTCTTTGAAAACTATCCAAGCTCCTTCCCTTCTTTTCAACTCTGGCCTCAACTAACTATCCATCTGTATAGGCTACCCCCAGATATATACTGCATGCAAACTTTATAGGGGGTGACCATTCAGATTCATTCTGAAATCTGAATAGCAGATATTTTTCCACCTTTTCATCTTTCCTGTGTGAATGAACAGGCCATATTCCTTTGAGTGATTGCAGATCTCTTCCAAGAGGGCCTGCAATATTCTGGGACTTGATGCAGCCAACACAACACAGGGCCACCTGGAGAGTCTCACCATTCACAAATAATTCCTCGTAAACTTAAATTCTGTTCTTGATTTCCTCCATCACAGAGAAAAATCCCATTGGTGAGCAGATCCCTCCCTGCTTTAGACCTCACTTGATTTGTATTATTAGATTTGTATTTGTATTATCTTCCTTCCTCCAGTCTTTTTACTCAGAGTAGAGGTCTGCATCTTCAATTTTGCTAGGAATGCTGAGGCCCTTCCCATGAGCTCCTTCTCCCTCCTCAATTCATTTGCTTCAAAAAGTGAGGATCCCTTCTTCTTGCCAAGGCAAATCCAACACTTGTGGCTTTGACTCCATCTTTTCCCATTGTCTCCAGGATCCTGCTCCCTTGATCATTCCCTCTCTCTCTCTCTCTCTCTCTCTCTCTCTCTGATCTTCAGTTTATCCTTATCCACAGGTTTCTTCCATATTGCTTACAATTATGCATATATCCTGCCTTCAAAGAGCTAACACCCTACAAGGGGCTTGTCCATTGATAGTTATGTAAGTAGAAGATAATACTAATAATAACAGCTAACATTTACATAGCACTTACTATGACCAGGCAGTGTCCTAAGTGCTTCACAATCATTATCCCATCTGAAAAGAACAGAAGGAGCATTAGCAACCCTCTGCTATTTATTAGATGTTTTCAACGTTCATCTAAAGTCTGAGTCCTCTGAAAAAACTTTCCAGGTCTCTCCCAGGTGTTGGTGCCTTCTCATTTTTTCCAATAATCTTTGATTTACTTATCTCTGTACACATTGTGGTACCTCAGTAGAATGCCAGTTCGTGGAAGGCAGGGATTATTTGATTTTTGTCTATGCACCTCAGTGGTTCTCAACCTTCCTAATGCTGCGACCCTTTAATACTCATATGTGGGCATATCTGCATGTGGGTGGACCTGCCTGGAGATGGATAGAGGAGCAGTGTCTCAGTTCCTAAAACCATCGGAAATATGTTTTCTGATGGTCTTAGGTGACCCTGTTCAACCCCCAAAGGGGTCATGACCCACAGATTGAGAACTGTTGATGTACTCCCATCACCTAACACAATGTTTTGCACATAGCAGGTGCCTAATAAGCTGCTGGGTTTTTTATGGTAGATCCAAGCAGCACTTTCATAACTTTTTCAGGGCAGGAATGATGAAAAGTTGATGGTGGGGGTTTTCCACAGTTGGAGATGGATAAATTGGTCAGTTGATTCTAGGACACTAAGTTACATCCTTTAAGGTAGGGACTGGTTGTCCTCTTCTTTGAATCCCCAGGGCTTAGCATAATTCCTAGCACACAGTAAGTACTTATTCAGTGTTGACTTGAGTTGTTTATTGGGGCATCATTAATTTAAGTGGTTGACTATGGTGCCTGTAGGTGGGGAGATTAAGTGAAGCCAAAAAAGGACAGGCTGGGAAAATAAGCAAGACCAAGTGAATAGAGATTGAATTGAGAATGAAGAGCAAGCAGCAACTAAAGGGTACAGTGGAAAGAGTGCTGTCCCTCATAGTCAGGAGGACCTGAGTTCAAATTTGACCTCAGATGCTTACTAGTTGTATGACCCAAAACAAGTCACTTAACCCCATTAGCCTAAAAAAAAAAAAAGAGTATGAAGAGCAAATCCAGTAGGCATGAAGGAATAAAAAGAGCTAGAATGTAGTGCATTTGTTGTCAGAGACATAAAACTATAAGTTCAAGAGCTTTGAGGCATGGAAGTTCTGAACAATAATGAAGTATAATGTGTAGCTCTGTTGGTGGGTGGTGGAAATGGAGCAGAAATGAAATTTACTGAAGTGGAGGCGGCACTGAAGATGTAAAGCTAGAGTCGTACAAATGATTATCAATGTGAATAGCAAAGTCACTAATGATGATGGGGTGGGAATTGATGGAATGGGACATAGAAGAAACCTGTGAGGTAGGTGTACATTATCTCTTAGGCTCAACTTTATTTGTTTCTTTTCTAAAAAGTAACAAAATAAAACAAACCAAAAAAAACCTTGATTTGGCCCTCATATCTCATAATGTTGTGACTGGGTGATTGTGTATTCAAGCTCAATTGTTCATTTTTCAGTAATGGAAACTGTAACTGGGCAGGGGGGTGGGAGTGGGGGCCTCCAAGTTTCCCACAGAAGAAGCAAACCAGACATTGATGTCAAAACAAAAGGTCTTTGAAGGCATTTAACATGCAAATCCCATGAGGATGGAAAGGATGAATGGAAGGACAAGGATATAGTCAGATCACAGTCACCAGAAATACAAAGACACACTAGGATGTCTGCAGAAGCAGTAACATGATCTTCATGCTAGAACAAGAGGAGAGGAAGGATCAGTGACTCAGTAAGAGGCTCTGATCAGACCTACACCCAGATTAAGCCAGATTCTTGCCACTACTCCCAGTTTGGTATGGACATACCTGTGTCCATTCTGCACAAAATACGTTACTCTCTGATGGGTGAGAAGACTAGGTGTTTTATAGGGAGGGGTCAGACTCTCACTTGGCATCTCTGATTGTTTTGCTACTTATAACATCAGAGTCAGGAAGGTATCAATTGGAAAGATAGAATTTACTAGCTTGGAAAGTTCCATGGGAGATTCCAGATAAAGGGCGGGGTGGGACATTTCTAGAACAGAAACAGCAAGATTTGGCCTAGGGGGAAAAAAACACAATGTCTCTCACACTACAAGAAACTCTTTATTTCAAGAAGCAACTAATTTGTCTGATCTCAAATTTACACCAGATTTGCATAGTCGGGTTTTTTGCAGGAAAGATTTTACTTTAAAGGATTGTTTTGAGATGCCCTAATGATCTAGTTCTAACCCTCTCCTGATTAGCTCCACTAATAGGGCAAACTACAACAAAGCAAGGCCACGGCAAACCTTGTCATACTTAATGGTACTAATTTAGTGTTAACATGTCCTCACCGATTTTTTTAACTTCATCTGTGATTCCATTGGGATAGGGAATTGCCAGTGAAAAAACTCCCACTTCCCATGAAGATCAGCATCCATCCAACAACTTGATAATCTTATACCATTGCCTGAGACACTCAGAGGATAAGCAATTTACCCAGAGTCATGCAGCCAGTACATGACAAAAAAAGAGTACTGAAATTGGGTGTTTCTTATTCTAAGACTAGCTACATACTCTCCCACACCACCTTTCTCTACCTTGCTTGATACTTCAGGGAAAAAATTACTAAGACTATGCAAAAAAAAAAAAAAGTCACCCTTTCTGATCTTGTTTCTCTCACTCATTAAGCTTGGCAAATAGAACAACAGATCACCCAAATTCTGCCAAGACTAATGGAAAACTGGCAGGAAAGAGGAAGGGCAAAGTGTCCAGAGAGAGGGAAGCTGATCTGAGAGTCTGTGTGTTATTCCTCTGGTAAAGCAAGCTCATTCCTTTGGCTCCAATTTATGCTTTGAATTTATGCTTTGAATAGCAGCTCACAGTTCATACATTCCTGGGAGAAAATGAAACAAATGATGCAGGACAAAATCCAAACAAGACGGAAGTCAACCAAAAATCTCTTCAACAACATTTTTATTGGATTGTAAATTATAAGCATGTTGGCTGAACCTTCACATTAATGCTCAGTACAGTTATGACCTTTTCAAGTGTTTTCATCACAAGCCCAATTTGGGGATGATACGCTTTGGTACAAATAGACAGAACCATACTGCAACTCAAAAATTCAACCAAAACCGGTCTTGCCTTCCCTTCTGGACAGATTTGATAGGTGGTTTTCATAAATCCTCTGGCAGGAGAAATTAACCCAGAGAAAATAATTGGGAGAAAAGAGCATGGCCTTTAAAAATGTACAAGGAAAGATGGTGGTACTCCAGGCAAGAATTCCGGGAATTGTGTCTTCCTTCTTACAATTACCATCAGTACGACTTGTGTCTGCCCTTTCCCCAGGACAGTTTGGTGTTAACCTCACTTTTCATCATAAGACTTATTGTTGACTTTTGTTTTTGGTTTTTTACATGATCTTTTCCTGAAATATTATACCTCCTCCCCTTTCCCAGAGAACACTTGCTTATTATGAAAGGGAAAATAAATAAAGCAGCCACATCTGACACTGTGTGTACCATTTGGCATCCATAGTCCCTTAAGTCTCTACCTCCAAAAGTGCATCTTATCACCTGGCCTCTGGGATCAAGATTACTTATTATAATTAATCACATTTCTGCTAATTCACTATTATCTTCATTACTTATTATAGTCATTGTGTATGTTATTTTGATGCTGCTTCTCTGTGCATTAATCCATACAACTCTTTGTTTTTTTCCCTGAATTCTTCAATTTGTTGTTTCTTGTCGTTCAATAATATTCCATTTTCTTCATATACCAAAAGTTATTGAGCCATTCTTCAATCAATGTGCATATACTTGTTTCTGGACTTTTTTATTACCACAAAAGTGCTGCCATAAATATTTATATAGATATAGATATAGATATAGATATAGATAGATATAGATATAGATATAGATATAGATATATGAGGCTTTTCTAGATTTGATCTCATTGAGTTTTCTATACAATGGTGAGATCTCATGGGCATTTTAATTACTTTTTGCATAGTTCCAAATTGTTTTTCAGAATAGTTAAACTAATTCACAGTTCACCAACAATAATGCACTCATATTTTCTTAAGGATTTTCAGGCACTTGATACATCAAGCTTGAGATTGTTCTCAGGTTAAAGATATAAAGATATTCTATGCATGTTTTCCAAAGGGCCCTATATAAGCTAATTAAAAATCCTAATTTCTATGTAATTCTATCTAGATTATATTATATATTATTATATAGAAATATTATATTACATATTATATATTATAAATATATATTATATAGAAATTACATATAATTTCTATATAATTATAAGCTAATTAGAAAATACAGCTCACAAGCATCTTCCTTTAAGGCTGTTTAATGGAATGAAGAGAAACTAGTTCATTAACTAGTTAACATAATGACTGATACACACAGTCAAACTAAATAATCCAGGCCATGGACCTCTATTTGGAACCATGTTGGCATTTAAAGGGTCTCCTAAAATTCACTTCCACAAAATATTATTTCATCTCTTTAATCGGCAAATATTTATTGAAGACAGACTAATTGCAAGGCCCTGTGCTCAATAATGTATACAAAGCTGATGGTCACATACTCTTTAACATAAAAGCAAGTGGGCTTTTCTTACATATGTAGTCCACCCAAAAGTTTCCTATTTTCTGTGTCTGTTGTCTCTCTAGAACTGTACACTCATGACTTCTTGTACTAAACTAATTCTGGAGTACAGCATCAAAATTTTCCTTTGGGGCATTGTACTCAAGAAATTATTTTAACTCTGAATGCCAACTTCCTAATAGTCTTATTGTCCTACTGAAAGGTAGCTGTGTTGTAGTCAATGGAATAGAGGATTTAAACCCAGAAGACAAGGCCTGGGTCTGTCACTTTCCTTGTCCTACCACTTTATGCCTCAGCCTCAGTTTTTTTCATCTATAAAGAGGAGTGATCTGTACTGCCAGCCTTGCAAAGTTGTTCTGAGGATCATATGAGATAATGTATGTGTTCTCTATGAAAGTCAGTTATCATTATCAGAAGCAGGTCATGGCATGTGTTCAAACAGTGTGGTTCAGGGGGAAAGTCACTCAGTCAGAGGACCAATCCTATATTCTAATTCTCATTCTACTATTTCTGCCTTAGTGACTTTGGACAAGTCATTTAAACTCTGTGAGGATGCACAGTTCTTTATCTGTAAAGGGAGGAACTTGGACTATATAATTTCTAAGGCCCCTTTCAGCTTTAAGTTTATGAATGTGACAGTCTTACTTGATGAACTCCCCCATAAACCCTATGCCATTCATGGCCAAAGGAATACAACCCCTAAACTTGTACAACAGCACCTCCTGTCAGCATTCATTAAGATGATTTCTCAATCAACAAGCATTTACTAAATGCCTACTGTGTGTCAGGAACTCTCTCTTTCTTGGGTTTGCCAAGTATCCTGACAAGTTCCCAAAGAAGCAAATTCCTGAAAGAATCAAAAGTTGGCAAAATCGTGGCACCATAGTCACAAATGTGCTTCAGGCTGTGGAATAGATTTGTTGTTGTTGAGTCGTATCAGTCATGTGCAATTTTTCATGACTCCATTTGGGGCTTTCTTGGCTAAGATACTAGAGTGGTTTGCCTTTTCCTTCTCCAGCTCATTTTACAGATGAGGAAACTGAGGCAAACAGGGTTAAGTAATTTTTTCAGGGTCATACAGCTAGTAAGTGTCTGAGGCCAGATTTGAACTCAAAGGGATGAGTCTTCCTGATTCCAAGTCCAGTATTCTATGTACTGCACCACCTACATGTCTGTAAAATCAATTTCTGCAAAGAGAATTCTCTTTTCCTAAATGACTCCCAATACAAAAACAAAACTTTATTCCCACAGAAATATACCCTCTATAGACTCTGTTGAAAATCATTGTTAAGGAATAATAATCATTCTCATTTATTTTTACTTTGAATTTTATAAAACTTTGCACCAAAACAATCCTGTGAGGCAGGCAGTACAAGTATTATCATCATCCCTTTTGTATAGATGAGAAAATTGAGACTTATAATAATAGCAACCATTTATGTAACACTTTAAGATCGGCAAAGTATTTTACAGGTATTATTTCACCTGATTCTCACAATAATCCTGTGAGATAGGCATTGTTATTATCATCCGCATTTTACAGATGAGAAAACAGACAAGCAGAAGTTAAGTGACTTGTCCAAGGTCATAGAGACAGTGAGTGTCTGGAGCCCGATTTAACCTCATGTCTTCCTGTCCCCAGGCTCAATTCCCTACCCACTGCACCACCTAGCAACTACTATAGGTTAATACAATGGCTTAACTTAAGGCAGGCCAGATAGAGCTGTAGTACATGGGCTAGAAATTATAGAGAAAGCCTAACTGTTCACTTTTCCTTCATGTTATATATTTTCAGCACTTTGAAATTTCCCAGATCTGGAATTCTCAACTCCATAATTGTATATTCTCTTTCTACATTCATATTTCTACAATTTTAGAGTTATTCTTTTGGGGCAACTGCCTGCTGCAATGGATAAAACATGAAGCTGGAGTTAGGAAGACCTGAGTTCAAATCTGGCCTCAGATACTCACTAGCTGTGTGACCTGGACAAGTCACTTAGTCTCTGTTTCCCCTGGTTTCCTCATCCAGAAATGGGTCTTCATCATCAGGAAGCTTTTCCTTTCCATTACTTTCTTCCATGTTTCTTTCTGTGCCAAGTTACTGAGGTTCTTGAGATTTTTAGTTGAGGAGGAGATACTATCTCAACCCACGAGATGCTTTAGGTACTTGAAATGTTGAAAGAACAACTAGCGTGGTTTTTTTGGTTTGGGGTTGTTTTGTTTTGGGGCAGGTTTTTTGGTATACCATTCTTTTTTATTTTTCAACATTCATTTCCACAAGATTTTGAGTTCTAAATTTTCTCCCTATGGCTCCTTTACCCCCCACACCAAGAAAGCAGGCATACTGACTACTCCTTCCCCCAGCCTGCCCTTTCTTCTATCCCACCATCTGTTTCCTCTTCCCCCTTACTTTTTTGTAGGACAAGGTGAATTTCTATACCCCATTGCCTGTGTATCTTTTTTCCCAATTGCATGTAAAAGCAATTTTTTAATGTTTTTTTTTTTAAACTTGGAGTTCCAGATTCTCTCCCTTCCTCTCTCCTCACCCCACCCGCATTGAGAAGACAAGCAATTCAATATAGGTTGTACATGTGTAGTTATACAAAATATTTCCATAGTAGTCATATTGTGAAAGACTATATTCTCTATATCCTGCCCCCCTCATTTATTCTATGTTTTCCTTTGACCCTGTCTCTTTTCAAAAGTGTTAGCGTCTGACTGCCCCCTACCCCAATCTGTCCTCTCTTCTATCATTCCCCCTTTCATCCCCTTCCCCCCTACTTTCCTGTAGGGTAAGATACCCAATTGAGTGTGTATGTTATTCCTTCCTCAACCAAAATCCAATGAGAGTAACTGGCATTCCCTTTCACCTTCCTGTCCTTCCCCTCCATTATAACAGCTTTCTCTTGCCTCTTTTGTGTGAGATAATTTACTCTGTTCTATCTCTCCCTTTGTCCTTCTCCCAATATATTCCTCTCTCACCTCTTAATTTTATTTTTTAGATATCCCTACATATTCAACTCACCCTGTGCCTTCTGTCTATGTATACATATACACACATACATACACACATATACATACATATATATTCCCTTCAACTATCCTAATACTGAGAAAAGTTTCATGAGTTAACGAATATCATCTTTCCATGTAGGAACGTGAACAGGTCAACTTTAATAAGTTCCTTAAGATTTCTCTTTCCAGTTTAACTTTTCATGCTTCTCTTGATTCTTGTATTTGAAAGTCAAATTTTCTGTTCAGCTCTGGTCCTTTCATCAAGAATGCTTGAAAGTCCTCTATTTCATTGAATATCCTTTTTCCCCTGAAGTATTATACTCAGTTTTGCTGGGTAGGTGATTCTTGGTTTTAATCCTAGTTCCTTTGACCTCAGAATATCATATTCCAAGCCCTTCAATCCTTTAATGTAGAAGCTGCTAAATCTGGTGTTATCCTGATTGTGTTTCCATAGTACTCAAATTGTTTCTTCCTGACAGCTTGTAATATTTTCTCCTTGACCTGAGAACTCTGGAATTTGACTATGGTATTCCCAGGAGCTTTCTTTTGGGGATCTTTTTCAAGAGGTGATCAGTGGATTATTTCAACTTCTATTTTACCCTCTGCTTCTAGAATATCAGAGCAGCTTTCCTTGATAATCTCTTGAAAGATCATGTTTAGGCTCTTTTTTCAATCATGGCTTTCAGGTAGTCCAATAATTTTTAAATTCTCTCTTCTGGATCTATTTTCCAGGTCAGTTGTTTTTCCAATGGGATATTTCAATATTTTTGTTCTTTTGGATCTGTTTTATACTATCTTTATTTCGCATAAAGTTATTAGCTTCCATTTGCTCCATTCTAATTTTGAAGGAATCGTTTTCTTCAGTGAACTTTTGGACTTTCTTTTCCATTTGGCCAGTTCTATTTTTTAAAGCATTCTTCTCCTCATTGACTTTTTGGGCCTCTTTGTCATTTGAATTAGTATATTTTTTTAAGGTGCTATTTTCTTCCGTATTTTTGGGGTCTCCTTAAGCAAGCTGTTGACTTGTTTTTCATGATTTTCATGCATCATTCTCATTTCTCTTCCCAATTTTTCCTCTGCCTCTCTTACTTGATTTTCAATATCCTTTTTGAGCTCCTCCATGACCTGCAACAAATTCATATTTTTCTTGGAGGTTTTTGATGCAGAAATTTTGACTTTGTTGTCTTCTGGTTCTATGTTTTGATCTTCTTTGTCACTAAAGAACTGATTTCTTTTCCTCTGCTCATTTTCCCAATCAATTACTTGAATTTTAAGCTCTTTGCCAAGGTAGAACTCTGCTTCCAGAGTAGAGAGTGCTGTGTCCTAAATTTTTGGGGTTTTATGCAGCTATTGTCAGAGCTACTTCTAGGCACATGCATCAGAACTGTGAGAAGGACTCCCTCTCCACAGCCACCACAAGCTCTGCCATGCCAGTGCTCTTCCTCACCCCAGGACTGCCATCCAAGGCTGTAACCCAGATCCAAGAAGGGCAAAGCAAGAGAATCCTGCCTCAACACCAGCAAAAAGATTCCTGCAATTGCCCTCTGGTCAATTGCTTGGTCCCCCCAACCTCTGTGTAACTGGAGCTCTGGAAGCAGTTGCTGTTGCTGCTGCTATTGTTGCCAATGCAGCCACTGCCACCTCCACCACTCTGGGGGCAGGGACTGGACCACAAACTTCTCTCACCCAGGTCCAACAGGGTTTCCTCACTGACCTTTTATTTTGTCTTTGGCATTGTGGGTTGAGAAGTGTGAAAACCTCCAAAGCTGCCAGTGATTCAGTCCCCTGAGATCTGCTCTGGCCTGGTCTGTGCTGCCAGCCTGTGCTGGCATGGCCCCTGCAGGACTGTGCTCTTCTCCCAGTTCAGTGCAATAGACCCTTCCTTTTAGCTTGCCAAGCTGTTTTCAGCTAGAGATATATTTTACTCTGTCATTTTGTGGGTTCCATAGCTCTAAAATTTGTGTAGATTCATTTTTTACAGGTATTGGAGGTGGTTCGAGGACATGCTCAAGCAAGTTCCTACTTTTACTCCACCATTTTGCACCCTTCTTTTTTAAAAAGTAAGATAACATCTTTTTAAAGTTTTTACTTATTTTTAATTTATGGAATAAAACAAATATTTCCATAGCATAATATAATAAAAAAAAAAGATGACTGTACATGAAATTGCAAATCTGTTATACACAATTTGCTATTCCTTTTGAATGAGACCTTAACATTAAAACCTTAATTGGAAGATTTATCTCATTCCTAGGTGTCAAGCAAATCATTGTCCTAACCTAGATCATGTTCCTAAAGAATCAGAATCTTAGAAGTCAGTTAGTTAGTCCAACCCTCTCACTTTATAGAAACTGAGATTCAGACAATTTAAAGGATCTGTTCTATGTTACACAAGCAGCAGAACCACAGTTGAACATCAAACCCTCTTATTACAGATCTAACACTCATTCCAATCAGTCATGTGGTTGCCATCGTTCGATGCCACCCAGGAAATGTTTTCATTTTTTTTTTATATTTATATATACTGAAGTATAATAATGTCCCAAAAAATCATTATCAGCACCATATCAGTTCCTCCATCTTTAAATCCAAATAAATTGTCTTTTTTCTGTGTCAGTATGATGAGCTTTATAAGAATTTATTAGTTTGTATCTCTCCCTAATGAGATTTGTTACTTTATGTTACAATTAGTATTCCTTACTCCTAAGTCTTTTGGGTGAGTTTGACATTATTCTACAAGAAAATATGACTTGTCTCCTAAAGCCTAGCTGCACATTTGTTATACTTATAATTTTAGACACACACAAAAAATGGGTCTTTGCCACCTGTCATTTCAGCCTTTATTTTATAATTTGTAAATCATGGATCTTTCTATTTTCAGATCCTTTAGCCAAAAGTGAAGCACTTCAATTAGTTCTGCCAGTTCTTTGGGGAATGTTAAATATTGAAATCAGATAACCAGAAAACCCCCTCTTTTTCTGTTATAGAAACAATTTTCCTCCATCTGACATCCATAAAGCTAGGTGGCCACTTTGCACTTGAAGATCTCACTTTATAAAAAGTTAGACTTCTTTAGTGAGAACTGGGGATTCCTCAGCCCTCTTTGGTATGGAAGAGGAGAGGAGGATTGTTTTAGGTCTGTACTTTTAGTTACTGATATAGTCATTGCTTTAATTTTTTTTTTAAGTTTTATTGATGATTTTTTATCTTATACTATACATATTTCCAACAATACCTACCTAGCACCACCAAGTGAGCCCTACCCTGTAACAAAGTACAATAGTCCCTCATCATTGTTGTCTAGTTGTTTCAGTCGTGTCTGACACTTCGTGACTCCATTTGGGGTTTTCTTGACAAAGATACTGGAATGGTTTGCCATTTCCTTCTCCAGCTCATTTTACAGATGAGAAAACTGAGGCAAACAGGGATAAGTGACTTGCCCAGGGTCATGTAGTTATTAAGTGTCTGAGGCCAGATTTGAACTCAGAAAGATGAGTCTTCCTGATTTCAGCTCTATCTACTTGGCCACCCCTAGCTGCCTTTCTTCATCTCCTCTGTGGGTCTAAAACCAATCATTAGAAAGGCTCTCACTAATGGTAATTTCATTTTCCATCTGTTTTCACAGCAATGGATAAGGACCGCTCACTGTAATCTTTTGTAATGAAATGTGGGACCTGGGACATTTACCAAATTTCCCTTCCTGAGTACCTTTTTGAACAACCGGTGGCTTCTCATTTGGGGAGCTGTATGTCCTGACTTTCCCTCTGCACTAGTTTCTGCTCATTAAAGTGAATTTTAAAATAAAATTTTTATTTATAATCATTTTATTTTCCTCTAAGTTTCCACTAACTAAAAGGTGAAAACATTTTGTATTGCTAAGAAATGAATTGCTGAAGTCTGTTAGAGTACATGTTAATTCCCAGAAATCCAAACATTAGCTTACACAGGGAGGCAAAATGATGGAGTCTGGTTTTCAGTTTTCCAGCTGTAAAAAATATAAAAAGTTAACAAGTACTATAAGTCAAGGAGAGTAAAATAAGTTGCTGAAATTTCTCCCACCTGTTATAATGTTTTGTAGTGAGACCACATCAGGAGATTCATTATTTCCTCTGAGACATGGTTGTATGATGCTAAGTAGAACATTAGTCAGGATTTCTACATAAATTTTGATTCTAGAGTACATCTGAAATGCTAAATTTTATTGGGGATGCAAGGGATAGGGATTTGAATCATTCTTGCTTGAGTAAAGTACCTGGTGTCATAATGATATAGTATCAATAACATTCATCTAACATTTCAAGGTTGTCACTAAGCATTACTGGCAGGGGTGTGCTGAAATCAGCTGATCTTGCTTGAGTTGACTATGAAATTTCCAATGTAAACATTTAATCCACAAAAAACAGCAATGCTACAAATCAGGTCTTGCTTTATTTTGTTGTTGTTGTTGTTGATTTCTAGACTTAAGAACATGATAGAGAAAATAGTAATAAGACAGATTAAACCTAAAAGCATTTTATGGATATATTTTGTTTTCCAGAGAACTTATAGTTAAACACAGGCATTATCTCATTTCAGTTTTATAACACCTTGATAGAAGTAGTAGGAGCAGTGTCAGCAGTAGCAGTAGTAGCAACAGTAGTAGTAGTAGTACATTATTTACAGAAGATGAATCTGAAGTCCATGGAAGTTACATGACTTACACTTACTTACAACAG
Organism: Pseudochirops corinnae; assembly: GCA_028646515.1. Taxonomy (NCBI): domain Eukaryota; kingdom Metazoa; phylum Chordata; class Mammalia; order Diprotodontia; family Pseudocheiridae; genus Pseudochirops; species Pseudochirops corinnae. Next base: position 143,657,714 of record CM053587.1, on the reverse strand, counting down.
CTAATAAGTGTTGGAAATAGGATTTGAACCTAGGTGTTCCTGGTTCTAAGCCTAGCCTCCATCCATGCACTATTCCATACCACTTCTTATCATCCGCAGAGATATCAGGCAATAGAGAAACCAAGTGAAATGTCCCTGACATTTAAACAGCACAACTGAGAAGCGTTTGTGTTGACTGGTTTTTGTGTAACTTCCTAAATGCCATCACCAATTTAGGTCAACACAAATAGAGATGAAAAAAAAATTGCACCTGTATAAACACAGAACAAAAAGAGAAAGGTACGTAGATAACAACAAATCCTATTATCCTGTGACTCACTAACAAAGCTTCTAGTCTCCATATAGGTGTTTAATTTCCTCTTCGTGAATTACACGTATCAAAACCAGGGAGATAAAGCATCCAACATTACAAAAAGAAAAATTCCATTTGGTGCAGCTAGGTGGCGCGGTGAAAAGAGCACCAGCCCTGGAGTCAGGAGGACCTGATTTCAAATCCGGACTCAGACACTTAACACTTGCTAGCTGTGTGACATTGGGCAAGTCACTTAACCCCAATTGCCTTGACTTCCCTCCTCCAAAAAAAAAAAAAAGAGAGAAAGAAAAGTAAATTCCAGAAATCCAACCCCTGTTCCTAAAGGCAGCACATTTACTTGGTAGAAGAAAGGCCTCATACCAATCAACAGGCCTTTACTGAGGGCCTTAATGTGTCCAGTGTTCCTTATGTTATGGGGAAGGGGCCATCTCCACTCATATTGATCTGTATCTTGCCACTGGACCCAGATGGCTCTGGAGGAGAAAGTGAGGCTGGTGACTTTGCCCAGCCCTCCCTCACTACAACCTAATCACTTGCATGTCATGGCACCATCTTCCTGATGTCATGGTCCTCTTGGAGAATGAAAGACAAACAACAACCACAACATGTTAAGTCCTTTTCCACACAGGGGACATAAACATTGGGGGTCTTTTTCCCACAAGGAACTTATAATCTAGTCAGAGACTCAAGACATACACACCTGAAGTGACAGAATCAAGCAAGCAGAGAGTTTTAGAGTTCAGAGGGGCTTTAGAGGATATCTAGTCCAATCTATTCCAGAAAAAGAATTGCTCTACATATACCTGCTGAGTGCTCATCCAGCCTTTACTTGAATACCTCCAGCGATGGGGAGCTTACTTCCTCAGGAAAGAGTTCATCCTCTTGGATAGCTCTATCAGTGATGTGCTGCAAGCCAACTCAGAGCATTTATACCTTGAAAATATCAACTACTACAAATCAGGGTTTTATTTGTTGTTTTGCTTATTGTTTCAGTCTAGACTTAAGAAAGAGATAAAGAAAATATTTGACAATGCAGATTAATTTTAAGAGTGCCTCTTGTTTGTCTTATTTTTTCGGAGAACCAGAACATTTACCAGCATGCCCCTTTCTAATCCTTAGAAAGCTTTTCCTTCTGTCAACCCTAAACTTGCCTCATTGCAGCTTCTACCCATTTCTCTTTAACTCTGCCCTCTGGGAATAAATTGAACAAGTAATTTCTCTTCCAAATGATATCCCTTTAAATAGGCAGCTGTTGTGTTTTTCCTAAATCTATTCTCCAAGTTATACAGCACCAGTTCCTTCAATCTTCTCATGGGACATGAAGTTGAGATCCTTCCAGGGGTGGGGAACCTATGGCCTCAAGGCCACAGTGGCTTTCTAGGTCCTTAAGTCTGGCCTTTTGTCTGAGTCCAAGTTTTACAGAACAAATCCTTTTATTAAGGGGATTTGTTCTGTGAAGTTTGGATTCAGTCAAAGGCCACACTTGAAGACCTAGAGGGTCATATAGGACCTCAAGACCACAGATTTCCCCACCCCTGTCTTCCAGGTTACCCTTCTTTAAGCATTCTCCAGTCCTTCCTAAAATCTGAACTAAAAACTATATTCCACATGGTCTACCTAGGGCAGAATATTGTAAGACTATGAGTTCCTTATTCCTGGAAGTTATTCCTCTCTTAATATAGTACATATTTGCATTAGTTTTCTTGATTACCATACCAAACTGTTGATGTTCATTGAGATTACAGCCCACTAAAATCTCCCAATTTGTTTTTTCAAGATAGTCTTTAACCATGGCTCCCTCATCCCACATTTCTGAAGTGTGTTTAAATGTTAAGATTGGGTATTTATCCTTATTACATTTTTAAAATTTTATTTATTTTATTCTAAACTTAAGAAAATAAGCACTTCCATAACAGTAGAATTTTTTACATGATGATTTTTTAAAATTTTATTATACTTTGCATCATTCATTTCCACAAGATTTTGAGTTACATATTTTCTCCCCCTCTTTCCCCCACCCACCGCCCCAAAACAGCCATCCCAGTGTGT
>CM053587.1:143639102-143654852 GCA_028646515.1 Pseudochirops corinnae | reverse complement strand
GTAAATGATATGTTTGATTAAAGTAAGATTGTTAACCCATTTTGAGTTGCTTTCCTTTAGAAAAGCAGATCTAAGAACCTGTGCTAGTAGCCGCCCTAGGTATGCTAGGGTGCTTGCTGTTACAAGAAGGAAATGGCAAATCACTCCAGTATCTTTCCCAAGAAAATTCCAAAAGGGGTCACAAAGAGTTGGATACAACTGAAAAATGACTCAACAACAACAAAAAAGTAATAGGAAGCCCCTCAAGATTTTTAAGCATAGTGACATGACCAAAACTATCCACTAAAGCTAAGGTTTTATCTCATGTCTCATGGTTTGGCTTTTTTTATTGTATAGTTACTGGGTTTCACTGTAGTAATAGTGAGAAATGAGGTATAAGGGTAATGCAAAACAGCAGTTTGAAAGGCTCATAGGCTTAGAACTGGAAGAGGCTTTGGAGATGATCTTAACTCAACTCTCTCATTTGATAGATGAGAAAACTCTAGCCCAGAAAAAGTGATATATATACCTGGGGTCACTCAGCTAAGTTAGCATCTAATTTGAGAATTGAATTCATTCCAAAAAAAATTTTAAAGGAGAATTGAACCCAGGATATCCAGGTCCAAATGTGGAATTCCTTCCCATGCCTTGTTGTGAGAATATTCCTTGTCAAGGTAAAATATTTCTAGACTGGTGTCTTATCCAAGCCATAAATTAACCATAGGGTTCCTTGTTCATCCTTTTAATCAAAACTTAACAAAGTTATTTATTAGTGGATGTTGAAAATGTCCAAGTAACTGCACCAACACATATTATGCAGTTTGCATTATTAAGTTCTTATTACAGAGCTGGGGGGGAAAGGTGAACATATTACTGAGTAACTTGGCTTAACCTTAGCCAGAGACCTGATATCAGATTTATTCCTGCAGAGACAAGTCTTAATTACTTACTTATCTCTATCTTGCCAAGAAAGAAATAGGTAATTTTTTAACAGCAAAGAGTACAGGAAGAGTTTTAAAATGCTTTGAGAACCTCCAATAAATACTATTATAAAACTCAAGTTCCTATCCTGTATTTCATCTAAGTATCTAATTATATACACCAGGTTTTAGGTACAGATGAGACTAGTAACCACTAAAGTTCTTCTGACTCTAAGCTTCCATGATCTGTGTGTTGCTAAATTCAGTCTGCTCTGTTGATTAAGTAATTCAGTTCCCTCTAAGAATTATGGACTCAGGACTGAAAGCAACCTTAGAGGTACAGCTCCCTTATTTTAAAAGATAAGGAACCTGAGAGAGCATTAGTGTTTTCCTCTAGGTTGCACTGGTAGGCAATAACAGAGTCAGGACTCAAATCCAAGTCCTCTGATTCCAAATCCATTGTTCTTTCCATTCCACTCTCCTTTTTCATCCCCTGAGTAGACTAGTGTGGAACCTTGATTAAGACCTCAGGTAAATGGACAAATTAATTCAAGCTAGTCTCTTCCCCCAGGTCGGTATTAAACTTTTGAATCAATATCAGCTTTTATTTTTTTGCTTTTTTTTTTTTTGGAGGGGGAATGCAGAGCAATTAGGGTTAAGTGACTTGCCCAAGGACACATTGGTCACACTGCTAGTTTTGGGTTAAGTGTCTGAGGCGGAATTTGAACTCAGGTCCTCCTGACTCCAAGGCCAGCGCTCTATTCACTGTGACACATAGCCATGCCCTATATCAGCCCTTTTAGACCAGTTTCTGGGCTGTCATGGCCATCCATCCTCTTTTCCTGGCTGATCTATCCTTTCTTCTATACATTCCAGGATCATATCTAGTGCTGAGCTCATATGCACTAAAGTACCCACTGTTAAATTTTCTAGGGGTAGTGATTGTTCTCACCTTAATACCATTGGAGGTCAATGAATTCAGGAGACAGGCTAATAGATAAAGAGTTTAACTAAACTTAGCTGAAGGGCAGTTGCCAATAAAGGGCAAAACCTGAACCGAGGGAGATACTCACAGAGTCCTTTACAGCCTTAAGGCAAATAAAAGGCCAAAATGAAAGTTCAGTCAGTTTATGCAGTGAGATGGCTGGACAACTTTCATTATCTGGGAGGTTAAAATAATTGGAAAGGAATGTCAGGTAATTGGAAGTTGGGGGAAGGAAGATAGTTTGATCCTGTGGGATAAAACTTAAGCCTACTGAAGGCAGTTTGACAACGGGCAAATGTTTAGAGCCAAACAGAAGCTATTTAATGCTTTCCTCTGTACTAACTTAGCTCAGATCCTCATTGCCTCCTTCTAGAACTACTGCAATATCCTGATCATTGGTTTCCCCGCCTCCAGTCTCTATCCTCCCCAGATCCTAAATCCCCCCAATTCCTAAAGTCCATGTTCCAATGATTTCCAGTTACCTCTAGAATAAAATAATTACAAATACCTCCCCTTCATCCATTCCACGTTTCTGGCTTCTTGGTGTTCCTCATACAAGATATTTTATCCCCCACCTCCAAGCCTTTGCCCAGGTTTCCCCCATGCCCAGAAAGTACTCCCTCCTCAGTTCTGTATCTTAAGATTCCTTGACTTCTTTCAAAGCTCAAGTCTCAGGTCCTTCTAAGTGACACCTTTCCTGATTCCACCAACTTCAAGTGCCTCACCTATGACAAAATTACTTTCTATTTACTTTGTATTTTGTATTTCTATGTGAACCATGACCCACTCCAAAAAAAAAAGTAACCATATTGTGTCCCTCCAATGCATTTAGTCAATTTAATCAGATGAACTTTGTCTGAAAATCATAGTATTATAGATTTATAAGTGAAAGGCTCCTTAGAAAATATCTAGGATATCCTTCCTCCTTGTTTTATTGATGAGGAAACTGAGGCCTCAAGAGGTTTAGAGACCTGCCTAAGGATCCAAAAGTGACAAAGGGAAGATTTGAATTGAGGTCCTATGACTAGAACCAGCAGCATCCTTTCCATTGAATCACCTAAGCCTCACTTACTAGAGCTTAATATTTCCTTCATCTTCCTGAAGGACACTGACAACTAGAACAAATGTTAGCTTCTTAGAGGAAGCCTGAGGAAGAATAAATTCCTCCATTTATTACTTAGGCTAAGAATAATAGGTTTCCCTACACATAAGGCCTGTGTAATCACACTATTATTCAAAAGTATCAAAATAGGACTTACCAAATCCAACACCTTTGGGCCAATTGTGCCTTGAAAATGTAGGAAGAAATTGCGAAGATAAACTTGCTAACAAATCCCTGAAATGCAACACCATATTTGCAATGGGGGACAGGGGATGATGGGGGAAGGGCGGGGGATAGACGAGAGAAAGAGGGGAAAAAAATTTTAAAAAATAAAAATATAACCATAGCCAGGGGCCAGTCTAAATCCCCTACAATTTGCAGTGATCCTCTTTCCCAGAGGATTTTCTTAACTAACTTCTTCCTAATAAGGTTAAAAGATGTCAACGAAACAGGAATTAAGTTAATTATGCCTTTTTACAACACTGTGCCAGCAGAACAAATTTGCTTTACTCTCCTGACTTTGATGTTATAGTTATAACCCTTTGTTATTATTATTAGGAAAAGCTTTAGAAACCAGGTGGAAGATGGGTAAAGTTTCAACTGTGGGCTGTAAATCAGCAAGCCTCTTCTAGCTGGAAAATACTATGATTAGCAATGGCCATGTAAAGTGGCTATTAAAAGAGGATGTATGCTATCCCTTATATTTAATGTTTTGCCCTGAATGGATGTTATCTTACCCTGATGAGAATTGCTGCTGAAGATCTACTGGTAACTTCCAGCGAAAACACACAAATTTCAAGGGTAATAATGTTCTCTCATCCCTGCACCCTTAATCTTATGTAAATTAGCTTGGAGAAGCTGGTTTCTAATTTTCTTGTTTGGTGATAATTTATTTGTCATGTATATATGTGTATACAAACACTGAAAATTATTACAATGTAAAGTGACCAGGATTGGTGGTCCTTGAAGATTCTGCAACATGGCTCCCATTATAGGTCTCGTAGTTCCTTTGCTATAGAGTTCAAAGCAAATGCCAGAAAGGATCGTTTAGTCTCCCTAGAACAGCAGTTCTCAACCTGTGGGTCACAACCCCTTTGGGGTTTTTCACAGGGGTCACAGGGGTTGCCTAAAACCATGGGAAAACACCTATTTAACTCTATCCTCCAGGCGGGTCTGCCCACATGCATATACTCCCACATAGGAATATTAAAGGATCCGGTGGGTGTTAGGAAGGTTGAGAACCACTGCCCTAGAAGGAAGGGATCGCACTGAGGGATCATACCATGCTTATTATCTTAGTGATAAGCAAAGTGGGGGAAGAGGCCTAAGGCTCCTGGGGTCAGCCTCCTGAATTCTGCCCCAGGACATTCTCCAATAGGTTGGATCTTCTCTTTAGTCTGCTAGGAAATGAGAGAGGCTATGGGCTGTGTAATGGGGGGGGGAGAGGAAGACTTGGACATGGATTGGGGAAGAGCTAAATAAGTCATACAAGAATGTAATAGAATATTACCGTAACACAATTTTTATTATTAATACAGAGGAGCAAGGGAAGACTCAAATAAACTGATGCAAAGCTAAGTAATCAGAGCCAAGAAAACAATACACACAATGATTTTTGTTATTGTTGTTCAATTGTGCCTGACTCTTTGTGACCCCATTTTGGATTTTCTTGGCAGAGATACAGGAGTAGTTTGCCATTTCCTCCTCCAAGTCATTTTACAGATGAAGAAACTGAGATAAATGAAGTTAAGTGACTTACCCAAAGTCACACAGCTGATACCAGATTTGAACTCAGGTAGATGAGTCTTCCTAACACCAAGCCAGACTCTGTATCCTCTGCACCATCTAGCCACCCAATGCACAATAATTAGAATAGTGTAAATGGAAAGAATAGCCAGTACAAAACCAAAGAAAACAAATGTTGCAAAATTACAAAGAACAGGGTTTGCCCCAAAGAAGAGACATTGAGAAGATTCCTCTGCAGAGGTGGGAGAGAGGAAAATCACAAGTGTGGAACCTTACATATATTGTCAGATTTTTTTTCAATATATTGATGTATTTAATATATTGATTGCATTCCTTTTTTGCTTAAAAAAAAATTTTTTTATAAGGGATAACTCTCTGGGATGGGGACAGAGGAGAAAGAAGTGGAATTTAGAAAATATAAACATGAAAGATGCAATAAAAATTTGTTTTAAAAAAATAAGTAAGAGAGTAAAGGGCCGGATTTAATGTCAGAGGAGATGCATGCATTCAGATACAAGCTTTGCCACTTGATCCCTAGGTGACTTTAAGTAATTCATTTCACTTTTCTGGTCTTCAGTTTTTTAAACTTATAAAATAAAGGAAGTGGACCAAGATGACCTCAAAAGTTCTCTCTGGCTCTAAATCTATGATCTTGATTCTGAAAACAGGGGTGATGATTTGAGGTGTTGAAGGTATATCATGGAGATGGTTTCACCTCTTTGCAAAATGGTAACGTTAGCTGCAGCTTTTATGGGAGAGACACCAAAATCTCCTCCCCACAAAAGTCAATTTCCATGTTACCTTCCATGGTAACCACTATATCCAAACCTCTCCTTGTCCTAGGATTCAACTGTCCCCAAAGAACTCTGAGAGATACTTCATCCCCCCACTACAAAAGCACTTCTGACAGCCCTTTCTTACCACTAATTCCTTTCTCACTTCCTCAGCCATCTCTCACAATGTATCTTACCCAATAATTTTAGTTACACCTCTGCTTCTAAGAAAAAATATTATATTCTTTAAAAGGATAGTAGTGACAAAAAAGGGGGAGTCAACATAGGTTACAGTTGAACAGTAGATGAGACAGGCCCTATAATCTACGATTCCTCACTAATTAATATACCTTATTTCCCTGTATTGTGTTGAATGACCTAAGTAAAATTCCAGCCTCCTATGTGTGAAGAATCTACCTGTGCAGAATTCCACTGGATACAGGAACCTGCCCTGGTGTCTCTGGGAAGACACTGAAGAAAGAAGGGTTACTAGTTCAAGAACCTTACAATCTAAAGAAGTCACACAGTTTGTGCCCCAGTTTCTACGTAGTTCTGTACCTAATTAAATTCAATTCAAGAAATATTTATCTAGTGCCTACCTCTATACAAAAGGGTAGAGAGAAAAAGAAAGAGGGGACAGAGGAGGAGGGAGACAAAAAAGTCAGAGAAATGAAACAATCCTTGTCCCCAAGGATTTTCCGATCTAGTCACAGCTTGTTACAGAAGTCAAAGCCTGAATGAATAGAAAAAAGTCTGGATTTAGAACTGGGTGACATGTATTATTCAAGTCAGTCACTTCCTGACTGTAATCAAAGACAAACTGCTTAACTCCCCAAAGCTTCTTTTTATTCCTCTGTAAAGTGGGAGACAATAATATTTATACTACCTACATACCTGACAGGATATTGTGAAGAAACTATTTTGTAAACTGTGAAGTATTATGTCAGTGTGAGTTATAGACAGTTTTTGGGTCTAAACTTGTGATTTCCTCATGGGGAATTCCTTCCACCAGTGCAGACTGGTACCTGCTTTACAATCTGCAGTCCTAGGGAGTCACCTAAATTATGATTAAGGTCATGAAGACATTACCCAAAGACCTTTTAGTACAAGTTAGAATATAAATCCATAAGGGAAGCCAAACAGTAGTTTGAGGGATTCCAAGAGAAGAAATACTTTTCAACAGAGGAGATCAAGAAAGACTTCATGGAAGGGATGATAACAGAGTTTGGCATTGAAGAAAGAAAAGGCTATGAATAAGTAGAAACATAGGATGAACCCTTTCTAGACAAAGGATATGGATGCCTTATACAAAAATGAGAGAGTGAAATAAGATAGGAAAAGAGTGAACAGTACAATTTATTTGGAAGTTAAAATGTTTGCAAGTAAGGAGTATTAAATGAGGCCAAAAGGATATGAAAAAATTAGATAATAAACAGCCTTCAGTTCCAGACTAAAGAGTTTGTATTTTATTTGAAAGTCAGTGAGGAGCCAATGAAAGTATAGGACTAGAGAGTAATGTTGTTAGTCCAATGGCCTAAGGAGATTACTCTGCCAATGATATGAGATGGATTGGGGAAGAAAGAAATACGAGGTAGGAAAACTAGTTATGGAGCTATTACAGTAATGAGGGCCTGAAATAGGATGGAGTCAGTCGAAAGGAAAGGAGCAATGGATATCAGCCATTCTGAGGACATAGAATCAAGAGGACTGAGTAGCTGATTAGATGTTGGATGTTGGATTGAAAGGTGTCTAAATTATGAGCCTTGGTTACTAAAAGAATGGAGATACAATCAATGGAAAATACCTGCTCACAAACCTATTTAGCATATTGTGTAGTGATTCCAAAGAAGATGATTACAGATTCTTTACAATCTTTATTATCCCCAATACCTAAGATCTCTATAGATCTACAGACTCTGCCTTTTTTCCCCATCATCTCTCTCACAAAAGAATCCAGTAAAACTTTTAACCACTAAACTTAGCAGATGGCCAAATTTGTACCAGATGGAGAATGTTATACTTTTCACCTAAATTACTCAGATAGCTTAGGCAAAAGTGTTTTGAATTTTCTCTTTTTAACTTCAATTATCTACATTGTTTTTGCAGTTCACTTAACCTCTGGGTCCCTTTAAATCAATCAGTAGGCTGGATTTCTTGAGCACTATCTATTCTTCCAAACACTAAAATTCCACATCTGCTAACCCATGACTTTAATCTGCTTCTGGAAACTCAGCCATCAATGGAATGGAGTGGCAACTGTAGCACAGTATATTATGAAGCTAGGCAATTCACTCAGCCACTCTGGGTTTGTTTCCTTTGCTATAAAATAGGGCTGATGATGTCTGTTGTACTGACCTCACAGTTTTTTGACATTCAAATAAGATCATGTAAGCAAAGTACTCATAAACTTCAAGTTTGCCAACTCAGTACAATGTAAGCTCCTAAAAGACAAAAAACCCTCTCACATTTGTATTTATATATCCAACACAATACCTGGCCAATGGTAAAGAAATGCTTATTGGTTTATTAAAGGGAAAATATGATATGTTTCTTTAAATCCCACCAGCTGTGTGTGTTCCCAGCTGTTATTGATAATGGAATATGATGATGATGATGATGATGATGATGATGATGATGATGATGATGATTGTGAGTTAACATTGTATAGTGGATAGAGAGTTGGCTTCAGCATCAAGTAAATTTGAACCTAATTCCCACTTCCTGCTCATACTGGCCATGTAACCCCAACCAAGTGAGTTAACCATTTAAGCACATCAGGCAACACTCTCACACTATAAAATTGTAAAGCAATTATTGGTAAAGATCCTTTGCTTTAGCAATGGGAGGAATGGGAGTTCCCTACACTTATAAAGTCACAGGTCCAGCCTAAAATAATAATTATAATGATAATAACTGACATTTATATGTAAGGGACAGAAAAGGTTGAGCTTAGGGGCTGGTGTTGGGGATGATAAGGTTATGCAGGACATTCAGTGGAGAGCCCTAGGCAACCAAGAACCCCCTTGAGAGTCCTAGGTACTGGTGCTCAAAGGGGAGGGGAAATTTAAGAAAAACTTTGCCTACTTCTGAATTTTCACACCTGAAAGGTTATATACTTGGTCCAACACATACCTGAAAGAATTTCCCCTCTACAGCTAGTGGTTGTCCAGACCTCAGTTGAAGACTTTGAAAAAGGGGCACTCCATAGATAGTTCATTCCACCTTGGGGTAGTTTTAATTTTTTTCCCACTTGATAATATTTTATTTTTACCAGTTACATGTAAAGATAGTTTTAAACATTCATTTTTGTAAGATTTTGAGTTCAAAATTTTTCTACCTCCCCCTTTTCCCTTCCCTTTCTTGGAGAAGACAATCTGATAAAGGTTATACATGTACAATCATGTTGAATATATTTCTACATTTGTCATGTTGTGAGAGAAGAATCAGAACAAAAGGGAAAAACCACAAGAAAGAAAAAACAAAAAAGTCAAAATAGTATGCTTCAATCTGTATTCAGACTCCATAGTTCTTACTCTGGATACGATTAGCATTTTCCATCATAAATCTTTTGGAATTGTTTTGTCATTGTATTGCTGAGAAGAGCTAAGTCTACCATAGTTGATCATCACACAATGTTGCTGATACTGTGTATGATGTTCTCCTAGTTCTGCTCACTTCACTCAGCATCAGTTTATGTATGTTAAGTCTTTCCAGGTTTTTCTGAAATCAGCTTGCTCATTATTTCTTATAGCACAATAGTATTTCACTGCATTCATGTACCACAACTTCTAATTATGAATTGATAGGAATCCCCTAAACTCCCAATCTTTGCCACCACAAAAAGAGCTGCTATAAGTATTTCCATTTGAGTCCTTTTTCCTTTTTTATGATCTCTTCAAGATACAGACCTATAAAGGTATTGTTGGATCAAAAGTTTATGTACAGTTTTATAGCCCTTTGGGCATAGTTGCAAATTACTCTCCAGAATGACTGAATCAGTTCACAACTCCACCAGCAATGCATTAATATTCCAATTTCCTCATATCCTCTCTAACATTTATCATTTTCCTTTTCTGTCATATTAGCCAATCTTACAGATGTGAAGTATACCTCAGAGTTATTTTAATCTAATCAATAGATATTTAGAGCATTTTTCATGTCACTATAGATAACTTTAATTTCATCAGAAAACTGCCTGTTCATATCCTTTGGCCATTTATCAATTGAAGAATGACTTGGATTCTTATAAATTTGACTCAGTTCTCTATATATTTGAGAAATGAGGCCTTTATCAGAGACACTTGCTGTAAAGATTGTTTTCCATCTTTCTGCTTTCCTTCTAGTCTTGGTTGCATTGATTTTGTTTGTCCAAGAGGTAGTTTTATTTTTTAAGGCCAGCTCTGAGTCATGTTCCACAAACCGATTGTAATATTTTCTGCCAAGTATCAAATTGTTCCCATCAGCTGAAGTGCTTAGTAATGAAATCATTAATTATAAGGAAAAAGAGCTAACTGCAGGTAATAGAATCTAGATTTCCTTTTTTTTTTTTTTAAGCCAGCACAGGGCTACAATTTAAGTAAAAGAAGCAAATCAGCTTAGCAATGTCACTGAGAATTTTATTCCCTTCAGGCAAATGTAAAAAAAATGTAAAAGCTGCACACTCCCCTACATTTCTATACGGTTACACAGGAGTCATGAATCTAACAGGTGGCCAAGTCTAGGAGCTAGTAGAGTCCATAGAAAGTTAGCTTTTTTCATTCATGAGTTTTACATTATTGTATTTCCTTTCATTCAAAAAAATGCACTGTATCTCTTCTCCAATCCATTGAAGTAATGGCAAAGAAGATGAAATGTTTGGTGCAGCCCTCCTTGAAACATTGAATAAAAAGTAGTATATTTTTAATGCTAGCCACCCTCATGGAAAAGAATAGTCTAAAGGACTGTCTCTAGGATAGATTTTTTACTTTCCTGACCAGTAGTAGCCTTTGTTTATTATATTGTTGTCCTACCAAAGATTCTCATTGCACCTGACCAGTAGTAGACTTTGTTTATTACATTGTTGTCCTACCAAAGATTCTCATCGCACCATTCCACTCTACCACTACCCTCAAACAATTTATATCTCTCTTTAAAACTTGGTTAAGACTTGCCTTCTCTAAAAAGCCATCTCTGGGGTGGTTAGATGGCACAGTTAATAGAGCACCGGCCCTGGAATCAGGAAGACCTGAGTTCAAATCTGGCCTCAGACACTTGACACACTTACTAGCTATGTGACTTTGGGCAAGCCATTTAACCCCAATTGCCCTCCAAAAAGCAAAAATAAAAATAATAAAATAAAAAGCCATCTCTGACTAACCCTGTCCCAATGACCATTCTCATTTTCCATTTTCTATATGCTGACTCCACTGGATATGATTGTTGCTGTATCCTCTTCTACTTGCCCCTGTGCTACCTATAATTGCCCCCTGGCTATCTCCTTTGTCACTAGATCGTCAAAGACAGGGACCAAGTCTTCAATTTCCTATGTAGTAGAAAATTTGTTAGTAGAGACAGTGCTGTACACCCAGTAGATACTCATATCATGTTGATGGATACATAAATGACCTCATTTAGGAGAGTAAGCAAATAGAACAGTTCTCAAATGGCAGATAAACTCGGAAAAAGCAAATCAGTTGTGGAATCAGGGTTTTGTTATTATAGATATTGCTTTTGCTTTTCAACCCCAATACATTTCTCATTCAGATCAGAACTGACATATATGTTAGATTTCTGAACATCTGCCTATGTTGACAGCAAAGGGGAAACAATTAGCAAATCTGCTACCTGTGCTTTCTCATTTATTTCTATCATTAAAGCTGGTTATAATAAAACATTACAACACCATTTGTTGTAATGTGATTATTAGAGTAGAAAAAATACTGGATTGGGAGTCCAGGGAACTAGACTCTAGTCCTGGACCAGAGGGTTCAATTAGACACATTAAGGCTAGCTAACAAATTCCACTGCCAGAAATCAAGCACATTTGTTCACCATGCCAGGCTTTAGCATCTATACCCAATAGAATATGAAAAGTGATTTGTGGAGCCCAGTCATACTCTAGCTGATTGTTAAATTTGCAGTGTAAATTACCTCAGAAATTGGCAAATGCTACAAATTTGAGCTTAATTTGTTGTTTGACTGATTGTCTAGACTTAAGGAAGTGACGGAGAAAATAATGCAGATTAAATTCAAAGGAGTGTCAATAGTACATTTCTAGGAGTGGACAGTGGAAAGCCAATTGTTAAAAGTTTACCAGCACACTCCGGTCATTTATCTGAATGAATGACAAAGAAAATCTGAGATTACCTCAGTAACATCTACTGATCTAATTAGAGTAATTATTATGCATAGAAGCTGCCTGAACACTCCTTAAAGTGACTTCCCTAAAGCCCATAAATGATTGATAATGTTGAGAGATCTGATAGTTTATGCTATCAAATTTCACTATCAGTAAAGAATCCACTAAAGAAAAATAAACAGGGGCGGCTAGGTGGCACAGTGAATAGAGCACCAACCCTGGAGTCAGGAAGACCTGAGTTCAAATTCGGCCTCAGACACTTACTATTAAAAAAAAACCAAAAACCTAGCCGTGTGACCTTGGGCAAGTCACTTAACCCCAATTGCCCTACCTTCCCCCCTCCAAAAAGAAAAGAAAAGAAAAATAAACATCAGCCTATATCCTGACAGAATTATGCCAAATTCAGATTTAGTAGAATCCATATTAATAAGAAGGGGGTGTGTGAGTGTGTGTGTGTGTGTGTGTGTGTGTGTGTGTGTGTGTGTACCACTTGAGTTCTTGCATATGTACATGAAAAAAAAAAATAGGACAATGGACAGCAAAACATTAAACCACAGGATTTTTGGCCAAATACTGTATTTGTCTCAATTGTGCATAGCACCCTATAAACTGACAGAATCCTCTTTTCCCCCCAAATAAAAGCTCATCATCATTAGTGTTCAATGATGTTAACAATGACCATCTGCTAAGAAGTTCTCCATCCACTGGAGTAGCACAAGATTACCTGTAGGTGTCTTCCACCTCTAAAATGTGACAGCATGCTTCAGGCTTAGAAAGAGTGGGAATTATAATAGCATTTTGCATGTCTAGCCAGTGGCACTGAATAAGGAGGAATTATTTCTTTCCAAAGCTCTGCCCAAACTCAGCTCTTAATTGCTTCAGTTAATTTCTGACCTCTGTTCCCATCAAATTACAAATTTAGGACAAGGGGACAGATAGCCCTGTTGAGGATGATTATAGAATCTGGGCTTACTTAAAGAATGAGTAATTCCATGAATTATGAAACCTTAGAGATAAATAAAGGAATGTCAGCTTGACCCTGATAACTATTTTACACATGAAAAATAGAATGTTAGTAACTGACACCTCTTAAGAAAATGGAGTTTCTTTGATGACTAGCCAGAGGAGACCTTCCCAAAATGTGAGACCATTATATCCTTAAAAATCTACCTTTTATCTCATTAGGGCAGGTCTCTTTTTCTTCAAAGGTTTCCTTTCTCTCTGCTCTTTACATCCATGGTCCTTTTCAGAAGCCATGTGAGTTGGCTTGAGTGCTTGTCATAGAGAAGGTGTAAATAATTTATTGCATCCATTAAGATCAACCTTTAAGGAATATAGTTCTTATGATGTGCCTGTATAAGAGAAGGGTTCATGCTAAGCCAATGACTAGATATTGTTGATGGGCAGCTGTTTCAATGAAAATGGAGAAGTCTTACCATGGTGTTTACAAACATAAAGTGGAGAAATAGAAAATATGGTTAAAGTACTGGGATTTCTACAAATAGTATAGCAGTAGATCCTCCTTTTTCCCCTTGGCACCAAATGCATCATCTTCTCCTTGAGTAGGTTAACTAACCAACCATCTGAGGTTTGTTTCTTCAAAAAGACTTGCAGTGAAATAGGAATTGCTGTATTATCAGGTTTGGTTAGGAGGTTGCTTAATTAAATGGCAAGAAGGGAAAAGGACAGGTGTGGGAATCTGAAAGATTGCTATATTTATAATTCTCATGATTTTTCCTTAAAACTTTCAACTCTTTCTATATGGTCGATACATGTAATGAAAGTGAGGACTGAAAAGGTATAAATATATGTTGGAAAGAGGCTGATAGCTTAAAAACTAAGATTCACAGATAGTATGACTTTTAAAAAAGAATTCACCTTGTGGAACAGTACGACTGTTAAAATAGATTAGCATCAGAATCTTTTGATATATAACACGACAGACCACTACTGCTTGTTCAAAATTAACATGCTGGAAATCAGAAACAGTGAAAGGGAACGAGCCCATCATTTGATGTGAGATTTGGGGTTCAAGTCCTAATTCTACCACTTTCAGCTAGGGGATTACAGTGGATTAAAGGCTGGACCTGGAATCAAGAAGACTTGCATTCAAATCCAACCTCAGACACTTACTAGCTATGTGACCCTGAGCAAAACACTTAACCTCTGTCTGCCTCAGTTTCCTCATCTGTAAAATGTAGATAATAATAGCATCCACCTCTCAGAGATGCTGTGAGGATAAAATGAGATAATATTTGTAAAGTGCTTTGCAAACCTTAAAGTTCTATATAAATTATATATATAAATATATATATATAGTCTTGGGCAGGTCACTTCAAGTTCTTGAGCTTCATTTTTTCCATTGGTAAAAAAAGGATCAATGATAATTACATTCCCCATGTCATAGGATTGTTGTGAAGCTGAAATGGGATAATAGCTGAAAGTGCTTTATAATAACCCTTTCTCTCTCCTTCTGCCTCCCCCCACCTCTCTCTCCCTCCCTCTCTTCTCTCTCTTTCATTTCTGTTTACATATATACACAGATACACACACATTTATTTATTTAGTCTAGAATTGTGATTCTGTCAGTATAGGAAACTTTGAGGTTGCAAACTCCCTCTACTAATCTACATTTGACAGAAATTAAGTGCCTCGCTCATGGATACACACCCAATGCTTGTCAGTGTCAAGGATCCCACATGGTTCTTCTTGATTCCAAGACTACCCCCTATCCACTGTACCACCCTATGTCTATAAAGTGCTATACACGTTAGCTATGTTGTTTGACTGAATTGTGACCCAAACTCAAGCCTCTTACAATTAGTTTTTAATGAATGGCACTGCTTATTAGATGACCAATAGATTACCAAAGCTTCACAGAGCAAGTTATATAGAATGAGAAACTAGAAGCATTTCTGCTTCAGTTACATGTATACTGTAACCATTCTGATTTAACACCTGATTTAACCTGCCATTGACTCCTTCTGAATAATATTACAATATAGGCAGACACAGGATTCTCATGATGCTAAAATACCTTCCTTCCTGGAACATTTTGACATGCCACATTAAACACATGGGGGAAAACACTTTCAGATGATTTTTGTGCCATTGTTGTGGTTTGTCTGAGCACTGTTGCCCCACCACACAGGACCTAGCAACATGTGGCTTTGAGGCAGCAGGTTTCCCACCCCTGATTCCAGTTCAAGCTCCTTATTTTATAGATGAGAAAGCTGAGGCCCAGGAAGAGGTAATGTAACCTACCCAAGATCATATGACCATTTATTGATACAGTCAAGACTAGAACCCAGATCTGGTCCACTATTTGTTAAATTAGTCTGATTTACTCAAAGTAATTGCAAGAGAATTATGGAAAGAATTAGAATTCCAATAAAAGAAATTGTATTCACTGAAGCATTAACTTTCACTCAAGTTTAGGAGTATTAGGCCATTTATTCAATTATAGTTCTCTCTGGCTCTGAATGTTTCTCCAGTGCTAGACATTACACTATCTGCTCTAGTAATACCTAACTAATACATAGTACAGGGCCCCAGCTGTGAAGCATTTCTCTTGGTACAAGAAGTTGGTTAGCCTCAGATACAGATATCTAACAAGCTTACAGAAAATAGGTCTTTTATTTATGCCTCTGTAATACTGACTTGTAGACCTGGCCAGAGAATTTCAAGTGGTTACTTGAGGTGAAGAACGTACCTTGCTTAAGGGGAAGTTACTGGGATAGGTCTGGGATATGAAAAGAGGCTGTTGGTTTTTTTTTTTTTAATTTTTTTTTTATTTACTCATTTACTTTTAATTTACAAGATTCAGTTCCACAATCACTTGAATTTCATATTTTCTCCCCTCCCTTCCCCCCCTCCATGGTGGCGTGCAATCATGTATAGGATCTGCA
>CM053587.1:143580146-143638602 GCA_028646515.1 Pseudochirops corinnae | reverse complement strand
TGATCACTGGGAAAAGAAAAAAAAAAAAAGCAAAACCAGACATGAAAGAGAACAATAATGAGTTTTGCTTCAGTCTCCATTTAAACTATAGTCTTTCTATATCTTTCTCTGAGTTTAGGTATCTCCTTCCATCTTGAGGCTTGTAGATGTGTCTTTAGCTGTGCATTGTTGAGGATAGTCCAGTTTATCAAGGTTGGTCATCATATGTATGATGTGTCTGTGATTGTGTACAGGTTTTGCCTGGTTCTGTTCTTCTCACTTAACATCAGTCCGTATAAGCCGAAAAGAGGCTGTTGTTGCTTCAAACATCACATGGCATCAGTAGTCACTTGGCTCCATTCATCTATCATGTCCATGGCACTCAGTAATAGGACAGGTATCCTGGCCATGAACTGTTGTTCTCTCCATAGAAAAGATGTACATAGGAAGTAATCAGCTCATATCTAAGGTAAGTTGTTAGAAAAACAGACTCAAAGTAGATCATAAACTATCCATCCTGTGACAGAGGTCCCATTTCAAACACTATTTCTTTAGTGTTGAATGATAAATAACATCCACCCTGTCATTTCACTCCATGGTTATGATAGACGGATGGCCATATGTGGCAACTATATTCAGAGATGACTTTCTTATTAACTGCTACATGTCTAACTTATAAGGATGTCATGAGGATGAAAGTGAAAAGGTCTGTAACCTGCAGAACTTAGAAGAAATGATCCACATCAATATAAAGCAGTATCATTATTAATATCATTTCTCCATGAAATAATAGGTGATTTCATCATTCTTTTGGAAGCATCTCTGGCCAGTAGATAATTTCAAAATCTGAGTAACCTTATCACTAAAGCAGGGATTTAATCTGGGTTCCTTGAATTTGACAAGTAGGTAGATAGAATAGATAGGAAAAAAAATTATATATATCTAAAGATAGGTAGATAGACAGACAGGCAGGCAGGCAGATAGACAGATAGATAGATAAACTGCATTTTTTTTTTTTTTTGCTTTTTGGAGGGGAGAAGGCAGGGCAATTGTGGTTAAGTGACTTTCCCAAGGTTACACAACTAGTAAGTGTTAAGTGTCTGAGGCCGCATCTGAACTCAGATCCCCCTGACTCCAGGGTCAGTGCTCTATTCTCTGCGCTACCTAGCTGCCCCTAAACTGTATTTCTACGTAATCCTACATAGTTTATGCATTTAAAAACATTCAGAGAGGGGATTCATAGATTTCACTAGTCTGCCAAATGCATCTGTGACATAGAAGATAGATTAAGAACTCCTATATTATAGCATTTCCTCCCTACCTGAGCTGTTAATATGAATACATTCTTAATTAACATATTTGCCTTAGTTCCAGCCACTCTTTTAAAAAAAATGAGTTGAATAGAAATAGTTGGTAGGAACTTCTACCATAAATGGAGTGGCCGAACCAGAGAAAGAAGAGTATTCTGCTCCATTCAGGGACCTGATCTGGGTACACTGACCCAAGAAAGCAAAAATATGAACTCAGAAGTATTTGTACTCAGCCATGGTTCTCAATGGAGCTTCCACTAGTGTTCTCAGAGGCCAGAGTGATTTTTCCTCCCCCCAAAATCTGCAGTGCTCTATCTCCAGAGATACTTTTTGATCTATGGATCCATTCCTTGTGCCTCTCTTTTCTTTTCCATCATGAACCCACCTATTGATCAATGCAAATCTATTTTGACCCACCTATTCCTTTAGGTTGCTGTTATTCCTTTTTTCTTCTGGAATATTCCTTCCCACAGATTTCCCATAGGAAAAAAAAGAAAAAAACAACATGGATTTCTACTTCTTTCTTTTCCTTATAGCCTTTGAAATAAATGTACAGATCTCTTGCAAAAAACCAGCAGTTTAAAAGGGAAAACAAAAAGGGTAAGTGATAAAGCTGAAAGATCTTAAAAACCTCTAGGTTTGGTTGATGTTCAGTCATTTTAGTCTTCTCTGATTCTTTGTGACTTCACTTTTTCTTGGCAAAGATACGGAATGGTTTGTCATTTCCTTCTCCAGATCATTTTACAGTTTAGGAAGCTAAGGCAAACAGGGTTAAGTGATTTACCCAGGGTCACACAGCTAATAAGTGTCTAAGGCCAAATTAAAACTCAGGTCTTCCTGAGTCCAGGCTAGGAGCTCTATCCATTGTAACACCTAGCTGGTTTTTGTTGAAATATAAATCCAACAAACTGGACTAGCCCCCTTTGACTGACTATTCTTTGGTTCTTTTCTCTGGAGTCAGCCATCTCATGAAGGAATCAAAGATACAATTAAGGAAGCCTTTAAAAAACATTGAACTCTTCTCCTAATGTGACCAAAATCTAACCACTGATTGGGCTGATAGGATTTATGGAGATACCACTCTCAGTTCCCAATTTTCCCAAAATCCTGAGCTCTTGATTGATGGTAGATAAAACTCTTCAGGTTTCTAGTCTAAAACAGGTTTGCCTTGATCAAACTGTTGAGTCTGCTAGGATGCTCGATACCTTCCACAATTTGTTCCTTCCACTTTCCTACAAGTATGGGACTACTGTTAAAAGAAAGTACTTGCCTGTCTAGCCTCAAAGATTCCTTCCTTGAGCTTCGGACCATCTTATTTCTTTGTTTTTAATTGAAAAAAAATACTTTATTCTGATCTCAGAGTTCATCAGTTCTTTCTCTGCATATAGATAGCATTTTTCATCATTAGTCCTCAGAAATAGTTGTTACATCAGTGAGAGTAGCTAACTCTTTCACAGTTGATCGTCATACAATATTGCTATTACCATGTACAATGTTCTGGTTCTGTTTGCTTTTTATTTGCACAAGTTCATATAAGCTTTCTCAGGATTTTTTAGTTTCAGATCACCTTGAGTATCAGTTCATTTCAATACACTTTTTAAGTACCAACTGCATACAAAACACTGTGTAAGACAATAAGAGAAATATAGTTTATATAACATATAAATTTGCATAAACCTGCTTTCATAGAACTTATGGTCTGTTTTAGGAGGATACAACATGCATACATGTCACCCTGATGTGACTCCATGTTGGCTACTCCCAGAGCTATCTGTCTCAGTACATAGCTCATAGGCCCCCATTTCCATGGAATGTTCAACATGAAACTGAAACTTGTGACAAAAGGGTAACTGGGGATATACCAAGGCTTGCCTCCATGAACCTTGGAAAGCCTGTGACTGAAATCTCAGCCTGTTCTCTCCCCAAATGGGAAGAACAAGAGAAATTTTGCTGGTAGTGATTCTATCATAGATTTGCAAGAATGCTGAGGTCTGGTATGATGAGCCCCAGGATCACTACTAGTACCACAAGGAATGAGAGAGATAAGAGCTGAGATAGGACGTAGGGTTGAAGGGGGCCACCTCCAAGGAAGAATAAGGAAGGATATCTCAGCACTACCCTACTACTTTCACTGTCCCATTCAGAAGTAAAATGAAAAAAGACTGTAGTTGATTGATGAGGAGTCAAGTACATAATGGCAGAGTAACTTACCCTATTTCTCAAATGCTAATGAAAAAGAATAAAACTCCTACCTTGCTTTTTTTATTGAAATGTATATACATGATGGCAGCCATACAACTGGCAGACTAAAGAATTCTTAAGATTTTTTAAATCTCCTTTGCAGGAGAGTTCAGTGTTTTAGATTACATTCACAGACCATTTGGACAGCTAGGTGACACAAAGAAAGACTCATCTTTCTGAGTTCAAATTTGACCTCAGACACTCACTATCAGTGTGACCCTGGGCAAGTCTAACTTAACCCTGTTTATCTCAGTAAAATAAATGGCAAGCCACTTTAGTATCTTTGCTGAGAAAACTCCAAATGGGATTTAGTTGAATATGACTAAAAAACAACTGAACAACAATACAAAGATCATTTTAAGTGGGTCAGAGTTCTAAAACTTCCAGAACTATTAATCATTCCTCTCAGTGTGGTCACTTTCCATTGCATTCATTATGTGCTGAAGTGAAAAGAAACCGAAACTGCTTTCAAGGCCCTTAGTTCATAGTGTAGTTCTATAGTGTTACTGGCTCAGCTTACAAGAATGGTGCCTCAAAGCCCAAGAACAAGGTGTCCAACTGCAAAGAAAGATCTAACCCCATCTGTCAAGATTCCAGGGCCTGTTGGATCAGTGAAGCCATAAACATTTGCCAGCTACAATAGAGAACATCTCAGGGAAATCATTTTATGGTGCATTTTGTGAAAATTGTTCCTTTTGGCAGCTTCTACTCATAAATTGGCATCTCAGCAATGCAACTGTGATTGCAATAAACTGACATCCACAGTAGAAAGGGTATTGACTGTCTTTCTCAGACAAATAACATCATCCAAAAAAAGCCCTACATCAGATGTTTCCAAAGTAGCCTTTCCAGCGCTGTCACTTTGGCCCATTTCTCTCTTGGGGCCAGAAGAACTTCCTATTCAGATTTAATCTGTTCATATAACACAAAACTTTTGTGTATGAAGTGAGAAGGGGACAGAGAGGGATGAGAAAGGACTGAATTGTTATTTAAATGGATAATCTGTTTTAACATTTGTTTGTTTGTTTGTTGTTGTTTTTTAATAGGGGACAAGGGACCTTGCTTTTAGATCCAGTTTATAACTTTTTTCTTTATTTTTTCTTTAAGAAAGCTATTGTGACCATAGAAGGTTAACACTTGGGGTCTGTTGGTTGGTTAAAAGAGCTATTAGACTGACTACCGAACTGAAAATCTACAGAGCCATTGTACTGCCCTCATTACTGTATGCCTGTGAAACCTGGGCTGTATACAAGTGTCATGCCAGGAAACTGAATCATTTACATTTGAATTGTCTTAGTGATGAGGTGCAGGCTCTAGACTCTGGGAGCCCCCTTGAGCTCTCCTTGAATCTTCCCACAGAAGGCATTTGCCTGAGGTCATGGGCCTTAAATTGTGGCTCTGCCCAAGTCTTTAGCCCTCCTTTGTTCCGACAGTTTCCCATCCTTGATGCTCCTGTTCCCACCCTTGAACTGGCCTGGCCCGTGGTTGTCTTTGGTCTCTAGGTAGCCTCCAGCAACTTCCCACCCTTATCACTTATTACTGGAGTCTGACCACATCTGATTCCTCCTGAAGATCTTCCCCAAACTCCTCCTCTATACCACCCCTAGATTTCCCCTACAACCTTCCTGGATATAAGATCCCATCTTCCCTCCATGTAGTGTGAGAGCACCATAGAATGACATAGCCTAGACTTATTCTGTGACAGATTTACTCTGTCATAGACTCACTCTGTCCTGCTTGCCCAATGCAAGCATCACAGATTGATACCTAGGCTCCTTAAGAGTCTACCCAATGTGACGAACTTTTAACAAACTTTTAATGAACTTTCAATAAACTTTTCTTTGGCTTAGAGAACACTTGAGTCGAATTCGGCAGGATCCGGCATGTTGGTATTTTGGGGTCTCGAGCAGCCCTAACCCTCTTTATGGGTAACCTCTTTCATTAGGAAGATTCTGAAGATCACCTAGCAGGATAATGTACCAAATACTGAGGTCCTTTCTCAAACTAAACTGCCAAGAATTCAAACTCTACTGCAGAGAACACAACTCTGATGGGCTACCCACGTTATTCAAATGCCAAATGTACACTTGCCTAAAAGATTATTTTCGGTAAACTCAGACTGGGCAAACATTCACATAGTGGTCAGAAAAAGCAATACGAGGACACTCTCAAGGTCTCTTTTACGAATTTTGGAATTGATTGTTTAACATGGGAGACACTGGCACAAGACCACCCAGCATGGTGTTCCCTCATCACAGAAGGTGAGCAAAGTGGAATTGAAGTAGCTCAAAAGAAACACAAAATACACAAATTTAGAGAATCCACCTTTTGTGCCCAACCTGTGGTAGAGCATTCTGAGTTTGTATTGGTCTGATCAGCCACAGTCGGACACATTGAAATGGACTCTGGCATAGTGATGTCATTTTGGTCCTCTTCCAGAACTAGGGAAAACAACCACCCAAACTTATCTTATTAACTCAATTAAGCACTAGTGATAACAGAAAGAGGCAAATGGATAGTCCTGGCCTTCAAAGAGCTCACCATCTACTGAGAAAGACAATTAATGACTATGTGCAAACAAATTATATATGCAGGATAAAGAGGAAACAATTAAGAGAAGGAAGGCACTGGAAAGAAGAGGGGTTGGGAAAGGCTTCCTATGGAAGATGGGATTTTAGTTAAAGGAAGCCAGGAAAGCTAGCAGCCAAAGATGAAGAGGAAGAGCATTCCAGGCATAAGGAACAATGAGAGAAACTGCCCAGAGCTGAGAGATGCACTGTTTTGTTAATGGAACAGGCAGGAGGCCAATGTCACTAAACTGAAAAGTACATATGTAGTAGGAAGTTAAGTGTAAAAAGACTAAAGACTGGAAAGTTAGGAAAGGGCTAGATTATGATAGGCTTTGAGTGCCAAACAAAGGATTTTGCATTTTATCCTTGAGGCAATAGGGAACCCCCTGAAGTTTTCTGAGTAGAGGGTGATGTGATCAGACCTGGGCTTTAGGAAAAGGACTTTGGTGGCTGAATGAAGTATGGTTTGGAGTGGGAAAAAACTTCAGGCAGTCAGACCCACCAACAGGCAACAGTCCAGGAATGAGGGAGTGAGGACCTGCACCAGAATGGTGGCAGTATCATAGGTGAGAAAGGGGCTATTTGAGAGAGAAGCAAAGTAGAAATCAACAGGCCTTAACAACAGCTTGGATATAGAGAATGAGAGATAGTGAGGAATCCAGGACATTTTCTAGATTGTGAACATAAAAGACTAGGAAGGTGTGTTATTCTCAATAGTACTATGGAAAGTAGGAGATGGGAGGGGAAAGGAGGAAGATAACTAACTGAAACCCAAACTGTCCTCATTATAGTTCCTCCTAATGTAGAGCACTTGCATCCTCTGGAAAAGGTGGGATCTGCATGACTAGAGTTTATCACTAGGGGCTTAACTTTCCCTTTTTCTAGTTCTTGACCAAAAAGACCCTCAGAATAAATGGTGTTTAGTAGACTTTTCCTCCTTCCTCAATTATCTAATTCTCCTTCTTTCAGAACTGATGATTTGGGGCTTTCTATGAGTTCATTGACACTGTCTACTTCTACTCACTGAATTTACCCTGACTGCGTGTTTGTAAATTATGTTTCAAGTTTGTCTGCCCGCCTCCCCCACCACCACCAATCCTATCTTTCCACCCAAGGTTACAAGGAATATATATTTATATCAGCCATGATTCTCAAGATTATCAAGCTTAGTCTCCCTCAGGGCATCATTACTTCTAGGATGGTACCATGTGACTTATTCTGAGGAGACTTTGGTGGTCTGGGAGTTGACCCAATGGTAAAAAGCCAGTAGGTGGTTACCGGCTGCTCCTGCCCACACATTTTTGTTCCTTAAACCCTGGTCAGCATTATAAGAAAGGATGGCCAAATCAGGAAAGCATAATTTTATTTTCTCTTTCTGTCCGACAAAGGGATGGGGAGTGAGGTAATAACACAGATCCTGGGCCAGATGCAATGCAGTGCAGATGGCTTCCCTTCCCAACCTGGCATTCAGAAAGAGGGAATTCCAAACTTCTGCCACTTGTAATCTGAGAGGATAGGATTATTAGGAGAATAGCTCAATTCAGTCTGAAAAGAGTTCATTCTTCCTTTTATTCTGCTCCAGAGTTGCCTCAAAACTTGACCCTGAAGGAAATAAGAATTTACAGGCCATCAATTTAAAATTTCCCTTAGTATTTAGAAATATTATTCCACATATGCCTTGTTTTGAAATGAAGGTCAGGCTTTGATATACAAAAGGTGACATGAGACAAATATAACTTACTATTTTATTTTTGGAAAGCAGTAAAAGGCTCGTGTGGACTTACCCTATTGCTCTGCTCTCATTTCTCTATTAAAAATGACTCAGGGTTATTTCCCTATCAATCAGCTATAAGGCTTTCTTTGCCTTGCTAGATTTTTCCTTAAAAAAAAAAAACGTAGAGTATAAAACTAGCTAAAAAATCATCATCATCGTGACCAGAACCTCTTTGTTAAATATGTGTGACAAATAATGGGTATTGTACAAAATTACCTGCAAAGATACAAAAATTCATGTGATCCTGGGTTTCTTACTACTGAGACATGACACGACATGTTACACTGGCCTCGGATCAACATGATGACTGGAATTTAATATCCTATCCTCCTTATTGGATGTCAGTGAGTCATACTTTTAACCAGATTCACAGATTAAAGCTTCTGGATTGGCTGTCAGTGAGTCAGATTCCCACCCAGTCCTATCTTTAGCACCTCATCTAGCTGAGTGAAAATAGCAGCTATAGATTAAAAAAATCGGGGGCCAGATATTTGGAACCCTGACCTTAAGTATTCCCAGCCCTAGGGCTCTTGGAGCTTACCCTCTAAAAGTGATTGTTATCAGCACAGACAAAGAAAAAGGCTGAAGAATGCTAGATGGCACAATGGAGAGAATTCTGTGTCCTGGTCCTGGAGTCAGGAAGACCTGATTTCAAATCTGACCTCAGACACTTATTAGCTGTGTGACTCTGGCCAGGCCACTTAACCCTGTTTGCCTTGGTTTCTTCATCTGTAAAATAAGCTGAAGAAAGGAATGGCAAACCACTCTAGTACCTTTGCCAAGAAAACGCCAAATGGGGTCATGAAGAGTAGGACACTACTGAACAGCAATGAGGATATTTGGTCAAACAATGAACAGGTGCAAGAAGTAAATGAGTAACTGGAGTATTTATTTACAAGGATTTTGCCCGAGCCAAACAATGGTGTCTCTTGACCATCTGTAGCTATCTTAATATGTCAGAGAGGCCAGCACCACCACAGTAGCAAAAATAGGAAGTGGAGTTTGGAGATCTGGCCACCATCTGGGGCCCCAGAGACATAGGCCAAAAGGCCTGGCACTAGGGGCCTGATTCTCACTCCATCCACTTTGTGCCAGAAAGACCCTCAGAACAAATGATATTTAGTAGCGTGTTCCTCCTCTCTCAGTTATTTACACAACTGACAACTGACTGCATTTATGAGTTCACGGATGCTACCAACTAGCACCCACTGCTTTGGCTTATGCCAACATCCCTCCATCCAGGCTTATGAACATTTTACTATATGATAAAGTGACTCCTTGGAGTTTTTGATACTGTTTACCATGCCTTCCTCCTCAACTTTCTCTCCTTTCTTGACTTTTGTGACACAGCTTTCTCCTGTTCCTCTTTCTATCTATTTGACTATTTTTCTATCTCCTTTACTAAATCATCATATATCTCCTTCCCCCTTAGCATTCATATTTCTTAGAGCTCGATCTTGAGCCTTTTTTTCCTCTCTATTTGTACTTTGTTTGACCTCTCAGCAGCAAGTGTGGATTTAAGTATAATGTCTTCATAAATGGTTCATATGGATTATGTGTGAATAAACTGTATCAGATTGCTTACCATCTCAGGGAAGGGAGAGGGGAAGGAAGGAGGTAAGGATAGGATTTGGAACTCAAAACTCTTTTTTAATGTTAAACATTATTTTAACAAGCAATTGGGGAAAAAATAAAATATTAAAACAAGTGATTCATATATACATATATATGCGTGTGTATACACATGTATGTATGTGTGTATTTATGCATGTATACAAACATATACATGTACATGATATGGATATAGACATAGAAAGAGATATTGTATCAGCAAACACCTTAGCATACCCAGGGTGGCTGCTAGCACAGATTCTTAGATCTTCTTTTCTAAAGGAAAACAATTCAAAATGGGTTAACAATCTTACTTTAATCAATCAAACAAATGTCATTTACCTAGTTCAGAGGAAAAAGTCAACACCCTGAACTTCAGAGAATACAAACACAAGTTACAAACACAAGTTACAAGCAAAGAAACAGATCAGCAGATGGGCTTCCAACCATCTGGCCATTAACATCCATACCTATCCAGTTACCAGAGAGGGAAGCACCAACATCTGGGTTTTTCAAAGCCGGGGGGGCTCAATGGCTTCCCAGAGTCTCATCTGGCCAAATCACACAACTCTTCTCAAAGTGAGCCCCAAAGCAAAAACTCACATCGGTATATATATATATATATATATATATATATATATATATATGGCCTTCTCCTGTCACAGCCCTCCTGACCCACTGCCCAATCACAAAGTAATAAGGCCTGGGCATTCCTGAAGAACAAGACTCCCTCCACAGGCTCCATGTGACTACATTCAGCCTAATAGGGGGCAGAGTATACTTTCAAACCAGGGAAGGTTCTCAGAGCCACTTAAGCCTATCAAACGGCCTAGGGGCGGGGAAGATCTTCAGATTCCCATAACAGATATACATATATATCTCTATATATCTAAATCCATATATCTATCTCTTTATATATGTGTGTGTAAATACATATATGTGTGTATACATATATATATACATACACACATTATATATATGTATGTGTATGTGTATGTGTATGTGTGTGTATATATCTATATACATATATATGTATATATATATATATGTATATAAAATCACCCTAATATCTCTCCTCTTCTCCAGTCATGCATCCTCAACTGCCTGTAGGAAAGGTCCTTCTGGATATCCCATAGGCATCTCAAACTCAACATTCCCAAAATGGAATTCAGCTTCACATTCTCCCACCAAACCCACCCCTTATCAATTCAGTTGCCAAGTCATGCCAAGTCTACCTCTGACCACAGAACTCAAATCTCTCTGCTTCTCCCTGCTCACCAAGCCACCACGCTTTTCACCATATCTATTTTCCTTACTTGTCTCCCTACTGCTAGTCTCCCCCTTCCTATAGATCCTGTTGAACAATCAAAACCATCTCCCTAGATCTCAGTAGACAGTGTTCTAAAAGTATTTCTAGTCTCAAACAAGATGGAGCAAACATCAGAACTCTGGGAAGCTTTTCCTCATATTAAGCCTAAATATGCTGCTTTACAACTTCTACCAGTTCTAGCCTCTGAAGTCAAACTATACAAATCTGATTCCTCTCCCACAAGACAACCTTTCTCACACTTGAAGGCATTTATCATGTCTCTCCTGAGCCTCTACTGATCCTCATATATATGTCATGGCCTTAAGGACCTCTACTCTGATCAACCCCCTCAGGATGCTCTCCAGTTTATCAATGTCCTTTCTAAAATTCAGTGCCAAGAAATGAATATAATATTCCTGACATGATCTGAGGGCAGAGTACAGAGTGACTGAGTTAGAGCTTGAAGCCATGCCTCTCTTAATACAATCCATGATCAATCACGTGAATTTTTTTGGCTGTTGAATCTACCAGTCTGAACATTTCATTGATAGCAGGGTTATCTTCATACACAGAGAAATAACAGCCATTCTCTTTTTGCAGTCTGACTAAACTGTAATCCATAGTTGGGATGCAAGTCTCTTAATTAAACCTTCATTCAAAGGCTAGACAGTGAAAGAAAAAAAACCTGAAGCCAGGTGAGACTGTAATCAAGAGAAAAGGAATTAACTTTTTTAATCTCTTTTTTTCCTCTGCCCTATTCCAAATATGCATCCATTCTTGCTCTCGCATTCTCCAATCCTCACCTTAACCAGTGGAAAAAATAGTAACTTTAGGTCGCAAAAGGAAGAATGCTGTATTAATACAATATTTTAAACTCTTCTTACTCATGCATGGAAGGGAAAGAAGACAGAGAGACTATAGACTCTTAAGAGAGGACAGAATCTTGCAGTCACTTCTCAAGAAGTTGTAGCGAAACAGCTGAAGTGTTTTCTTCTGAGCTACTCACATACTGGTTACCCTACTTTTAGGTTACCCCCATGAAGGCTTTGCTCACTCACTCTCACCCTCAGCAGCAGCCAAAGAAAAGCCACTGTGAAAGCCACTTGGAACTTCCCTGTCACTGAAAGGCCATTAAATTTTTATGTAATGAAAAGTACTTTTTTCCAAAAATAAAACCCAGAGTTATCATTTCAGTAAGTGGGGGGGTGGGGGTGAGAGAGGGATGTACAGTTCTTTTTTTTTTATAACAGAGTAGAGTAGATCTGTATCTTCAGATTTCTAAACCCTTTGTTGGTAATTCTGCAGTTTTCTCTTCTTTAGAGAAGAGACAATGAGAAGCTGAGGGCTACTAGGTGGGGCAGTGGACAGAGTGTTGGGCCTGGAATCGGGAAGACTTATCTTTCTGAGTTCAAATATGGCCTCAGACACTTAGTTGCTATGTGACCCTGGGCAAGTCATTTAATCTTATTTGCCTCAGTGGGTCACCTATAAAATGAACTGGAGAAGGAAATGGCAAACCCCTCCAGTATCTTTGCAAGAAAACTCCAAAAAAAGGATCATGAAGAGTCAGTCACAACTGAGACAACTCAGCCACAGAGTCTGAGCTTTCATTTTATGGGTGCCTCTAAAAAAAATAAGTGTTACTCCCAAATCTACCTCCACTTCACTTCACATCAGCATAGTAATTATTATACTTTTGCTGCAACTGATTGAGTATCATATGCATATGGCATTATTCTCCTTCTCTGGGCCTCTTTTATAAGCTCTTTACTATACTCGGAATCATCATAGTTAGGAGTCATACATAGGCTGCCCCCTGTTACCACTCCCAGTTACTTCCTCATCCCTATCCAAGTCACCCTTCTCTTTCCTATATTCGGATAAGACCAAGTCCTTCCATTTCATTAAGCCTGTGGAGTCTGTTCAGTTACTGAAAGGCTGCCCTTCATATCAGAGCTCTTCCTCACATTCTCCTTCTATCTTCTCATAACCACAGTATAGCTTTACACTTAGAGTTAGAAGGGACCTTAAATATTATTGAGTATTTATTTTACAGATAAGGAAACTGAGTCCTTGAATGGTGTCGAACTCAAATAAAAATGGATCTCCTAGTCTCATACTGACTTGGAAAACCACAAATTGACATCATCTATGTTATGTTGTATTATTTATTTTGGTACAAGTTTGTCAATTACATTTTAATGTGGTTTTGGCAGCATCCAAGAGCTTTGGAGTTTTATGGGTTTCTCAAGTTTGACACCTTTGCTCTAGATATTCGTTGTTTGTTACCATGAGGTGCTACTTCTCTTTAAAACATAAAAATGGATATCTCTTTATTAAAATAGTAACATTTAAAGAGACACTATATTAAAAATGATTATTAAAGATGATTGTTATTCAGTCACATCCAACTCTTTATAAGACCCCATTGGAGGTTTTCTTGGCAAAGATACTGGAGGCTGACCATTTCCTTCTCCAGATCATTTTGCAGATTAGGAAACTGATGCAAACAAAGTTAAGTGACTTGCCCAGAGTCACACAGCTAATAAATGTCTAACACCACATTTGAACTTAGACCTTCCTGACTCTAATACCAGAATTCTATCTACCTAGCTGCCCATTAAAGATTATTACTTTAAGACAAACTTTCTTTTAAAACCACAACAGTCTAAGAACACAGATTTAGAGCTTAGGAAGCAACACCAGAATCCATTGAATCCAACCCCTTTATTCTTACTGTTGAAGAAACTGTAGTCAAGAGAAGTTATGTGACTTGCTCAAGATGGAAATAGCACAACAGCCCCTTCCTAGCTGAGATCTTAGTTTTCTCTTTGTTGTCATCATTCCTGGTCCTTCTATGCTTTTTAACTATAGAGAAAGAATTCCACCAAACAGGTGGCATTTGTCACTGAACATTTGCCCTCAAACAATCAAACTCTGCATTCTTGCTATAAAATAAAAACAAAACTCCACGGCCAGCTTTTCTCTTAACCCAGTCTTTGTCTCAATCTGCCTTATTCTCAACCACTAGTCACAGAGAAACTGCCATTAAGGAAGAGACATAATTCTTGCATCTGCCTCTGTAACTTCCCTTTTTAAAAATCCCTTCTTCCTTTCTCCCTGTGAGTAGATAAGCCATACTAGAAGCTAAACATTTCATTTCTCTTCTTGGAAAGAATAAATAGACCATCTCTTCTCAATCAGGAAAAAAATATTTTCCAACATAATATTATTTTCCACCTCAGGAGATCAGTCCCCATTCATTCATTCTCTTATTTGTTTATACCATACCAGAGTTAATTATTAACCCTGGTTAGATGATATCTCTTAGCAATCCCTCAACACCTGGCTTCTTTGCAAGCTACCTCAGAAAGATTTAAGTGACTGTATCTCTTACAAATGAACAAAATCAACAAAAATTTTAAAAGGAAAAATCTAATCTCATTATGGCCACATACAGCATTAACTAAGCATTACCATCAACAACCCAGGGTTACTAAGGTAGTTTAAAATCATTGACCAGAATTGGAAGGGACAGCTAAGTGACACCGTGGATAGGGTGCCAGTCCTGAAGTCAGAAAGACTTCTTCCTCAGCTCAAATCTGGTCTTAGGTACTTACAAGTTGTGTGACCTTGAGCAAGTCACTTAACCCTGTTTACCTCAATTTCCTCATCTGCAAAATGAGTTGGAGAGGAAGCGGCAAACCACTCCAGTGTCTTTGCCTAGAAAATCCCAAACGGGGTCATGAAGAGTCAGACATGACTGAAATGACTGAAGAACAACAATGGCATTGGAAGGAGAAAACCAAATAATCTGATATTCAAAATTAAGGTCACACTAAACAGATGCTCAACTTCAGCTTTCCAGAAACAGTACATGTTCTACTAGCAACAAATACTAGGGCTAAGGGCATGCACAGTGTGCCAAGAAGATTTATTGTCCTTTCCACAGAAGGAGATGTTTTCCACTTATGGCTGAATTAGGTTAGATGGAGGGAATTATGGAGGATACTCTAACCAGACGTATTTCTGTGACAGTTCATTGAGCTATCAAGTGAAAGAGCCCATTTAGATTCTGAGTATGGGCCTAATTAGAAAATTATACAGATTAAAAGTACCTTCTACTTACCCAGAAATGGCCCAACCACCTAATTTAAGAGCAACTGTTGTTGACACCTTTTTTGGTCTACCGTAGATGGAGCCTGAGTTGTATGTTATGGGACTATCCTGAGAGTATGAACAGGGTGGCATCATTCTGAAGACTGAGCCATACCTAAAGATCTGTATGAATGGGGGGCTAGGGTCCAGTTGAACCTGCTCAATAAGAGTGATCCAGAGAAAAAAATAGGAAACCAGAGCCAAAGAATCAATACTAAGAGACATCTGTCATGGTAGAGTTCATGATCATGTATAGCTCTGCCAGTGATACATCTTACATGCCCAGCTTAATGTATAAAGGGTGTTATTTGCTTGTTTGTCTATTTTTATTATTTTGTGGCTGGATACCCCTATCTTGACTAGGCTAGACGTCCGGCAGTCACTCAAAGCCAATCCCACTACTGATTGGAATGAAAGCCCTAACCTACTCCATTTTGTACCTGAGCCTATTTGATCCTCCTTAGACATCCTGGTGCCCTATCTCCCACTCCCAAGAGATCACCATATTGTACTTGACTTACTGTGAACACCCCATTAACTTTAAGCCTACTGCAGCTGGTGATTCACAAGTAAAATCACTCCACCAGCCCCAGCCTCTCCTGAAGCAAGAATCACAGACCTGTGCGTGACACCTGGCCCGGCCATTATTACGTGCATGTGCTGCCCTCACCCACAGTCATCTCTGCCAGTCTTTTATAGCTGTACCAGTGATGGGACCTGGAAACAGCCTACGTAACTTTCCACATCTACAGATGTACCAGTAACAAAATAAATCAAGCAGTTATTTTAAGTGACTAGTATGAAATCCTGGAGGATATTTATTTAAATAATCATTGAAAGAAAGGGAACTTCCAAAATACATGTTGGGGACAGCTGTACCCCATCACATAGGTGGGTTATGTTAACAGAAATGATTGGTTTTACTGTGTGCTGTGACTCTCTCTAGGTCCATGGAGTGTGTGTGTGTGTGTGTGTGTGTGTGTGTGTGTGTGTGTGTGTGTGTGTCCCCAGAGGAATAAAAAGAAAAGCCTTAGCGTGGGATATGACCCTAACAGAACATATAATATTGCCAAGATTCCCTCTGCTTCTAATAAAAGTCTGGGTTAGACACCCTTTAGGCTTTGCAAAGCCCAGACTACCTAAACTGGTGTGTAGTAAAGTGGATAAAGCACTGGGCCCAAGGTCAGGAAGACTTGAGTTCAAATATGACCTCAGATATTTAATTAGTTTTGTTAGTTGCATGACCTTGGTCAAGTCACTTAACTTCTGTCTACCTCAGTTTCTTCAACTGTAAAATGTGATAGTATTTGGGCCTTTCTATTCCAAATTTTCTGTGAGTATCATATAAAGTAAGTTTTCATAAAGTACTCAGCACAGTGCCTGGTGTATATAAGACATGTAATTTCCTTTCTTCTCCTCACTCTTCCTTACAGTGGATAACCCTCTGTTTGCCTTTTTCTTTCTTTTACATCCTGCCCCACCCTTCCACCAACTTAACATAGTGCCTGGGACATAGCATTTCATGCATGTCTTATCTATCTCTCCCCATAAAGAGGCTGGGAAATATGTACAGAATTATTATGGAATCAATCACGGTGATAAAAGTGGAAAAAGTAGAAGAAATGGTGAGTGACGAATCTAGGGACCTTGATTCTGGTTTTACTTCATCCATTAGTTGTGGAACCTTGAGCAAGTCACTTTACTTCTACAAACTTCAGTTTCCTTATCTGTAAAATGGGAGAATTGGAATAAGTAATTTCTATGACAATTTCCAGCTACAAACTACTGTACCATTATTTTATGTTGTTAATTAATGAGTCATGTATATAAACATGAGTTACTATTATCATTACTATCAAGACGCAGTATATAATCCAACTGCTGATGCTTCTCAGCAGAAGTGAGCATAAGCCGTTCTCAACCTTTCATAATTATTTTATTTAGAAGAAATAGCAAAAGCCATATAGGAAAATAATTAGAGTATAAGAAGTACATGGAGAACTCATTTCATTGAGCAGACTTAAAATGAATTAGAAATGTATTTTCACCATCTGCTGCTGTTACTGCTCTTATGAAATTTGGGGATTTACAAATTACAGTTTGCCTAACACTAAATCTGAGACTAGAAAAATCTACTGCAGAATCTGTTACCCCAGGGATACTTTGTGGATTACTTTGTAAATCTTCCCAGCTCATAGAAACTGTACTGCCTAATGCTTCCTTAACATCTGAAAGGCATTATGGATGCATTTGAGGAGATACGGCTGTGACAATTATTGCTTGTCATGGGGCATCATACCAAATTTCATACTTCCAAAGTACTTTACAACTGTTAACAAGTTGCTTCTCCTAACATCCCTGGAAGGGAGGGAAAAAGTCTATAACAACACAGTCTTCATTTTACAGCTCAGAAGGCTTAGCTTCAATGATGCTAAGTGACTTATAAGCCCAGCAAGCCAACCTAAAGTAACAGTGAAAACTAAAGCTTCATTCTCTCCATCAGGAAATATGTGCAAAAGGGAGAGAAGGTGTGTGGTGCAGAGTTGGCCTGAGTCAGGAAGATCTGAATCAAAATCTATCTTTTTCACATATTAGTTGTATATTCCTGGGCCAATCATTTAATTTCTCAGTGCTCCCATTTGAATGTCTGATGAATATTAGCAGAAAAATCTTTCTTAATGAGAGTTCCTCATTCCAATGATATCATAGGTTCAACAAAAAGAGGAGAGGGGAGGGGAGAACAGAGAAGGGGAAGGAAGAGGAAGGAAGAGGAGAGGAAGGGAGAGAAGAGGAGGGGAGGGGAGAGTAAGGAGAGGGAGGAGAAAGAGCCAGGGAGGACTCACTGGCCTTGCACATTAACAGAGTAGGCAAGTACTTAAATATCATTTGAAAGCAACAGAAAGGCTTCCCTGACCCTGAACATTTCCCCTGAAACTTGATAATTCATGGAGAGTCATAACTTTAGGTTAATAAATTAGCCTCTTATAATGCAAATAACCCTTGGGAGAGGTTTTTTTGAAAAAAATTATTCTGGCTTTCAGTCATGCACAAAATTAATTTAATCAAACCACATCTGAAGTATTCTGTTTGGTTTTAGGTGATATATTTTAGGAAGGACACTAGTAAGCTGGAAAGCTCTTAGAAGAGGACTGCCAAATCCCTTGAAGGAAGTCAGGGTGTTTAGCCTAAAGAAAAGAAGACTCAGGGGAAAGAGCATCTGTCTTCAAGTATTTATTTGAAAGGCTTCTGTTTGAAAGAGATGGGACTGGTTCTCTTTGGCCCAGGAGAGCCCTAGGATGAACTTCTGAAGAAGCATATTTAGAAATATGCAGAAGTGAAAGGGGTTACCTCAGATAGTGGGCTCTCCCTTATTGTGTGAATTCAGGCAAAGATTGGATCACCACCTGTCAGGTTGTTGTAATCAGGGATGCTTTTTCAAGTATGGGTTGAACTAGATATCTTCTATTCACTTCCCAATTCTGAGATAGTCTAATAATCAAATGCATTCTTTGAAGGGATGGGATTGTTGATAAAATGAGATTGTGAAACTGTTAATCTTGGCATATAGGAAACTGGATAGAATAGACCTGGGTTGGCTTTACCACAATGGAGGAATCTGAGCACAAGGGCACTGGGAACCTGCAATTTAAGGACAAGGAATACAAATTTCCTTTAGAGGATGTAAAAGAAAATTTTACCCAAAGATCTGCAATCAAGCAGAATTTAAGGCTGGAAGAGACTTTAAAGATGATCCAGTCCAATCACTATTCTACCACTCACCCCCATTTGTAGATGAAGAAACTAAGGCTCAAAAGAGATTATTAATGTACCCAATGTCACATATCTAGTAAATGACAAAACTGGGATTATAGCTCAGTTCCTCAGATTCCAAATCCAGTCTTTTCCTGATACTTCACACTGCCTTTCCAGCTCCTTAGTAACCATGTATGTGAGCAACACAAAGTGTGAAAAACATGGCTACTTCTAAAACTTGACTTTAGTCATTAATTACAGTCTTATAGTATGACCTGGTTGCATAAAGGGACAGTCTGATGATGAAAAACATCTGAAATCAAATCCTACTTTTGATACTGGCCTGTGACCAGAGGCAAATCATTTAGTCTCACAATACCCAAAGCCTTGTAGGAGTGAGGAACCTGCAGCCTCAAGGCCACAGGTGGCCTTCTAGGTCCTTGAGTGCTGCCTTTTGACTGAGTCCAAGTTTTACAGAACAAATCCTTTTATTTAGGGGATTTGTTCTGTGAAGTTTGGATTCAGTCAAAGGGCTGCACTTGAGGATCTTAAGGGCCACATGTGATCTCAAGGCCGCAGGTTCCCCACCCCTGCAAGTCTTTAAGATTTAAAGTGACACTAGGGTTGCTGATCTGCACTAGTGGAGGAATTAAACAGTACCTTACAATGACAAAATCACCCCATCTAGAACAACAAAAAGCTTCCCTTATCCTCTAAGCAAAGTTATTAACTTACAAAATGGGCTCATAGCCTCCAGATCAGTGTTAACACACAGTGAGTTGACAATATTAATTGACATTTGCATGATGCTTTAAGGTTTGCAAAGTAAACCCAACCCTGAAAGGGGGGCAATACTAGAAACAACCAATTTTGCAGACTGTCAGTAATTTACTACTACTAATAATATTTCTCATATTACTTATGTTTATTATGCATTTATGAGCAAATGTAAATATTATAAATATATAATTTCTTATAAACCTTTACATAGCACTTACTATGAGCCAGACACTGAGCTGAGTGCTTTACATTTGTCATTTCTCTTGATCCTCACAACAACCCAGGGAAACAGGTGCTCTTATTATCCCCATTTTACAGATGAGGAAGCTAAAGCAAAAGAGGCTAAATCAGGGCTTACTGTGTGCCAGGCACAGTGCTAAACACTGGGAATACCAATACATACATTTAGAAAGACAGCTCCTGCCTTCAAGGAGTTTACATTCCAACACGGGTGTCAGAGACAAAAGATACCTGGGGATGAGGACCTGGTAGAGAAAGTCTGAGAGCCACCAGGAGAAGAATGAATGTGGTTGGTCTTGCCTCTCTCCTTTAAATGGAGGGCCTGGGAGAAGCCATTCTAATGGAGGGAGAGGCTGTAGGGATATGGTATTGCCAATGTGTGAATTCCATAGCAGAAATGAGTTTCCAGGATGAAAAGGTTTCTGAAGCAAGAAAGGAAATCCAGAGTAGTGCCTGGAGAGGAATAAGCATATCTAGGATCACATGGAAGCACAGTGTCAAAGCCATGATCCAAACCCAGATACTATACTTTCACCACTCTACTACCCTGTCTCTGAGGGAGGTGTTCATTAACCATTTTCTTATATGACTCCTACTATTCCTTCTAAGAAAAGCAGCAATGAAAGATGGAGAGTGGCTTGTTTCCTCTGCTGAGAAGTAGCTTTGTATTCTCAGATGTGAGTTCAAATCTTGACTTTGTTCCTTGCCAAATGAGTGACTTTTGGAAAAGTCAATTAACTTGTCTAGGCTTCAGCTTCTTCATCTGTAGAATAAGTTGGACTAGATTAGGGCTGGATTAGGGGCAAATACAGCCTGCTGCATATTTCTGTATCATTTTGAGTTTAGTATGATTTTTAACAGGTCAATCCAAAACAGACTCTGGATTTGACCCTTGCAGACCTCTGAACTAAATTATCCATAAGATTCCTTTCTGCTTTAAATCTCATAATCCTTTGATTCCATGTGATCTCAATAGGGATCCACAATCCAAGTCTTTATAGCTGAGAAATAAGGGGTTTAATTTAGTAGCTGTTTTTAGTTTATGGCTATTTTGATTGTAAGGTACTCAGCATAATTTTCTAACAAAAGTTAAAGGAGAAACAAGAGAATTTATGTTGTGATTTGACTCTTCCTCCTTTTGTGAGTTCCTGAGAATGGTATGCTTTTCATGTAGTTATGTATATGTCTCCCAGCTCTAGGTAATTGTTGATGAATGGCAGTAGCCACATTGAAGTGGCTTTCGTCTTCCTTCCATGAAAAATTAGGTGACTCTGAGTTTAGAGAATAAGTTGAAAAGATAAACTAGTATCTAGCAAAGGCCTAGATAGCTTGAGAAAGAGATTCATTTTTGGTCAGAAGTATAATGGAACTACCCCCCAAAAAATTCTTAGACACTTAGTTGAAAGATATCCTATACAGAAAGCTCAGATGGACTAAGGAATAATGAAGGCCAAGGGAACTTAGTAAGAATTGAACTTTCAAGATAGATAGATAGATAGATAGATAGATAGATAGATGATAGATACACAAACCCATACATACATATACATATATGTGTGTGTGTATGCCTACACATATGTATAAGAACATATATACATATGTATGCATACATACATATTTTAATTATGATCCATTACTAATATTATTGTCCTGGCTAGAATCTTGAAGCTAGAAAGGACCTTCTAGATTATTTAGTACAATTCTTCTCATTTTATAAATGAAGAAATTGAGCTCCAGTGAAGATTAAATGACTCCCCCCAAAGTTACACAGCTTATACATTAGTAATTTTCATTCCTGGTAGGAAAAAAAGCAGCATCAGTTATAGAGAGAAGGAAGAAAGGAAGGAAGGAAGGAAGGAAGGAAGGAAGGAAGGAAGGAAGGAAGGAAGGAAAGAAAGAAAGAAAGAAAGAAAGAAAGAAAGAAAGAAAGAAAGAAGGAAAGAAAGAAAGAAAGAAAAGAAAGAAAGAAAAGAAAAGAAAAAGAAATGTCTGAGAATGGACAGCGGATAGAAAGGAGTTTTTTAAAGGTCAGAACCATGACTATGGTGAGTTGATCAGGGCTTTGTCCAGGGTTCTGATTTATTGAATGTGGTGAAATTTAATACTATTTTCAGTCTTCCAGCAGCATTTAAAAAATGACAATGCTTAGCACGTACTTAATTATAATAACTAATTAAAACAGGAAGCTATGAGATGGTATGTTGGAATAAACTCCTTCCTTACCCTACTCTACTCTCTATAAACTCTCGATCACTGGTTTCCTGGAAGTTTTATAATATTTGCTCCAAAGATGAGCCAAATCTGGTCCAGAAAGGCCTAGATTTGACTCTGTCAAGGCTATTGCCATAAGCCAATCACAAGTTTTTAGAAAGTTAACATCAAAGTCAAGGAACTAGTAGTCAATATTCTGTAATCAAAAAGACATTACATTAGGTGTCCAGAAACTTGTTAGCTGTATTTGTCATATACATATACACACTCCTAAATCCTTCTTAAAACAGTATACTATTTCATCTTGGTGGCTACAAAGAACTAGTGTCCATTATCTTTCGTATATTTTAGTATCATAGATTTCAAGTTGGAAGGAACCTTAGAGGTCATCTACTCCAGCCTCTTCATTTTACAGATAAGGAAATGGAGATCCAGAAAAGTTAAATGATTTATCTAAGGTCACACAGTGACAGAGCTGCTGTCTGAAATTCAGGGCCTCTGATTCCAAACCCAATGCGTTTTACACTAAACCCTGCTCATCCCTCAGCCTACTCTTCTCTAGGCTAACTGGTTTCACTTTTCACATTTCTTAAATTCTTTTTTCTTTTCTAAATTCCCTGTGAGAGCTGCTAGAAAGGCGTATTTTCCCAACATTTTAGAGCCCTCAATGTGTAGTATCTCCAACTTTAATTAAATGACTGTTCAGACAACTATGTGAAATCATCATTAAGAGCAATGAATTTATTTTAAAAAAACATAGCAATAACAGTCTAGCTCCATCACTATAAACCTA
This sequence comes from Pseudochirops corinnae, assembly GCA_028646515.1. NCBI lineage: Eukaryota > Metazoa > Chordata > Mammalia > Diprotodontia > Pseudocheiridae > Pseudochirops > Pseudochirops corinnae. The sequence goes on along the minus strand of CM053587.1, from coordinate 143,615,873 downwards.
TAAACCAGCAAAGCCAGCTAAGAGCAGTATTTGTTCTGGACTGCTTCACTGAAAGAATATTTCAGGGTTTGAACTCAGCCTAATGACTGTGTGTGATTGCATTTGGAAGATAAAGCTATGAGGTTTTATGCTAGCTGAGCAAAAAACCAGGTGAGCCATACTCTGTCTGCATTTGCTATCTATATAGAATTCAATTTGCTTTAAAGTTAGATTTATCAATACCAAATTTCTCTACAGAAAAAATTTCATAGCCATGTGGGAATAATGGATCACAAAGGATAATGTCATGATAAGTCATAATGGATCATCAGTTCAATACCTGGCACAATCAGTAAGGTGAATTTTCATTTTTCATGGACATTATTTACCTATTATACATAGCCTCATGACTGTGTCTCAGTAAAAAGTGTAATATTTCTGCAATATTATGTCAGTGAGATTTCGCAGAGTGCCAGACCTAGAATCAGAAAAACGAGTTCAAATTCAGCCTCTGAAACTTACCAGCTGTGTGATCTTGAGCGAGTCACTTAAATATCTGTTTACCATAGTTTCCTCATCTGTAAAATGGGAAAAAATAATAGTGTCTACCTCCCAGGGTTGTTGTTAGAATCAAATGAGGGATTGATTGCAAAGTACTTATTATTACTCATTATTAAGTTTAAACTTTCCTGGTTATTGATCCCCTCGTACATTTCATGTATCTGGTCCTATTCCACTGAATTTATTTGCTGCTCAATTAGGAGAAAGGATGTATATCTGTCATTTGCCCTTTTTGGATTGTTGAGGTACTTCCTTGTTTTAATTTGATGGATTTTTTAATCTTTTGATGATTTTTTTTTTCTGTGAAATTTATACTTAAGCTAGAGACTGGGATTTAACTATGTGACCATTTACAGTTGTTGCTTCAAATTGCTGAAGGTACTGGATCAGCTGGGGTACAATTCTAAAAATTGTTTATTTTCATGGAGTATTCTCTGTAGTCAAAACTTATACTTTTATCAAAGTGTTCTGAAGCACAACCCCTCCCCAAGATTAAAATTTGGATATATTCCCAGCATGTCCTCACTCAGCCATACCTAAGGGTAGTATTCTTTGTCAAAGATTATAGTATATTCACATAGATTTACTAAATTCCTACCAAGCACAAGGAAGAGTAAAACCTCTACATGTGGTTCATTGAATCAATATGTTAAAGATAAATATGTCAATATTTCCAAAATGAATTGATAGATTCAGTGCAATACCAAAAATACCTATGGGTTAGTTCATAGAATTAGATTTTTTTAAAAAGATTTATAAAAACATATGTAAAATAGACAGACAGAAAATTTTAAACTGAAAAAACCTGATGAATGTGGACTTGCCTGTCAGATCTTTAAATATACTATGAAGTTAGTCACTATTAAAATGATCTGCTAGAAATATGAAGAAAACAGAAGAGACAATGTAACAGGATAGAGAATACTGACTTAGAAAAAATGATGTGCTATAAGTTCATATTTGACCAATTTAAGATGATAAATTATTGAGAAAAGGAATCATTATTCAAAAAATTGTTGGAAAAATTAAACTGTAGCACTGCAATGCAAAACTGCACCAAAAAAATGCATTTATACCAACAGCTCAAACCTCATACTGTAATGAATTCTAATTGCATCAGATATATAATTTTTTAAACATTAGGAAATGTGAAAAGGAATGATATCTTTCCCTCAATAGATCAGGAGAAAAAAATGTATATTGAACAAATGAAAGTTTATTGGAGAAAGAGTTGATTCTTTTTGATTGCCTAAAATAAAAGTATATTATATAAAATTAATATTTTATCCTGCATAATATTAAATTAAACAAATTGAAGAGAAATGCAGTACATATTTCATATAAGAATCTGTCATCCAGGATCTATAATGAACTGATTAAAATTTACAAGAAGAATACTCATTTCCCTACAGATATGTTGTTTTAAAATATAAGGAGACAATTCTCAAAGGAGAGAATCCACTTGAACCTAATGATCAGAGAAATGCAAAATAAAATAAGGTACTTTCTTATACACATCAAATTCGCAAAAAGTTGAAAATGATAAAAATTCAATGCCCAATAGAATCTAAGCTCCTTGAGGGCAAAGATAGTTTCATTTTTAGGATTTACATTCTCAGTGCCAACTAAGAGAACTAGTAATGTTAGTATTGCTTGTTGAATTGAATTGTCAGGGCTGTAGGAAATAAGCATGATAATTTACTACTGGTGAAGCTATCAATTTCTGTAGTCTTTTTCAAAAGCAATTTGGTAATATACAACAAAAGTTAAAATGAAATTGTCATTTAGTCAATGACCCTGGTATAAAATTAATACGTACGTGTAAATGGATTGTTGTAAGAATACTTGATGAACCTGTGATTTTGGGATGTTAAGGAACTCCCTCAGTGAACACAGAGACAATCCAGGATAAGGCTATGTGGATAAGTACTAGGGTCTGGCCTGAGGTTGATGTATTTGTCCTTCATTTTCCAAGAGGACCATGGCTTCAGGGAAATGATGACATGACTTGCTGTTGACTTTGATTTGAATAAGGGAGGGCTATGCAAGGTCACCAGCCTCACTTTTGCCTCCAGAGCCATTTGGATCCAATGACCAGATGTTCATCAGGATTACTGGAGATGACTGGATGCAATGGGAGACCCTGGCCCTTTTAGGCTAAGGCCTTTTCAGGTACTCACTTAGAGTGAGGTAACACCCATTCAGTGAATAGGCCTCTTAAAAAAGTGAGTGAAGGGATGGCCCCTTTAACTAGAAAAAAGAAAAAAAGAAAAAAAGTCAAGCTGGGAGGGGAAGACTCTCGGGGTTGCTGTTCCAAAGAGAAACCGTGGTTACCATTGACATTCATCTAAACCTGGATGGTCCAAAATACAGCCATTAAGTGCCAGAGGTACACAGATGTAAAATGACTTGCCTATGTTCTCACAGTCAGTGTCAGAAGAGATTTCAACCTAAGTGTTCCCCACTCCAAGCCCAGCACTCCATTTACTCTGTTGTACTGTATTTCTATGAAGGCTATTAAAGAGTGCAAAAGTTTATTGAAGGGAAAAATACAGATCTGTTCAAAATAGTCATAATGATTTTTTAACAATAGTAGAAAGTTCAAACTATGCAAAATTGTATGATGCCTGAATCCATCATGGATTATCATGCATTAAGTAATTTTATGTATGGATTTATGAAGTGTCCACCATATGTAAGGCAGAAGGAGAGCTAATGTAAGTGGCTCGTTGAGTCAATATTTTAAGGGTAAATATGCCAATACTTCTCACATAAAGTTCTAAATTATAAATTATTCTAAATTATAATGCATAAATTACTCTTTGCAATATGGGTTATAATCACAGTGAGGTATTTGAGAATTTAATAAAAAGGATTTTAAAATTCACTTGGAAAAGCAAATAATTAAGAATATTTTTAATAGAGAGGCAGCTAGGTGGCACAGTGAATAGAGCACTGACCCTGGAGTCAGGAGGACCCGAGTTCAAATCCAACCTCAGACACTTGACATACTTACTAGCCATGTGACCCTGGGCAAGTCACTTAACCCCAATTGCCCTGCCTTCCCCCCTGCAAAAAACATGAAATGAAGGAAAGAAGTAACAAAATGTCATACACACATTAAAAGAAGAGACTAGAAGAAAGTATGCAACAAATATCGCAATAAGATACATAAATGGGTCTGGTAGAGGTACTCAGTCCACAAGTACTGATCACAACCCCTACAGGGTTTCTCATATTGGGTAATTTTTAGTCAATTCTTTGCATAAATTCTACATAAAAGTTTCCACACCCCAACATACTGGACGCCTTCCCTTAGTTTCTTAGAATATCTCAAGGTTTCCATTATAGAACTTGACTGACTGCATTGCCTTTCTTGATTGATAGTCAGCCAACCTCCCTTTCCAGTAACTTTTAGATCACAGAAACTAATAGGAAGGTACCTGAATCCATCTCATAGAGCCCATATCCAAACAAGAATCCCCTCAACAGGGTCCTTAATAAGTGGTCATCCAGCCTCTCCTTAAAAAACAGCGTGAATTCAGGTCTTCCTGAGATAGCACGTTCAGTTTTTTACGGCTCTAATTATTAGGAAATTGTTCCTTAAGTTGAAATCTGTCTCTCTGAAGCTGCCCATCTATTGCTCTATCCTATTGCTACTCAGCATTTTGTGATGAAGCAGAACAAATTGAATCTATCTTCCACAATGAATCAATCAATCAAGAAGCATTTATTAATTACCCACTATGTTCCAGACACCTTGCTAAGCACTGGAGCTACAAAGAAAGGTACAAAAACAGCAAACAAAAAACCAAATGTTTGAGATTCAGACACTGCTAGCAAGTCTTCCATGTGTCTTTTCTTCTCTGGATCAAGCATCTTCAGACCTCATATGGCATAGAAGTAAATTTTCATACCATACTCTTTCCAATTAATCTAGCCTAAAGTGAGCTCCCTGTGGTCTTTCTCTTCTTCCTTAAATGTTTGCATTTGTTCTTGATATCACTCAACTTATCAATTTATTGTATCTGCATGCTGATGTACATTCAATTCCAGAAACATTTATTAATATTCAATGAATTATGCTAAGCACAAAAACAAAACAGTTTCTCTCTCAAGAATTTGACTGGAGAGAATACCACATGTAAACAATAAGTCAGTACAAGGCAAATAGAAAACACTAACAATATTATAGGTGCAGATACTTAAATGTATTATACTTTTGCATCCACTAACTAGTTTAAGGTTTTTTTCCTTATTTTTGGTATTTTGATTTGTATTGATCTCAAATTTATTTGAGAAGCATTCACATTTATGCTCAACTTACTGTCACAACAAACCATGTGGACGTGATTTCTCTTTGCCTTTCACAGAGTATGCATTCAGTAAATGTTTAATGTGTTGTTGAATTATTTATAAAAAATATTTTATAGTTATCTTTATTTATGCTTGTATGTATCCTCACATGTCAGTGCCCAAGTATTAAATACATTTAAAATGTTTCTATCTCTATCAATCTCTTGTAGTTTGTATCAGTGATATAATAATTCAGATAAATTTTGTGGATTTATTCTTTAACACTTCTAGCTACAGAAAGCATTCTAAGGTAAAGAGAGACCTTTGACTGATAACAAATCAGAATTTTAAATCTTCATGGTAACAAATGTCCAGGATAATTTGGAGGTAAATTCTGTTCTTTTTTTTTTTTTTTTTTTTTTGCTTTTTGGAGGGCAATTGGGGATTAAATGACTTGCCCAAAGTCACATGGCTAGTAAATGTGTCAAGTGTCTGAGGCTGGATTTGAACTCAGGTCCTCCTGACTCCAGGGCCGGTGCTCTATTCACTGCGCCACCTAGCCACCCCCTAAATTTTGTTCTTAATATAAATTCTATTTCATAGAGCAGAGTTAACTATATGATTGCATTCTGAGAGAGAGAAACAGAGAGAAACAGCAAGACTTTCAACTGAACATTATCATTAAGCTTTGATTTTTCAATCTGAAGTGTAGTCTGTGCCACCATTCCTGGATCTTGGCAAGTAATCATAATAGGGTGCAATACAAACTCAGATAAAATTTCTGATTTACTGAATGTTCTAGGCAGAAATAAACTCAGTACAGGAAATACTCTTAAGCATTCATTAATATTTAATAACCTAGATTCATGCCATATTTCAGTCACACCATACTCTGGAGTTTCTTTTGTCCTCTTCACTTGACAATCATTTTGCTTGTTCTATATTAGGCAGCTATAAATTAAAGACATCCCTCTGGCCACCTAGTATAATACATATTTGCTTGATAACAGCTCTTCTGCAAGGCTGTAAACTTCTTGAGAGCAGGAATCATATCTTGAATAATTCTGTTATTCAAGACCTGTATATACCATGAATGCCATCTTCTCCTCTTCTCTACATATTTTGAAATCTCTTGACATCATCCTTCATTTTCTCCTCCTTTACTCCAGTCTCCAATGAAGGGAGACCTTTCTCTTTACCAATGTCTATCCCTCTACATGTACTTTATATCTCATTCTCTCCCTTACTATCCAGCTAATTTCCCACAAAATCATCCCCTCTTTATTTCTCTAAATATCAGTCTTTCTTTAGAGTAGCTATTGGTTCCTTTCCAGTTCCCTAAAAACATGTCCAATTTTATCTCATCCTGCAAAAAGAGCCTCATTAGATCCTTCTATCCATTCAAAATATTGTCCTGTGTCTCTCCTTCTTTTCATAGTCAAACTCCTAAAAAGAGTTATCTACATTCACCATCTCTACTTCTTCTTCCTTCACCCTTTTTTCCACTGGCTTGTAATATCACTCCCTCAGAAGCAGCTAGGTGGCACAATGAATAGAGCACTGGCCCTGGAGTCAGGAAGACCTGAGTTTAAATACAACCTCAGACACTTAACACTTACTAGCCATGTGACCTTGGACAAGTCATTTAACCCCAATTGCCCTTCAGAAAAAAAGCAAAAAAAAATAGCAACTGATAGCCCTTCCTCCAACCTCATTTGTTTCAACCTTTGTGGCATGTAACCCTGTTGACCACCTTCTTCTGGCTACTCCCTCTTCTCTGGGTTCTCATACTACTACTCTCTCTCTTTGTCTTCTTTCTACTTTTCTAATCACTCCTCCTTAGTCTCCTTCACTGGTTCATATTCTATATCATGCCCACTAACCATAAGTGTATCCCAAGGCTCTGTCCTCAACTCTCTTCTATTCTCTCTCTACACTCTCAGTTGGTGAGCTCATCATCTTCCATGGGTCTGAATATCATCTATATGCAGAAGACTCTCAAATATATGAATCCAGTCCTTTTCTGCATTCCAATCTCATGTTTCCAACTACTTATTTGATATTTCGAACTATATGTTCTATAGCTAATCAAACTCAACATAAACAAAACTGAACTCATTATCTTTCTCTCCAAATTCCCCACCCCTCCCCCAAGCTTTCCTATTTCTTTCATAAATACTACCATCCTTTTAGTTCCTCAGATTCATAGTACCTGACTCCTTGTTCTCTCTCACCCCTGAACAGCCAAGCTTTTGACAAATCATCTTGTTTTGAACACTACAATCTTTCTCTGATCCCCTTCTTATCCACTCCAGTTCAGGCCTTTAGCATTTCTTACCTAAACTACTGCAAGAGTCTATGAATTGTTCTTCCAACTTCAGACCTCTCCCTTATCTAAGTGATCTTCTAAATAGCTCCCAAAATTATTTACTAGAGTACAGGGCTGATTATGTCACTCTCCTATTCAATAAACTCCACTGCTTTCCTGTTACCTCCAGGATTAAATAGAGGCTCCTAGGAAAGAATTTCCTCAACCAGCACAGGTCAGCTTCTCTCAACTTAAAGTCTTAAAGAGTTGTCTTGAGTATTGAGAGGTTGAGTTACTTGATCACAGTCCCATAGTCAGTATATGGCAGAGGCATAACTTGAATACACGTCTTACTGACCAAGGGACCAGCTCCCTATCCGGTAAACCGTAGTGTCTCTTTATACGTCTCTCCTTAACAGTTGAAAAGCACACTAAGACTTTGGGGACACCTTGTATATATATGAGTATATAAATACATATATACATATGTTTATAGATATAGAGCCAACAGGTTCTGTGTCTCTATAATTTATTCACACTAAGTAGGTCCTAGATATATTCCATTCATTGTGTACAAGCCACTATGTTGGAAGTGGAGGAGAGAGATGAAAAGAGAAAAGAGAGAGAAAAGAGTACAAAGAAACATAAGAAGCAGTCCTTGTCTTCACATAGTTTATGATGAAATTGAGTACATACGACATACATAAATAACCATAATTCATTTCAATTAGGGAGACATTTTCTGTGTGCAAGATATGATATTCAGTGTTGAGGATACAAAATGAAAAATCATACAACTAGTACCTTCAGATAGCTTAAAACCTAATGGGGTGGGAGAGTTGACACATAAAGGATGATCCAAGGTGAGAGAGGTAGAGGGAGAGACAGAGAGAGAGACAGAGACAGAGAGAGAGAGAGAGAGATGTCAGCAGATGGGCTAAACCATTGAGGGTAACCAGTGGGTCAAAACTTATCAGTCTACCCCAAGCATGTGAAGAATTCCCCTGACTAAATGGGTGGATAAGAACAATTTGTTTCAATGGCCATGAAGGGTACTGAAGGAGGCTCTGCGGAGACATCAAAGGCACCAAGGTAATTCACTGTATCCTAGGCCATCACCAGTCATCCTGACTTTTGTTCTGCCATGGGACTTCAATGACTCTGAAAGAGAGAGGCTGACAACTTTGCGTAATTCAGTCTCACTTAAATCCAATCCATGCATAATTTAGAACATTATCCCATGACATCACTGGTCCTTTTCAAAAATGAACAAACAACAACAATATAACATTTATCTTCATACTCTGTCATTTAATCAACATCCCAAACCTTTTATTCTAATAATGATGATGCTGATGATAATATTTGGCATCTATGTAGTGCTTTAAGATTTGCAAAGCACTTTACATACATTATCTAATCTAACTCCAACAATCTGAAAATGTTTCAGTGGTATCTTTAAAAGATTTAGAATGCTCCTTTTTCTTTACAGCCTGCTTTTCAAAAGTATCTGAGTGTTTATATGAGGTCTTAATTGAGGATTCTTCCTGAGCGAGAAAGATGTTGATAGAAGCTAAAACCATCAGAAAGGATATAATTCACAATAGGGAACCAATATTGTCAGTATGGTCTATGAATTTAAAACAAAAAAAGGGACTTTTTTCCCTATAATGAGAGTGTCCACTTACTCCAAATGCCCATTTTATAGCCTCTTTTGTATTTGATAGCTAGGAAAGTAACATAAAAATGCAAAAAATAAAAATTGAAGGAAGAAGGTAATGCATTTTCCAGACAATTCAGATGAATAATATTTCTACTAGAAACACCCAAAATATTGAGACAAATGCTTCCCTCAAACCTACTTAATTTTACTGGAATAGACATTGGATTTGTTCTTAAAACCTGGGTTTGAATTCTGACTTCACTATTTATCACTTGGAGGAAAGTCATGTGACTCCTTAGAGTTTCTGTTTCCTTATCTGTTAAGTCAGGTAGTTGAACTCAAAGACTTCTAAGAGCTCTTTCCATTCTTCAATTGATCATTTACTGCTTACATGTGAACTCAGTACCCACACTTGTTAGCTTTGTGACCTAGGGAGATGTCTAGGCTGCAACATACCTCACCATCAGAGAATCTAAGGGTTGGCAGGGACATCAGAAGTCATCTAGTATCACATCCACTTGAGCAAGAATCATATGGATAACATACCGTTAAAGTGGACCTATTTGTCCTACCTAAAACTGCACAGGATTGATGAGAAGGATTTCACTGTGTGCACAGCCTTATTATGAAAATTAAATTTAAAAATAGTATGGATGTAGTGGTGTTGCTATGAATAAATAAATACCACATACATACCAGTTACAGCTTGGACCTGATTAGTAAGAACAAAGAATTTCCCTGGCGTGGTCACATTATTCCAGTGCTCACTGCATCCTTATATTGGTTGGAACCAATGACCATATTTTACACAATTATAATTTCAAATAGTGGGAATTTAAATACATGCAACCATTTCCAGGGATTCATTATTTGTACTACTCAGTTCTGATATATTCCATTTGTTATGTACAAGCCACTATGCTGGGGGAGAGAGGAATGAAAAGGAAAGAATTACAAAGATACATAAGAAGCAGTGCTTGTCTTCACAGAGTTTATGAGGAAATTGAGTGCGTGACATGCATAAATAACCATAATTCATTTCAACTAAGGAAATATTTTCTAGGTGCAAGGAATTGCTTTGGTGCTGAGGATATAAAATGAAAAATTAGATAACCCCTGCCCTCAAGTAACTTAAAACCTAATGAGGGTGGGAGGGATGACACATAAACAAAAGTGCTGTCCAAGGTACTATAGAATAGGATAAGGGTGAAGGAGAGAGCCAGACAAAAATTTGAAGGAGAGGATATGTTCAACTAGGGTGATCCAAGATGACAGATTTTATCTGCAGTGAACCTTAAAGGAAGAGATTGTGTTCCAGGCATAGGGGCTGATCTACAGAAAGGAAGAAATAAAATAGGGAGCTATCCAGTTGGTCAGAAGCAGGTTGTTCTAAAGGGAATTGATGTGAAATTTAAAAAAAAAAAAAGATTTATTGGAACCAGATTGTAAAGAACCTTAAATTCCAAGCTGAGTTTGTATTTTGTTTTATAGGTAATAGGGACTTCCTGAGGGTATCTGAACCCAGGACTGACATGATCAAATTTATTTGGTAGCTGTGCAAATGGCTGATCAGAGAGAGAAGAGAATAGGACTAGGGAGACCCATTAGAAGAAGGGCAGCAAAGTGGTGCAATGGATAGGTCACTGGACTTAGAGTCAGTAAAATCTCAGTTCAAATCTAGCCACAAACACTTGGTTGTGTGACCCTGGGCAAATCATTTAACATCTGTTTACTTCAGTTTCCTCATCTATTTAAAAAAAAAAAAAGGATGACAATAGCACCACTGACTTCCCAGGATTTGTTGTGAGGATTAAATGGGATATTTGTAAAGCTCTTGGTGAATCTCAAACCACCATATAAATATCATCTACTATTATTATTATTAAGTAGGCACAGGACAGGCTATTATAATACTCTAAGAGACAAATGATGGAGACCTCAACCACAGTTTTGACAGTGTGAATGAAGAATAGAAAATAGATATAAGAAGTATTATAGAAATAGAATTCACAGGACTGAACAACTAATCATTTGGAGAGGATAGCTGGCAAGGAAGCAATGAAGATAAGTCAAACAAGCACAAGCTCTAGAATAGAGGATTTTAGTTCAAATCCTGTCTCTGATGCTACTTTGGGAATTTGGACAAGTCAATTTATGTCCCATGGCTTTCAGTTTCCTCATTTGTAAAATGAGGTGGTTAGACAAGGTGACCTCCAAGATTCTGCCTAATCCTTATTGACTCTAAATCAATAAACTCATGACTCTCGAGGTTTTGAATCTCAGTGACTTCAATCAACAAAAATAATGAAGTTGGACGGAGTGACAGATTTGGGAAAGAAGATAATATATCAAGTCTTGAACCTGTATTTAGAAATGTTGAGCTGGAATTTAAGAGAGATACTAGGGGCTGTATAGACTCAGTAGTCTGTACATAAACATTGCATAAGCATGACACTTGAGGCACTGGAAGTAGGCAAGGTCACCAAAAGAGGATTGTTTATAGCACCATTTCAACATAATTGATTTTCTTTATAGTCTTAAGCATTTTATCTTATTCGTTCAAAAACATTATTGTGAGAAAGGTCCATAGGCTTCACCAGATGGCAAAAGAGGTCCATGATATACATAGAAAGGCTAATAACCTCTGATGTAGAAGAAAAAGAAAAAAGGACTCAGGCTATAATACACGACAATGTACAGCAAGGGAAGTATAAACAAGAATTTAAGTTTCAAAATTATTTTTCTAAGATAATGAGAAATGACAAGTGATTTGAAATAATGTCCTTTTCCTAATTCTAATTCTTATGCCATCTCTTTTTTTTTCCTTTTCACATTTTCTGTTTTTATATAAACAACTTGCTTTTTGTGCAAAGATGTCTATATTGCAAAATATTTTGATTTGGCATTGATGTGTTATCAAGTATGGTATGACTTAGATGGGTTACCATGAAAGAAAGCTTTATGTAGAAAGTGTTTGAAGTTCAGACATTATATATAGTCAATTCCCCAGGATGAATTTGTTTGCTTATAATTCACTTTGCCTTTTTCCTAACCTTTTGAAGAGTCTTTAGGACGTTTAACTGCTACTCAACCCTTAGACAAATAAAGGAAGAAATGGTGCAAAGTTATAGGCTCAGAGGATATTAAATTAGTTGAGTTATTTTTCTGTTCTGGTGAAGGATTTGGTGGAAGAAGACTGAATCTGAGAATTATCATCAAGTTTAGAAAATCGTTCATAAACTTTTCTAATCACAGTGAGTCAAGAATTAATCTTATTTTTAATTATCTAACTTCTAGTCTCATACTATTTTTATTCCCTGCCTTTAAAAGCTGATTTCACATATTGGAAAATGTAAACTCTTTAGGGGTAGGGCCTGTGGAAAGAGCACTAGATTTAACATCATAGTACCTGTGTTTGAGGAGTACATGGGATGTTCAGGAGAACTAGCACTTCTGGTGTGAGGGCTTGCTGAGCTCTTTTCAGGGCTTCCTATTCATTTTTGATGTCCACCTGATTTACCCAACTCTCACCTGTGGCTCCAAGCAGCTGTAGCATGTGAAGCAGCCACACCCCAGTAAAACCATGTTGGCAGACAGGCTAAACCAGGTTGAGGATAATTGACAGGCCTCAAACCTGTCAGTGAGTTAGAGGAATGTCTACCCCAAGCACATGAAGATATTCACTGCTGGCATGGGCAAATGAGAATAATTTGTTTCAACTGTCATGAAGGTGGCTGATGCATGTGCTATGGAGTCTTAGAGTTTGGTCAGGCATGAAAAAAACCAAGGTCATCCACTGCATCCTGGGTCATCACCAGTGATCTTGTCTTTTGTCTTGTCATTGGAATTCAATGATTCAGGAAGAGAGAGTGAGGCTGGCAACTTTGTGGAGTTCTGCCTCACTTAAATCCAATTCACAAACAAGTTGTGATGTCATTGGTCCTCTTCAAAAATGTAGGACAAATGACAACACCTATGTTTTAAACAATGACAACATTTTTTTATCTTGGAATTCACTTAGACTCTCTAAAGCTCATATGTAAAATATGTAAAATGAAGGGGTTAGACTAAATGATCTCACATATCCTTTCCATATTTAAATCTATGACTTCTTTGTAGCTCTGGGCTCGTTTCCCAACTCCCACATAAGTTGGCAGACTGGGACCCAGAGGCTGATACTCCTCCCCTTCTAGGGTTCTAGTGTGTGGGCTTTAAAAATATATCATTATCATTCTCCACCTGTGTGTTCCCATTGGTTACAAGCCAACCAGACAATTAACTTTTAGAAAAAGGTATTTACTAAAATGGCATAACAGGAGCATTTGGTGTCACCACCACTACCATGCATCCCATACGCCAGCATACTCTCACAAGTACATAACACAGTACAGTAGGCTCAAGAAAACACATGCCACAAAGGTCGTTGGAAATCCTTAAATATATTGCTCTGCTGGAATCTTTGCAGAGTCTTAAAGCTGATTTTCCTCATTGCATCTAGTTTATTCTTAGTCCTCAATACAGGTGTTACTCCTACTGGGCTAGGGATACTGCTAGGGATGTTTAAATCTTCTAGTCTCTTCAAGTTCACAAGGAAAATCTTGCCCTGCTCCCATGCCCAATGAGTCCCTCTCAGAGGCTTGGCTTGAATTGGTCTACCAGTTGGCTGGCTTGCTATTAGAAAATACAGAATTCTGAGCTGGCTTAATGTTTTGATCCAGGCCCTACAAGGAATGACTGACTCTCCTTGACCAATAACAATACATTTCCTAAGTGACTCATTTATTTTCATACAATGGCTCAAAAGCACTTTACTCCCTCTTTGATTAATTGTTTCAATACTTTGATTGTTTGCACCAAGTTTTTGCCTTTGACTCAGTCTTGACACACCTAGGCCTTATTCATCTTTAGTTTATACTTCAGATTGACTGATTCAATCAAGAAGTCATTGAGGAAGGAATATAGAATGTGAACTCCTACAGTTTGGAAACAATGTCATAAAGATATTTCCTATAAATAAGCAAGTTTGACTCATTGAACCTCAGAATTGATAGGGAATCTAAGAAACCAACTCATTTAACCTGTACCTCAACTAAAATCCCTCTACAACATGCTAGGCAAATGGTCTTATGACATGAGGAGTAATCCATAGCTGCAGATAACCTAAGAACCAAGTTGTTTTTGTTGTTGTTGCTGCTGTTGCTTTCATTTTGTTCTGAATTTAGCAAGCACCATATAAAATAAAATGGGCATTCCATACACATAGTAGGACAAGAAAAGAAAATTGACATGAAATTGCAGATCACTTGTTTTTCTTTTAAAGTGTATACTAAACTGAAATAATTTTCAAAATGGATGCACTTATCCACACTTTCTGAGCTTCCTTCCACTCTGTTCCCTCAAAATTTTTTTGTAAAAAAAGTTACCTTAGTGATGCTCTTTTTTCTTTTGTTTTGTTTTTTAGTTTTTTTTTTTTCAGGGGAGAGAGTTGTTTATTTGTCTCAGCCACCCTATCCTGTTCTCTTCTCTTAATTGAGGGAAATGGGGAAATCCTGGTCATGTATGTGCATAGTCAAGTAAAACAAATTCCACATTGACTGTGTCAGTAAATGTATGTTTCATCCTTTCTTTGGCACGTGACCTCTTTGTCAAGAGATGCATGACATATTTAATCATTAGTCCTCTGGAATCATGGCTGGTCATTAAGTTCATCAGAGTTCAGTCATTCAGTTGCTTGTCTCAATTACAGTGTTGTTCTTATTGTATATATTGTCATCTTGGTTCTACTCACTTACTTGGCATCAGTTCATACAAGTCTTCCTAGGGTTTTTGGAAAATCTTCTCTTTTGTTAATTCTTGTAATAAAGTTCATATACCATAATTTAATTATTCCCCTATTTGTGGATACCTCCTTTTCAACTCTTTGCCTCTACTAAAATGACTGATTTAAAAGTTTTTATACATATAGTTTCTTTTCTCTTTCTTTGATCTCCCTGAAGTGTAGAACCAGTAATGGTATCACTGGACTAAGTAATTTTGGGGTCATATATCCACATTGCTTTTTAGAATCACTGGACTAATTTACAGCTCTACCAACAGTGTATTACTGTACTTGTTTTCCCACAGTTCCTCCAGCATTTGTTATTTTCCTTTTTTGTTACCTTTGATAACCCAATGGAGGTGAGAAAGAATCTTGTAGTTGCTTAATTTCCATTTTCCTAATTACTAATGATTTAGAATATTTTTATAGAATTCTTGATAGATTAGATACCTTCATTTGAAAACTGTTTGTTCATATCCTTAGATTGTTTATCTATTAGGTAATAGCTCTTCTCCTTAAACATTTGGATCAGTTTCTTTTATATCTTGGACATGAAACATTATCAGAGAAACTTTACAAAGAGTTTTCCCCAGTTATCTATTTTCCTTCTAATTTTAACTGCATTTGTTTTATTTCTGCAAAACTTTTAGAATTTCTATGAACTGAGGTTGTTCATTTTATCTTCTCTGATCTATCTTTAAGGTGATCATAAATTCTTTCCTTAAATATAAATTCAAATGATAATTTCTTCTTTTCTCTTCCAATTTAATTATGATATTACCATTTATGTCTGTCATATATTCATTTGAAATTTATTATATAGTGTGAGATGTTGATTTATACCTAATTTCTACCAAATATTGATAGTTTTTCCAGGAGTTTTTGTCAAATACTAAATCTTTACCCCAGTAGCTGAGGTCTCAGGTTTATTGAGCACCATGCTTCAGTGATTATTTGTTTCTATAGGTTTTTATTACTAACTATTCCACTGATCAATTTCTCTATTTTTAAACAAGTATCAAGTAATTTGGATGATTTTTGCTTTTAATGTAGTTTCAGATTTGGTAGCTATAAAATGCCTTTCCTTCTTGCTTTTCTTTTCATTGTTCCCCTTGGAAATCTTGATGTTTTGTTACTTTAGATTTAATCAATAAATATTTATTAAATACTTAATATGTGCCAGGCACTGCACTGGGGATACATACAAGAAAAAGAAAAGTCCCTGCCCTCAAGGAGCTTACAATCTATGGGGGAATACAATACACAAAAGTAAGCTGAAAAGGGAACAGGGAGCCATTGAGGAGTACCATTGTGGGGTCATGATGTTCTGTAGATTCAAAATGAAGCAGAGTGATGAAAAATGGAGAGATATCAGAAAAGTTCTGAGTCTTCTATAAAAGAAGAGTTTGGGAGGAATTTAATGCTCCACCTCGTTGGCCTCCATTAGAGGGGAGAGACAACTTAGGAAACTGAGAAGATATTGAGTATCAAAAGCTAAATCAATTAGAAGATGATGAGATTTCAGTTGCTCAGCTTATCCTTGGAGAGGCAGGATATACTATGGAGTCAATACCAAGCAGAAACCATTATTATTTTATCTAACTCTGCAAAGTAATCCCCTTGGTAGCTTGATATGGCACTAAATGAATAAATTAATTTAGGTAGTAGTGTCATTTTTTTTTTCTATTGGCTTAGACTGCCTATGAGTAATTAATATTTCTCCAGTTATTTAGGTCACTCTATTTTTATAAAGAATATTTTTTAGTTCTATTCACACAGTTCCTTTGTGTGCAATAATAGACTTATTGTTTCTTCCCTATATAAGTTTGTAAAAACATATAATGGTACTTCTTGTCAAATGAATTCTTACTCAGACCTATACGGTAGACAAGTTCACCTATTTTTTTTCTTAGAGTTTTTATAGGCTATCATAAGTTCTCAAGATCATCAAGTAGTTCTCTGCTTTACTTTGACTATATCGAGGATTCTTAACCTGGGATCAACCAACACCCACAACTGTGAATTTTAGGGAGTCCATGAACTTTAATATGAAAAAAAATTACATCTTTGTTTCCACTAACCTTTGGTAATTTAGGTGTAATTGTAATTCTATGTGTTTCATTTTATACATTTTAAAACATTATTTTGAAAAGTCGATAGGTTTCACCAGGTTACTGAAGGAATCCAAGACAAAAAAAAAAAAGTCAAGAATCCCTAAGCTTTATAAATATTGCCTAAGAGTAAATACTTGGAGTAGCAATTAAAGAAAATAAAAATGAAACACAAAATCTTAGAGAAGTATCAGCTTGCCAAAATTAAGAGGGTTAAAAAGTTAAGTGAATTTTAATAAAATAATTTTTTATGAAAATTACTTAACTAAAGTGAAATCAGAACGATTTTCTAGGATGGAAGAAATTTCGTAGTACCATGGTTTGCTACTACCCAGTCATAAGCATCAAAGATTCAGTCAATTCCTGTTCACTTAAGTGAACTGATATGAACTACTTAATGATTACCACAAAACGAGAAAGTAGAGAATCAAAGAACTCTTCAAATTTCTACATGTTTGAGGCAGATCTGATTCTAGCCAAATACTATCCGTCCTTTTTAATCTAAACTGGTTTAATCCAAGGTTATTCTGATGTTGCGTTGTTTTCTCTATTCTGAGGATTTAGTAAAATCAATCCAAAAACATTCTTTAAGTGGCTGCTGTATATCAGAGAAAGAACCGATAAATAGAAGTATGTATAGAATGATTTAACATGCGCTTGCAAGCGCGCGCGCGCACACACACACACACACACACACACATAAAACACACATTTGCATCTAATGGCCATCTCTAGAGTGAGGAGAGAGGGAAGAAATAAAAGAGAAAAAAGAAATTTACATGATAACTTTATTACATACTCAAAGGGAATAGCAAGATGTACATAACAGATTTGCAATTTCATGTGCTATCATCTGGTTTTTTATTATACCATGTTAAGGAAATGCATGTTTTATTCTATAAATATGAAATTTAAAAAATTTAAATAGTCCCTCTACTCAATGAGTTTATATTTTATCTGGGGAAATAACATGTACATATAAAAATAGATATTAAACTATCTCAAAGATCTTGAGAATCTGCAAATACTTTCATATTGGACATTAGTCTTTTTGTGTAGAAGGGTTGTAACTGATGGAGTGAACAATGGGAAAAAGGAAAGAAAACCAAACATGAAAAAAAGTGATAACATGTAGATTGCTTCAGTCTCCATTTAAACTATGTTCTTTCTAGATCTTTCTCCGAATGTAGATATCTCTTTCCATCTTGAGACTTGTATAGTTGTCTTATAATTGTGTGTTGCTGAGAAGAGTCCAGTTTATCAAAGTTGGTCGTCACACATACAATGTGTCTGTGATTGTGTACAAATTTTTCCTGGTTCTCCTTTTCTCACTTAGAATCAGTTTGTATAAGCCTCTGATTGTATCCTGCCATGGGGGAGGGGGGGGGCGCAGAAGAGCTAGGGGAAAAAATTTGAAACTCAAAGGATTGTGGAACTGAATCTTGTAAACTGAAAGTAAATAAACAAATCAATTTTTAAAAAAGATCTTGAGAAGATTGTATTATTGTTATGCATTCCTTGTCTATACAAATAAAAGTTCCCTGTACCCTAGGGTCTGATCACCTAAGGCCATAAACCTAGAGGTTATCCTAGTCCCACCACATGGCGTGAGATATTAATATGGAATCCTTAGATAGCAAGAATGACCCTGAGGTAGTCAGAGACTCCTAGACAAACTCTTCTCCTGATAATATCAGACAATCCCACACTGGAGCTACAGGATTTAACTGTGATAAGGCCTTCCACCAACATGGAGCCAAAAAGCTATTCAATTTGTTTCCTTCCACTCTCTATGATTCCTTTGCTATATTGTCAAGTAGCATTGGTGTTTGTCTGTTGCCCTACATGTACCTTAGCCACCTCTCCCTTGTCTCTTTCTCTCTGTTTCTGTCTCTTTCTCTCTCACACACATATCATTGTTGCTGCTGCTGATGATGATGAATCAATATAATTAAAAGCAAAAGTCTGGTACCGTACCTCTTACTCTTTGTTTTCTACAAAAGAACATTCAAAAACTCTGCCTTAATTCCTTAAGTCTTTGAGTTGTTTGCTTTTTTTTTTTTTATCTTGAGCCTCTTACTGGGAGAAGGGAAGTTGAGCGATGTAATATACTTTCATCTTTTTAACTATATATCTCCAAATAAATGTATAAAACCTTCCCTAGTGAATATTTGGAACCTTCTAATTAATCCAGTGATTAGATTAAGTCAAACACAATAAACAGCTTCATCATCTGGAAAAAGTATTTACTTAAAATAGCTTTTTTTTATAATCAAAATGCTCAATAGGTCAAAAAAAGATTTTGAAGAGCATTAAAGCTACGAATTTCAAACAAGCTATTTCATTTTAGGGGAAAATCATTTCCTGTCTTGGAGCAGAAGCTGAAATCAACGAGGTGGAGCCAAGATAGAGAATTGCATTGTAAGAGAATGACTCACAATGTTTTGACTTTTTAAAGTATATCTTTCCAGACAGCCAAGACTGCCTCGTCATTTGATTGCTTTCTAATTAATGTTGAGTTTTCTATAGCAATATCATTCTCATTCCACTAGAACCACCTGTCATGACCTGAATCCACCTGTCCTTGAAGCATATGTGGGACAATCATGATGGGGGCTTTTATGATTACAAAGAGAATTTTGTTCATATCTTGATCCCTTGTAGGACAATCATTCTTACTATAAGCATGTTTCCATTAATAGTAGAGAAGCAAATCAATGTTTGTTTGCTTAGAAATAAAAATAGGTACTTGGCTGATAAGTATGTGTTCCTTGCTACTTTTATTTACAAAGAACTAACTAACCGTGAAGTATCCTTGATAAAAACACCCAACCTGCAATCATCAGAAGCTATTTTTAAAAAATCATTCTTTTAAAAAGAAAACAACATTGTACTTTTGACAATAGACACAGAAAATGTAATATAGATCCAGTCACTTTATACCTCTGGGCCTCAATTTCCTCATCGGCAAAATGAGGGGGTTGGACTTAGGTCTCTTCCAGCTATAATGTTCTTTTGAATAACACCAGATGCAAAGTCACTCCAAAGGCCAAGTTATGCCCTTCAGTGTATATATCATTCAAAGTCCCTGTAAGCTTCTTGCATGTTTTAAGATGGAGAATTTGGCCAAGAGGTATAGAAAGAAATAATTTAACTAACTGGATGTTTACAGATACAAAATCATATCTACATTTTTGAATGCCCCAAAGTCAGAACATGCCAAAAGGGAAATTATAGGGCATTATTAACTCACTATTGTTGTACATGTCAGATATCATGTTTAGATTTAGCAATTAATGTGGTCATTCTAATCCATATTATATATATATATGTATATATACATAAATACATATATATATAATGTGTATATATTAGATACAATATATATCTAATAATCCATATATATCAATAGATTGTTAGAGTTGGAAGGTACTTTATCTTCTAATTTTATGTGAAAAGTGTACCCCAAAAAGTCTCTCCCACCTAAAAAGAACACTGACACAGGACCCCCAGAAAGCTCCCTGATACAAGGCAACACCACCAACAATTCAATTCAATTCAGCAAGCATTTTTGAATTACATGAAAAGCAAAGGCGTACTGGTGTGGTAGATAAAGTGCTAGGCTTGGAGGCCACAAAGCCTGGTTTCAAGTCCCCCTTTTGGGCACTATATTGTACATGACTCTAGGTCAGTGGTTCTCAATCTTCCTAATGCCTGCAACCCTTTAATACTAGTATGTGGGCGTATCTGCATGTAGGCAGACCACCTGGAGATGGATAGAGGAGTGGTGTCTCAGTTCCTAAGACCATCAGAAATATGTGTTTTCTGATGGTCTTATGCAACTCCTGTAAGCCCTGTGAAAGGGTGGTTCAACCCCCAAAGGGGTCACGACCCTCAGGTTGAGAACCACTGCTCTAGGTAAACTACTAAACCTTCTATATTTTAGGGGTAACTCCCCAGTATGGATCTATTAAGTCAAAGACCTACTAGTGCTCTGCATTGGGAGAAGTAATTTCCACACCATGAGTTCCCTATCCTGAATAATCACATATCCCTCCCTCACAAGAAAGCACCATGTTAGGTACTGGCAATAAATGTCCTTCTAAAAGCACTGATCTGACTCTGGCTTTGGCATGAGGTCATGAAGTTAGTGGGCTAACCGTACTATTGCTGCAGCTGGGCTACACATTTTCCTGCTAGCTTAAGAATGCCTGAAAGCCAATGCCATGTTGCTAGACATGGGTCACCAGTTACTGTGTAAATTCTTTTCATTAAAATAATGGAGGAGGGAGAAGAAACTGAAATAAAGTTTTCTGAATGTAGAAAATTGGTTTTGCATAAATTTTGTGGTTCAGCATGTAACAAAAAGACTTCAAGGACTGAATTTGGATGTCCATTCAAACTCTTTATCACACATTGTCAGGCACTGGCAAATGATAAGAAAAATAATAGTTCTCGAGTCATTTCCTATAGAGGGAACTTTCTGAAGGTGCCATCTAGGCAGAATATGTTTATTCTACTCTCAAGATTTTTTAGAAAAGACATTCTTCTGTATATAGCATCAATAGCAATTGTCTGTATTACATGGGTATTCACTTGGAGAATTCATTTTTTACATTTATTGTATTATAAGGTGCCTATTGAGCAGAAATTCTAACAATGTTGTAGATTCCTTGGCACCATTTCAGGGACATCCTCTTTCTTATTTTATTTTTTATTTTGAATATAAAAAAATTACACATAGCAGAACACAAAAGAGGATTAAGTATAAAATCTCATTTTCATACCTCTTATTTTTATCTATGTGATAAGTTCTACACATTACTTTCAAAACTGCCCTTCTTGTGTAGGTTTTCCAGTACCTTCTCAGTGGCTGTTGTGGGATCCATGAATTTAGAACCAAATTCACCTTCATAGACATACAAGCTTAGGAGATTCTGGTTTCGAAGTCTTCACTGTATACATACATATTCCTTTATTGTGATGATTTATAGTTTTAATACTTGTATGGTCAAGTCAACTGACCTTTACCCAGAACCAAAAGGTGAAAACATGATTTTTTCAGTCCCCATTAGATACCTATTATCTGGTATAAGGATCTCATAGATAAGAAGACTTGAAGCACCAAATGGTGATACTTTTTATACTGTACCAGCCTGAACTAAATCCCTAGCCCACTCTTCTTTCTGTCATTCCACAACATCTTTTAGAGAAGCCCTTTTAAGAGCATTAAGCAGTGTATCTTACTAAAACAGTCATTGGACTTGGAGGTAGAAGACCTGGGCTAAAAGCCTAGCTTTGCCACTTATTAATAACTATGTGACCTTGAACAGGTCCAACCTCTGTGGATGTGTTTTCTTATCTACAAAATAGGGGTTCTCATATTATTGTAATGTTTGAAGTATCTACTTTGCTGTAAAGTTGAAATGAGATAATAGGTACAAAGTACTTTGTGACTGAAAAGTGCTATATAAATGAGAGTTAATATTATCCTTTTAATTATTCATGTTATCTTGATTGTTTTGAATCTTTGGGATCTAGAGTTTTCCATTCATCCAAACTGAAGAGCTTCTGACTTTGAATCTGAGTTTGAGTGAAACTTCCTAATATGTTCTGTTTTCAGAGATTCACCCTCTATTCATTTTTTTAAAAAGTTTTCTATGAAGCATGACATCCAAATCTTAACACAAAGTGACTTAAAGAATACCATAATGTGACTATTGAATTCTTGCCCATCCTTTCAAGATCAATTCCAACAGAATTCTTTGGGAGGAAGCCTTACCTGATCCCCTAGTCGGTAATTCTTCAGGGGCATTTTATGCATTTCTTTAAACATAACAAAACACTATGAACAGATGATAGATAGATAGATAGATAGATAGATAGATAGATAGATAGATGGATAGATACACACATACATATACATACACACATGTGTATATGTATGTATTTGTGTGTATATATGCATGTATGTTATTATGTCATTCAATCATTACAATTCTCTTGTGAAATATACACAACATAAAGGCAGTATTATTTCCATTTCACAGATCAGGAAATTGAGGTTCAGAAAAGTTATATGACTTGCCCATGGTCACACAGCTTGTGTCAATGATCAGATTCAAAACCAGGGCTCTCTTTTTAATTATGTTTTATTTTTCAACCAGCAAAAATCTGCCTTCCATTCCATTCATCCACCCTCCAATTGATAATGAAAGAAAAATAAAACCGCCATTAGAAACACAAATAGACAATCAAAACAAATGTCCACATTGGCCATCACACACACACATACATACATGTATGTGTATGTATACATGTATATACACATATGCATATATGAGTCCTACCACTCTCTATCAGAAGGTGGGTAGCACATTTCACCATTAGTCTTCTGGAATTCTGGTTGGTCATTACACTGATCAGAGTTCTTAATTTATTCAAAGTCATCTGTCTTTACAATATTGCTGTTATTGAATAAATTTTTCTCCTGGTTCTGGCTCAGTTTACTTTGCATTGGTTCATATGAATCTTCCCAGCTTTCTCTGAAACCATTCCCTTCATTATTCTTCATGACACAATAGGATTCCATCCCATCTATATACCATAATTTGTATAACCATTCTCCACTTAATGTGTACCTTCTTTAAATTTCCATTCTTTGAAACCTCAAAACAGCTGCTATAAATATTTTTGTGCATCTTTAGAGTTTGTTTTGGTTAGTCCTGATCCCTTCCTTAATCTGACTTCCTTCTAATTTCCTCTTCTCTTCATTCCCTCCTATTTCCCAGGGCTCTTCTATAATCACACTTTCCATTATGTCATACTGCCTCTCCTTACAAAGCATTTTGTTGGCACCTTTTATTGATTTATCATGGGTTATTTGACATTGCAGGTATTCATTGAAAATAACAATAATTGACATTTAAGTATGTACTACAAGGTTCACAAAATGCTTTACCTACATTATCTCATTTGATCCTCACAATGACCTTGTGAGATTAAATGCTACAGTTATTATTAATATACCTATTTTACACATGAGAAAACAAGCTGAAGGAAGTTAACCAGGAACTTGTCCACGCAATGAGCAAAAATGTGAAGTGGTTTTTGAATCCTGGTTCTCCTAACTCCAAGACTGGCACCATGCCACATTTCTCCCTCCACATAATATATCCAGACATTTGAAAATTGAAAAATGCTTTACTTACACTATCTCATTTTACTCTCACAACAATCATGTTTGGCAGATTCTATAATTATTATAATCCCCATTTTACAGGTGAAGATACCAAGGCTCATGGAGGTTATGTGATCACATTGTTTGTACCCGAGGCAGGATTTGGTTATTTCTGATTTTAAGTGCAACATTCAATCCACTATATCAAATTTGCATGTCATATGACCTGACTTGACTGAGTTCCATGAGGGTTGGGGCCATGTTTTACATGACCACTTTCTCCTTGCTCCCCTCCCTACCCCCAACCAGTTAGCATGGCTTTATACACAGCAAACATTTTTAAAATTAATTTTTAAGTTCCAAGTTCTTTTCTTCCCTCACTCATTGAAAAGACAAGCAATGTAATATCAATTTTACATGTGAAGTCATGTAAAACATATTTCTATACTAACCATGTTGAAAAAATAGCAAGGAAATTTAAAGCAAAAAAAGTTTGCTTCAATCTGCACTCAAAAGTTCATCAATTCTCTCTCTCTGAAGGTGGATAGGATTTTTTCATCAGAAGTCTTTTGAAATGCACAGTAGACATTTAATAAGTTATTTGTTGAAGTGAATTGAAGTCTAGGGTGGTGTGTGATGTCCTCTAAGACTTCAGAAGATGGCTATATTCTTTATTTGACAGTCAAGGAGTGGAGAAATAGACAGCAACAGAGAGGGAAGTGAGACAGAGACTAATCGCATAAAAACACATACCATATTTAAAATATTTTCTCTTTAAAATCATCTTTCAAACAGCAAGGCCCAATCAAATCTGTTTCACTAAAACATCATCACCTTAATTAACACATAGTAAAGTGATGATAGATTTTTCTCTGTCTTTGTACCCCAAAATGTACAACATAATTCAAAAATAAGGACACAATATTTGGAATCAAAGGACATACCTATAGGATTGTAGACAACTCACTAAACTTTTCTAGAGCACAGTTTCTTCATGTAAGAAAGGAAGCGATTTAACTAGATGACATTTGAGTTCACTTTCAGTTCTAAATCTATGACTCTATGGGGGCAGCTAGGTGGCACAATGAATAGAGCACCTCAGACACTTGACACACTTATTAGCCATGTGACTTTGGGCAAGTCACGTAACCCAATTGCCCTCCAAAAAAGTAAAAAAATAAAAATAAATAAATCTATGACTCTATGGTAAAGTTGAGATGTCTCTATTGAAATCCATCCTCAGTGCATTAGAGTGAGCATATAGGGAAGGGTCAGAGAATTGTTGAAGAAATTTTGGGAAAGGGGTTACAGATCCTTTAAATCACTATTAAAGATTGTAATATTGAAATATTTAGGCTGCCACATATACTGAGAGGCCAAGACAGCATAATATTATAAAGAAACTTCTTTCTTAGCTAACACCAAGCCTGATAAGGAGGAAAACTTTGGGGGAAATTAGCTCACTTAAACCTTGGGGCCCACAATCATTGGAAAGCATGACCAAATTCAAAATCTAAGTGAATGTGAAGTGGTATAGAAAATGAGAACACTTTCTATATTGTTTAAGTAGCCATTAAAAAAAAAACTTTTAACATGCATTTCTTAAAGAAATCTTTTAACTTTTTTTGAGGACTAGCATGAAAGAACAGAGACATCTACTGGTTGGAAAAGTATATACTTCAAAGATTTTTAGTTTCAAGCCCAGTTTATGTCTTTATAATTTATAGTTTGTGCAAGTTAAACATATGTTACAATTTATTATCATAATAATAACAATGATTCTTTTCATTAGCTAATATATAACATATAAATAATATGACTAGGGACAAAGACTGGACCTATGGTTTCATTTATAAAGAGAATTTTCAGATGAGGAAACTCCCTCCTCCAAAGCAAGTCTTCACCTTCTCTAAAACTTACTGTCTTAAAGAGTTACATTGAGCACAGAGAATGTAAGTGACTTACCCAGGCTCACCCACAGCCAAGAAAAACCCAAGGTTTTTCTACCTTAAAGGTCAGTTCTGTCTCCACTACACTGTTTTGCCTTTCTTGCCAAACATCAAAGGTCTTGAAATAGGGAATATTTTTCTTGGAAAGATTGAATATTAAAAGGGGAAAAAAACAATTTCAACAAATACTCATAAAGCACAAACAATGTTGAAAGCACTGTGACAAGCACCAGTGATGGAAATAAAATAACAAAATCATCTTTGACCTCAAGAATCTTACACTCTCCAAGGGGAAACAACTTATACGTAAGTAAGATGATGCAAAATTTAGATGGCATAAATACAAAAAAAAACACACAAGAAAACTTCAAGTAATTAGTCACTAACAACTCGAGGAGTGAGGGTAGGATTCACAGAGGAAGTGACCTTTCAGCTAAATCTGAAATGACACCAATGATTTGAAAAAGCAGTTGTGAGTAGACAGTGTGTCCTAGGCATGATGAGACAGCCTGTACAAAGGGGCAGAGGCAGGAAATGGAATGTTTTGTGTGAGAAACAGCAACTAGGCCAGTTTGGTTAGAACATAGAATACATGAGAAAAGAGGGATATTAAATCAGTTTGGAAAGATAGGTCAGAGCCAGGTAGTAAAGGGCTTTAAAAGTCAAGCAAGAATTTAGAGGTTATCCTAAAGGCAATAGGTTTCCATTAAATCTTCTTCACCAGGGTGGTGATGTGGCCATACTTGTGCTTTAGGAATATTGGAGTAGCAGCTGTGTGGAAGATGAATTGTAGAGGAGAGAAGAGACTAAAGTCAGGAGAGCCTAGTCAGCAGCACTACAGGTTAAATGCATGAGGACCTGAACTAGAGTGGTGATTCTGTGAGTGAACAGAAAATTATGGATGGGAGAGATTTTTGAGAAAGAATCAGGAACTCTGGGCAACTAATTGGATCTGGAGCAAGGAGGTGACAGGAAGTTATCAGTTCAATTGTAATATTAGATGGCAACAAGGATGGTATTGTCCTCAGTAGAAATAGGGAAGTCAGGAAAAGAGTTGGATATGGAGAGAAAGATAATTATTTCTTTTTAGGGACATATTGAGTTTTGTGAAATTGAAATACCCTATTTTATTTGGTATTTTTTATTATTGGTTGAGAATTATATCAGTATATCAATACTTATGGTTCAGATTTGAACTTGATTGTATAGGCCTTGGTAGTAGAGTTTCTAAAAGTTTAACTTCCCTGTTCCTATGGGGCTACATGCAGTCCCATAGGACATGAACAGTGATACAGTGTAATGTCATGCAGGAACAGCTTTCCAGAAGAATGCTACTGTGAACACCTTTGAAGGTTCTGATTACACAGTATAGCAAACACTCTATTTATTCCATAGCAAATCAGAGCAAAACATTCACAGAAAATCAAGGTACAGCATTCACAATGTTACAACTTATCACAGAAAATCAAAATACAGCATTCACAATGACTTATCACTAAAACGGCCACATAGTTTTTACCAAAGTGGTCACAATAGTTTTCAACAAAGTACAATCATTTAGTCAATCCCCAAGTCCTTAATTCAATCACAAAGTACAAAAGTCAAAGTTCTCCACCCCTAGGTCACATTAAATCATAATCTCCTCAGTCAGTACACAGTCTCCAAGTAAAGTCTTCTTTCAGCTTGACTCCTGGCTGGGTCTCGGCTTCCATGGCTCCTCTTCCACGGTCCCAGCTCCAATTGTCACCTGGATTCAAAGGCAGGCAGCTCCCAGCTCCCTGTCCAGCTCCTTGTCCATTTCTTCATCCAGTTCCCATTCCACATTGTATATCCCCAGCATCTAGCATGATATTTGGTCCACAGCAAGAATTAACATGTGAATTTAACAGAATGGTGGGGGGTTAGTTGGGGGATAAGAGAAATCAGATTAAGGGAGAAGGCACTATGGGAAATAGAGGTAAACTTAGCAGATTTTCTGAAGTACCTATGGAATCTAAAAGAAGTAAATGACCTAAGTGGCAGGACATAACTGGGGACCAATCTAAAAAATTATGGTGGCAGTAGAGAAAAATTAAATGGACTTTCATACATTTTTTGAAAGCCAAGTTTTCACCTGGGAAGAATAATCAAAGAAAAAAAATGTCCACATATTTGCAGCTAAAGTAAGCAAGTTTGTCTAATTGAAAATGTATCATAATGAGTTCATACTAAATTAAACAGCTGAATGATAGGTAATTAATTTATCATGTATATTAAATTAGGGCAGGATAACCTGCAGGGATATTCAAAATAAGATCATGACATGCACATATCTTTGTACTTGGATATATAACTGAACACAGATAATTACTCCATGATTCTATATGAATTTTGTTCTATCTTCAATAACTTTATTCATTCATTCAACAAATATTTTGGTTATGTTGTCATATGCAAAGCATTGCATTAGACAATGTGGGGTTATAAAGATGGAGGAGACATGTTCTGTCCTCAGAGAGCTTGAAGTAAAGGAGATAAGATGAAATGTGGATACAAATAAGTATAAACCAGATAGTATGTGAAAAGTGTCTTAAGAATGGGGGCAGCTAGGTGGCATGGTGAATAGAGCACCAGCCCTGGAGTCAGAAGGACCTGAATTCAAATTCCACCTCAGACACTTACTAGCTGTGTGACCTTGAGCAAGTCACTTCAGCCTAATTACCTTGCCTTCCTCCCTCAAAAAAAAAAAGAAACAAAAAGAATGGCATGCATTTGATTCAGCCTTTGAGGAAAAAGTATGATTTCCATTAAATCCATATGATTTTGAGATTCTGCTTAGGACAGAGCTGTCTTGATTGGTGGGAAAGGAAAATATTTTGCCTAACTCACTATATTTATATAACCCCAGATCATAATTCAAATTCCATCAAGTCATCCATAGCAAAGCTTAGCCAGCACAGGCATCTTGTTATCTTTCCTGTTAGTACATGGATATCATCCCCACACTTTCTTTATCCCATACCCTTTCTACTTTTTTTCCTCAGGAAATAATTATAATTATTTCCATTGCTACTGGAAAGGTCATGACAGACTGTTGTCTTATGGCTCTCCTCAGAATCCCTGTGATTATCCTAGATGAAAACTATTTTCTCTGACCAATACTTTCCTATACATATTGTGTCTTTCTATTAGAATATAAACTCCCTGAAGGCAGGTGTCTCATTTTTGTACTTGTATTCCCAGAGTCTTAGTGCTTGTCATATGGTGAGCATCTGGTAAATTCTAACTGATTCAAATAGGTAATCTCAGGAAGAGTATATAACATATTAAGAAGTGTGTCTCACATCCCTCAACCTCAATTATAGTGACCTACAAGATGCTCTGTCCCTTAACAATTTATCTTTCTTTGAGTTATATAATCAATCAACCAAATGTGAAAACCAGGCATGAACAAATCTAAGGCATCTCTACTGAATCAATCAATCAAAAGTGTAAATCAAATGGAAATAAATTAATCTTTCATCCCAATTATGGAATGAATGAAATGCTTAAAACTATTGGAATTAAAGTAAGTGATGCTAGAAAGGAAATGTTTTGTGATTTGGTTGAAAGAATTAGACATGCCTCTAAATGTGTGCGAGTGAGGGGTGTGTGTGTGTGTGTGTGTGTGTGTGTGTGTGTGTGTGTGTGTGTGTGAGTGTGTGGGTGGGTGTGTATGCATGCAAGAAAGTATTCCAGCAGTGAAATGCTAAAACTCTGGACTCACCCAGATGGGCAGAGCCCTTGCACCTGTACTAGAGAGGGAGGTGGTAGTGAGCCCAAAAGGAGATCTTTCCTTCATTTCCCTGGTAAACTTCAAAAACTTGGAAGATTTGTACTTCCAATCAGCCTTGATAGAAGTGTCCCCAGAGAAGCAGTGGTTTATGACAGTGTCTTCACTAAGAGCTAAAAGACAACATGAAGACAAACTAAATCCAATAACTAAAGATAACATTGATCTTTGTTGGGCAACAGGAATCTAAATGTATGCGTGCCTTTGTGAGGACTCTGCAAAAGAAGAAAAAGACTTCCATTAAACCAAGTGCTATGGGTAACCCCTTTGCCTAGTGTGCCCTCTAAGTTTGAGCCCACATTCCCCAGGACTTTGCATGTATTTGTGGGAAAATTTGTCCCAAATTTTGGGGAGAGATTGGTTTTGTACCAGCTGTTCCTATCACAGCATCTCAGTAAATACTACTTTCTAAAAGTTAATTAACTCTGACTGGCTACATGATATTCAATGGAGAACACACGAGATGAGGGGTAATAATGAGACCCCAACCTTTCAGGATTATCCCTAAATCCCTGAAGGGAGAAATCATTGTCCCATAAGGACTCAATCTGCAAGTGCTAGTGGGAGTTGGGGAAGCTGGCCCAGAGGGGTCGTTATACATATGCTGTTTAGGAAAAAACAAAGGCACAGAGGGGAAAAGGGCAGAGTATGTTTGGAAAATGGGCTGGAGCAGAGGCTATATATGGAGCCAGATTCATGAATACCTGAGAGAGCAGTTGATGCTTTATTCAGTAGACAGTAAAGTGATATGATCAAAGCCCTGCATTAGGAAAATTTGTCTGATGGTCATATGCAGGAAGGAAATGTGGAGGGTGTTAAGAGATAGGTTGTGGGATTCCAATTAGATGGCCAATCAGAAGATAATTATTTAAAATAGTGTGATGGCAATGGGAATTCAGAGGAGGGAATTGATTCAACAGAGATTATGAAGGAAGAACCAACATGACTTAGTAGTTGATTGTAATGTATGAATGAGGGAGAATGACATTTCGAAGATAACTCTAAGGTGTTGAGCTTAGAAGACTGACCAGAATACTGGTGGTACCATTAAAAGAAATTTTAAAAAGTAAGAAGAAACTAGTTTGGAGAAAGATGATGAATTGAGTTGTAGATGTATTGATTTTAAGGTATTGTAGAATGATGAAATGAAAATATGCAAAAATCATTTTGAGATGTGGAACTGGATCTCAAGAATTTGATGAATAATAAAAATGCCCAATTAGAAGCAAAGAATGTGCTCAATTGTTACCAGTGTTTCACTGAGTATTCATGCAGTATTCCTTGCCTTTTTGGCATTCCTTGTCCCTTTTAATGAAACTTTCTTTATAAATAAAGCTATTTGGTATTTTAAAAGTGAATAAATGAATGAAGTATTTGTGAAGTGATTGCTATGTACAAAGTATTGTGCTAAGTGTTGAATGGAAAAGTAGACAATCCCTACATTCAAGGAGCTCACATTCAAATTGAGGAGATAGCACATATGGAAGGTTTCAGCTGCAAGTTAGATGGAAAGGTCTCATAGCTTTTACAGTGCAACAGAAAAGCAGGTGGTAATGCCTTTAGAAGTCTTATAATGTAATTTCCAATGACAAAATCATATCAGGTTTTTATTATGAGCCATTTGATAATGCTAAGGACTTTAGAGACAGGAACTTTCTTCTCTGGGTCTCCAAAATATATGGTTATGCAGGAACAGTTGCCAAGATGTATCTCTACAAGAGTTGTTTCCTGAGATGATGACTTGGACACCAAGCTACAAGAATTGTTATTCCCCAGCCTCTTGGATTCAGCACGTTAGGTTATCTCCATCAGAATCTGAGGGGACACAGTGCTCAGGGTGGTGATTTGACCTGACTAGTATAGACTGCCTCTCTCAGAGTGACTTATTGCTTCATCTGAGCTGGTTTGCTTGTCCTGTGAGAAGCAATCAATGTGCATTTAGTGGATATGACTCGTCTCTTCTACACAGTAGACACCCTTGAGGATAGTGACCATTAGGGTTGGATTGGATGCAGGATTGGTGCCATGGAAGAAGTATCACTGCCACTCCCAGGGTACCATGCAGACCAATGTACAGACAATATCTGGTGATGGCAGCTGGTCAACAGTTGATGCTGGTGATAATAAAGATTGCCAATGATAGGTGTGGGAGCTTGACTGGAAGCACTTCTTGTAGTCTGAGAGATACCCTATTCCCAAAGCTTGTGGGTTCTGTCAGGTTTCCTTCAGGGTCCAAGGGGAGATGGTGGTAGCACCTGTTTGACTTCACTAGCCCTCACTGCTTCCTGTCTCTCCCTCAGGGTAACTTGTTGCTTCAGAAATGATATTTCACTAGTTTAACTCTAGACAAAAATTAATATATAATTTATTTGACTTTTCATTGTGCCAAATAATTTTCTGAGTTATGTTCTGGTTACAATTTTGAATATGAATAACTAGTGCCTCTTTAAGAGAATTTTAGTTATTCTTTATTTAGAAAAGAACCTTTATAAAGGTTCTCCTGTGTGCAGTATATTATAATTAAAAACAAGTCTAGATTTTCATTTGACTATATAAATATTAATGTCCTCGTAATGTCATGCTGTAACATTTTTTGCTGTTCCCATTCTATCTGATGGTGTCATAAATTGATGAAGCTGTTGGAATCTTATTCTTTGTCTTTAGTGTATTTCAAGGAAATCTTTAAGATCTTTGAAAAATATCATCACAGTTCTTTTGTAGTTTCTTTGGAAGGACTTGTTTCTGAAAAACAATATCCAAAAAACTGGAAAGTCTTTTCCCCACTAAATCACAAAGTTTTGTTGCTATAGATTCTTAAAAGAGCTTCCTGAGAGTTGGAACTCTTGCATAGAAGAGATACTCTTTTACTATTATCTTTATAAATGTGAGAAATTGCATGGCATAGTAGTTAGAAAATGGATCTTGGCGCCTAGAAAATCTGTGTTCAAGTGTGAGTCATAGCAACTATGTAACTGACCCTGAGTGAATCATCTAATGTCTCACTGCCCTACATAACTCTCTAAGAATATTAAGTTACAAAGAAGATATTATATTGGTAGAGGGAGTTTCCTCCTCTTGGAGTTGACTATTAATCAATAGATAAACATTTATTAAGGGCCTACTATGCGCCAGGCACAGTGTAGAACACTGGGGACACAAAAAAGAGTCAAAAGACAATCTCTGCTCTCAAGGAGCTTACAATATAATGGGAGAGACAACAGACACATGTATACAAAAAAACTATATACCAAAAAAAAAAAATGAAGTTGTTAACAGAGGGAAGACATTAGAATTAAAAGGGGTTGAGAAAGGCTTCTGGTATAAAATGGGATTTTGATTGGGACTTAAAGGAAGCCAGGAGAATCAGTAGGTAAAGATGAGAAGTGAAAGCATTCTAGGCATAAGGGACAATCAAAGAAAATGCCCAGAACCAAGAAATAGAGTATCTTGTTTCTAGAACAGCCAGGAAGTCAGTGTCATTGGATTGCAGATTATATGATGAGTATTAGGATGTAAGAAGACTGGAAAGGTAAGGGGGAACTAGCTGTTTGGCTTTGAATGCCAAAAGATTTTGCATTTGACCCTGGAAGCTATAATCACTGGAGGTTAATGAGGAGGGAAGAAGAGGGTGACATGAAGACCTATATTTTAGGAAGATTTTGATATCTGAGTGGAGGATAGATTGGAGTTGGGGAAAGAGTTATGGCAGACAGATCCACCAGCAGGCTCTTGAAATGACTGAGATGATGAGGGTCGACATCAGAGTGATGATAGTGTCAGGGGAAAGAAGGGGGCATATTTGAGAGATGTCACTAAGATGAAATTGACAAGCCTTGGAAACAGACTGGATATGTGGGGTGAGAAATGAGAAAAAGTAGAAGATGACTGGGAGATTGAGGGGTTGGAGGATGGTGTTGCTTTCAAATGTAATAGAAAAGATAGGAAGAGTAAGGAGAGAGCTTAGGGAAAAGATAAGTTCTATTTAGGACATGTTGGGTTTAAGATATCTACTAAGCATTTAACCTAAGATGTCTGAAAAAAAGCTGATGATGAGAGATCAGATATCAATAGAGATTTTGGGGCAGGTAGATTTGAGAATTGTCAGCATAGAGGTGGTAATTAGATCCATGGAAGATGATGAGATCACCAAGTGAAGTATAGGAAAAGAGGGCTCAGGACAGAACCCTATAGGACACCTATAGTTAGAGAGCATGTTTTAGACGAAGATCCAACAAAAGGAGACAGAAAAGGAGCAGGTAGGAGGACAACTATAATAGAGTGGCATAGGAAAAACCCAGAGAGAAGAGAGTATCAGTAAAATCAGATCTGGTCCCTATTCCTTTGATAAATTATGTGTTTAGTTCTGGTTAATTCCGTTTTACATGGTATTTGGGGAGCATAAATCATATAAGAAGGGTCAGTGTAATTCATTTAAACAAAATAGATGAACAATAAGAAAAAGGGACTGAATTTTCATTCAATTACCTTGGCCAGCTCTGCTAACAATCCCAAAAGGAAAATGTAAATGGAAGATCAATAGAAGGAAACTGAATTCTGTATAACTCAGTGATGGTCCAGGAGAGTGGTTTCAAACTCAAATATAAATGTGGCCACTAAACCATACATAAGAATTCCTGTGGCTGCATATTGACTTAGAAAACCACACATGAGAATTATCTATATTCTATTATATTTTTATTAATTTTGCTAAATATTTCATAATTGTATTTTAACATAGCTCAGACTACACTCAGGAGTATTGTGGGCCTATGGGCTGTAAGTTTGACACCTCTAGTCCAGAAGAACAAATTGTAAAGGGTATCTCTCTCTTTGGGGAATGAGATTATGAGAACTGAATTTTGCAACATTGTCACGATTATTGTATTGTGAGTTTTGCTAGATTTTTTTTTTGTAAGGAAGGGATCAAGAGTTGGGGGAGAGGTAAAAGAATTTCCCAAGAGGGGCAGAGTCAAGATGGCAGCATAGAAGCAGGAGAATTCCTCAGTTCCCCCCATAACCACCTCAAATACCTATAAAATATGACTCTAAACAAATTTTAGAGCTCCAGAACCCATAAAATTACAGAAAAACTCATCTCCCACTGAAGGCAGCCTGGAAGGCAGGTGGGAAGGGCTCATCACAGAGCACTAGGAGCTGAAACCAGCTGGGCCTGAAACCGTAGCTTGGCCCCAGGGTGGCCAGGATAAGCCATGGCTGGAGCACTCAGGAGTGTGGATCACTAGCAGCTGTAGCAGTTTCCAAAATTATCAACCCATAAGAATCAAGGACAAAGTGAAGGGTCAGTGGAACTCGGCTAAACTTGGGGGAAAGAAATGGGTCCGGCCTACTTCCCCCAGGGGAAGAAAGCAGCAGAAGCAGCAATCCAGAAGCCACCTCCATATGGCTGCTTCAGAGCTCATGGCCTGCAGATTGCAGAGGGGCCAAGTGATCATTCAGAGGCTAAGTGCTCTTGCTTTAACCTGCCTGAATCAGGATCATGGTCTTGGGTGGTGGTCCTGAGGTGTATGACCAGTGAGCCAAAGGTGGTGAGGGCTGCAGAGACACTGGCCTCCTAATACCTCTGGCAGCTGCAAAAATCCCAGAAATTTGGGACAAAACTCTCCCCTCGAGAAGCAGAGATCCACTGTGGCTCAAACATCAAGTTAATTGACTGGCAACATGAGCAGGCAAAGGAAGCAAACCAAGCTCAGCAATGCAATTTTAGATTCCTTTTTGGGGGACAAAGCATGGAGCAGGAGGAACACAGCACAGTCAGAACTCCCACATCAAAAGCTTCCAAGAAAAATGTAAATTGGTTACAAGCCATAGAGCAGCTTAAGAAGGATTTTAAAACCAAATAAGAGAAGTGGAGGAAAAACTGGGAAAAGAAATGAGAATGATGCAAGAAAAATCATGAAAAGAGAGTCAACAACCTGACTGAAGAAAATAACACCTTAAAAATAGATTAATTCAAATGGCAAAAGAGGCCCAAAAAGCCAATGAGGAGAAGAATGCCTTAAAAAGTCAAATTTGCCAGATGGAAAAAGAATT
>CM053587.1:143557532-143579646 GCA_028646515.1 Pseudochirops corinnae | reverse complement strand
AACACAGATAATATTACATTTTAATACATGGATCCTTAGGTACAGATTAGTGACCCCTCTCCCCCTTTCTATTTGAATTTGACACCACTGGAGTAAAAAACTCAAAGCAATGAGTGTAAGTTGGAAGGAAGCAAGTTTAAGTTTAACGTAATGTTAAAAAAAAAATAACTTCCTAGAATGGACTCACTTTGGAAAGTAGTGATTTTTCCCCTTACTGGAGGTATTCAAGTAGAAACTGTATTATCATTTGTCAGATATGTAGTAGGCAGAATTTTTATTCCAGAAAAGGTTAGATTAACTGAAACTGAGATCCTTTCCAACTCTGAGACCCTATGATTCTATGATTTTCAAACTGATTGTGGTTTGCACTCAGCACATTAGTTGGGGGGGGGGTGTTAGCATCTGATCATCATTTTGAATTGTGCTTTTCTATGTTTATCTATGAAAGTTATGATACATGTTAATGTACCACTCATAACATTAATGTAGGTTAAGATATCAAAAGTTCAGTAAGTACAAATTGGGCCTTTTACAGTAGTTCTATGATATTATCTGTGTTGTATAAAAATATATGCATGCAATTGGTATTGTTATGAGTATTCAATCCTAAACAAATCAGCAGAAAACACTGCTCCTCAGTAAATCATTGTATATTCAGAAAATCGTTTTGCAAACTTTAAAGCAATATATAAATGTAAATTTACCTGTTTTATCAGGTAAATTAAATATGTGACCTAAATGAATCAGTTGTTAATGAATCAGTATAATGTAGCTTGAACATTTAATTCAATTTTTAATTTATCTTAAAAAAATAAAAGATTATAATTAAAGCGTTGAGATAATGATTCAGATCTCCCCAGTGCCCATGCCACTTTGTATTTCAGACTAAGGGGAATTTAATGTGCTCCACTTGTCAAGCAGATAACGGGTAGAGCTGACTGAATTGTGGCTCTATTATTATTTTGAAAATAGTTTACCTTCTGTTTTGTGCAGTCAGATTCCAAGAGATAAGTGAATTTAGCAATGGATTAGCACTCAGAAGCAAGACTAAGTCATACTTTCAAACGATGACAAGCTAAGTCAAAGAAATACAAATGTACTTACAAACAGTTCCATAGTTTGTATATGCAGAAAGGATTATTGATCATTCATGGGAATTTACATCCATTTATTAAGCATAAATAAGAATCATCCTAAATCGTTTTATCTTCAAAATAACATGGAGAATATTCCTTCATTGATGAAACAAAAATATCTTGAGGGCTTAGTAGAAAGTAGATAGATAGATAGATAGATAGATATAAAGAAAGAAAGAGAGAGAGACAGAGAGAGAGAGACAGAGAGAGAGAGACAGAGAGAGAGAAAGATCAAGTAGGTAAGTAGGTAAAACATTTATTGAACTCTTTCCATAGGACCAAAACTATGTTAAGCACTGAGGATACCAATACAAGAAAACAAGAAAGTCCCTATCTGCAAGGAGCTTACATTCTAACAGGGAGAGACAACACATAAAAAAGAGCAGGAAAGGGAAGAATGGATACCTATATGATATGATACATATAAGGAGATGATGAGGAAGTGAGGTCTGATTCTGGTCAAGGTAAGGAAAAAACACTCATCTATCAGAGCCCAGCTTCTCAGAATGAAGTCTAAAGTTCTGGTCAGGTGAAATGAAGACGAAAGCCAGAGTGCAGGAAACTAAGAGGTGGTTAGGAAGTGACATGAGTACATGCACACACATATGTTTTATGCATATATGTATGTACATATACACATATTCACTGTGTATGTACAATGTTTCTCAAAGTAATATTAAGAGACTATCTGTAAAGTACTTTTATCTATTCACTTGAAATGCGCTACAATACATACACAAAATATATGTGATTATGTATTCAGCATCACATATGAGGACAGTTCCACAATGTTTTTGTTTGATGTTTAAGAGTTAAAGTCCTTGTAGCCTTGAAGTTTTGGAAGATGTATTGAATTTGTATTGAGAGGACCTAAGTTTGATTCTTTGATCTGCCACTGACTCTTGATGTGACCTTGAGGAATTCATTTCTCCTTTCTGGCCTTTTACTTCCTCCTTTTGAAAGAAGGATGGTACATTGCTTACTTATCAATTCTAGGTTACCTTGAAAATTAAATATAAAACACCTCAGAAACATTATGTGTATATAATATAGACATACAATATATGGCCTCTGTGTGTGTCTATGTTATATACACAGTGCAGCCTCTTTCTACATTAACATGTATGTGTATATGTGTGTGAAACATGTAAATGTAAACAACTATTATTTTGGTATCTGTGTGCCAAAATATTTAAGTTAAAAATTTTGGAAATCAAGCATTCAATGTTCAAGCTAATAAGATAACCACTTATACATTTGTCATTAGTATGGTGAATAGCTTTAAAACAAATTATGGGCCAAAAAAATCTAGGTGACTGAATTTTTCTCTTGTCATCCAGACATTATGTAAACACAGTTTAATATAATCAAACAAGTACTTGAATACAGATGATAATATAGCTATAGCTAACAAATTATTTGAACATACAATTTGAACCATGTCTAACATCATGTAATAAAGATTAATTTAGTTCAAGATTGAGCTTTTAACCTTATTCTGAAACCATTCACATAACTGGAACATTCAAATGATATTTATAATCCAATATTAATAGAATGTCTGATGATCATATGACATTCAGATTTATTTTTCTGAAATGGCATTCTCCATTCTCCATTTTTCTGAAATGGCTACTCCAATTTTCCAATAATCATTAGCCACTTAATAATGTTGCAGATAAGAAAAAAAATCATCATCTGACAATAATAAACAGACAAAATTTGGTAAAATGGTAGTCTTAAGGCAAGACTTTAAACGTGATTTCAATAGCTTTGGTAAATGATTCATACCTATTTATCATTTTAATTGAAAAGCTAGGAAACATTATCCCCATAGCAATAGAAGTAGAAAACACTTTGAATAAATGACTAGAGTCCTAATTGATAAGACTGACCCCAAAAAGGTAAATACATATTTCACAAATGAGTAATGTAATCATAATCTTATTTTGAAGGCATCAGTTTTGTACTACCTTTCCTTGAGAATGAGCACCTAGTTATCGAATGGAAGGCATAGGTTTAATTCTAAACCCCAACACTTATCCTGAATCTGCTTCCTATATTTTAAGTTGTAAGAACAATACTTAGTTTTAAAGATAATGCTTTTCAATTTTTTTTTTTTAAGTGCTGGGGTGGGGGATTCCCTGTGGTCCAATCTAGTTCATGTGATAATACTCACAGCAAAACCATACTTCAAGAAAAAAAAATCAAAACTAAAGTAGAAAGATCAAAATAAAGGAATTAACTGAAAGTCACTTAAAGAGAGTGATAAGAAAGATTTTATATGTTGTAAGGATAAAGCAATATGTGTTTAGGGGACAATAGAAAGAAAAAACATTAATATTTAAAAGACTGCCTGGAATTATCAAGTGAAAAGACAGACATAAAGGAGAAAGGAAGGAAATTTACAATTAAAAAGATCACAGAAGCCACTAAGTGCCCCTTAAAAAGAAATCACTTATTTTTCCAACCATCTATCCTATATTAGACAAATTGAGATTTTGGATCATGTATAGGGAACACTTAATGAAACAAATAATTCTTTTTAAAAAAGTTGTCTTGATGTCTTCTTTTTTTAACTACAGTTGTTATCCTTTAACCTTCCTTCCCATCTGTTCACTCCAAAACTCTGATGAAGCAAAGAACCAGGTCAGAGAGACACTACTATATCCCATATATCTAGTTTCCCACCTCTCTATTGAAAGGAAGGGGGATCAACAGATATTTTTTGAGTACCAGTTCTACATAGAGCATTGTGTCAGATGCCATAGGATGTGCTTTTTTAAGGAGGCAAGGTACAGATAGTCTACAGATAATATTTTTAGAAAGATTGAGTCTATGTAATGTTTTTGACACTTAAAAGACTGAACTGTGTGGAGAAAGTACTTTAGAATTTCTTTAGTCCCTCTAGGGCATTTTATCCATTCACCTTTATAGCTGCTATGAGAAGATGAATATCTGACTAAGGTAATAAAGGTATAATAGGGCCTTTTGGGAGGAGCTAATCCTTTTGTTAAGTGGACATGGAGGAATCCTGTGGCTAGCTATGAGTTCTGGGAGTTGTAGTCCTGGTAGTATATCATTCTCTTCTTCTCTGAAAAAGATTGGATCTGTCCTGTACTCTATACTAAGAAGGGACTTGGGAGGCTGGAAAGGATAGACCTCAAGGATAACATTCTTATGAGAACCAGCAATAGCAGTGAAATAGGAGTTGGGTACTTAGAGAATCCTTGTACTGTTAATTTTATGAATAGAGACAAAATGTAGCAGTGTGTCACACAAAGTATAGCAGTGTCACAGAGACACCTGCCTATGCACATCAGTTTGATTTACTTAGGGAATTAAAAATTAAAAATAAGCAGGGAAATGCTTATATTCACTTTTTCTTTTAAAAAATTTTAAATAATCACATTGATTTTACCTTCTATTTGTAAAGCACAAAATATTCCATTTAGAGCAAAAATCTGAAAAGTGGAGACTTCTAAAACTAAATTGTCTCCAGGTTAAGTATTTTAATGTCCATTTCTCCAAGTATTTGTTTATTAAATTCTTCTAGAAAAAGGCTGCCTCAGGCCATTTTCATAGCTTCCAGACCCATCTGCACCATCCTATAGTCAGCAGATATTCAAAATACACATTCTAATTAACTTTAATAACTTTGAGTTTCTTACGTTGATCACTTCTTCAATACTTCTATTTATCAATGATCTGTCTGTTCATACATGTCAGTATTTTCTCCAGCAATGCAGAATGCAACTAATCCAGTGTACTCTGTTTTACTGCCTATTATTATCTCTTGCTCTTACTGAATGACCTGCAAGCCACCTTATGATACAAGACTTCTATATCTCCCTTCCTTCCTACCTATGTATCTTCCTACCTACCTGCCTATCTTCCCTTCTCTCCCTTTCTTGCTTCTCTTTCATATATCTCTTGTATCTATTCTAACTTGTTTCTTGCACTAAAATAATCACTAGTAACATATTAAAACATATTGATACCCATCATACATCTTTCCATTACTTTTTGGGTGACCTCCAATTTTGATTCTTCAAACATTGTGATATGATACATGATTCATAGTCATTTAACATCAGTGGAAGATATTGAATGTTTTTAAGAAGTATTTTTTGTTGGAGGATAAATATTACAGTTACTGAAGTTATATGATTTTGTACCTATAATGTAACCTGTCATCTTCTTCCTTTTTCATTCTGGACTCAGCTCATTGTCCATTTATAGTGTATGCATAAGATAATTGTACTACTGTATCAACTCAATGGGCTCCCCATCCAACTGCAGTAAAGAGAAGCTCAATAGGTATTCTTTATCCACTTAGTAACTTTTTTGTGGATTGTTAAGCTAAAATCCTTCATATACTTTTAATTTTCTGAAAAAGATTCCGTACAGTTTGTAGGTTTGCTACTAATAATCATAATTTCTTCCACAAATAGAAGAATCTTGAGGGCTTCACTATGTATAAAGAATCCCTTCTCCATTTTGATTCTGTCCTAGAGAACTGTAAAATTAGAAGGTTGAATTAGACAATCTTGAGGTTCTTTTTATTTCTAATTCTATGATCCAATTCAATTCATCACAAATGTTGTATCTACTGTGTGCATGGTACTGCATAAAGTACCTACAAATAGAACTTTGGATCTATTGAAGAATTTTCATATACATTATATAGTGGAGGATAGGGTCGGAGGTAGGGGGAAGAGGTAAGGTAATAGGGATAGGGTAAAAAAAATCTGAGAAAGAAAATAGTGAGTAAAAATAAGATGGAAGGAAATTAACAAATAGTAATTATAACTTTGAATGTGGATTGGATGTTTATAGTAGCTCTTTTTGTGGTGGCAAAGAACTGGAAATTGCAGGGATGCCAATCAATTGGGGAATGGTTGAACAAGTTGTGGTATATGGTTGTGATGGAATACTACTGTGCTATAAGAAATGATGAGCTCAATGATCTTAGAAAAGCATGGAAAGATTTGCACAAAAGAACAAAGAACAAAGTGAGCAGAATCAAGAGAACATTGTATATAGTAACAGCAATATTGTTTTAACACTGACTTTGAGTGACTAAGTCATTTTGACAATTACAAATACACATTAAAAATAAATGACATATGAAGAAAAACACTATCTGCATCCAGAGAAATAACTGATAAATAGAAATATGTATAGAATAATTTTACACACACACACACGTATATACATATGTGTGTGTATATATATATATTCTTGTACACACACACATATTTGTGTCTAATGGTAGACATTTCTAAAACAAGAGGTGGGGGGGCAGAGGCCAAGGGAGAAAAAGAAATAAGGAGAAAAAAGAAATTTACATGATGATGTTGTTGTATATTTAGAGGGACTAGCAAGTTGTATATGGTAGATCTGCAGTTTTGTGTACAATCATCTTTTTTTATTGAACTGTTATAGAAGTGCTTGGTTTCTTCCCCATGAATTGAAAATAAAATAAATTTGTAATACAAATCCATATGTATACATTTGTCATTAAATCCTCACAATAACCCTATGATATAAGCAGAGCAAGTATTATTCTTTCCCATTATATTGATTAAAAAACTAATGAACAGAAAAATTAAAATGGGTCATCCAAGATCACACAACTATTAACTATTGAGTGATAGAACCAGGACCTAAACTTCTAATTCTTAGTCCTTCCCTTTTTCATTATCATGCCATGATCCCTTTCATGAATTACTTTTGGTTTTCCCTTAAAATGCATTTAGAAATCCATGTAGTTACGATGGATTTTTTAAAATCCAGTCTACTGTGTCCTAAGTAAACCAAAGGGCAGAATACCAGGGGTTACTCTCTCCATAGATAATAGAATACATTTTGTTCATATAG
The DNA here is from genome assembly GCA_028646515.1 of Pseudochirops corinnae. Taxonomy (NCBI): domain Eukaryota; kingdom Metazoa; phylum Chordata; class Mammalia; order Diprotodontia; family Pseudocheiridae; genus Pseudochirops; species Pseudochirops corinnae. Next base: position 143,572,627 of record CM053587.1, on the reverse strand, counting down.
GAAATACTCAGAATTGACAGAAAGGGAGGGAGAGAGGGAGTGAGAAAAGAAGGAAGGAAGAGAGAGGGAGACAGACAGAGAGGAGAGAAAGGAGGAAGGGAGGGAGGTAGGGAGAGAGGAAGAAAGAAACCAAGACATTTAGTTACATAAGCAAATCTGCCACTAATAAATCTAATATCCTCTGTACCCACAGGTACAAAATCATTTGTGCTCTTTCAGTCATTGGTTTCATGTCTGGAGGTTCCAGGGCAAGCCCAGAGGGAACCAATTTAGATTCCCAAAGAACAAAAAAGCAATAAATGCTACTGAAGCATCACAGGCTAATGATGCCAAAATATGCCCTTTTGACCACAATCTAGTTTTTATTTAATTGCAGATTTTAAATGAATTAGGCAAGTTTTCTGCAATCACAGTTTGATTTGGCTCAGATCTATCTTTTCCCTTGGCAGAGCTTCTATATTTCATCTTGAATCTAGCAGGTCCTCTGCCCTCCTACACTCCATAATTGGGTACTAATAGAGTGACCCCTGAAGTCATCTCCAGAAGAGGCTGACTGCAGTCCCTTAAAAGGAAGAATAATCATTATATCCCCCATTTGTTTCTATTCTCTTGTAGATACTGGGACATGATTTTTAGGCGTAAAGATAATAGTGGAAATAAGTCCTTTCTATTTTATGTTAACGGTGATTGATGAGCTGAAAAAGCAGATGAGGTGCCCAAGGAACAAAGCCAGTTTTTAATGGCACTTTAATGCTTCAGACTTCTTTGCTGAAATTAGAAGTGGAAGTGGGAGAAGAATAATTTAATACATAGGGGTTCTTTATAATCTACAGGTTTTTTATCTCTATGCTATTTAGAATGTGTAGTTACAATGAAAATTTACAAAAGAAAATAATGCTGGGAAATAACATAATAGATATCTCAGAATGGTCACATGTAGAAATAAGCCTCTAATTAACATGGGAGGAAAATGTCCCCACCTCTATGCCAAAATATAGATTTCCCAGAAAATAATTCGTTTATAGCTATCTTCAAGTATTTGGAGAGTTGTCATGGATTCAATTTATTCTATTTGGTCCTAGGAGGTAGAACTAGGAGCAATAAGGAGAAATTACAATAAGGCAAATTTAGGTTAAATATTAAAAAAAATAACAATTAAAAGTATTCCAAAGTGGAATGGGCTGCCTCAGGAGATGTTGGGTTCTCTCTTATTGGAGGTCTCCAAGCAAAGGTTAAATGAGGATTTATCAAGTCTATTTTAGTGGGATTTCCTTTTAGGTATGAATTGGACTAAATGGATGCTAAGGTTCCTTCCCACTAGAAAATTCTGAAATTCTGTTAATTGGTTGACTAATTGATTCTGTGATTCTTAAAGGTCCTACATTATTTAAGTCAAAATGGGGACTTTTCACCCTACATGAAAGGACAGTAAGGAAAAGGGAGACCAAGATTAATTTTTCTAAAAAAGTATAAAAGTATAAAAGAACTCATTTTTAATGAGTTGATTTTTTTGTTGTTTTATTTTTCAATATTTTCACCATCACTCCATTCAACATGAGTATATGACCAATCAAACAACATCAATTACAATACGTCATGAATTAGGAACCAACTTTGTAGATTTTTATCCAGCCCTACTTTGCAGATTTTGTTTAGCATCCTGCTTAAGACAGTCTTGCCTATCCTTTGTAACTATTTGATTCTTTTCTATCTAAAAGGCAATAAGCTATTTTTTATTGTTTTCTGAACATGGTTGGAAATGAATTAATTGTGGACCTAACCTCCCTGAGACAGGTGGGTCTTACAAGAATACAACAGACCAGTAGTTCTCAAAGTGTGATCCCTGAGATTCTTTCAGGGGGTCCATGAGATCAAAATTATTTTCATAATACTGAGATGTTTTAATTTCTGATACAGTAAATGTTGATAGTTATAATCCACATGAACAAAAGCTGGGGGTGGAGAGGGGAGTGTTCTCAATAATTTTTAGGAGTGTAAAGGGGTCCTGAGAACAAAAAAGTTTCATAAGTGCCACAATATTCAATAGCATCATCATGCTAGAAGGATTTTTTCCCTAAGAAAAATAAAGTGCAATATTCTTGAGTCTATACAGAGAGATGATGACTCAGGAACATTTGAGGGAGGAATATTTTGCCTCAATTATTAAAGTTAAAAAGGAAATATTTGTTTCACTTTTTTCCTTTGTTTTTTGCATGTTCATTTTTATGTGTATAGTATTTGTTTTATTTTTTTTTTAAGAGAAAAGAAAGAAATCCTTTAAAGAAGGGGAGGAATTTGAAAATGTTCTGATTTTCCCCCGTGAACTTTCATGTCCTTAACTCTGCTTCTAAAGGTTATGATTCACGTATTTTTCACCAGTAAAGCATATAAAGGAAAATTTGATTAAATGATTTGTGCAATATTCTGAAGTTCATATTTTACTGAATGTCTTTGAAATCTGCATTTCCCCATTTTATTGTATGTGCAGTTCTTGCTATGTTCATACAGGTTTTGCCTTTTGAGAGCTTTGGAAGAATTTTAATGTAGGAAAAAACAAATAGGGGAAGAAAAATGTTGCATCTTTATTAAGTTCTGCAATGTGTAATCTGATTAACTAATTATTTGGCAATATGTAGAACATAATTTGCTTAACCTTTTACTGCACTGAATTTTTCATAGGTAAGTACACTCATATATTAGAGAAAGCCCTTTTCTGCATTAGCTGGTTGACTTAGTTGTGATTGCAAAAGTATACTTCACAAAGGAAATGGAAGGCTTTTTGTTCTTTTAAGAAAATGTATCTTCCTATTGAGTTAAATTCCTTAAACTTATGTAAGTAGACAAAGTAGATGTTCCAAGTCTAAAATGCAGTGCTGATAATGCTAGTGAGAATATAGAAGATGTTAAAAGTTCATTAAGGATATAGAGTTTATAATTGGGATAAGGTTTTTTTTCCCTTTTTTGGAAAGTAGGAAGGAAAACCAGATCTGTAATTTCACTGACTCAGGGAATTCCCAGGGAGGAAACTGCCTTTACCAATGCAGGTTACTATATGTCAGAGGCAGGACTCAAATCAGGAAGACTTTGATTTGAGGCTATGTCTCTAGCCACTACTACCACACTACTTCTCAAGATAAGCTTCTTATTAGGGCTATTAATCTTTACACAGCCCAAATTCTGTTTTCCCACTAAAATCTTTTTCCCAATTTGCTCAGTTCACTCCCTGATTTTTTTTTATCATTGCTTCTTCAATTCCTGGTACAATCCCTTCAGTATGCAGTATGATGGGGAAAGTGATGTTCTGGACTCAGAGGACATGGGTTCAAATCCCGTCTTAGCTAGTCACTACATCTGTGACTTCAAGCAAGTTATTTGACTTCTTCAACCTCCAATTCCTCACCCTTAAAATAAGGGGGTTGTACAAATGACCTTTGGAATCTTTTCTGACTCTAAATCTGTGATACTACATGATGAAAAAAATGTCAGTGAAAACACTAATCCCAATGAAAAGATAGTATTTGTAACCTTTTTTTAACCCACCTCTGATATATCCTGAGTTCTCTTTCCATATTAGAATGTAAGCTTCTTGAGGTTGGGTACTATCTTGTTTGTGTGTATTTGTATTCTCAACACTTTTTACAGTGTTCAGCAAATTACACCTGCTTAATGTTTCATTTTTATCTATTATCTGCATCATAGCTTTCTATTTTCTACATAGGATAGCACAGAACACTTTGCCTGATGCCTTTCTTACATCTCCTCATTGCCCACCAGCCACACTGATTTTTTACTTCTTTGGAATTCACCATCATACACCTGGAGCAGGAATCTTCACCCCACCTTTTTCCAGTTTCCTTTTTTGTCTTGTCTGACTCCATTATACTGCAAGTTCCTTGAGGGCAGGAACTGTCTTTGTTTTTGTATCTTCAGTGTTTGGCATTATGCCTGAGACATAGTAAGTACTTAATAAATTTTATTGACTGACTGACTTAAATCACAATTAAGTTGTGTCTGTGGTATTCTCCTGATGCATCAGGCTAATACTATTTTCTTTTTTATTATTATTACAAAATTTTTATTAATGCTGGTAGAGATTTTGAGAAATCTAAAATTTGGGATGAAAATGATAGTTTTAGGTTATCTGTGATTTTTCAATGGTCCATAATATCTCCATTTCCCTTTATACCAAAATATGTGTATTACTCCATTGACTAGTCCTAATTTTATTCCTTTTCCCTCTGATTCTCTATTCAAGATTTTAAATACTTCCCAAGAGCATATAGCCTTTTAGCATTGATATCTCTAGAACATAAGACCCATTGTTTCTTGATAGTTTATACCATCTTCTCCTTTTTTTTTAAATAATATTTTTGAAAAAATGAAAAGTATCTGATATGACAAGTTTTTGGATGCCTGACTTTTCACTTCCTAGATGTTGATAAATCATCCTTGAATAATAAGGTACAGAGTTTTTCCAGTAATTAAAGTCAATCTTATGGTATGGGATGAAGGCTCCATTCCTTTTCCTTTTTTGAAAATACAGAGATTTGTCCATATGAATTTCTGCTGTATCTCTCCCATTATTTTTGCTTACCAACTTCTCACCTATCTTTGGTTTCAGCTCTCTGGTAACCATGTTTGTGATCTTTTTCTCAGTCCAAAGATTGTTTCTTTCAACATCAGGAGAAAAAAGCTAAATAAGATTTGAGTAGTTCAACTTTCTCCCCATCATCCATTTTCACTCACCCAATCCTTTTGATCATCTTATTTCTGTAAATATAACTTTCAAAAAATCTTCTTTTTTGTGCTTACCATTAATAACTAACTGTAATTACTTCTGAGCTTTTTTCTATTTCTATTCTGACATCATATCGACTCTATTAATTTATCATCAGATATTTTCCCTGGTTTCTTGTCTTCTATAGATCTTTTCAGTACTTTAGGGATACATAATCCTTGAGTGGGATTAGCTAAACATTATGCTCTTCTGGTATCACCTTCAAAAAACTAAGTTAACCTCCATACCACAATGAGCCATCAGACTATTACTTTAGAAAAAGATTTCTGTACATTCCCTAAAAATATACAGAATCTAAAAAAGAAGTCCTAATTCTGAGATTCTAAGTGTGATCTCAGTAGACCTGAATTCTAATTCTGTAATTGTTTTAGATCACATCTCTAATTCTAGGACTTTTGACCATTGTTATTAAGGCAGTGGTAATATATGATGGGGGGGGGGGGAACAAATCCCCATTCAACTCAGGCAAAAAAAACCACCTTATTTTGCCCTGTGGTCATTTCTATGGACAGTAACTATTTAACTGGAACATAATCCAATATTTCTAATTATCTCCATATGCAAATTTTTTCCTAAAGTTAAAAAAAAGTCTCAACAGGAGTGTAAGGAAAGGGTGAATCCAAGAGTTGATAGGGAGATATAATCTGTAAGACTGACAAATTATTCAGATATGATGGCCATCTCTGAAATCTTCGGGTTTAATCACTTAGATACTAAGAAATAACAGAATAGGGGAGGCTAGGTGGTGCAGTGAATTGAGCACTGGCCCTGGAGTCAGGAGGACCTAAGTTCAAACGTGGCCTCAGACACTTAACACTTACTAGCAATGTGACCTTGGGCAAGTCACTTAACCCCAATTGCCCTGCCTTCCCCCCCCCAAAAAGAAAAAAGAAATGACAGAATTAACAGTGAAATGCCATTGTTTTGGTCATTTAGAAATGGCCAGCATTCTCTGGATATTTTCAATAGAGCATCATAAAGCTATAGATATCAAATATCTATATTTTATAGATATTGATATTAATAAGAACTATAAGGAGCCTTGGAGAAGAACTCATTTAGTCACTTGATTTTGACCTCAGTCATACATGTAATTGCTTCTGTCCTGTTCTTTTCTTGGCATGTATAACTGTGCCAAGTAAATCTTTGTGCCTAAATTTAATCCTGATCCATCTAAATTCCTTAAGCTGTCAATAATCAGGTGTTCTCTACGTCATTGAAATCACAGGTCTATTTCCTATACTGTCTTATAACAAAGGATTATTACTCTTAGATATGATTTTGTGAGTATAATGGAAAATAAATTTTCTTCACTATTGCTAGCTCTGGATGGTGGCAGTTTTGAGAGGAAAAAGAAAAGTAAAAATGGGAGTAAAGTAGATTTATATTAATGCTGACAAAGTCATATTTAAAAGCAATAATCCTTTATTATGAGATAGGATAGGAAATGGACCTATGGTTTCATTAGTAGAGAGAACTCCAAGATGAGGAAAATCCCTCTACACATACAGATCACCACCTTCTCTACAACTTAGAACCTTAGAAAGTTGTCTAAAGTATTGAGAGGTTAATCAATTGACACATGGTCACATGGCCAATATGTATCAGTGCTGGGACTTTGACCCAGTTCTTCCTGACTTTGAGTCAAGTTCTCATTTCCCTATACCTATTTGTATATCTGAATAAATCTTCAGACTCATGTCTCCTTTAGTTTATTCTACCATCTTAAATTGATTTTATTTACTGTGATAAAACTCCATTCATATAATAAATTTTCATTGGTTTTATTACAGCACACATCATCTTTGGTGTATATTAAATAATTTGTCTATAATGCTATCTGTCCAGGACAGCACCAGACCTTACAAGATATTTAAACCATACAATTTTCCCAAAATGAGTGTAAATGGTTTCTGATAGATTAAATTAAAATCTGCAACAACAACAACAAAAAATAATTCACTTAAACTACTGATTAAATCAGGGATTATATAAGGGTTGATTACTGTTCTTTCCCCTTCAGTAATTAATGCTTTTCCTGAGAGACAGTGTGAGGTAGCAGATAGATGGCTAGCCTTAAAGGTAGAAAGACCTTGATTCAAGATATGTTTCTAAAACATTATCTATATAATAATAAAATTGAATATCTATATAGCACTAACTGAGTGCCAAGCACTGTGCTAAATGCTTTACAAATATCATATTTGACCTTCACAGCAGCCTTGGGAGGAGGGTATTATTCTTACAGATGAGGAAACTGAAGCGAGAGGTTAAGTGATTTGCCCAAGGTTAGATAGCTAATAGGTCAGATTTGAACTCAGGGAGATGAGCCTTCCTGACTATAAGTATAGTGCTCTACACACTGAGTCACTTAGCTGGCTAGTATATATCATCTTCAGCAAGTTAGTTTAACATTTCAATGCCCCCAAGCAACTCTCTAGGACCATCAATCACAGATCTTCATTAATAGGAGTTTCCACACCAGAAATACTTCACATTGATGAAATTACATCATGACTCCTCCCTTCTCCACTCATCCCTTATCAATGATTTTAAAAATTCTAGACTTCTGTTTATTTGCCATAATGGCTATATTCCTGAACCAAATATCAATCCTATCCACAGATCATATATTTAGAATTAGAAGGAAAACTAGCGGTTATTTAGTCAAACCTGATCATTTTACAGATGAGGAAAACTAAGGCTCAGAATAGTTGAGCCATCCAAGGTGGCACAAGTAGTAAATAGAGGAGCCAAGAATGGAACTCAGGTCCAAAGACTAGAAATCTAACATTTGCTTCACTATACCATACTGTAGAAATTGAAAAATATTGCAAAATATTACATGTCTGGATTTAACCAATCCTTGCATTTTGAATATTAGATTAATATAAATGAATGAAATCCATAGATTTTCCCAATTCCAACACTGACCCCACCTTCAGTGTTAAAAGGGAAAAGAATCAATTCACTTAACATTTTAATTTTTCTCCTTGCCCTTCATTGAAAGACTAAAGGCAGCAGGGAAAAAATACTCCCAAAGTGGGACAACTGAGAAACAAGAAAGAAAATAAGATATGGATGTTATATCACCTAGATCACCAATCTTTGAATAATTATGATGTGTAATCCTGGTCAATAAAATGGTTTAAGGTTAAAAGATACTGGAATTTGGAAAAGCAAAACAAAAATAAACTAATGCCAGACAATTAAACCCAAAATCTAATGTGATCCTGCAAACAATTACTGTAATCAATTATAAAACACTCAAGGAGAACTGAATTCTTATGATTGTAAGGACATAAGACTTAATGTAGTAAGAATGATGACTCAGTATACTTTTATATACTTTGTATATATTTTGTGTATACTGATATGTTTACATGTTGCTTCCCCTTCAGTAGAATGGAAGCTCCTCAAGGACAGGGACTGTTTTAATTTTGGCTTTTTATCCCTAGCACTTAGCACAGTGCCTGGCACATAGACACTTAACAAAACCTTGTTGATTGACTGAAAGTCTCACTGAATGGCATTCTGTGCATATGCAATTGTTGCAATTCATTCAGGTTATTGATGCACCTGAATATCCCTGACTGCCCATTAGTAAATTGGATAAGCTTACGTCATGAATTTATGCATATCCTTCTTGGAGGAATTTCAACATTTGGCTTGTAGAGTCATTTAGGGCAGTGGAGGTACAACTTTTCCTATTAAAGTCTCCTTTCCTGCAACTGGGTGGTGAAGTGGGTAGAACATTGGGCTTAGAATCAGGAAAACTCATCTCCATGAATTCAAATCTGGCCTCAGACACTTACTAGTTGTTTGATCCTGGGCAAATCTCTTAATCCTGTTTGCCTCAGTGTCTCATGTATAAAATGAGCTGGAGAAAGAAATGGCAAACCACTCTGGTATCTTTGCCAAGAAAACCCTAAATGGGGTTATGGAGAATAAGACACAATGGAACAACAACAAAAATGCCACAAAGAAAGAAAATAGTTCCATACTAAAGTAGAAAAAAACAAGCAAATTAATTACAATTGAGGAATTGAAGGCTCAGAGTGACTTGCCTAAGATATGACAGATAGTAAATAGAAAACTCCAGAGTCAAATCCCAGGTCATCTAACTTTAAATCTATAATGCTTCCTCCTGGAATTCATCTGTTTCTAAAGTTACAAATGGACCTTAAATTTTAGTACAATGTGTATGCATATACATGGCTGAGCACACACTGATATTTCATGTTATGGCCTGCTTAAAAAGAGAGAGGGAGAAGGAAGAGAAGAGGAAAAGAAAAGGCTAGAAGATAAAAGGAGATAGGAAGGGACAGAAAAGAAGAAAAACAGGAGACAGTAGCTGCAGACTTTCAATAAATGTTCAAGTCCAGGCTCTACCACTTTCCTTCTGTATTACCTTAGACAAATTACTGCAGCTCTCTCAACTCAGCTTCTACATACATAAAATGAAAACACTAAATTAAATTATATCTAAGATCCTTTCTAGCTCTAATATTCTATAAATTTCCTCATCTGTAAAATGAGGGAGTTGGACTAGGTGACCTCTAAGTACCATTCCTGCTCTAAAAATGCTAAAGAAGAGAAAGAGAAAGAGAGACATAGAAAGACACCTCATATGAGAGAAAGAGAAGCAAAGAAAGAGGAAAAGATAAAGGGAAAGGACCTAAAAGGGGGAAAAGTTCTGAGGTGAGTTAAAAGTAAATTGTTTTTGTTATGTACCATTGTTCACTTGAGCCAGAGGCTTCAAAAAAAGTTATAATGGTTATAAAGTGGTTCTCGACCTTCCTAATGCTGTAACCCTTTAATACTTGTATGTGGGTGTATCTGCATGTAGGCGGATCTGCCTGGAGACAGATACAGGAGCGGTGTCTCGGTTCCTAAGACCATCAGAAATATGTGTTTTCCAATGGTCTTAGGCGACCCCTGTGACCCCTGTGAAAGGGTTGTTCAACCCCCAAAGGGGTCATGACCCACAAGTTGAGAACCAATGCCCTTTGAATTTCCTATCAGTTGATTAACCGCTATACTCAACAGCTCAGCAACTCTCCTTTAAGTGGGATAGCCATCTGGCACATAAATTATTCTTTGGGCAGCAGTAGTTGTAACCAAGTTAATAACTCTTCACAAGGTACTTATCAGGTCAAAAGAAATCAAGTCCTTTGGGGAGAGGTTTTTCATCATGCTCTTAGAGTAATTCAATGCCACTTAATGCAACAAACATTTCCTAAGCAGTCTGTGTTGTTAGAGGCACACTGATGCAAAAATAACAATATTTTCTGTTAAGGAACTGACATTGTATTAGGGAAGATAAGAGGGATTCACAAAAAGTTGGAGTATGATGAGTTCATAGAGAATATACAGAGAAAAAAGAGAGACTTTTCCCTTCTAGCTGAGGAGACAGCCATAGATTGGGCCTTGAAGGAAGAGCAGAATTTCAACAGGTAAGAGTTGTAGAAAGAGTCTTTGCAGGTTTGTGTGAGATCAGAAAGATACTATGCATATAAAAGCATAGCTAAAGGTGAGAGAGGATTGGGAAAAAAAATGGACTGGAATGTAAAGTGTGTGAAAGGAAGTAATGTAAAATTAGACTAGAGTGGTATATTGGAGCTAAATTTTAGAGAGCTTTGAATACCAAGATAATGAGTATACCAAATATACCAAAATATTCATAACATCTCTTTTCGTGTAGGAAAAGTATTAGAAATTGAGGGGATATACATTAATTGAATGACTGAACAAGTTGTGGTACATGATTGTGATGGAGTATTATTGTGCTATAAAAAATGAGGAGCAGGATGATTTCAGAAAAACCTAGAAAGATTTACATTAACTGATGCAAAGTGAAGTGAGCAGAACCAAGAGAGCACTAAATCCAATAACAGCAATATTACACGATGATCAACTCTCTGAATGACTTGGCTATTTTCAGCAATATAATGATCCAAGAAAATTCCAAAGGAGTCATAATGAACAATGCTATCCACCTCCAGAGAGAAAAAACTGATGGCATCTGAATGCAGATTTAAGCATACTATTTTTCGCTTTATTTTTTTCATAGTGGTTTTCTTTTTGGTCTGTGTTTTCTTTCACAACATGACCAATATAGAAATATGTCTTGCATGATTACATATGTATAACCTATATCAAATTGCTTACTATCTCAGGGAGGGGTGAGAGGAGGGAAGGAGGGAGAGAATTTGGAACTCAAAATTTTAAAATATGTATGTTAAAATTATTTTGTATGTAATTGGAAAAAACAAAATACTATTCAAAAATGATGATGGAGTAGTTTCAGAAAAAAAACATGGGAAGATCTATATGAACTGACGCAGAGTGAGATGAGGAGAGTTGGGAGACTGTGCACAACAGAAACAATGTGATGGTAATCAACTGTGAAAGACTTTTTTACTATTCTGGTCAGTGTAGCAGTCCAGGATGGTTCCAAAGGACTCATATTGAGATGGTACTGTTTACCTTCAGAGAGAACTGGGGAACTTAAACTGCAAATTGAAGTGTGGTTTTCTTGCTTTTTTTTGGCTTTCTGGTTGATATGGAAATGTGTTTTGCATGATTTCACATACATGATTGACATAATTTTGCTTGCCTTATCAGTGGGTGGAGAAGCAGGGGAGAGGTAAAGAATTTGGAGTTCAAATTTTGAAAAGAAGAAAATGCTTTAAAATTTTAAATTTCTTTTCGAAAGCAGAGAATCTAGAGGTGGATTCATTCTGTTCTTAGAGACTGAAGAGAGAAAATAAAAAGAGTATATGAGGAGTGGTGTACTAGGGTATAAAGGAGGAAGAAGTCAGGAATTGTAGAATTTGCTGTTTCTCATATTTTAGTATGTGAGAAGAACAATATGCAAACATGGAGATAGAAATGAGGGAGTGGCCATCAAATGAACTTTACTCATTGTCTGAAATGGATAAAGAAGACACACACACAGAGAATTTGATATAGAAATATATCAAGCAATGACCAAAAGAAAAGGAGGATTAAAAGGAAAGATGATACATGGAAAAGAATAGTCTTAAGCAAAAGAAACTTCCTGAACCTGAAAAGAGGATCAAAAACACAAGGGAACTAAAATCTAAAAAAGAACCTTAGATTGCCTCTTAGATAATTGGGGAATAAACCAAAAAAAAATTTTGATATATGTATGTAATCAAATATTATTGTTCCCTAAGAAGTTATAAGACTATTTCAGAGGATCCTGAGTACTAAGAATTGACACAAAATTAAATGAGCAGAATCAAGAGAACATTTCATACAGGGTCAATATTATTTTAAAAAAACACCTTTGAAAAATGTACCTCTGATCAAGGAAATAACCATCTATGTCTCTAGAATACCTTTGGTGGAGCACGTTCCTCATCTTCTGACCAAGAAATAATGGAAACAAGGTGCAAAAACATAATTTTTTCTGGAAATTGCCATTGTATATACTTATTTTGCTTAATTAAGCTTATTTCTTTTTTAATTTTATTTTAGACTCAAATGCCAGAACAAATACAGAGTAGAGAAAAGAAACAAAAACATATCATAAACTTAAATTTGGAATTTAAATACAAAGTTAGAAAGAAAAAAAAGCATGTTGTGCATAGCAGAACATAAGAAAAGATTCAAAACACGTAACAATAAATTTTTATTTCGAGAAAGCCTGTATGATAAATAATACTCATGTTGAGAACTGTCCATCTTTCTTTGCTTCCTAGTGAGTTTTCTTTTGTTCTCTGCTGTGCACTTTTTTACTTTGTTCTTTTTTTTCCCTCCCCTCAATCCCTCCCCCAGAAGGCCACAATAAAGTTTAGGCATATTTCTCTATAGCTATAAATATATACATACTCTCCCCACCCCCAACCCCAGAAGACTACAATAAACTTTAGATATGTTTCTCCATAGCTATAGATATATACGTACATATGGAGACATATACTTTCTCAAACCTATTCCACTCCTGATCTTTGTTTGTATGTATGTGTGTATTTCTTGTTTCCTAACTCTCCTGCCTCTTCTACTTTACTTTTACTCACTACCTTGCCCTCCTATGACTTGCGTATCCCCCTCCAAAGATCCCTCCCCTGTCCTCCCATTTCCATAAGTCTAAAAACTCCAATTTACCTATTTCCTCACCCTCCCCTGTAAAGATCCCATCTTTGTCCTCATCCCCCTACCTATGCCCCTACCATTTTATTTTTTCTGAATTTGTGAGATTTTGTACTCTTTTACAGTTCCCTCTTAAACCCATTCCCAATGAAAGTAAGTTACCAGAACTACCAGTTCTCCTCCCCCATCTAATTCCTGTGTATCAGTTCTTCCTCTTGTACCTCATTGGTATAAAATAATTACTCTTTTAAGCTATTCCTAAATGGTTTTACTTTTTAAATTCATGTCATACTCAGGTTTACCCCAATCTTTCCTATGAACTACCCAATTATTAATAAGAATATTAGACATACATTTTACATATATAAAAAATAAATAGTCTGTCCTTATGGATCCCTTATAATCATTCTTTTTTATATACCTTATATTTCTACTAGTTCTTGTGTGTCAAATTGTATATTAAGTTCAGGATTTTTTTAACAAAGTCTTGAAAGTCTGAGAGTTTATCAAAGGTCCTATTTTTTTCACCAAAGATTATACTTAACTTTGCAGGGTATGATATTTTTGGCAGGAGCCACAGTTCTTTTACTCTCTAATGAGGGAGTGGCCTCCAAGACCTGCAGTCCTTTAATGTCTCTGCTGCTAGGTCTTATGTAATTCTAATTGTGGTGCCATCATATCTAAGTTGTTTTAATCTTGATGCATTTAATATTTTTTCCTTGAGCTGGGCATTTCAGAATTTGACTATGATATTCCTATGAGTTTTTCTAATAGGATCTCTTTTAAGTGGTAATCAATGGATTTTTTTCTATTTCTACTTTCCCACCTTGTTCTAATACTTCAGGACAATTTTCTTTAATTATTTCTTGTATTATTGTATCAAGATTCTTTTTTTTATCATAACTTTCAGTTAGTCCAACTGTTTTTATATTTTCTCTTCTTGATCTATTCTCCAAATCTGTTGTTTTTCTTATGTTTCACTTTCTCTTCTATTTTCTGCATTATTCATATTTTGTTTAATCATTTCTTGATCTCTTATAATTTAACTGGCTTCACTTTATCCCATTCTAATTTTCAAGGTATCATTTTCTTCCTTAAAATTCAGGATCCTCCCTTCTAATTGGTTGACTTTACTTTCATGCCCTTCCTGTTTTTCTTGGATTATTTTTTCTTTTTTAGTTTTTCTTCCATCTCCATCATTTTATTTTTGAAGACTTTTCTAAGGTCTATAAATTCTTTATGGGCAGGTAACATTTGATGTTATTCTTTGGGGGTCTATTTACTTCAATTTCCTCCTCTGAAGATGAACCCCTATTCCCATAATAGATTTTTGTGGTTGGATTCTTTCTCCTTTGCCTGTGCATTTCTTTTTGTGGTGATAACTTAGTTATTTATAATCAACTGTAGCCCTGGGGTATGGGAAATTTTGCCTCTTGCCCCAGATCTTCAGTTCTCCCCTCTAGCCTGAAACCAAAGCCAAACCTCCAGCCTCCTGTAAGTGCCCACAGCCAGGGGCTTTCTGCCCCACTGCTTCTGCACTCACCCCACATGGGCTGGTTCCTTCTTGCCCCATGGTTTTTTGCAGCACAGCTGGGTCTGGTGTTCCTTGTCAGCAGAGGTTTCCTCCATCTTCTGGACATCAAATGCCCAACTCCCCTCACTATCTCAGGGGTAAAAGTTCCTTTGGCTGGGGCTGAGGCAGCCTCTCAAACAACCTAACCCCTAGGCTTGCTGCTTGCTCTTAAAATGGAACCTAGCTTGGAGGTGTTTACTCTTCACAGGGACCACCTCCTCCCAGAATTTTTCTTCTGATCTTCTCAAATTGTCCCAGGAGGACCTTGGTTATGCCCCTGTTCTTATTTGTCTTCATCCACACTTTGTTCACTCTAAGGTGCTATTTTAACTCTTGTGGGGGAAAATCTTGAGCTTGGAATTTTCTAACCTACTCCACCATCTTCCCAGAATCCCCTCTCATGCTTTTGTCTTACAAGGGTTTTCCCCCCTTCTCTCAGTTAACTAAGGAGGTGGTGGGAAGGGACAAAAGAGTTAGCAAAAATGATGCCAAAAAAAGAGAGAACTATTGAAGCTTGTTTTAAAGCAGGGAACTGACAGAAATTCAGAAGAAAGCACAGAGGACAGTGTTATGGGAATCTGAAGATCTTCCCTGCCCCTAGGC
>CM053587.1:143498397-143557032 GCA_028646515.1 Pseudochirops corinnae | reverse complement strand
TTTTCTGTTTGTTTGTAACTTCTGTTTGTATTCTCTGAAGTTCAGGGTGCTGACTTTTCCTCCTGAACTAGGTAAATGATATGTTTGATTAAAGTAAGATTGTTAACCCATTTTGAGTTGCTTTCCTTTAGAAAAGCAGATCTAAGAACCTGTGCTAGTAGCTGCCCTAGGCATGCTAGGGTGCTTACTGTTACAGACAGTTTTGAAAGTAATGTGTAGAATTTATTATACACTTTTTAAAAAAGCAAGTGGGACAAAATTGAAATTCACAGTATGAAATAGAATACAGTTTACATTCTGTGTTTATGTCTTTTTGTAGTTCAAGTTCAGAATAAATAAAATTATTTTTTTCTAAAAATTTATTGAAAGAATTATTGTAAAATAGTGAAGCACAGTGGAGGTTAAAAAGCATGAATGTGTAATGGACCCTAGTCAGCTCAACTTTGTGTTTTACTTAAACATTTTTTTCTATAGCTTGAGAGTAGGAGCAGAGAATGTTATTGGTAAGGGATAGATACCCAAGACTGGTTAGCACAAGTGATTATAGGATTCAAGGCTAAAGAAGAGGAACTCATGGAACTAAATGTCACACCATTGAGTGAGCACAAGTTAATGAGAAAAGTAAAGCCAGAATAGATTTGATGGAATAGTCAGAAATGGAAGCATCAAGGGAGCAGAAATTAAGATAAAGGCAGAGAGCCAGGTTTAGGAAGAATAAGAGAGTGGGAGAGGTAGGACAGGAGAGTGTGTTCAGAGAAGATATTTGGGGTTCTAAATACTTTCTACTAAATAAAGAAATGCTCATTTTCTTTATCCTAAAACTATTGCAAGAGATCATGGGATTTATAACTGGATAGAATCTTAGACATCTCAACTTTTAGATCCCAAAGAAGCTGGGTCATACAGAGAATAAATAGCTAAGGCAAAATTTGAATGCAAGCCTTCTCTTTCAAATACAGATAAGGTTCTGTTTAAAACCTAGGAGTCCATAATTTAATGAGAAAGAGTCAGATCATGTTGTTTCATTATTTTATAGCTCTACAACATAGACTTTCTGAGTCTTAGTCTTCCTTAACTTCCATAACCTCCTTAGTCTATCCTTCTTAGATACTGCCCTTACAACTTATTTTGTAACCAACCCACCATCTACCCCTTCTGTGGATTAATTGCTAGACCTTTCTTGAGAGGCAGTTGCCAGAACTGAATGCCTGTCCTGGAGGTGAACATGCCATGAGTTTTACAAGTTGTTTGGATCTACTTCACTCTTCTTTCCCCTCATCTAACTTTGTACAGGTCACATGTCATGTCCTATATTTAATGTGCATGTTTGTCACCAATGTGATTCAAATTGTATTTCTCTTCCAAAAGCTTTCCCCATGAAATTTTCCTTTATTCAAGGAGAATAGCTTGTACATTTAACAACCCCAAAACTAGGAACACTCTGCCTCAATAATGTAAATTATGTGTAGCCCATTAGAACATACCCTTTGACTGCATGGGGAATGGGACAAGGGCTTCTGACCCCTGCAAAATGATATACAAGAACAGAGATGTATAGCTGGCTCCTATATTGATAGGGCATGGCTCATGGAGCCAATCAATGCACATGATCCAAAGAGATTGCTCTTGTTACATATGTAAATATTTACCTGTGCTTTTGATGGCCTTTGTTCTTCAGAATATTACATAGTCATATGCACAAATCATTCTACATCAGTGTCAGGCTTTAGATTATAAATCCTTAGAGGGAAAGGATTTTTTTCGTCTTGAATAGTTTTCAATCTCATAAACACTACTAATGGTGAGGAAGGGAATATTCTAGAGACAAGAGCACAGATAATGTAGAAAGTAAGCTCTTAGATGTCTGAACTTCTTTCTTTTTTTCTATTTATCTCCATTACCTAACAAAATTCTTTGCATATGGTAGGTGCTGAATAAATGCTTACATGGTCTCTATAGTGCTAAAGTCCAATGAAAGGGTGTTGGTTTCCAAGGTGAATAACCTGACATTTCTAAGGATAATGAGTTTGACTGGGGAGAGGCTTTCCTTGAAAAACTTTCTTTGGGGACCTGGAATTTGAACATGCACCACTGACTAGAACTATTGGATCTGTGGAACAACTTAATGAATCTGCATGATATTGGGGAAAGAGTGCTAGACTTTGAGGAAACCTGGGTTGGATTCTCACTTCTCACATGACTAATTATCTGATTATAGGAAAGTCCTTAAATTTCCCTGAGCTTCAGTTTCTTCATCTGTAAAATGGAGATAATAATGCCTCTAGCCCCTAATAACCCTGGGAAGTGGCCATCATTACCCCCATTTTACAGATGGGGGAAATGAGGCAGACAGATTATGTGATTAGCCCAAGGCCTCACAGCTAGTAAGTGTCCAAGGCTGGATTTGTACTCAGATCTTCTTAACTGCAGGTTAGACACTCTTTCCACTACACTACCTAGCTGCTTCAGTAACTACAAATATGCCATGTTTTGGGTCACTTTTTTAAAAAAATTAGAGGATTATTTACACATATTTACTTTCTAACCACCTTGTATAACTAAAATAGTGAAAAATACTGTGATTTCATGAAAAAGGGGAAGGCAAAGGGCAGAGAATAAGCATTTATATGGAATCAGTTCTGTGCCAGGCATTGTGATAAATGCTTTGCTTTTATTATCTCATTCGATCCTCACAATAACCCTGTGAGGTAGATGCTGTTTTTATCCCATTTTACAGTTGAGGAAACTGAGACAAAGAGGGATTAAATTACTTGCCCATGGTCATACAGCTAGAAAATGTGTGAGATCGGATTTGGCCTCTAGCTCTCCTGATTCCAAAACCAGTGTTCTATCCACTGCACCCCCTGGCTGCTGAGCATTGGACTTGTAATCAGAAGACTGGAATTTGAGTCCCAGCTCCACCTCCTGATTAACTGGGCAAAACACTTAAACTCTCTGATCTTTAGTTCCTTTATCTATAAAATGGGGTTAATCATTCTTGTACTATATATCTTACAGGATTATTGTGAGAAAAGGGCTTCATAAATTTTAAAACCCTGTCTGCAAGCACTAAATGTCAACTTTTCTGTGATTTGTAGATTGCTAATTAATGTTTTGTTTTTCCCCTCCAGATCTTGGCCATTGTGTCCATTCTATTCATCGTGCTATCCACCATTGCCCTGTCTCTCAACACCCTACCTGAACTTCAAGAAATGGATGACTATGGTCAGCCCAATGACAACCCACAGTTAGCACATGTAGAGGCTGTCTGCATAGCCTGGTTTACAATGGAGTACCTTTTACGCTTCCTGTCCTCACCAAATAAGTGGAAGTTCTTTAAAGGTCCATTAAATGTCATTGATTTGCTGGCCATTTTACCATATTATGTCACCATTTTCCTCACTGAGTCCAACAAGAGCGTGCTCCAGTTCCAGAACGTCAGGAGGGTGGTACAGATCTTCCGTATCATGAGAATACTCCGGATCCTGAAACTTGCCAGACATTCAACAGGCCTCCAGTCTTTGGGATTCACTCTGAGGCGGAGTTACAATGAATTGGGTTTGTTGATACTCTTTTTAGCCATGGGGATAATGATATTTTCTAGTCTTGTGTTTTTTGCCGAGAAGGATGAAGATGCTACCAAATTCACCAGTATCCCTGCCTCCTTTTGGTGGGCCACTATCACCATGACCACTGTAGGGTATGGTGACATCTACCCTAAAACTTTATTGGGAAAAATTGTGGGAGGCCTCTGCTGTATAGCTGGGGTGCTAGTGATTGCACTTCCTATCCCAATCATTGTGAACAATTTCTCGGAGTTTTACAAGGAACAAAAACGTCAGGAGAAGGCAATTAAAAGGAGGGAGGCTCTGGAGCGAGCTAAAAGAAATGGAAGTATTGTTTCCATGAACTTAAAAGATGCCTTTGCTCGGAGTATGGAACTTATTGATGTGGCTGTAGAGAAAGTAGGAGATTCTGCCAACACTAAGGACTCAACAGATGATAACCACCTGTCTCCAAGTCGATGGAAGTGGGCCAGGAAAGCATTGTCTGAAACCAGCTCCAACAAATCCTATGAGAATAAGTATCAGGAAGTGAGTCAGAAAGATTCCCATGAACAGCTCAACAATACTTCTTCAAGCCCACAGCACTTGAGTGCCCACAAACTGGAGATGCTATACAACGAAATCACTAAGACTACACAGCCCCACTCACATTTGAATGCCTCAGATTACCAAGAACAGGCTGAAAAACCACCAGTGTACAAAGAGGAGATTGAGATGGAGGAGGTGGCCTGCCCTCAGGAGCAGCTGGCTGTGGCCCAGACAGAGGTCATCATGGACATGAGGAGCACCTCTAGTATTGACAGCTTCACCAGCTGTGCCACTGACTTCACAGAAACTGAAAGATCACCCCTCCCACCCTATGCCAGCACTCACTTACAAATGAGATTCCCCCCTGATCCCACAGGGGCAGAAGAGCACCAAAGAACCAAGGGACTCCCATTTTTAACACTCACCAGGGAGAAAAGTTCTGCCCCTAGAGATGCTACATTTGAATATACTCCAATTGACACCATTGGGAGCCCAGACTCAGTAGTACCCCAGTCTGGGCTGCATGGTCCTCTGCAGTTTGACAGTGCAACAGAGAGTCCCAAAAGTTCTCTGAAAGGTAGCAATCCCCTAAAGTCCAGGTCCCTGAAAGTGAACTTCAAGGAGAGCAGAGGCAATGCCCCCCAGACTCCACCTAGCACTGCCAGGCCCTTGCCAGTCACCACTATGGCGGACTTTACTCTACCCACACCCCAACATATCAGCACCATTCTCTTAGAGGAGAATTCTCCCCAGGGGGAGAGACCCTTGCTGGGCACTGAGGTCTCAGGGCTCTGTCAAGGACCTGCAAAAGGTTCATCCCCACTATTTCCCAAACAAAAACTATTTCCTTTCTCTTCAAGAGAAAGGAGGAGCTTCACTGAAATAGACACTGGAGAAGATGAAGACTTCTTAGAGCTCCATGGAGCCTCAGAGGACAGACAGTCAGATCCCAGCACAAACTGCTGTGGGAGTAAGCATAGTGATGTAAGAGACCCTTTAAGAGAAGAGACCAGTGCTCTCTCTTCCTCCCCACAAAACACAAGTCACAATTGTATGCAAGACATTTACCAAGCTGTAGGCGAAGTAAAAAAGGACAATAATCAAGAAGGGTACAAGATGGAAAACCATTTGTTTGCCCCGGAGATTCATTCAAATCCTGGGGAGACAGGTTATTGTCCCACGCGTGAAACCAGCATGTGACTAGTTAAAAAAAAGCAATAAAAACTTGTTTCTTAAAAACCACAATTAGTAAAGCCTATGAACTAAAAATGGGAAGCCTCCCCTATCTTTCCTCCCTCCCACAAAAACAAGTGCATAAGATGTTATTTTTGCATGGCATGAACAGTTTAGTTTAAGTACTGTTTAAATAAAGAGTCGAGGCTGCTTTTTGTAACAACCTAACACAAATGACTTCACAACAGTGGATAAAATAAAGAGAGCTCTATCAGGAATTGGCATTCTGCAACGTCTGACATTTTTGATCCTTTCACTTATAATTAGACAAATTTTAAACTATTTTAACAATTTTTGGGGTTCCAATGAATTTTAGAATTTGCCCATGAAAGGATGAAATGTCAATGCATGCATTCATAACAATGTGAAAAAAAAGGTGCTTCAAGCTTGCAAAATGCATCTATTTGTAAATAATGGATTTGGGGGAGCCAAAAATCTCAAGAATATATGGAATTAAATTTCCAGGGACACAGGTACTTCCTTCATAGCCTGATGCCAGGAGGAGCTGTACAGACTTATGTTGCAAGATTGCAACCTCTATTTAAAATATCTCATGTACCTTGCTTTCTATTATAAGACTCATTGTCTTTTAGTTTATTTAAGGGAATACAGTATTTTTAGTTCTCTGTGCTATGTCATAGGGTGCATTTTTTTAATTTGCCTTTGCTTAATTGTGGCATTTGTGGTTTAAATTATAATTCATGAGAATAGGCAAGATTTAATGACCAGAAATTAAGTTATTTGGAATTTTATATTAAAAGTTGGCAATACCTAGCCATCATGGCATTATCTATGGTGGAAAAAAAAACCAAGGACCATAGTTTAGAGCTAGAAGGAACCTCAGGAGTCATATACTCTCAATCCCCTTGTTTGACAGATGAAGAAATGGAGGCCCAGGTGGTACGATGACTTGCACAAATTCAAAGTGGTAATAAGCATCAAAAATCAAATTAGAACTCAGGTCAGTCCTCTGACTCCAAAGCCTCTTTCCATGACATTATGAAAAAACAGAATGTACTTGAACTTTAGAGCATTTTACCATTAATGAAGCACTTTATACATAATGACTCTCTGAGGTAAGTAACATAAGTATAAGTGGCCTCTGGTTACAGATGAGAAAACTGAGGCCTGAAGTTAACTATCTTATCAGAAGACACATGGTCTATGAATGGTAGAACCAGTACTTGACCTAAACCCCACTCCCCAATCTCTGGGCTCCCAGTCCAATGCTTTATAACATGCTGTCCAAAATTTAATTTTAAAATAATTTTAATGGTCATTTTGGTCCAAGCTTGTTAAAATATTAGAACTCCTTTATTTTAGAAGCTACTCTATTTTCCTCAAGTCCAACATGGACTACCTCCCTCTTCTCCAGTAGGGTATAGACCTTCCAATAGGCACCTGACACTCCTCTTCCCTGAAGAGAGTCTTCACTTAATCCTTGAATGAGTATAAAGGAAAAAATCACTAAATATGCCCACCATATTGCCAATGGAACACATCTTGATGTATCGAAAAATAGTACTATCCTGAGAAACAAGAAATCTCAATTCTCTTTTGTACTCTGCTACTAGCTAGTTGGTCTTAGAGAAGTCATCAAAACTCTCTGCCCCTCAGTTTTGTCATCTGTAAGAATGTGGCTCAGATGATTTCCTGTGTGCCTTCTTTTAGCTCTAAATTTCTGTATTTTAGCAGTTTTTCAGAAATCTCTGAAACCTGCTTGACTTTAATTAAGGACATGTGAATGTTTGGTGAGAGATCCACAGTTCAGAATACAATGGACCAAAATCCAAGCACAAAATATTTTTGTTTTTTTTAATAAAAAACTGCATTATAAGTTTTATTACTAAATCACTTTCTTTTAATGGTTAAATTAGTCTGTGTTTATAATCTAACTTAAAACTTTTATAAAATATCATTTCTTTATGAATAAAATCTGGTCATTATCTCTCAGTTTTGAATGCAATTGGGAGGGGAGGGGTCTCAGTTGAAATACAGGTCGCTCTACTATTAAATATAATTTTACATATCTATTTTCCACTGTGCTTACGACTTACAATGATTTTCATGTTTAATTGTTCTGAAACATAGCTCACAATGTCATGATCATTAATAACATATTTATGTTGTTTGTTAGTTGATATTTTCAATAACTAAGACTAAATGAGAGAGTTTTTATATGCTTAAAGTGTTGGTTGGTATTTTCTATAGACAATTTTCCAGAATCAAGCCTAAAGGTATTTTCCAAAATACTTGCCTATAGGTAAAGTATAAACAAGACCCAAGAGCCACTTTAGAATGTGTCTACATGAAATGAGGTGTTGTTTGTTTTTTTCTGAGTGCTCTATAATAATGAGTTCATTTTTTTAAAAATTTGTGTCATTTGTCTACATGGCATATTATGAAACAAAGAATACAGATGGTTTTCTGGGGTGAATTTGTCTTACTGTCCAAAAAAGTTCACCAATGACATATCTGTTAGTTCTACCCCAAGTTTTGCCCAAAGACACTAACTCTATAACCCATGATTTTGAAAGCCTCCTGTCAGAAAAGCACCCTGTTCAGTCTGAAAGTTTTAAGGAAAGGCTATTTTATGGCTGAGATTTTTTAAGAAATTCTTCTACCCCAAGCCCTTCCTCCAATTCTCCTTAATTTTTTATGGTCAAAATTCTTTAGCAGAAGAGAAAAATACTTTATTCCTCAGGCAAACAATTTCACGAAGAGATATTTGGGATTGGGGCTCTGAAGGCTTCCAAGATGATCCAGAGAGTGTACTGAAAGTTACCTGGAGGTTATTGTCACTAGGGGATATTCCTTACTGTTACCCACAACTTAATGCTTGTTGACACTTGTCAGTGAGCAAAAAATGTCTGGATCTCAAAAGAAATAGCCTACAACATGGATGATCAGTTCATTCTTTTAAATCTAGCAACCAGTATGGATTGCCACTAGGTTTGCTTGGCCACATCAAGTGATTTTAGAATAAAAATAAGCAAAATTATTAGGTCAACCACGCCTTTGCCTAATTCACCCAATACAGCTTCATTTAAACTACTTACCAGAAGAATCAAAGTACACTGGTAGTTCATAAACAAGGTGGAAACTAAAGTGTATGTGTAGCGTATCACAAAGAGGAATGAGTGCCTGCAATGAGCACTAAAAGTTAAGAGTAGAAAATTCTTCTTTAAATGGAAAAAACCAACTACTTTGGGCCAGGAAAATACTAGCACCCATGAGTGGATGCACCAAATTACTTCTTAATAAAAAATATTTGCCATCGCATGTGTACAGGTAAATTATCAGAGAAAACAATTAGGATTTGAAAGCTTAAATATATCCCTTCAAACCACAAAAAAATTCATAAGGAAGTATCTGGAGAGTTTTTATGTCTGTATGTGATTACCCAGTTTATTAAAAGCAATGTTTGGGCAGTAAGCTACAGTTATTTATTTTTAAAATTATTATTGATAGTGAATCATAGTCATTTAAACTGTTATCAATTGAATCACACTGATACTTATGATAATCTCAATTTTTTCAAAATTAAATCATTATAGTATTGTTGAATTTAGGAAAAAAATAATTTTGTAATATGTACCTATTTCTTCTTCTGAGACTTTGGACATGAAATACATTAGACAGGAAGACATACAAAGCTAATTGTTTTTCTGAAACAAAAATAAATAAAATGTACTTGCAAATACTTTCAAGATGTGTTCAAAACAGTAAGAAGAAATCTTCCCTTAAGAGCAGACTGAAGAGGATTATGGATTGTTTAACATTTTTATTCTAAGAATGTAAAATTGATAAATATTTATCAAAATAATGTAACATTAATAAATGAAATTCTGATTTTTAAATACCTAGTTTCCTAGGAAATAGACAGTGAAATTGCTGAATTGCTATGAACTTCACCCCATTGTCTGTATGAAATCCAAGTCGTAATTTCATAGAATTTCTTTTAAAGGGCATATAAATTACTATTCTAACCTAATAAGAGATTAGATTGTTTTTTCCTCAAAATTCATTTTAAAATAGTTGGTTTCATCTCTATTCCTCTAGAGAATTTGCCTGTTATAATAGCAAATAAGTACAGGGGGAAAATCAAACTTTAGGAAAATGTCTATGAAAATTTGTATTTTTTTATTAACAATTTTGCTTATAATATTAAAAGCAAAGAGTTCTTAATGATTTTCTTGCTTAATAGCCACATGTTACAGCAAAATATTGCTATTCTTTTTTTATTTTGAAAGCATTTTGTTTTGTCTTTAAATTTATGTGGATTTTAAATTTTGGTTAAGATTCTAAAAACAGCTTATTGAACCAACATTCTTTCCTCCTTCCCTTCCTTCCTTCCTTCTTTCCTTTCTACCTACCTACCTTCTTTTCTCCTGAAATGAGTCCTATTAAACTTGAATGAAAATGGAAATTTAAAAAGAAGGCATATTACCAATAAAAAGGGGAGAGTTCTAAACCCCAAAATCTTAGAGCACTTCCTAAATTGTTAAATTCCAACTTAAGGAATATTACTATTTATTTATTGATTTCACTAATCATTTATGCTACTTGCCTGACATAATTGAATAAATGTTTATTTTTCTATTATTGCCATTTATGCATAACTTCTTTGCTAGTCTTAAAAGCTTTTAGCCTATAAACATGTATATATACATATATTTTTTAATAAAGAAAAAACCCTTCTTTAATAATAGGGCAACATGGGATGACCAGGAGTAACAAATGCAACAAAAGGGAAATATGGGAAAGAAAATTTAAGTTAATAAGATGTTTTTAAACAAGTAAATATATATATATATATATATATTTAGTATACATGTACATATATTTATATACATAAAAAGAGATAACATATTAATAAGAATTTCAGAATTGAGAATGTAAATCTAATTATAAATCCTCTGTTAAAGAAATCATTTGCAAAAACATTCCCATCTGTAAAGAAATTCTGTGACTGGGTACTGTCTAGTTCCATGGGATGAGCTGAGGTCTCTATAGCTATGTAGATCTCTTGAGTTTTTACTACATGTATCTTAATACTACCCCTTCCATATATATTTTACTCATATACTAGTGTTTTCCCTTTTCCAAAGATAGAGTCCAGCCTGCCATAGCAGTACCATTCTGAATGAGAACCATTGTAAGTTCTAGTGATCAAAACCTAATGATAACAATGGGACTTATCCCCTTAATTTCAATGAGAATTTGCCTACTAGAACAACCCTTTCATCCTGGAAGTGTGTTTTTAGAAACAAAATATTCTGTTGCATAGTTATTTCTACATACCCAGGTTGTTGGGTTGTTTTTTGTTTTAAGAAAAAGAAAAAGGACAAGGGAGTGAGGAACAGCTCCAAGAAGGAGTGACTCTGGTTGTAGGCACAATGAAAATGGTAAGCCTGTAAACAATTTGGACAGGTGTAGGCAAAATAATTCAATAGTATGAGTTGAAAGAAATTACCCACTCTATAGAGTACCCCACTGTGTACTTTGTGAGGCAAAATGAGGAAAGGAATTTGTTGGGAAAGTAAGTGGTAATCAAGATAGACTTAGAAAGAAAGATCAGTATCACCTTCTACTACTTGCTACCAACTTTGAAGTCAAAGCAGTACCTTTTAAGATTGGCGTTTTGGAATCAATCACTTTATGTCTGCATTGTAAATGCTCTCCTCTTACTCCAAAGTTCCTGGTGAAATTGCTACCAACCTTCCCTGGCACCTCTCTTTGTACAATTCTATATAATGCCCTTAGAATGAATTGAAGCCCTCACAGACTACAGTTGATTCAGGACCCAAGTCTGCAAGTGTCTGGAACTAGAACTGGTACCTCAAGAATTGGCAGGAATCTGGGAGTCAACTGAAAGCACCAAGTTTGTACTAATTATGGACCTCTTTTTACTGGCCTAGTTTACCAACTGAATCTAAAACTTCACTTCAATTCAGTGACTGCAAGTCGATTCATCCTTAATTTTATGAGATAGGCCTGTAAAATCAAGATCTTCCTTGTATTGCATTGAACGCTATGTATGAGGGTACTGAATGAGGAGATCTAGTCATGTGATTTCATCAGTGTGGAGAACTCCAGCGTGCACCAATCTGTAGTAGCAACTTTTCTGTAACTTATCTTTTAGTGGCTGGGCCATAGAAGTGTTAAATGACTTGCTCCCAGTCACACAATTAGTATGTGTCAGAAACAGGACTTGAACCCTGGTCTTTTTTATTCTGAGGCTGGCCTTCTATTCCCGAAGACATGCTGCCTTTCATGTTATATATTAGACCTGTGTATCTTTTTCTTTTAATAGCCGACTAAAAGCAAATATGGACTCATATGATCTAAATTTCTTAGACATAGCATACTACTATACAGGATTCACTAGCAACAAAATGATCCATGCTATGCACATTCTCTCTATAGAAGTAGCAAAGTCTTCCTGTTCATTTTAAAATCTATTTTTTAAAACTCGTAGAATATTATCTTTACATTGTTGTAAACAGGTTTTAAAACTTATGCAAATGTAAAGAGTCACGATATTAAACTATAAACAAGTCAGAAGTAAATGTTTATTAAGCAGTAATGAAGTGCCATTAAGCCACTGAAACATCCTTTTTTAATGCCAACTTTTTGATTTAACTGCATATATTTCCAGCAGCCAATGTTCATCCTGAAACCAGGTGGGTAGGGATGAGGTAGGGAATGGAAGTTCTAAAAAGACAATTGATTTAATGTATTTTCAATGGAAAAAATAAATCATCCCCTTCCTAGTAGGTGCTAGTCTATTAGGAAAGATATTTGGGAAGCTCAATGAATGTTTCCACTAAAATTTGTAGAATCTTTCCTTCCTATGAAAACCTTCCTGACCTACTTCAGAAAATCCCTATATCTAATCTTCAATTCAGTGTCTTCACTTATCTAAATTCCCCCTTTGTCACTCCCTCCCATCTTTCCTCAAATCGACCCATCAAAGCTCATCAACCTGTTGGTCATACAATAGTTACCAAGAAAGAAACAATCAATTACAACATAGAGCAGAGTAGGTTAATGAACAAGAGCAACTTATACTGACAGTGATAGGAGGTCGTGAGAGAACTGAAGAATACAGCAGGGGCTAAGGAGAAAAGAATTGAAAAGGGACTCATGAATACAGCATAAAAATGACTTGATGAGAGCAAAAGATAGATTTCCTTAATTTTATTTCTAACAAAAGAACAATAGTTCTCAGGAGAATAAGAGGAATTTTCTGGCTCTATACCAGGCACCTGATTTTCAAAAATAAGTAATTTCTTAAATAGGAAGGAGGAGTGTTAATAAAACAATCATTAATGAAGTCTGGCATCTGAGATGCCAGAGAGTGCCCAGTTGAAGATGTAACAATATTTTAGGCTACTTGATAAATGTAACATTTCAACCAAGGGAAATGGGTACTTTCATTGCTATTCTTCTAGGCTAAGATACAGAAACTAATGGAGTATGAAATGAGGCTTGACCAAAGATATTGGATGTGAACTATATGGTTCCTTATTTCTTTGTATCTAGACCTCTGATTTCATCAGCATGGATAACTCCTAGTGTGGGAATTTTCTCAACCAATGCAGAATGGCAACTGATTTGTATTTTATGGGCTTAGTTGCCTAGGGCACTGAGAGTTTAATGGGCTTGCCCAGTCAGAGACAGGTATTGAACTTGAGTCTTCAAGGCCAGCTCTCTATCCACTAATGCCATGCTGTGTTTTCCTAAATATGCAGTAAAAATATTTTATATTTGGTGTAGATTTTTTCTTCCTTTTGAATCAAATACAAGTTCCCTTTTTTCCTTTAGTATGACCAGGATTAATTTTGTTTTATTAAAAATTTGTCCTTCTGTCCTTAATTGTAGAAGTAACTTTAGACTGAAAAAGCATTTTACCCAATGCGTGTATATCATCTTGTCATCTAAAATTTTTTTCAATTATCTAAATAATCTGAAATATTTAAAACCTAATATTTCCTTAAAATAACAGAAAGAAGTTACTGAAACTCATATTTTAAGGAATTGGAAACTTACAAGAAACATTTATATATTTATCTCATGCTGCTTTGAAGAAAAATTAACTTCCCTTGGGCAAGTGTTTCATTATATTTGGGGGAATTTGATAACTCAAAATATTTGACCTAGCTGCCTTTTTAATACACAATAAAGAAAAATCTGTGTCTTCAGGAGAAAAAGCAGTCCTTCCTCAAACTATTTTATACGTTAGAGGCTTTTATACTGTCTTTAGTACTATGAACTTAAATGAACAATCTGAACCATTCATATTCAAGACATAACCTGGTCCTCCTCTATGCTCCAAAATGTCTGGATTGTTAAAAGTACATTCTGTAAAGTAACTCATGTTAAGGCTGTTCTTCATGTAGATGCACATCTACAGCATAAGTCCAGCATAAGTCATTAGACCAAAGTACAAGATATCTCCAAGTTAAAAGTTCTCATCAATTTTGTATTTTTACTTTAGATTTTAGATTTTATAACGTTAGTATTTTTTCATCCAAACAGCATTTTATTAACTAAGGAAAATAACCTAGAAGTGGTTTCAACTTTGATTTTATTTAAAATAGCCAAATCACTCAAATATTGAAATCAACCTTTTTATATTGTCTTACTGTGTATACAGTATTATCTGTGTGATAATGATAGACTGACATGATGCAACTACACTATCCAAAAGGAATTGCAGCAATGCAGTGTGTAATTACTTCAAACAACATCACTAGACTCTCCTACTGTGACCACAAAAAATCACAGATAAGATTGAGAGTACACCTATCACAGCAATCAGAGTCATAATACTATGAACCTGTTAAATTCATCTTAAAATAATGGCTGAAACTCATCAAGCAAAGACTGCTGAAAAGTCTATCTTCAGAGAATTTGGTAGGCATTGCTGTATGGTTTATCAGAATACATGACTCTTACTGATGAATCCTTGAGCCCATCACTGTCACATTTCTCACTTTAATGCTTTCATTGATTTAACAAGCATTTAAGTGACTGCTGAAAATTCCATCTTCAGAGAATTTGGTAGGCATCTCTGTATGGTTTATCAGAACACATGACTCTTACTGATGAATCTTTGGGCCCATCACTGTCACATTTCTCACTTTAATGCTTTCATTGATTTAACAAGCATTTAAGTGACTGCTATGAGCCAAGCACTAGACTGTGCTGTAGATACAAAGACAAAAACCAAACAGTCCTTGCTCTCAAGGAGCTTACATTCTGTTATCACCAACAATGTGTCCTAAATGTTTTAGTGTGATAACCAAACTCTCCAAATATTTGTTCTAAATCATTTTTATTTTAAAATTATTTAACATAAGTTTGATGTCTGCAAAAAAGAAATCCATTTTCTAGACCATATCTGCATAGCATTCCTTCTCAATCTTAACAACCTTTAACATTTTAATAACAAACTAATTAATACTGTATTCCTTCTTTTCATTAGGTTTTGTTAAAAGAGGAAAGTTCATTAAATAGTATTCAGAAAAAAATACAATCTGTCTTAATTGCTCACTAAATGCATTTATGTTGTCTTTTATTACTATGTAGCAGATGTAAAATCCCAAATGTTCATTCATGTCTGCTTCCTACAAGTGCCATCAAGACAATCATGCCACTGTTACTATAGCAACACCTTATGCTAATATGAAACAACCTCATGCTATGGTGTTATGTACATAGGACATATGCAGAAGCGACTTAAAATGCTTACATAGATGATGCAATGGTACCTTCTGTTAAAAATAATTGCCTGTTGCACCTTTTGTGTCTGCATAGTTTTAGCACAACTTTTGAAGTCCTTTTTCCTCCCATAACTGGTTTTTAGAAATTTTCCAGAAATGTTTGATTCAAGTCTGCATGGTCATAAGTCATCAGACAATTTGGTATAAAAATGTAATCTGTTAATGGGCAACAGAGTGGGAATTTATTGTTTTTTTGTTTTTTACTTGAATTATCCGGATAATGTTTTCCATTGACCATGCAGTCCTTCTCATAGAAAGCTTCATATTATACCTAGTGCATACAAAATAAAAGGTAGGATGCTGATTGCACTTTCTACCTGTGTGATATTAGCTGTTTTTTCATATGATCATCAGAAGATTTTAAAAAAGTAGACTTTTTCAGAATGAATCAAAGGAATAGGAAATATTTTTAACTCAGAGAAATAAAGTCACTTTCCTTCAAATTATTTTTTCATACTCAAACTTTTGAGAACCAAACAAAGATTACATATGGATGGCTAAAGAAAAGTAGAAGCTTAAAGGCACTATGCAAATGAGTTAAGTAAAAGAAAAACCTTGAACTTCAATTATTTGAATATTTTCAATGACATTTGTTTTGAGAGGACCTAAAATATCTGGATGGTTGCTTTATTTCTCTACTACATTCTGTGGATATTAAAAAAAGAAAATTTCTAAATCTTAAAACTCAATAACTAATTGCTTGAAATTGAGCTCTATGTTAGTTTCAGGCAGAAATGCCCTATAGGGCATCGCAAAATAATTGCATGATGATTTATGATGAACTTGTTTAGGAATTACAATGGCTAACTTAAGCAAAAACCCTTTGGGGCTAATCATGGATAATTTCTCAACAAGATAGATATAGTCAGAAAGGAAAATGGCACAAAATTTTAGACATATAGCTTCTACTGTGTTACTCAAGTCTTACAAATTTAAAGCACCTTTTGGGGGTGGGGGGCAGGGAAGGAGGAAGTCCAGACCTGTGATTTCTTTGATATAAGATTTTTCCACAGAAGCAGATCTGTGACTCAACTATAACATCTCATTTGAGTGATAAGCATGAAACACTGAGAGGTTAGGACTTGCTAATAGTCCCCGGCCAGTATTTATCAGTAACAGGTCTAGAATCCAGGTTTTCCTGACTCCAAGGCCAGCAAGCTATCCTCTACTGTAAACTGCCTCTCAAAACCCATGCAACAACAAACATAAAAACCTTAGGGATAGAGTACACAAACAAAAAAGCAATTTAAGGATCAACTAAGACAATATTCAGTCTTCATGTTGTTAAGTTATATACTCATAGGTGCACTAGCATGAACTATACATCATCTTGTTCAGTTTAACATTTTGGAGGGTTGGGTTGTTGTTTTTTCTGAAAATTCTCTAAATGTTACAGGGAAATACCCAAAAAAAAGCACAAACAGTATTTCTTCCCAAGATTTCTCAGTTGATTGGGTAGTCACGGCTTCACTACCATCAATACACTGCATTAGCATTTCATAATAAATAGCTATGTTTAAATATTTTAATACAAGATGTCAATAGAAGATAAAGCATATGAATAAGTGGTAAGTCTTGTCTAATCTCATTCATCTGCCTCAACATGCTTTCTTCTTATTATTATATTGGCTTAAAAATTTTGTTTCATTTTGCTATAGATGACCCAGTTTCATATATAAATGTTTGTTCAGCTGTCTGTCATACACCTTTAGTGTAACAATTTTCTCTTACATTTAATGATATCTGTATCAATGTCTCCACATCTGCTGCATTTTAACTTCATAAAAAGGAAATGTGGTTTCGTATTAATAGATTTTGCTGAGCAGCTAAATATTTCTGCACCAGTCAGCATATTTATATGCATGTCTGTACAATTGTTCTACATCAAAATACTTGTTTAATTTATGTCAAATGTCTATGAAATTAATTGTTCTCCATTTCAGTCTGGTAGAATATACAGGATAGAAAATAAATGTGTAAATGAATCATCTGTGTCTCATTTCAGTTCTCTGCATGAAGTCACTGTACATTAAGCATTGCTGACATACTCACTCAACAATTCATAGTCCCGTGAGATCTCATTATTATTTTATGCAGGTAGATCTGGAAAGATGAGTAGGATACAACTGTTAAACTTGTAAAAAAAAAAATTAAAAATAAAACTGGAATCCATTGCCTTTCAAAAAAAGAAATATTGTACTTCTGTAATTCAAAAGTCAATTGATTTATTCTCTATCCACAGATTATGCTACTTGGCTTACATGTCAGAAAAATTAAATGCAAAGTCTCTTTTCATAACACTAGAGAAAAGTAATCAAAGCAAATACCTTTGGAAATCGTCTTCAAGTTCTATTCCTAATAGTAACTGTTGACAAACCCTACGTTTGATTCTTGAGGCTATAGAGACTTTGGTGAGACTCTTAAATTTGCTTTCCTTGTTGACTTTAAAATGTCATCATTACTTGACCAGTGAGGTCAAACCTTCTCACTAAAACAAACATGTCCAGACAGACAATTAATGGACGGAGAAATGATAGGCTTGGAGAAAAGTTTTTATTTTTGTTTGTTGGTAAAGGAATAGGGTTGTAGATGACTGACTTTACTGTCACAGAAATATAGGATCATAGATTTAGAAGGGACCTTGAGTTCATCTAATCCATCCTTCTCCTTTTTTACAGATGAGGAAACTGTGGGCTTGAGATTTTTAGTGACTTGTCCATAGTCAATAAAGCACAGTTAATCAATAAATAAATATTTATTGAGCACCTACTACATGCCAAACACTTTGCAAAGTACTGAGGATACAAAGAGAGACAAAAAAATAGTCCCTGACCTCAAAGAGGCCACAATCTAATGGGCATGACAACAGACGAATAAATATGTACAAACAAGCTATATGCAGGATAAAAAGGAAAAAAAATGACAGAGGGAAGGCAGTAAAATTAAGGGGGTTGGAAAAGGTTCCCTCTAAAATGTGGGGGTTTAGTTAGAACATTCCAAGCATAGGGGACAGTCAGAGAAAATGCCTGGAGAAGGAATCCCTGGGAAGGGAGAAGGGAAGGGACAAAGGAAGGGACAAGGAAAGGAAGAAGAGAAGGAAGAATGGAAGGAAGAAGGGAAGGGATAAAGAAATAAGGAAAGGAAGGGAAGGAAGGTGGGAAGGGAGAATTGATGCACAGAGAATGCTTATATCTAGGGTTGGGAGCAGTAAGAGGAACCAGAGGATATAGAAAAGGAATATCAAGAGAGGTAGGAGGAAAAGCAGTAGAGCAATGTCACAGAATCCAAGAAAAGTACGTTTTAAGAGTAGTTTAAAATGTAGGAAAAAGATTAAAAATAATAGAACACTAAGAAAAGGTCTTTGAATTTAGTAACTATATGCTCACTGACTTCTGATAGAACAGTTTTTCAGTAAAGTGGTGGGGATGGAATCCTGATTTCAAGGGATTGAAGTGGATAAGCAGAGGCAGTGAATATCAAATTCAATTCAATTAATTTCATCAAACATTAAGTACTATTTAGGCATTGTGTATTAAATATTTATTTTAAACAACTTCAATTGTGCCCTTATTCCCTAGTTGGCCCCCTAATTCATTCCCCCCAGAAACTATTTTAGACTTTCTCCTCCCTCCTTAGTCCTCCTACGACCTCTCCTTACATCTAACTCTCAACTAAGGAAGAACCTTGCCTCTTATTTTACTGAGAAAAAAAAAAATGAGATCATTCAACAGGTGTTCCCTCTTTAATTATATTGTTCATTTCAAAGTGCCTTGACGTCATCTCTTACTCTTCCCTCCTCCCCACAACCCAGGCTCTAAGAGGTAACTTTTTTCCTTTCCAATTCAATTACTCTACATGTGTACTTGGTTCCCATCCCCCCACCTATCTTCTCCAGTAAATTTCATTCTAAATCATTCCTCCTCTCTCTGGAATCTTCAATCTCGCCCTGTCAACTGGTTCCTTCTCTACTGCCTTCAAGCATTCTCAAGTCACTCTCATCTTTTACAAGCCTTTACTTGACCCAATCACTCCCTCAAGCTATTGTTCAATGTTTCTCCTTCTTAGGTAAACTCCTTGAAATAAATGTCTACATTCCTCCTGTCTTTTCACTCACTCCTCAACTCTGCAGTTTGGTTTCCATCATCACTCAACTTCAAGCATTATCTTCAGTTCCTCACTCCCTCACTCCACGTTGTTGCCATTTTCCTTCAGTCATCAGTCGTGTCCTACTCTGCACGACTCCTAGGACCTTAGCACACCAATGCTGTCCATGTGGTTTCCTTGACAAAGATACTAGAGTGGTTTGCTATTTTTTTCTCCATTGGATTAAGACAAAAGGAGGTTAAGTGAATTTTCTGGGGTCACACAGCTGATACTTGTTAAATCTTGATATTTCAGCCTTTACAATATTTCTCTCATCTTATTCCTTCTCTCCACTCACACTGCTACCACCTTAGTTCATATTCTAATCACCTCTTGCTCAGATTATTGTAAATATCCTCCTCATTGGTCTCCCTACCCTAAATCTCTCACCACTCCATTGCATCATACACATACTTCTAAAATTATTTTCCTTAAGCACAGATTTGACCATATGACTCCTCTACCCAGCCAACTTGAGTTGCTTTCTCTTGCCCCTTTGGGGAAAAAATATGAACACCTCCTTTAGCTTTTAAAGCTCTTCACAAACTGGCTCCAACCTATCTTTTCAACTTCATAGGACATTATTCCCCCTCTCACACTCTATAATGTAGTCAAACTGACCTCTTTGTTCTTCACTAATGACATTCCTTCTCCTGTCTTTGTGACTTTTCACTGACCATTCCCTATGCCTGCAATACCATTTCTCCTTACTCTACTTCGTATAGGCTATCTCTTCCCTTAAAATGCAGTTCAAGTACCATCTTCTTTCTGCATGCTGTTTTTCCTGATCCCTCCAATTATTAGGGCCCTTCTTCCCAAACTACTTTGTGTGTGTGTGCACATGTGTGTATAAAAATAATGTATTTATTTATTAGCTTTACACTTATGCTGTCTATATGGTTGATATGTACTCATCTCTCCTATTAGAATATGAGGTCATTGTGAGCAGAGATTGTTTCATTCTTTGTACTTGTATCCCCAACACCTAACACAGTGTACCTGACACAGAATAGCTGTTAAATAAATACACATCGAAGTGGCTAGGTGGTACAGTGAATAGAGCACCAGCCCTAGAGTCAGGAGGATCTGAGTTAAATCCGGCCTCAGACACTTACTAGCCATGTGACCTTGGGCAAGTCACTTAACCCCAATTGCCCTTCCTCCTCCCCTCCAAAAAAAAAAAGACAATAAATAAATAAATACATGTTGATTAATTGTTTGATATTTTAATATGGGGATACAAAATAAATTCCTGAGGAGGAAGTAAGGATGGATACAAATATGAAATAGATATAGTCCCTGCTCTCAAGCAATTTGCAATATAATGGGAGGAAGAGGAAATAACTAGGTGACATTCCAAAGTAGGTGATCATTCCAAAGTATAGATCTAAGCAAAGGACTATGATATGTTTAAGAAAAGTGAGATTACTTTTAACTATAGGATTAGAAAAGGCTCCATGGAGAAAGTATCACTTGAGATATAGAAAATCTTGAAGGAAGGGATTTCAATTTGTAGAAATGGGATGGAATTTATTTCAATCATATAAACTGTGAAGCCCCAGAAGGTGATGAATATTAGCTCAGTTTGACTGAAATGTAGAGTATGTGAAATGAGTTATATTGGATAGAGTTGGAAAGGTAGTTTGAAGTCAGACTGTGGAGAACCTCAAATACAAGGATAAGGAATGTATTCTTTATTTGGTACACAATGCCGAACTGAATGTTTTGGAGTGGGAGATTGTCATGGTCAGACTTTTTGATTAATTCCAAATTTAGTAGATTATTTTGACGACGGCGTGAAAATGAACTAGAGAGGAAAGAGGCTAGAAGCAGGACCAGTTGGTAGGGTCTTATAGTACTCTAACATGTTGAAAAGGAGACCTGAAGTTGGGTGGAAAACAGAAAGGAAAAAAAAAACAGAGGAAAGAATAGTTATGAAAGTAGAATTTTGAGGAGTTGGCAACTGATTAGGTACAAGTGAGAAAGAAGGGATATTCAAAGATCATTATAATATTTTAAGCTTAAGTGACTGGAAAAATGGTTGTGTCATCAATAGTAGTGGGTAAATAGAAGAGGAGAAGGTTTTATGGTCAAAGATAATAAGTTCAGTGCTAGATGTATTGAGTTTGAGCTGTCAGCGGGACATTCAGATGGTAATATCTAACAAGTAGTTGAAAATACAAGATTGGAGCTCTGAACATAAGGATTTGGGAGTCCACATAGAGATAATAACTGAAACAATGGAAAGTCTGAGAGTGAAAAAAGAAGAAAGCGATAAGACCATAGTTAATTTAGAAGTAATTTTTAGATTAGGAAACCATTGAGCATGTTTGTAAGTTGGAGGAAAGAGCCATTGTAGAGAGAAACTTAAGATTCATAGAAGGAGATGATAATTTAAAGAGCTAAAGGAAAGGGAAGAGGAAGTAAGGCCAAGGACACAAGTAGGGTGATTTGTTTTAGAATGAGACAAAAGGAAAGAGTCCATAATCTCTGGTCACTGTGCACTCAACCATTCTCCTAAAAAAGAGAGAGGGAAGGAAGTAATGGTTAAGATTGGAGTAATACTGAGATCACTAGCTCTGATCATCTTCATTTGTATATCATTGATAAAGCAAGTTTACATACCTTTTTCTTCATCTCAGCCTTCACCATTGTATACTTTAGATTTGAATCCCACCCTTCAAATTTCATCAAGCACTAAATTGTAGTGGAATAGAGATGTATAAAAGAGGAGCTGGGTTTAGAAATGGAAGAAAAGAAATAGAGCAGAACAACCTCTGCTATCCATATGACCATCTTTAAGCTGCAAAATGTATCCAAAAGGAATTTCCTCACGTCTGGAAGAATCTCAGGTTTCTCTGAGATAGGGGAACTTAAGTGAATCTGATCAAGGCGTCACATCAGTAGTCAGGTTTTCCAAAGAACACTTGGCTCTCCCCATGAAGTGAACCAATGGGAATTCTCCCTGCTGTATAGTCTATCTAGAGATGGCTGCTGAGGAGTAAGAGGGAGTAGAGATTTGGTAGTCACAGAATTCAACTGATGACGATGATGATGATGATGATGATGATGATGATGATGATGATGATAGTGATGATGATGTGTTGTTAATGAGTTAACATTTTGCTATTCTTTTAGTATTTCTGATTAAGTCAGAAGGACTACGAACAACACAATGCCCTTAGGTGATATATAAAAGTCAATCCATGTGGCTTGAGAGCTTAAGATGTTTATGGAGAAGTCAGGATTTAAGAAAGAACCTGAGCCCTGAGAGGGAATTACTTTTGGGGGGTAGGGTGACCATGAGGATATTGTCTTCTTCCCTCCCCCTGTTGGCCATGGCATCTAGCAGAGGAA
The DNA here is from genome assembly GCA_028646515.1 of Pseudochirops corinnae. Classification (NCBI taxonomy): domain Eukaryota; kingdom Metazoa; phylum Chordata; class Mammalia; order Diprotodontia; family Pseudocheiridae; genus Pseudochirops; species Pseudochirops corinnae. Next base: position 143,534,414 of record CM053587.1, on the reverse strand, counting down.
CTACTTGCCCAGACACACCTCATCCAGCACTTGGAGAGTTCATTTAAGAGAATTCAAAGTACAATAGAGGAGGCAGAAATTCACAATCTCTAGATGCACAAGGGTGAAATGACTTCCTCTTGATAGAGTATTTCACTGCTAGATGCTATTGCCCAAAAAAAAATCTTCTTCCTACTTTCCAACATCTATATCTTACTAGAAGTTATAGAGAGTCAATTTTTTCTCTTATTCCCACAAACCTTCTTTGCATAATTTTGGGAAGAAATCAAGTAGGAAAGAATAGCATAAAAAGCAGAAGCAGAGAAGGGAAATTGGAATCATCTTCTCTTACAGCATCACTAAACCAAAGGTGAACAAAAGGAAAGGAATGAGAGACACAAAAGACCTTAGTCCTCTAAAATCTCTACCTCTGCTCACCTGGAAAGGGAGTGACTCTACACACTTCTCATTCCATGAATATGCTTCCCTCCCTACCCTACCCAACCATACTCTTCCCTTGGTTTTTAAGAAATGCATTGGGTCATACAAAATTTAGAACACAATAAACATGGTGTGTATGTGGTGGGGGGAGGAGGAAGAAGGGGAGTATCTCACCCACTCTAAGAGAGTTAAAAAAAGAAAGCATTATTTTCCCCTAGCACATCCCATCTTCCATCCCATATAAACAGATGGATCTAACACTATGATTCAAGCTGTTTCAGGCTAGTCTATGAGAAAATGAGTTCTCAAACCAAAGGTTTAATATGCTCCACCCTCAGCACTTTGATGCCATCATCTTGACTCCTGTAGCTAATTTTCAGAGAGTTGGCCTGACACTGAGGATCAAGGATCCTGAGCAAGGACTTGATAATTTTGGACTTTAGCTTGAAAACCTTAATGAGTGCTGACTTTGATTTAAGCATCTCTGACTTGGTTAAACACCATGCAAGTTCTCATATACTCTGCACTTCTATCTTCAGAACCATGATATCAAGAAGCAGAGATAAAGAACATGGAAAAGAAAAACTCATAAAACAGATACAATCTTCCCGAGAGTCCTGTGGGTAATTTTGGCTTTCATAACTAAGGAAGGTCTTCAAGAATGTAGAGTGCATTCAGAGGAGAACTACAAAGATTTATGAAGGTAGGCTAAAACAAATGGGATTACTCAGCCTAAGGGACAGAAAACTGAAGGGAGGAGTAATAATTTCATCCAAAATTCCATTAGAATACTAGTGTTAGAGGACAGGGACAGCACCTGCCTTCAAAGTGACCTGCCCTTTTAGATAGAGTGCCACAAAGGCATCATTACACAGTCAGGTCACATGATTGGATGAGGATTATAACTAAATTCAATCAATATCAAGGCACTCTATAATAAGACTGCTTTGTTAAGAAAGGATTCTGAGAGGATGGTATCAATAATCCTCTTTCTCTGCTTCCTCTGACTTTTAGAGGAAATAGATTTAAACTGACATGATTATATTATTATAGCATTTAGAAAAAGAAAGGACCTTAAAGGTCATTTTATCCTATCTTCTCATTTATTATTGAGGATACTAAGGCCTGAAGAGATTAAGTTATTTATCCAAAGTCACCCAAGTAAAACCATATTTGAATTCAGGTCTAATGATTTCCAGACCAGTGAGTGTTCCATTATCTTTATCTTCAACTATCAAATAAAGAGCTTTCTTTGACTTTCTTTAAAGATATGCCCATTGGAGTGGCTGGGTGGTGCAGTGAATAGAGCACCAGCACTGGAGACCTGAGTTCAAATCTGGCCTCAGACACTTAACACTTACTAGCCATATGACCTTGGGCAAGTCACTTAACCCCAATTGCCCTGCCTTCCCCCTCCAAAAAAAAAAAAAAAGACATGAGGATGCAGGTAGAGGAGAATTGGTATAGGAGAACTGAATCCAATGGTTCTAAATTCACACTTCATGGGTATCTTTTAGTAATGTTAAGACCATATGGAAGCCCAGGAAAGGGGCTTCCATGCTTAGGCATTGTAGAAAGAACATTAAACTTAGAATCACAGGATCCAAAGATCTTAGATTTAAAATACGTATAATTCTATAGGATTCTTGATCTAGACAGTCCTCAGAGACTCTCAAGGCCAACCCTTCACTTTACAAACTAGGAAAATAAGTCCCAGATATGTTCAGTGATTTGTCCAGTTTACACAGGGAATACATAGAGGTGCTAAGATTGGAACCTAAGTCTTTTGATTCCAAATCCAGGGCTCTTTTCACTAAATCATGCTGGATTAAGTGGCATAAGAAATAATTTCCTACAAGTAAGACAAGTTATTAAACATTAGAGACAGCAAGGAAACTTATGGAATCCTCTTTCAAAGATATATTCAAAATTGGGATAGATCCCCACACAACTCTGATGAGAAATTTGACCACATCTGAAAATAAGATCAGTAAAATTACCTTTCCTTCCTATTCTAAAGATTCTATGATATGTAAATCTCAGGAACCTAATTTATCTCTCCTATAGTCAGTTGTAAATTATACATATACTCATTAAATTGGCCCTAAATCCATTTAGCACAGATGACAGTTTACAAGGATGGGGGAACAAGTATTTTCCTAAAAGATATTTTTAATAAAAAAGCTGTACACCCACATTTTCTGCCCCAACACAAGTCACAGGCTCAGAACCACAGAACTTCAGCATTGATAGAGTCCACAGAGACTGTCTAGCTCAATTCCTATCTGAAAAAGAATCCCCAATAAAACATATCTGACAAGTGGTCCAACCAGCCTTTCCCTGAAGACAACCAGTGAATGGGAAACCTACTACCTCCCAAGGCAGCCCATTAGATTTTTTACACTTGTCATTTTTAGAATTTTTTTCTTCATATCACACCTAAATTGGTCTCTCTGCAACTTCCATTCTTTGTTCTTAGTCCTGTCTTCTTAGTCAAACAGAATAAAATCCCTCACTTTTCCATATGACTGCCATCAAATACTTAAAGAGAGCTACCATGTCCCACTTGAGTTCTCTCTTCTCCAGGTTAACACCCCCAGGTCTTTTGATCTGTTCTCGTTTAGCATAGACTCAAGACCCTTTGCCATTCTGGATGTTCTCTTCTGGGCATTCAGCAGCCTGTCAATGAATTTACTAAAATGAGATGCCCAGAATTGAACATAGTACTCCAGATGTAGTTTGATCAGGGAAGAATACAGCAAGACTGTTGCCTCTTTCTTCATTCAAGTTATACACTTCTTAATGAAGTCAGAGACTATATTATCTGTTTGGACTTTTTTTGCATCCAACCCATCCCCTTTTCTTTACTCAAGTGGCCACTAACATGATTTAAGTCCATGTGGTCTATTGGATAAGCTTCCTAATCGGTGTTGCTGCCAAAAGCCTCTCCCCATTCTAATCCATCCTCTACCTAGCTGCCAGAGTGATTTTCTTAAAGCACAAGACTGAATAAGTCACTCTCCTACTCAATAAATTCCAATGGCTTTCTATTTCTCCTGGGATCTAATATAAACTGCTCTGTCTAGCTTTTAATGCCCATTACAATCTGGCCCAAACATCCCTTTTCACACTTACTGTACTTTACTTCCCTTCCTTTCTACCCAAATTGGCCCTACTGTTTTTCACACATAAAAGTACATCTCCTATCTTTGTATCTTTTCACTGCCTACTCTCCATACTAGGAAAAGACTCTCCTCACCTCTGCTCCTTAGAATCCCTGGTTTCCTTCAAAACTCAATTCAAGCATAACCTTCTACATGAAGTCTTTGCTTATTACCCTAAATGCTAGTGTCCTCCCTCTCAATAGCTTTGTATTTATTTTGCATATACTTATTTATGTACATGTTTTCTCCCTGATAGAATATAACCTCCAAGGTAATGACTATTTTAATTTTGTTCTTGTATATTCAGCACCCAACATAATGCCTGAAATATCATATTTACTTAATAAATGGCTAATTAAATTTCACCTTGTTGGAGTTATCCCTATATTCTAACATGTTGAGGTCTTTTTGAATCCTCATCCAGTAGATTATCTATGCTTTACAAAATTGTGTCATCTGAAATTTTGATAGGAATGCTAACTATGCCTTTATGCAAACATTTAATAACAATGCTAAAACCATAAAGACAAGCACAGATCACTTGGATCCTCTACAAAAGACTTCCTTCCCAGCTAACATTGACTCATTGATTACAATATTTTGAGTCTGGGTAGTCATCCATATCTGAATCAATTTAATTGTACTATTAACTATGTCACACAACCATCTTGTTTAAGTTTAAAATTTTTGAAATTCCACCTATTCGTGCTTCTTGGGTACCTGAATGGGAAGCAAGGTGCCCTTCACCAATTCTAGCAAAACCTAATTTCTTACCAGACCAAATAATCAAGAAATTCAATAAGAATCTATAGAAAGTGATATCTCTCATGCCAAAACATCACAAAAAATTAGTTGGAAGTCATAAGACAATAGAAAAGAGGGACCCACAAGCAAACTAAGCACCAGCTGTGACAAAAGAGTAGACATGTATAGACTTCAAAGCTCACTGGTCTGAGGCAGAAAGAGTAGAGGGCTTCTCTGAGAAAGCCCCAGGATGGTCACAAAGTCTGAAAAGAGTGGGGAGCAGACCCATGGGCTTTGAGATCCTTAACATTATGTCTTGAGATGCCAGAGAGGACATATGTATCCTTTGTATGCACATACAATTTCTCAATTATGTTTTATTTGGCATGCTTTAGATATGCCAATTACTGTACAAAGTCAGGAAATGAAAATAGCAGACATCATATAATAAAGTTTGGAGAACTAAAAGAAATGAAAGAAAACATGGAAAAGAAATCATTTATTAAAAAATTAAATTGGGTATATGATGAGGCAGTGTCTTCAACTTCAAAAAACTTTCAAGACTTGCTCCTAACCAAACCACTTCAATACCATGTGAGTAATATTATTTTAAGAGACATATGATCTTTAGTTATACTTGTATATTAAAGTAAAAAGTGACTTTGACTTCCTTACTTTCTTTTTTTTTGATACTATAAAAATTATTGTATGCACTAAATTAAATTGGAAGAAAGAACAGGAGAATGGAGGACAAAAATAAAGGTCTTCTATAGTGCTTTAGGAAGAGAAGTAGAAAGTAAGACATAAAAGTACATTTGGGAGCAAGATAGATAGGTAGATAGACAGATAACTGCTTTTAAAAAAAAATAGGGATATGTACCTCAGATCAAAGAGGAACCATCAAAGGAAAAAAATTGTTTAATTGTTTAATGCTTTAACTAGAGTTAACCAGATTGCAAAACAATGAATATTTATGAACCAGACCCAGCAAATAACCAGAATATTAGCTGTTTTCCCCTTTAAAAAGTAAAGAATTGGACAATATGAATCTATATATGAGATTAAATTACAAAAAGAAAAAGCAACTTCTCAGGTATACTTTGAAGTCAGTTCAATTTTCATTTTTTATACATACAGTGTTATAATAACCCTGAGCCACAGCAAAATTTTGAATAATTAAAGATTACATTTCATTCACTATCAGTACTATAAGACCATCTTGGAGTCAGGAAGACCAGGGTTCAATTCCTACCTCTGACACAAAACTGGTTGTGTGACCTTATGGCACATCATTTAACATCAGTGCCCACAGGGAACTCTCTAAGATGATAAGTTGCATAGCAGGTACCAATCGGCATTGTTAGAGTTTCCTTAAGGGCCATTCCCTTGTATCAATGAAGTAACAGGTTTGGTTAAACAAGAAAAATGTGTACTGTGTATAATAAGACAGAGGTGAACATTTGTCCACATTTTAGAAAGGTTTTCACCTGAGTTGAAATTAATGTGATTTCTGCTTAATCTTCAATTAACCAAAAAATTCAGTTAAGCAAAACACTCCATCCTATGATCAATTAAGGTTTGAATTATAATTTATTTTACCCCCAAATTGATCCTGAGTGGAAATATGGAGTGGTTAATACAATTCCTTCATTTTTCTAATCAATTAATTAATATACACATCCTCCCTAGAGCAAAGAATTAGAGAAAGAAAGCTCTGAGAAATTGCAAACAGCAAAGATAAGCAAATTCAATTTCCTCAGCATAATAAATGGTAACTTCATTTGTTGACTAAACCATGTCAAGAGTTTCTTCTAACTCTTCAGTTTCAAATTATTTCCTTTAAACTGATTCCACTTTGAGTTGTTGCTCACAGACAATCCAACTCTTTTTAAAAAAGAGAGAGAGAATGGATCAAAATCATTGACAGAAAGTAAATATTCAGGGCAGCTAGGTGGTGCAGTAAATAGAGCAATGGCCCTGGAGTCAGGAGGACCTGAGTTCAAATCTGGCCTCAGACACTTAACACTTACTAGCCATGTGACCTTGGACAAGTCACTTAACCCCAATTGCCCATCTCTCCCCCCTCCAAAAAGGAAAAAAAAAAAAGAAGTAAATATGCCTCCTATACACTTCCACCACTGAATTTTGTCAGTGTGGATACTTTTTTGACCAATATCAACCAAAATCTAGCGTAACGTGATACATTATTCTAGAAAGTTTCTGTGCCTAAATGTTTTACTCTTATGACCAATCCGGCAACAGGTCTCTGAATTTAGCTGGGCTTTACCTCAGAAGATAAGCTACAGTCACTGCTGTCATTTGAAGTTTTCTGGCCGCAAAATGAGCCACAACCTGTGACTTCTCTATAGATATCTCTTCTGAGTCATTCTTCAAATCTTCTACTTCTCCGATCAAATTTACTTGAAAGTACCCTGTCGAATTTGGAACTCAAAATTTGAAGAAAAAAAGAATGTTAAAAATTGTTTTTATATGTAATTGGGGTAAAAATAAAATATTAAAATACCCTGTGGAATCCTTAGATCCATAAGCAGGTAGAGCACATTCATAAATTAAGCCTCAAAACACTTCTTTGTAGAAATGGAAAGCAATGTTCACAGTAAGGGCCAAATCAACTGGTGCTCTCCAAGGAGCAGTTTCCACCCTCTATGTGCCCCAAAGCCCATTTCAAAGTCTTCATAAATGTAATAATGGTGTTCCAAATGAACAGTAACCAGAAGGCCACTATACACCTAAAAGGGAAAGAAGCAAACTAGGAAATTGAGTGCTCTCGCAATAAAGGGCCAGTCTTGGGTTCTGAGGAATACTATTTTTTAATATTAAATTTGATGTTATAATCTTGAATGTGGGCTGCATAATTTCAGAAGTTGAGGTGGCACTACTATTAGTCATCAACAGAAAATCAAACTGATTGAAATCTGGCAGCAAAATATATTATTTTGTTGGACCACTATAACAATATAGCAAATCAGAAATGATACTCGATTTGGAATCTAGGTTTGAATTCTGACTCTGTCATTTATTACCTATATGACTTTGGGCAAATCATCTAAGCTCTCTAGGTGTTCTAGCCCCTGTTGGCTCCCCTTAGGAGATCAGGAGGGTGGGAAGTGCAGCCTAATGTGTCAAGAAGCCAGGTACATTGACAGGAATTCCCCTGGGGCACTTAAGAAGTTTCCTGATCTATGATCAAGCAAACAGCTTTATTCAGCATATGCTCATCACCAGAAATGGCTTGGAGGGGAAAGAGACAACTACCTGGATTGGTCCTCAGGTATAAAGTCATGCCATTTGGGACTTTAGGGGAAATAATCAGTCTCCTTTTTCCTTGACCATAAACAAATGGTTAGATATGGACAGGGTCTGATACCAAATCAGCCCCATCAAGCCAGGGTTGGTTGATGATTGGGTCCCATTATGTTAATTATTCAACCCTAAGGTGGCAGAAAGGGATCCCAATAGCAAAGGGATAGGGATGTTAAGACAACAAAGGACATCCTGCATTAGATGGACTAAAAGATATTACACTGGACTTCAGCTTCCTCCTGTGAAACACAAAAGGAACATTCATGACATATTAACTATCATTTTCCTTTTAGCCCTGGAGCTATGGTTTTATTACCTAAAAGCATTTTAATAGAGAGGTAATAAAATTTAAGTCAACAAAATTAAAATACTTGCAATTTATATGAAATGATAAACAATGCAATCTAGAATCATGGAATCATAGATCTGGAAAGGACTTTAAAAGAGCAACTACTCTCCTTGCATTAAGAAATTTCTTTGTTTAAAGTAAAGTACACAGTACAAATGAAAAAATTTTATGCATTCATTCAACAAACATCTATATTAGCCAGGGCCCTCAGTTTGGAGGTACTTCATGAGTGCCCCACCAAAAATCATTGCTTTTCAAGTCCAACCAAAAAGACCTAGCATGAAGCAAAAGATGTTTAATCAAACAGAGTAGCAAATTAAGTGACAAAAAAGACCTATCAAACTGCATACACACACACACACACACACACACAGAGGATGTGTAGAACAAAAGAGCTAAGTGAACTAGCAGGGCAATAACCTTTTAAAATTTTTTTATCTGCATTATTGCTTTTGTTATACAGATCTATCAGCAACAAAATCTCTTAGTGTCTTTGAATAGGATTCCTAACAGTAACAAATCTTTCTGGCCTCCCTATCAATTAATCAAGAAGCATTAATTAGGTACATACTATGTGTCAGGTATTGTGATGAGGATAGAAGTCAAAAAGCTTATGAGAAACAAGTGCAGACATGGCAGAAAACCTATACAAAGGCACAAAGGAAGGAGATGGAATTCCATGTATAAAGAATATCAACTAGGCCAGTTTGGTTGGAATATTGTGCAAGGGAAATGATGTGAAATATATCTGAAAAGGTAGATGAGAGCCCCAAAGGCAGATTAGAGTCAGAAAGGTACAATAAAGGGCTTTAAATGCCAGTAGTTCTTGTCCTAGAGGAAATAGGAATCAGTGAAATATTTTTTAGTCAGAGAGAGGCATGGTTAGATTTGTGTCTTAGGAACATTATTTTGTAAACTATTGATTATGGATGGAAAAAGAAGAAAGATTGGAAACAGATTAATTACCAGGTTATTGCAATAGTGAAAACAGACATAATTTGGAAGTGAACTAATGTGGTTCCCATGGGAGAGAAAAGATGGAACAAATCCAAGATCTTGGAGACATTTGACAACACACAACACTAGATGTGACAGGTAGCTGGGATATTAACTCCAAGGAAACTTTAATGACCATCAAATGAGGGCATTCTATAAGCTTCTTCACTTATCCATTCAATATTTGGAACTCTAACTATCCTAAAACTTCCTTTTGATTAATATTGTTTATGTTCAAATTTGCACTCAATTCTTCTTGTTCTCTGTGTTCTTAGTTATTCTTAATGAGGAAAGTTAACTCAGTGATTTTTCTATATAAAACTATAAATTTATATTATGTACACTTTAAGTGTATATTAAATGTAACATGGATAATTACAAAATTAGAGCAGAGTACATACAGAGCTGGCCCAGAAGGTGCTGGGTTCATGTTCCTTCCTGGAGTTTGTTTGTTTTTAATTCTGTAGTGCTTAAAGAGGAGAAACTAATCCCTAAAGACATCATGAAAGATACCTTCAAATCAACATTTTAAGATAAATTCAGTTGTGGGTAAGAGAAACCTCAGAGAGAGACCTTAGACCTTGAGATATTTGGACAAAGAGACCCTAGAACATTGCCCTACACTATAAAGAAAAAGACACCCTAGATATGAACCACATGAGCAGAGATCCTGGGATACCACAAAGTTACTGTCAAAGGGGAGGGCAAAAAGTGGCATTGGACTGGGAAGGAGCTTACTTGAGATGTGGTGGCAATGGGGAGGTAGTAGGTCATATAGTAGTTTTCTATTTTATATAATTACTCTTATGGACTTGAAAAGGAAAAGGAGAGAGGGCTAAATTGTCTTTTTGGAAATTGTGCAGAGCTTTTAATGACTCTATACCTCTACCTGAAATAAAAGTCTATCTTTTTAGTAACCCCATTCTTACATTGCATTATATGACTGTAAGCTATGGAGTATCATAGCCTCCAAAGAATTAAATAACCCAAAAAGGAATGGGTGGGGGTGTATGGTGGCTGCAACATATTGCCAACCATGAATGGCATGAGAGTAATGCTTTAGGGGATATGATCAGAAAGATGTATGATCAGAAATGTGTTCTTGTGGGAAGTATGAAAGATAACCAGTGGAGAGTCCATTACTCCCCTGGCATAAAGGGGGAGTAAAGCCCATAACTTCTTGACTATCCCACTTATGAAGGACTTATGGGAGGACATACACAAGGGTCACACAGGTTGACCAAAGACCAGGATTATTCAATTCAACAAGCACTTATTAAGTGTCTACTATATGCTAAGTCACTGGGAATCCATTGGTCAAAATATATTTGATGAACGAAAATACTATTTGAGTTTACAATAGTAATAGCTAATATTTTCATATGCTTTTTCCCTCCCAACTACTTGTGATTATTAATTTTCTTTTTATCTTTTTTAAAATATTTTTTCTTTGTGTTCTGCATTAACTTATTCAATGAGACCCAAGCATAAGTCTGAGAGTCTGCTTTGTGCCCCTGCCTTAGGTGCTGAAACATGATGGATGATTTATGGTGAATCAACCAAGGATTAGAGTTTTTGTGGTGGGGCCATATTCAGCTGTCCTGGTCTATATCTTGCCACTGGGTCTAGATGGCTCCAGAGGAGAAAAGTGAGACTGATGATTTTGCCCAGTGATCTAATCCACTTGCAAATCATGGCATCACCTTCCTGATGCCACAGTCTTCTTCAAGAATGAAGTATAAACAACAACAGGGGTTCTTGTGTCTATTTATGAAGATTTTACCTTTTTTATTCATCTCCTTTGTCCTTTGGATTCAAAATATTCCAGATGTTTTACATCTGGACATAATTCCTTTTGTTGGAATGTTTTAAAAAGCAAAAAACTAACAATGATAATAATAATAATTGTTAATATTTGTCGTTGTTCAGTCATTTTTCAATCATGTTTGATTCTCTGTGACTCCATTTGGGTTCGGGGAGTGGCAGAGATACTGGAGTGGTTTGCCATTTCCTTATCCACCTCACTTTACAGATAAGGAAACTGAGGCAAACAGGATTAAGTGATTTCCCCAGGATCACCCAAGGTAGCAAGTGTCTAAAGGCAGATTTGAACTCAGGAAGAAGGGTCATCCTGACTCCAGGCCAGGTACTCAATCCACTGTGGTAAAGAGAATAGTCCCTCATTTCTATAAATGTTGTAGGCTCATAAATTTAAAGCAGAAAGGGATTTTTAAAGTCTAGTCCAATTCTCATTTTGCTGAGAAAAAAAAACAGACACATAGAGGTACCATTACTTGCCCTAAGTCACAATAAACTGGGGTTTGAATTTAGGTCCTCTGACTCCAAATCTTTCCCCTATACCATGCAGTTTCTTCTTTACTTTGGTTACTTTTTTCCCCTTAAGCTTTCCAGAAAAGCAAGTTTTTACTTTTTTATCATCCAAAGAAAGCAATGATCCAGCACCATCTGAGCATTCTACAATTTTAATCTATAGAGAAATCTACTTGGGCCATTTTTACTAAGAGGCTGGTTTTATGCTTTCCTCAAAGCAAAGCAATCAGGAAGAAAAACTGGATAGTAGATCTAGATGCCAAATTGATTTTTTAAGTAGATCCAATCCTTAAATTGCTTTTTATGAAGATAGATATATATATAATGCCATATAATGTGTATAATATATAATCACCAATTATATGGATATATAATTATTAATCAATCGCAATCAAATTTCAACCAAATGGATATTTAGGTAACATAACACCAAACACCTCTATTCACTGATTTTTTTTTTCAATCAGATTGACCAGAAATCAGGGGTGGGGAACCTGCAACCTTAAGGTCATATGTGGCCCTCTAGGTCCTCAAGTGTGGCCCTTTGACTGAATCCAAACTTCACAAAAAAAATCCCCTTAATAAAAGGATTTGTTCTATGAAACATGAACTCAGTCAAAAGGCCATACCCAAAATGGCAGACCTAAAAGGCTACATGTGGCCTCAAGGTTGCAGTTCCCCACCCCTGGACTAGATAGTTTTGTGTGTGGATTTAAAAATAAAGTATGTGTACTGTAGTCAGGACAGCTAGGTGGTGAAGTGGATAGAGCAATGGGATTGGAATCAGGAACACTCAACTTTCTGAGTTCAAATCTGGCCTCAGACATTTACGAGCTGTGTGATTTTGGGCAAAGTCACTTACCCCTCAATACCTCATCAGTAAAATTAGGCAGAAAAGGAGCTGATAAATCACTTTACTACCTTTGCCACAAAAACTCTAAATGGGGTCATGAAGAAAGAAAACATGACTGAAAGATTGAACAACAAAAAGTACTAAGTCAGGCTCTTAGATTGGGCAATTAGCTCATTAGCTATCTTAGAAAGAACAATTTCACTAGAATGATGAGAATGAAAGCCATATTGTTAATGGGTCAGAAAGTGAGTAAGTGATGAAAAAGTAATGGCAGATAATGTAGACCATATTTCCTAGAGGTTTTTGCAAAAATCAAGATAGAACAAGAGTTGTACATGGTAGTTCCGTCAAGAATTAATGCAGGGTAGGGTTGCCATAAAATTGGATCAGATAGTCCTAAGTACAGTTGTAGACAGAAAGGGAGAAAAAAATGGAGAAAAACAAATTGTAAAATGCAAGGCACAGAGAGAATAATTGTCTTTAAAGACCTTTCCTAATACATAAGAATGGCATGGAATCAGTTCATAATGCCATTACTTTAAGAAAAACAGAGGAAAGTCCTTTCCATAACTAGAGTGAGGGAAGATTTCTTAGGCAAACAAGGACAAGAGCAGATCACTAAAGAAAAATGAGACAATTTCAATAACAAAATTTAAAAGGATTTATAAAATCAAAGTTAATAATAATAGATCAAGAAGAGAAGTTGTACAAGGTGAAGAGTATTTACAAAACTATCACTAATAAAATTCTCATATTCAAGATACATAGAGAATTAACACAAAGATATAACCACAAGTGTCATTACCTAATAGATAAATGGTCAAAGGATATGAGTAATTCACAAAAGAAGGATTGCAAATGATAAATGGTCATATTAAGACATCCTCTAAATCAGTATTTACAAGAGAAATGCAAATCAAACAATTGAGGTTTCACTTCATACTCTGCAAATTGGCAAAGATGACAAACTTGGGAATGTTATTATTAAATCAGCCATGAAAAGATGGGCATAATAATGCACCATTTGTGGAGCTGTGAATTCATTCAAAAATTCTGTATCTGGACACCAATTAGAATTAAGCAAGAAAAAAAAATAAGATAACCAACTTGTCCAGATCCTTTAACACACTATCCCCAAAACTAGACATATATACCCTCAAAAGAAGGCAAATACAGAAATAAATATATAATACATAGTAAAATATCTATATCTGCCCTTTCTGCTAAAACTAAAAATGTAGCTGATGACTTTCAATGGGGAATATTTTTTTTAAAAAACTAGTAAATTAATATAATGGAATATTATTTTGTGGAAAGTAATGATGAATATGAATAATTCAGAGAAACATTAGAATTTTGTATGAGATAATATAGAATAAAATGGTCAAATACTCAAACATATCTCATTATTTGGGGTATTTTTTACAATGATGTAAATCAAAACCTATCCATGCCTTTCCATTCTGTCCTATAACTTCATTCATATTTTCTGGATAAAATTATTGTAGTTAGTGTTAATGTCATTTCTGTTGTCCATTTCCCTAAACCCTAAATAAATGTTCTATCAGTTCATTTCTTCTTCCAAAATCTCACTTTCTGAAATCCTCACTTTTCCCCACCATGGCATTAAATTCACCAAGTACAAGAGTAAAGGTCGATTTAATTTAGAGGTTTAATAAAGTTCCTTATAGAATTTGTCTATACTCACTTCATCTTCGGCAAACACTGTTGGTGCAAAAGCTGTCACTGTTTTCATGGTAGTCTTTTATTGTTATTTTATTGTATTATTATTATTTATCCTTTTATTATTAATATTTCAATGCATAATGATCACAATCCCACCAAATATCCCATAAAATAATATTTTCTGTTGTCTTCAATCATATGATAAAATCCACTCCACCAATTCCTTTCATTGCCTCTCCAAACAGTAACTATAAATCACCCTTCCAATTATCTGTAACTTCCTTCTTTCTTCTGGTTTCATTTAGTGCAAGAATAACAAAAACTTATATGATTCTGTTCCTTCAAAAATATGATCACTCATGTTCCCAGGCAGAACTACACATCCCCTATCAGGACAAGGGTCTCATATTTAAAGTACCAGTGGCCAAATTAAAATTTTGTCATGATAAAAATCTGTGATAGAGGGAAACTGAGGCACAAAGTTTTGAGCATGATTAAATTATTAATATGGCTAGCAAACATCAATAAATTGGATCCAAGACTCCTCGATAGTCCAGGATAAAACTGACAGAGTAACTCTTTTATATAATTTACACAGTGATGATACAGACATATTTCCCTCCTCATTGGTTGGTGCTGCTTACATCAGCTCCTAACCAGCTGTACCAACATCCTATGACACACCTCCCCTAGAAATTCTCATGAGAGGCAAACATCTTATCACTAAATTGATTCCTTTCTCTCTATGGTCAGTAAAAGCTCACAGATTAGAATTTTTGTGATTGGATTTTATTTAGCCCATAGGAATGGGGAAGTTAAATGCTTACAAATTTTACTAATATGGCTTATAAAATCAAGTCTGAATTTGATACACAAATATTGATTCTCATTAGCTATGTTGATTAGATGTAATTCTCAATCAATAATTAATCATGGGATATCAATTTTCAAATTTCACAATAAGCAACTGAAGTTAGAGGCTTAAGGGAGCTAAAACTCACATAATGAAGAGACCAACCAATACATAGTGGGTTGAACATTAATACATAATAAATTGACTAAGCCTTAAAACAATACAAAATAAAATGGGTACCAATTTTTAATTTTGCAATTTGTTGATGGTGGAAAAATGGTATAACTCTTAATATCTTCTGTCCTCTTTCACATCACTCCTCCATGGTGACTACAGAATCAGAAGGTACTACACAGTATTGAGGGTCATTTTTTTCTTCATATCATAGCTCACTATGGCCAAAAAAAAATCATAACCAAGTGACCAGCTTACTCATGATGGGCCTCTTAGTAGTTAGCTAAGTTAGTGTTCAGTAAATAGACGTGATCTATTGCCAGGATCATTCTTTCTAGCATGAGGTAATCAGACAAAACATGTACTCTGCTAGCATAGACTTTTTTTAAAAAGTCAGCTCTAAGCCACAGTGAAACACTGGAGTTGTTCTTGTGAAGGGTGAAGTAAGTGAAGCCATAAAAACAATATACACAAGGATGAAAAAACATAACAGAGAAGACCGCTAAAAGGAAGCTGAATTCCAAGTAATTGAAAAGCCCCTGATGGTTGAGAAAAACTGATAATAAAACCAGCCTTGTTCCTCATGTCCAAGAGGCAGAGGACCTCTAGGGAAGAATGCTATATAAATTGTTATTTATTCATTGTCATATGAGGGCCGTCTTTTTCTTTGTTAAGAGAGATTGTTCAATCTGAAGGGAATGAGGTGTTATTTTGTTTTCCAAAAATAACTGTGATACAAAGACTGTACATTAATAAAAATGTCTGTTTTTTGTTGGCTTTTTAAATATTCTTGCTGTCTTCAATTCAATTTCTCCTATAAATTCTTTCATCCGCTATTAATCTCTCAATTTCCCCCCGCCCCGATCCCATAGCACCCCCCAAAACACCAAAATAAACTGGAATTTGAAGCTAATTGCTTAGGCTGCTTAAAATGAACAACCTGTAAACCCTGTCCATTAAATCAAATTGGGACAGTAGGAACTACTAAATATTACTCCATACTGCACTGTTTTGGTAATCCACCCAACTGTCACATCAGCAATGACCCAAATTAGGCAATTTTGTGAGACTAGACAAGAAATCAATCAAAGCAAATCAATAAATGACAGGGAACTCCAATTTTCAAAGATATATTAACTACCTAAAAAAAAGAAGCTTAATCATTCCTAGCATAAAATCCAAGTGCCCATGAGCACAAACACTCATATGCAAACACAGCTACACTGAGAGAGAAGTGAGAGTCACACTTTAGCTACATTATTTAAAAAGTTGACGATCTAGGGTTCAGTTTGTTTCTATTATTTTTACAATGGACTCTTCCTTCCCCCTCTGCTCTCAATAAATTTCACTTCACTAGATGATTTTGTACAAACAATTCCATTAAGGATGTGGCAAAGTTAACCCCATGTATAGCCTCATTTCTACCCCTTCCTCCCTTGTAAGGATCTTCTTCCATTTCTATTCTCTACATCTTCATTTCCTCACTTTCTATTGGACCCCTCCTCTCAACCTACCATAAACTTGTTCAAGCTTCCCTGTAGAAGAAAAAAAATCTTCTCTTTGCTGTTACAACGCCCTCAAGCTATCATCCTATTTCTCTCCTCCCTTCTACTGCCAAACTCCAAATTAAGTATACTATACTACTTCCTTACCATTCACTCACTCCTCAATCCTTTGCATTAGCCTTGATTCCATCACTCTAAGGGAATAGCTTTCTCCAAAATCATTAATATCTTCCTTATTGGCAATCCAATAAACCTTTGTTTTTTTCTGTTCCATCTTCCTTGATCCTTCTAGGTACCCAATTAAATTTTCGTTCCCATAACCCTGCACTCTAATGGACTCTTTATCTCTTCTGAGAGGACTTCACTCTTTTCTTCATGCTTATGTATGAATGTTCTCCAAGGTCATGAACTAGGGCCTAATGTCTTCTCTACACTGTGCACATGATTTCATTCATTCATGATTTTATTTATTTATGATCTCTATATAGGTGATTCTTAAATCAATACTTCCACAATCAGCATCTCTCATATTTCCAACTTTCCAATGAATATATCCACCTGAATATTCCCCTAGCTCCTCTCTCTGAAACTGAACTCTAGCTAAATCTATAATCCCAGGATTTCTCTCAGCTGTTCTCTCAGCTGTAAATGCTTTTATTTCTCTTAATAGAATGACTCTTGTCATCAGCTCCTAGGATCTTAACTTTGGAGTAGTCTCTAACACTTCATTAACATCCCATATTCAATCAGTTGCCAACCTCTCTTGTTACTACCTATATAATATGTGAGACAGCAAGGCACAATGGAAATAAATGTTGAATTTCAAGTCAGAGGATTTAGTTTCAATTCTGGATCTGCCAACTGCTGCTTATGTACTTACTTAACATCTTTGTTTCTCAGGTTTAGTCCTAGAGGGCTGGACTAGATAACCTCTAAATTCTCTTCTCCCTCTACTCCATTCTTCCATCTGGCTGTCCCCCTAAGTGCTAGATAGCATACAAGCTAGAGCACTAGATTTGGAGTTAGGAAGACCTAAGTTCAAATTTAGCCTCAGAAAGCTACTAACTGTGTGACCCCAAGCAAGTCATGTAAACTCTATTTCACTTTCCTCAACTGTAAAATGAGAATAAATAGCAGCAACTACCTCACAGGAGATAGTATTTGTAAAGCACTTAGCACTACCTAATACATAGTAGCTTCTGATAAATGCTACTTCTTCCACCCCTCCATTAATGCTGCAACTATCATAGTTCAGACCTTCATCTCTTCTCTCCTAGACCATTAGATTTGCCCTGACGTTGTCTGACTGACTCTAGCCTCTCATTTCTCTCATTCATTCACACCAGTGCCCAAGTCATCTTCATAATGCACTGCTTTGATCAGGTCACTTGTCTACTCTAAAACTTCCAATAAATCTCAAGAGTTGACTGATTCTTTTATCTCCTGACTTTTGTCTCCTGACTCTGGACCTTTTGGATGGAAATACGTATTATTTACTAATATTGTTTGAATCTAGCGTTATGTAGCTAGAAATTATCTAACCCAAAGTTTCTTATTAAGAACAGGCTATCCTCACAGGCACTATAGGGAAGCCAGATGACTTCAAGGAATGTTTAGACACATGTCTTGTTTTATGTGAAATGGGCTTTGCATGATTGCACATGAATAACATATCAAATTACTTGCCTTCTCAATGGATAAGGCAGGGAGGAAAAAGAGGGAGAAAATTAGGAACTTAAAAATTTTTTTAAATCAATGTTAAAAATTGTTTTTACATTTAATTGGGAAAAATAAAATATTACATCATTTTGTTTTAGGTGCAGTCAGGTTTGAGGTCCTCTAAACAGATTTTGGCTTCACCCAAATTTTATTGAACATTTATATTTACCTGCTGATATACATCTCAAGCAACCTTTTCTCAACCTTACCTAAAAAAAAATGCCCTTTTCTGAAAACTGCCTAACCATTACCCACCAGCCAACCAGCTGCTTGTCCTTCTGCCCTTGCTTGAACTCTATAAAATGTGAAACTTACAGAGACTCTGGAGGAAGTCACATCTTTTTCTGGCTTTCTCCTTTACTGAACTAACTTAATAAAATTATTTCTAAAAGCTTTTTTCAATTGTGGGGATTTATTCTCAAATGACAGTTTCATGACCCTCTATAATTTGGTTGCAGTCTGCCTGTCCAGCTTCATAGATTAAGATATAATCCAGTGTTCTTATTTTACTGATAAAGAAATTGATGCCCATAGAAGCTAAGCAACTTGTCCAAAGTTTGAGGAAGAAGAGGACAAGGTTGGGAAGGATGAAGAGAACAAAAAGACAAATTCATAGTGGGCACATTTATATAGTGTCCACTATGTGCCAGGTATTTGCTAAATATCTATCGAACAAATACTATCTCATTTGATCCTCACAACAAGCACATGAGGTAGATGATATTGTTTCCGATTTGAAATGAGGAAACTGAGGCAAACAGAGGTTAAGTAATTTGCCTAAGGTCACATAGTTATTAAGTGTCTGAGGCTGCATTTGAACTCAGACCTTCCTGAGGTCAGGCCTAGTGCTCTATTCACTGTGTCACCTAGTTATGTCGGAGTAAATAGCATAATCAGGATTTGAACACAGAACCTCTGATTCCAATTCCACTTATTTTTTTCCATGATATTATATTCCTTCTTTACATAATCTACATTCTGGCCAAATTGGGCCGTTGCCATTCTGGTCTTAGGCAGCTAAGTGGTGTAGCGGATGGAGTGCTGGGCCTGGGGTCTAGAAGATTTATCTTCTTGAGTTCAAATCTGGCCTCAGATACTTATGAGCTTTGTGACCCTGGGCAAGTCACTTAACCCTTTTTAGTTTAATTTCTTCATTTGCGAAATGAGCTTAAGAAAAATGGCAAAACACTCAGTATCTTTGCCAAGAAAACCCAAATAGGGTCATAAAGAGTTGGACATGACTCCACAACAACAACATATTCTTGTCTTGCACTCACCTCACATCCATCTCCACCTGTTGAACTGCTTTCCTTCAAGGCTCAATGAAGGTTTCACTTCCTTCTTATAATCTTCCTAGCTGTTTCACCATCCTGCAGGTATAAGTGATCTTTTCCTCCTCAAATTTCTCAAAAGACCTTGAGAAGGTCTTTCCTTTTATTTAGTTTACTCTCCTTTGATTCAGTTATTTGTGCACTTATCCAGACCTCCCCTGTATTTATCTTTGTAATCCCAATGACTTGTACAGAGTTGGTTCCAAACAAATATTTTGAATTGAATTGAAATTTTATCCAACTTTCCTCCTCCTGTTTGACTTTTTGATCACTTCCTGTTCTTTCATTGTTGTTGTTGTTGTGATCTTCTGGGCATAGACCCCTCTTCATGGCTTGTTTTTATATTGTTCTTGAAGTGGCATGGAAGTACCACAGTACCAATGTCTTTAATTTCCTTTCTGAAACTCTTCAATCTTTTTTTTCTGTTTCCTGGAATCTCAGTAATTTGACTATTTTAAAAAAATAAATAAATCTTTCATACACACCAACAAATGTTTCTTAACTATATATGTAAAACGCAGCACTTTTAAAATTTTAATTTTGTAAAATACAGAGACATTAGTTTAACAAACTATTTGAATTATACATAAAACTATATAATGATTAATTAATGTAATATTGTTCTCAGTACAGTATAATTATCCATGCATCAAGTATTAATTTCTGGAACATCACAAAGCTACCTTAAACATTATGTTTAAAAAAAAAATTTTTTTTAAATATGTTTTATACCATCTGATACAAACTTATTGAGTCTACTATGTTCAAGGCAATGTTCTAGATACAAAGATAAGACCAAAGATAAGGCCCTATCATCAAGGAGTCTATATTCATAAGGAGTTGGGGGATGGGTATATACAGGTAAATAAACAAAATTAAGTTTGAGGATAGAGAGAAGTTAAGAGGATCAGGAAAGACTTCCCAGTAGAGTCCCCAAGTGAAACTTTAAAGGGAGATAAGGGTGTCTAAGAGACAACAGTAAAGAAGGAGTCTGATCAAAGGCAGAAGATAGAAAACCAAGTTCAGATAACAGCAAGTAAGGCAATCTGACTAGAACCAAAAGTGAACAAGGGAAATCTCTGCTGCTCTTTCAGATTATACGTTCATGTGACAATACCACTGGATTTATTTTAATGTCACCTGGACTCAACCTTATAAATAACGGAATTCTAATAGAAGTTACTTCAGTTTCACAAAGTTATTACATGCCTGCTGTATTTATACAATTGTGTTAAAAATTGGGAGAGATATAAAGTTAGATAAGAAATAATAATACCAACATTTTCTAACACTTAAGATTTAGAAAGTACATAACAAATATTAACTTATTTTATCTTCACAACAACTTCCCTCTCACATCCAATCAGTTACTGATTTCTGTTGATACTATCTCTAAGACATCTTTTTAGGTGCTATCATTATTTCCAGTTTACAGAGAAAACTGAGGCAGGTCAAGACTATGTTGCCTGTCCAGGTTCACAAGGGTAGTATTTGAGGCAGATCTGAACTCAAGTCTTTCTCACTTCATATTCAACACCCTTTGCACTGTCCACCTGCCCCTTAGTCACTGTCCACTCAGAGCTTATAATCTAGTGGAAAGATCTAACATAAAATTCATTATATTTTTAGCATATGACTTATAATTTCATTGGTATAAGAAATTCTCAGCGATAAAATTTCTTCTATCAATGTAGATTGGCATGATTCTGCAACTTCCAGTCCTTAAGAGTTGCCTGGGGCACTTAGAAATTAAGTGATTTCCCCAAATTCTTGAAGCAATTATGTGTCAGATGAAAAAAAATTAAATCCAGGCTTTCTTGACTCTTGACAACTCTCTAGCCACTGTTATTTGGTACATGCAAATAACTGTAATACAAAATAATACATAAGTACATAAGAGAAGTGCAAAAAGTTTTATGTGAAGTCAAAGGGAAGAAAGAATAGTACTGACTGAGTGAATCAGGAAGATCTTCTTAGATGAACTGGATTTTAAAGAACATGTTGAGGGAAGAGAGGTTGGAGGAGTAGGAGGTTTAGTAATAATAATATCCAAAAAAAGGACCATCGAAAAACGTTTTTAGTTCACAGAAAAGAATGGAAGGAAGTTTGGGAGAAAACACAAACAAACAGAATGTTTTGAAAGTAAGGTGAAATTGATTATAAACTTTTTTTAAAAAACAAAAGCAAAAAATGGAGATTTATGGCTTCCTATATTGTCTTCTTTTCAATTCTCCTGTGTATATAGAAATACTTTCTCTTTTAGTGTTTAAGTTCAAAATTTTTAAAAATTGAGGACACAAAGAAATTCAATAAATGATAAAGGGAAAGACCTTCCAAATTTATGGAATATTAGAGAACATTAGAGGGACAGGAAGTAGTACAGTTTGAATGAAGAATAAAGTTGATTTTCTGAATCCAAGCTTAAGACTTTATATCATCTTTATTAAATTTCATTAAGATATGACCCACATGGGGCAGCTAGGTGGTGCAGTGAATGAATAGAGCACCAGCCCTGAAGTCAAGAGGACCTGGATTCAAATACAGCCTCAAACACTCAACACTTACTAGCCATGTGACCTTGGGCAAGTCACTTAACCCCAATTGCCCTGCCCTCCGCACTCCAAAAGCAAAAAAAAAAAATGACCCACAATTCTAGATCAAGGAGGTTATGTGATTTTTTTTTTATATACTAACTTTACCCTATATGATGTCAGATATTCTTCCCAATTTTGTTCTAGACAGAGTTTGAAGTACTCACAAAACATTTTTATAGTGATGTCCTGATAGCAGATGAAGATAAAGGAGTTTAGAGACTATGTCTTGGCTGAAGTCATTGGAGTCATGATAGTCAAAGGAAGAGACTGTAGAGAAAACTAGATTGCCAAGAAAAGGCCTTAAGAAATATTCATAGTAAACAGTTGAAAACATACCAAGGAAACAATAAAGGTAACTGAGGAGAGAGGTTTAGAGGGGTGAGAGGAGAATGAGGAGAACATGATAACTCTAAAGTCAAGGGAGAAAAGATTACACAGAAAAAAAGGATGGACAGTGGTGTGAAATATTGTAGAGAGAACAAAGGGCATGAATACTAAAAGAGGATATTGTATCTTGTTATCTAGTTAATCTGTGACTTTAAAAAGAAAGTAATTTTAGGAGCATCTGGAATTAGAATCTAGGTTACAAGAAGTTAAGAGATACAAAATTAGTGGGTAAGGAAGAAGTGGCACCAATTTTAGAAATCTTTTAATTGGCAATAAAAGAAAGAAGAGTAAAGTAAATATGGCTCCATGTGATCCAAAGAAAGGAGGTTTTGTTGTTTTTGTTTTTAATATTGTTTTGTTTTACATTTAGAGAAACTTGATTATAAATCAGTGAAGGTAACTGAAGAGAAATTTTGAAGATGAATGCAAGAAAGGATGATCACCGGAGCAACATCCTGAAGGAGAGAAGACAAGAATGAGATCAAGGCCACATGTAAGAAGGATGAACTTCAAATAAGGAGGAGGGATACCGTTTCATCGTAGACAGGATATAAGGCAGGAGAAATGAAAATGTTCCTGTCAGATAGCTCCCGTTTTCTCAGTGAAGTAGAAAGCTAACAACAATAAATATTTCCTGGAGATATACCATCTACAAGACGCTGTGCTAGGTTCCAGGGGAGTTAAAAAGTTTATATGAGACACAGGCCTTGAACTCAATTGAATTCAATTCAACAGGAATTTGTTAGATGTACCTACTGTATGCTAGGCACGAGAACTACAAGGCCAAAATGAAAATAAAAGCTAACCCAATTACCTCAAGGGGCTTACCTTTCACCTAAAAGGAAGAAGTCTAGTAGAGGCTATTTTTATAATAGTTGGGACTGAAAATTAAAATTTTTAAGCCCAAATAAACATGTTCTCTCAGGGTTAATAATAAAAGTAGAAAGATTGTTGAGAAGCAATGAAAAGCCAGCCAAGATCACACCCTGTAAATTTGTAGTCTATGAAATTACTTTAATTTCATAATTTTTTCCAATGATGTGCAGCAGTATGGTTATAAGAGCAGAAAAAATTAAAAAGGTTCTTATTTAGGGTTGAAAAACTAGCAGGTCAAGAACTGTAGAGGTAGAACAATTATTCTTTTTTGTATCAAATGCCATTTTATTCAGAAAACCCACAGAAATATGAAACATTTGGAGGAAAGAAATTCCACCTTAAAATGCAAGTTTATTTCAGAAAATGCTTCAAACTGAGCAATATGTTAATATTAAATTTTTTTAAACTGAAATTTCAGCATCTAAACTAATGGAAATATATAAGATAAGCTATAGATAAGTTGTCAAAAGAAATTAACAAATAGTTCTCAGAACTGAAGCTCATTAACAGTCAAATGGAGGAATGCTAAAAATCACCACAAGCAGAAAGGAGCAAACATTCAGTTGTCTGCTGTGTTCCAGGCCCTGTACTAAGCACTTCACAAATATTTATCTCATTTGAGCCTCACAACTAACCTGGGAGGCAGGTGCTGTTATTTTTACAGTTGAGAAAACTAAGGTAGAAAGAGGTTAAGTGACTTGGCCAAGGTCACACAGCTATCAAGTATCTGAGGCCAGATCTCTAGTACTCTATCTACCTCAAATAAGAGAGATACAAATAAAAAAGAAAGAGAGGAAAAGAGAGACAGAGAGGGAGAGAGAGAGAGAGAGAGAGAGAGAGAGAGAGAGAGAACCTAATGTTTCCCTCATATCCAGTAAATCGACAAAGATGACAAAAGGTAGGAATAGCGTTGGCGAGGTTATAGAAAGAGGTTCACTGATGTATGTGGAACTGTTACTTGGCACAGCCATTCTGGAAACAATTTGGAATTACACAGTGACTAAAATGCCCATACCCTTTGACCCAGAAATTCTATTACTAGTCATATAACTTGAGGACATCATTGATAAAAATAAAGACTCTATACACACTACAACATTTATAGCAACACTTTCTATAGTAAAGCAGAGAACCAGAAACAAAGTAAAGGCCTATCAACTGGTGAATAACTAAACAAAAAGTGGTAGATGAATGTTATAATGAACATGATGAATAAAAAGAAACATAGAAAAACATGAACTGATGCAAAGTAAAGTAAGCAGAACCAGGAAAAAATATACAAAATTACTACAATAATGCAAATTAAAAGAATAAAATCACAATTAACTTTAAACTAAATATTAAATTATAAAAACCAAGTTTGAACCAAAGAAGAAATATTATAATATAGCTCCTCCCCTTGCTCCTTTGTAAAAGTAAAGGTTCGTGTGTTTGGAATAGCTCATATAATATCATTTTTTTCAATGTGTTAATTTGTTTTGCTGATTTTTTTTCTCTTCCTCTTTTCTTAAAATTCTTTGTTATACAGGATGGCCCTCAGGGAGGAAGAGTGGGAAGAAATGGAAGAAAAAGTAGATGACAAAAACTTAAAAGATAAAAACAAAAATCTATTTTTTTAAAAGTAAGTTCAGCATTGTAGTACCAACACAATATTCACAGTGCCAATGGTCACTGTAAATATACTGGCATAGTGCTCAATCACAAAATATAACAGACTCTCCATATAGAAGACAGAAGCAAAATATTTATTCAGACCCCAGAAAATCAAATCCTAAAACCAGTAAGCCAACTCCATCACAGTAGCAGAGAAGTTAATAAGCTATAACAGCACAGAGAGCCACAGCCTTCCCCTTCCCTTTAGCCTTCCCATAAACCAACATTTACTCACAAATCTAACTGTCTCCTTCAGGTGCATCCTCTTCTCCCTCCAGTCTCTAACTGCTCTGAATCCCAGCTTCTTGTGGGTTGTGCTCAATCCTTCAGCAAACTCCTCCCACCAGAGGCTCCATATGATTATATTCAGCCTAGTAGGGGGAGTGTATATCTTCAGAGCAGGCAAGGTCTTCAAATTTCCTTAGGCTTACTAAGGGTCAGGGAAGATCTTCAAATTACTATTACCATTACAAGGACCTAAACCTCCCCCCACCAAAAAAAAAGACATTAACAATTCATTTCATGACTAAAAATAGTAAATTCCAAGAAAATCTCAGTCCTTAGTATCTGAATTCACTTGTCAGAATTTATTGAATAACATGCCGATTCCATGTACTAATGTTTTGGGTTTTTTTAATCTGAACTTAAGAAATAAATCAAACATTTCTCTAACAGTGGAATAGGAAAAAAAAAAAAAGGATGGTTGCACATGAAACTGTAAATCTATTGTGTACAACTTGTTATTCCTTTTAAGTACATACTAATGTTATTATGCAGTATGCTGACTACAAAAAAATATTGAATATTTCAAACCTAAATGCCAATCCACTTGAAAAAAATCAAATTCTTTTGGAGGTGTCTTTTTAAATGCTTTAAATCAGGAGATGTGTTAAGCTCCTACTACATACTAAGCACCAGGGAAAATACAAATGTAAATAAGACGTGGTCCCTGTCCTCAAGGACCAAGGACATATAATTTAGTAAGGGTAATAAGACTTTGATAGTATAACCATTATGGACCTATTTTTGTCTCACTCTCAGAACAGTTACCTTATTCAGCCTTGGATTATAGTTATTTATGTTTATGTCTAGACTATAAGTTCCTAAAGGGCAGAGACCATGTGTTTTCTCCAAGACAAAGTCTTGCCCATTTGGCAAATATTGCACTCAGTAAACAATTGTTCATAGGTTAATAGCTTTAGAGCTGGAATGAACCTTAGAGGACATCATTTATAAAAAAGTGCATCACTGAGAGGTGGAATAACTTGTCCAAGATTAGATGGGTAGTAAGCAGCAGAATAGGACTCTGGACCCATGTCCTTGAACAGCCAATCCAGTCTTCTTCTTTCTGCCCCATAATGAATTCTTGTGAGACAACAGATAAATGAATGAATGCATACACTCAGAATAATTCCAATGAATAATAATACCACTTTGCATTTGCATAGTGCTTTATTAATTTTCAAAGTACTTTCATTGGTGAAATTGCTAATACAATCACTGCCAATATCTATGAGTCATTGAGGTCTATCTAGATGGGCTACAAATCTTTCACAATCTTTTTGTTAGAGAGAGTAGTTAGACAAAAACCTTTTCTCTCAAGTGAATCCAAGAAGCAATAATCACTATCTAGATCTTAAAATTTTTTAATAATATTTGAACAAACAATTGAAATGTAAGACCTAATTAAATAGGCTGCTGATGCTTCCTATTTTATATATTAATTGAAGACAGGTATAAGAACTACAGAAAATTATGAGGCTGGATTTGAACTCATGTCCTTCTGACTTCAGGCCTGATAACTCCATCTACTACACCATCTTACTGCCTTGCCTTGTTACATATTAGACTTTAATCTTTGTTGATTGAATGAAAATCATCCACACTTGTTGCTACCAAAACATTCAATTGAAAGGGGAAAAATGCAATCTATTAATTGGTTTTACTATAATTTTCATCTTTATTTATTTCACATATTTGTATTATAATATTTATAATAGCATATTTTTGTAGTAGCAAATAACTAGAAACTAAGTAAGAATCCATTGGTTGAGAAATAGTTGGACGAGTTTTGGCATGTCAATCACTCAATAAATGTTTGCTATGCACTTTCAATGTGCCAAGCACTAGGGATATAAGTATAGAGAATGAAACAGTCCCTACTCAAAGTGAGAGTTTACATCCTAATGTAAATTTAGAGAAAGGAAATGGATTGTGATTAATATAGAGAACTCCTGGATAAGAAAATTTTTTTCTGTGAAGTCAGGTTTCTGTCTTCTCTGGAATATAATTGTCTGAGAAAGTTATCTAGAGAATTGAGAAGTTAAGTTATTACTCAGAATCACTTGAATCCAATTCGTCCTGGCTTCAAGAACAACTCTCTATTAGTCCTCCCTTCACTTCTATTGACTCACAGGAGCATAATAGAACATTATTGGGACATAAGAAATTACAAATATGAAAAATTCAGAGAAACATGGAAGATTTATACAAACCAAAGCAGAGAAAAGTAAATGAGGACCAAGAGTGCAACATACATGATGATCATAATACTATAAAGGAAAATAACACTAAAAAATACACAAACTGATCAATGCATTAAATAGTCATGACTTTAGAGGACTGGCAATGAAAACATATGTTCCTCCTTTCCATAGAAAGCCCATGGGCTATAGGCATGGAATAACAGATCAATTTTTTTTTTTTTTTTTTTTTGCAAACATGGTCAAAGAGTTGGGGTTTTTTGCTCAGCTGGGGTTTTAAAGGAAGGTTGGATGGGGGAGGGAGAAACAGAAAAGGCAGTTGCTGGTAAGGTAGTTTAATGTTATTTTTTAGAAGAGTATCAATAAAGCATATCTTTTCAAAACAAAAATATTCCTAATAAAAACTAGCATTTATATCACACTTTAAATTTTACAAAATGCTTTATGTGCCTTGGGGCAGTTTTGTGACATAGTAGATAAAGCACCAGGTCTGAAATCAGTAAGATTTATCTTCCCAAGTTTAAATCCAGTGTCAAACATTTACTAGCTTATATGACCCTGGGCAAATCACTTAACCCTGTTTGCCTCAGTTTCTTCATCTATAAAAATGAGTTGGAAAAGGAAACGGCAAATTGTTTCAATATCTCTGCCTAGAAAACCCCAAATGAGGTCACAAAGACTGAAATTATGTGCCTTACTTCAATGAAGTGCCACAGAGGCATTATTAGCCCCATTTTACAGTGGAAGAAAGTAAGGCTCAGGGAGGTTGACTTACCTATGCACACAGAACCAATAACTCTGATAGATTTAAACTTATGGAGCATTAAATATAGCTTCCAGGAAAATGAGAAAGATAGTTCCATTGGATTGCAACTTCCTCAGACCTCTGACATATTGTGCTCTATTCTATTAACTATGCCACAATTTATGAAGAACATTGTTGAGCCAGACCTCATTAAGAGGAAGATGATAAAGGGCTTTGAGATCAAGTCACATAAGGATCACTCAAAGAAACTGATATTTAGCTTGGAGAAAAGAAGACTATAGGGTGAGGAAGAGAGGGAACAAAATAATGGTCTTCAAGTATTTATTTTAAAGACTGTCATGCAGAAATAGTTAATTACTTGTTTCATAATAGACTTGTTCTGTTTAGCCTCAGAGCAGAACCAGGAACACTGAGTGGAAGTTAGAGGAAGATTTAAGCCAGAAGTCAAGAAAAACTTTCTAACAAAGTTAGAGCTGTCCCAAAACAGAGGGGAAAGCTGAGAGAACTGATTGGTCCTTCCTCCCAGAAAATCTTCAAGAGGACCCTAATAGCCAACTTGCCAGGTGTTTTAATTGGGGATTGCTTTTAGGTCCAGTTTGGAGAAGACAGTTCTCCCCCATGTCTCAAATTCTGTGACCCTAGACAGGTTTCTGTCCTCCATGTGGCCTCCATAAGTTGTCTCATTTTTCTGTCAGTCACTAAACTTTTATTAAGCACCTTCTAAGTGCCTAGCACTTTGATGTCCTGAGTATGCAAATATGAAAAAGAAAGAGTCCCAGAGTTCAAGGAGCTTGCAATATAATGGGGAAAGATAACAAACAAAAGGAAGCTCGCAATGGGAAGGGAAAATGGGGGGCAGTGGGGAGTAATATGAAGAAGTACAAAGGAGCACAGTCAAGTGGGAAATGAAAAGATGACTGACCTGGGCACCCTCCTCATATGAAAGTTTTGGAGGACCTCTCCACCCTTCATTTGAGAGAGATCCCAGGGGCAGATGGTACTGATGAGCTGTGAATATTAAGCCTGGCAAGTACGTAAGAAAGTCCTCTGCTGTGTACTCTACCAGTCATTCTCTTCCATAGGTCCTCCCTCCCTTACAATCTGTCTATTAGACAGTCCTCTTTCTCTTCTTTTGATGTTTCCCCAACTAGCCAGAGGTAAGGAAATACTCTGGGTATGCACTACAACACTAATATTTGACTCTAAGAGAAAATCTCTGAGGAAAGAAAAAAGAAACTTGAGAAGGCAACTACTTTTGTGGTGTATCGCAGAGAAAGTTTGGTGGATAGTCCAAGGATGAATGAGAGCATCTAGGTGGTGCAGTCAATAGATAGCAGATTGTGACCCAGGACAAGTCACTTAACCATTTTTGCCTCAATTTCCTCACCTATAAAATAAGCTGGGGAAGGAAATGGCAAAACAATCCAGCGTTGGGGTTTCAAGTCAGACATGACTGAAAAATGGCAGAACAACTGAACAACAACAATAGAAATCTGGAGAAAAGGCAAGACCAATGTTTAATATCAAGAATCAATCAATTAATCAATAGAAATAGTAACAATAGCTAAGATTTATATAGAGTTTTAAGGTTTGCAAAACACTTTATAAGTATTAACTTATTTTATCCTTACAGCAACCTTGGGAGGTGGATGCTATTACTATGCCCTTTTCACATGTGAGGAAGCTGAGGTAGACAGGTTAAGTGATTTGCCTAGTGAGCGTCTAAAGCTAGATTTTGAGTGGGGTACGCTCTCTGTACCCTCTGTGAAGACTCCTGAGAATGAAAAGGGAGAGAAACTATCTGGAAACCAGAGATAGACTGGTTTTGTAAGACTGGACAGACCTGAGTCCTGGGTTTACACAATGTAGGACCCTTCCCCCTTCCCTTTCTGTCATCAGCATTAGGCCCCTTTCAGGAGTTTTAGACCTCCACCTTTGTATGCCATACCCTTAAAAGCATTAGGCTCTTTTTCAGGAGTTTTTGACCTGCTCCCTTGCTCTGGCATATACCAAATAAGGACATGTATAATACTTTGGCTCCCTGTCCCACCTCTCAGCCAATAGGAGATGGTGGCAGGCTTCTTTGTTATTTGCCATCAGGCTAGATTTCGCACCAAGACTGAGAGCCCACTTCCCAGCTGATGGGAGAAGGGACAGCCAGGCGGAGGGGGCTTGACTGTATTAGGGTATAAATTCTTGTTCTACCTTTTGTAACACACCTCCTCTCCTTGATCCCCGCCATGGAGAAGACTGCCCTCTTCCTGCAGTGGGGGAAGAAAATAAATCTTCCTGTTCCTTCCTCAAGGTACCTCTGACTTTTGATTTTTCTGGGGTAGGGGATTTTTGGGGTCCCCATTCCTTATACAATTTGAACACAGGTGTTCTTGACTCCGGGTCCCATGCTCTATTTACTATGCAACCTAGATACCTCAAATACTCCATGTAATACTAAATACCTAGTGTATTAGTCTAATATACAGTATGTGCACCACAAAAATATTGTATTTTGACAGATAAAAATACTTCTTATTGATGTACAAGTTGTCTATCAGCTGTCTGTGTATAGTCAGATCACTGACTTCTAAGAACTAAGATTATGTTTTGTCCTTCATTCTCTAAGAGAACCGTGACATCAGGGAGATGAAGACCACATAACTTGCAATTGAATTTGTTTTGAGTGAAGGAGAGCTGTGTAAAGTCACCAGCCTCATTTTCTCCTCCAGAATCTTCTGGGTCCAGTGACCAGATATCAATCAGGAGGACTAGAGATGGCCCAGGATGCAGTGGGAGACCTAAGTCTTTTTAAGCTAAAGTCTTTTCAGTTTCTCACTTTGAATGAGGCAAGACTTCAGTGAATAGACCTCTTTAAGAAGTGAGTCAAGGCATGATCCCTTTAATTTTTAAAAAATCAAACTGGAAGAGGAAGGCCCTCAGGGTTGCTGGCCAGAAGAGAAACAGCTGCTATTTACATTTACTCTGAGACTGGTGGACCTGCAAAATAAGCATTAACTGGAACTTAGACAGGGATCTATTGCTGTCCAATCAAAGAGATCCAAAGTGAATTGGGTTTAAGGCCTGGTCTTTGAGAAAGAAATCTAGCCAGTAAACCCCAAGTTAAGTAGTTAAATTCTTCTCTCCTCCCCTCTCCTCTTCTCTCCTCCTCAAGAAAAATTATAATAAGAAAATATTATAGTGTGAATTGAAACAACTTAACCATCATCTCTTTAAACAAGTCATCAATACTCAAAATGGAAAAGGACAACAAAAATGACATTTGTCAATGCCAATTATCATAATCTAATAGAGAACTTTAATTAATGTAAATCAGTTGCCTCAACAAGACTAAAAGAGCTTAGAAAAGGACTTGGTCAGGAAACATTTGACTTAGTTGCCAAATGGAGAGACACTGCTGTCCAAAGGCACCCATGAGTTAGAAGTTCAACTCCTTTGTGAAATCTTAGGAAGTATAATAGTGAATAATTATGAAGGTATCTCAAAAAGGAGAAACAACAGAAAGTAGAACTGTTTTAAATTAAGCTTGGCAAGACATGCAAAATCATCCCAATGTCATTGAAGAACAAAAATGAAATTTATTAAAAATTAAATTTATTTTTAATTTTTATATAAAATTATTAAATTTAAGAAAAAAAGGACAACAAACTAGTCAAATGGAAAGCTATTGTGAAAATGAGGACAGATTGGGTTCCACAGAGAGGACAGCAGATCTATGATACTTGGACCCTAACATCCCAGTTCTTTATGTATTTAGAAAGGAAGTAGAAATGTCACTACAGGGAGAAAAGATGAGAAAAATATCCAAGTTTAAACAAGTATATATAGAGATATGTGTTATAAGCTTCGCAGTTGTGAAGGGTTGAGGGAATTGAAATACAAGGTCTTTGAATGAGGGAAACTACTAAAGGGATGGAAAAATCTCAGCCCTCATTAATTCCCTCCAAAACAATAACTAACAGACTATCAATAACACCAAATGATATGCCTACTCTCACAGCTATGCAAAAACTTTATGAGAGTTATCTATACATGAATTGAGGGTGTCACCATCGAATGTCTTAGCAGGTAAGGAAAACTCTGTATTCTGCATTTTAGGGACAAGTCAGCCAGAGATAAATTTATTAATTTAATTTTTCTAAGTATCTCTGCTGAGAGAGAGGCAAATCCAAAGGGACAGAAATGAATACTTCCTTTGAAAATTTCTCTGACACAAGCCACTTCCACTCACAATTTATAATATTCCCTCCCCCCAAAAAAACTCCCATTATTTTACAATAAAATAAAATGTAATCACAAAATTCAGACAAAAGTTTCAGGTAAAGGTTCTTATTCATCAAACAGAGAGACAGATAATCACTTCAACTTTTGGTTTGCTTAAAAACCATTTCCTCCTACCTCCTCATAAGTGTCCTCAATTAGGATGGTCTTTACCTGGTCAGGGGAGGGCCTAATAATGTGCTGTCAGGAAGATAGCAGGACATTTAAGATGATGAAGGATCTTGCATCTTGGTCTTTGATTACTGAGAGAAACTTCTGACCATCAATTTATTGATTATTTGCAAACCTAATTAATAAATTGATTATTAATACCTGGAAAAAAAAACCATTCGATCCCTCTTTAAACATTCCTTTCTAAGGGATTCCCTTTCAGCTTGGTCAAAGGTGACCTTAAGACATAGATGTCTATTTATTGACTTCCTTTTCTTAGTCTGACCATTATCCTAAAACAAGGATGGGGAGCCTGTAGCCATGTGGCTTTCTAGGTCCTCAAGTGCAGCCCTTTGACTGAATCCAAACTTCCAAAAACAAATCCCCTTAATAAAAGGATTTATTCTGTAAAACTTGGATTCAGTCAAAAGACTGCACCCAAGGACCTAGAAGGTCACATATGGTCTCAAGGCCACAGCTAGTTTCACCTTCACTAAGAATGATATGAACAGATTTTAGCTCAGGACACTTTTTTTCAGAATTGATAGATAAAGACTGCTAAGGTTTCTCATTCATATTAAACAAAGGACTTCAAACTAATACACTATTCTAATAATATTTTGTAATACAAAGCCTAAATTGGGAAGGGAGAGAGGGAGAGCTCAAAACGCTTCCACATTTAACCCTTTTAGTATCCAGAAAAACTAACTACAAGCATAATTCTTGTTGATTAATTCCAAGTTTTCTTTCCCTACCTGCTTCTCCTGCTATTCATTAATCAAGTTTCATCACTCTAGTTGTTCCACTATAAATATGGAGCTCTCTGAATTTCCACTAAATATAGTGAGTGCAGTAAAATAATAAGATGAAGAAAAGACCTATTCCTGTTGCTATAATAGTGTACCAAGTAGGATGATAGGGTTGGAGCACGACCTTGAATATGTGGAGGTCCAGAAAGAACATATCTAATATAGTGTGCAGAAACAAAGGCACACTTTTCTGAATCATGTATATTCTGCAAAATGAAAATTTGAGTATTAAGTTATTCAGTACTGTGGATACTAGCCATCTATTATCTTTACAAGTCCCTCCCTGCCACCACTCTATCCAACTCTTTGTCTACCATCTACAGTTTACCAACTGACTATTGGAAGCAGTTCTATGTGACTGAAATGGTGACAGGATGGTATTCTGTCTTTTCTTCTGACCTGATTTATGCTGAGGTGGATAAAGACAGGGAAATTAAAGAAGGAGGAGTCATTGGGGATTGAAAAAGTTCGTAAGTCTTTTAAAGTTGTTTTCCTTTACAATGTTACTGACTCTGTATAAATTGTTGTCCTGATTCTACTCATTTCACTTTGCATCAGCCCAGATTTCACAGTATTTTCTGAAATAATTTTCACCATTTTTTCTGGTTCAACAATATTCTATTATATTCACATACTACAATTTGTACAGCAATTTCCCAATTGTCTAAATGATGATCTAAGACACCCTTCCTGATTCTCATTCTTTTCCCCCCTGACCTTTCAAACCTTTTTCAAGATCAGAAGTTTCTTTTGTTTGAGACTATCTAATCTCTTAGAAATTCTTGTTTGTCTGTTTCATTTATGAGCAAAATTCAGGTGATGCTCCTTTTCTATAAACCTTCATCCACATTTGTATACTTTTTTTTCTCATCTACCTCAATTATTAGAAATGTCTAGCTCTCTCCCCCATTTTCTTCCTCTTTTCTACATTAATATATTCTTTCTTTTGCTCTCTCTTCTCTTTAACCTCATCAAAACCTCAGAACAGAACAAATCACCCCTCAGGACCTCTGTTTTTCTTTTTGGAGGGGGGAAGGCTGGGCAATTGGTGTTAAGTGACTTGCCCAAGGTCACATGGCTAGTTTTGTTATGTGTTTGAGGTGGATTTGAACTCAGGTCTTCCTGACTCCAGGGCCGGTACTCTATTCACTGTGCTACCTAGCTGCCCCTACCTCTGCTTTTCTTATATAAGTCTTTTAATATAAGATACTCTTAACTTTCTGAAGGAATTCTTGTTTCTTCTACCCCATTAGAATGTTAACAGCACATCCACATAGTTCCTTCCATTGCTCAAATAAATTTACTTTTCACTGTTTCTCTGGATTCTCGTATTTCCATGTCAAAGTTACTATTTGCTTCTGGTATTCTTATCAGTAAGGTTCAAAAGTCCTCAGTTTCACTAAAGATCCATTTTCTGCCTATAGTATTATACTTAGTTTTGAAAGGTAAGTTATTCTTGGTTGCAAATGTCTATCTTTTGCATTTTAGAATATTGTACCCTAAGACCTCTTCTCATTTGTAGTAGAAGTTGCCAGGTCTTGTATGATCCTGATTGCAGTTCCTTAAACTGTTTCTTCCTATGCTTACAAGAATTTTTCTTCAACATGGGAGCTTTGAATTTTGTGTCTGACATTTCTAATATTTTTCCTTTTGAGGTTCTTTTCAAGAAGTGATCAGTAGATTCTGTCTTCACTTTGCCTTCCTTTAAATATAGTGCCCAGTCTTTTTTTTAATCATAGTTTTTAAAGAAGCTAGTGATTCTTAAATTACCTCCCCTTGGATATTTTCCAGTTCAATTATTTTTTAAATATCATATATCTTACATTTTCTTCTTTTTTTCAATCTTTTGATTTATTAAAACATTTCTTATTGTCTACTGGAGTCATGGTTTCTTTCTAACCTATTCTATTTTTCTAACCTGTTCTATTTTCTAACCTATATCTATTTTTAGATAAAGTTTGATGCTTTTTGTTCTGACTTACTTATTCTCTAATTATTTCTTCCAGAGTTTTTGCTTCATTTTTATCTCTTGTTTTGTATCTTCCAGGTATTAATGTGGTTGTGGGAAATCATTTTTTCCTCTAAATCATTGCTTGTAGTTATCATGGAGTTACTCCTTCCTTTGGAACATCTCTAGATCTGCAATAATATTTTACATCAGCTGGTATTACCTTTAACTTATTCATTTCTCTACCCATAATTCCTGAATTGGGACTTCTCCAGGGCAGACTCTCCTTATAGCTGAAATTTTGGGTGAGGTGATTGATGGGTTCTGCGTGGTCTTGTCCTGGATCATCTGAATTCCTAACTGACCTCAACAATCTAGGTTAAACCCTCCCTACTTTTTTTTTTTTAATTTTATTATAGTTTGCATCATTCATTTCCACAAGATTTTGAGTTACATATTTTCTCTCCCTCTTACCCCCCCCACCCCAAAACAGTCATCCCAGTGTGTCCCCCTCCCCCAGTCTATTCTCTCCTAGGTCACTTTTCGGTAGGGCAAGATGGATCTCCCAACCACAGTGCCTGTGTATCTCAAGTTCCAGTTGGATGTAGT
>CM053587.1:143471995-143497897 GCA_028646515.1 Pseudochirops corinnae | reverse complement strand
TCTCAGGGAGTTGCTGGCTCCCTCCCCCACTTCTGGCTCACTGAAGGACAAAGGACCACAGGACCAAAGCCCAAGACCACGATCTGGATCCAGGCTGCTCAACACGAGAGCACTTGGCCTCTGAACGATCGCTTGGTCCCCCTGCAGTATGCAGGCCGAGAGCGCTGAAGCAGCAATGTGGAGGCGGGTGCAGAACCTCTGCCTTTTGTTTCTCAGCCCTGGAGGTGTTTCAGACAGACCTGCTTTTTTCTCATGACCTCGCAAGTCCCACTGATCTAGTTCTGGATCCTGCCGCAGCTGCCGCCAATCCGCTCACCCGAAGCTCCAGTCGGGGCTTGGCTCCTCTCGTTCAGCCACCCCTGGGACACAGCCCCGGCTTCAGGCCAGGCTGGTTTCGGTTCGTAGTGCTGATATGGTTCCTCATAGCTGAGCTGACTTTAGTGGAAAGTATATTTGTGTGTTTTTTGGAGTTCTAGGATTAGTTTAGAGTCATATTTTATGGGTATTTTGGGGTGGCTATGTGAGAGCTGCGATATGTTGCTGCTCCTATGCTGCCATCTTGGCTCCACCCCCCATTGTCTTTTCTAATGTAGGATTTAAAGTTCAACATCATCTAAATTTGTTTTTGGCTGATATCCAGTTGAAAAGGTAGCATACAAGTCCTCAAATTGTTTCTATTTGTCTTGCCCTTACAATTATTCCTAGGAGCTATGATTGTCTAATATTACAACACATACCAGACATCAGAATATCACAATGCACCAGACTTGGTAAACCTGCTCTGTTCATTAATGATAGATGGTGAACCTGCAAGGACTCTTCTTTCAAAATCCAAAAGTGGATTTTAGGGTCCGTTAAAAAAAATAAATGCTGTCCTAGAGAAGGTTCAGCCTTGATCTGTATGAAGCCAATCCAAGAAGACTTAGCCTAAAGCAGGCCCATCCCAGAAGATTCCGTACCTATCACTGAAAACTAATAGAGGTATGGAATACTAGAGCTGAAAGAACCTTAGAGATCATTTAGTGTAACTCCCTCATTTTACAGATGAATAAACTGAAAGTCAGTAAGATTTAAGTATTACAAGTTATTGGCATAGCCAGAACATGAACTCAGGTCTTCCTAGTTCAGAGCTTTTTCCATGTAATATGCTATCAGATATTAAGAGAACCTCAGACTATAACCTTGACTTCTAGAAATGCCTTAGCATTTGCTCTACCCAAAATAAGACAAGACCTTTCAAGGCAGCTTAAAAAAGGAGACAAATTTCTACAGTTGGCAAAAGTTTCCTAGAACTAACCTGAACAATGTGGAGATAAGAGTACTGTCCCCTGTGGGCAGAAGGCTGGCTACTCCCAGTTTCCCACAGATAGATTCTATTTCCCCATTCAGTTGACGAAACATATGAGATCAAATATCACGTTCCTCTACAAAGGTTGAGAGGTCTGTTTACCAAATTTGCTATTGAATCCTTTTTAGATTGTCTCAAGCAGTTACAAACTGGGATTTCAAGGTCAAATATCATTGATTTTTTCAAAATACATTATGCCAACTTAATGGTTAAGAAAAGATTTTTAAGAGATCCTTCTGGTTTTTAGATTTAGTTCCCTCAGAATTTAAAATGACATAAAGAATACTAATAATAACAATGACAATGATGACAACAATACTAGTCACTGGCATTTATATAGCACTTTCAAGTTTGCAAAGTAAAGACTGCTGTTATTTTTTGTGAATGCCATATCATTATGGAGCCTGCAGAGTTCATTCTTGTTTCATACAAACTGCAGTCTAGCCATGTCTCCCCTATCTTGTACTTAGGAAGCTATCACTTTCACCTACGTGAATCACCGCATCTGGGGAGTGAGTGGCTATACAACTGGATATTTTGGGAGATCATACATCATATCTTTCATACATTCCCAGGAAAAACTACAGAGCTCTCTGTTGGCTTTGTCAGGTTGGCAAAGAGCTGCTTTAGAATCCCTCAGCATGGAGTCACCAACTATCACTATTTGTCTCTTCCCTTACCAAATGACCTCTCACCTTCTGTTTTTTCAAGGAACACTTTGTTTTCCTGATAACCTGGAAAGTGAAAAAATGTTCTTAAGCTCCTTTCTCTTCTCTTCTGGGAGGAAGGCCAACCTGAACTTTGAGCATAGATAACAAGTACTTGCCCTGGCAGAAAGAAAGGCAACACCTACTTCAAAGAGCTCACTCTCAAATTCTTCCTTTTCACCATATTTTCCCAGAATCAAGATCTTCAGTTCTTCTACTTTCTTGTAGCAACTACCTGGGAGTCCCTCAACATGAAAGCTGTCACTCCCTTTACCTTATCAGCACCCTGGGGGGTACATTCAACTTCATCCTCTTTCCTTTATTCTCCAGCTTAAATCCTTCAGTTTCAAAACTCCCTAGATAGTCACACCTCCTTTCCCTTAAGTCTTTCTCTCAACTTATCCTTATTACGTAGATACATGGAATAAGCCCCTAGCTAAGATGAAAATGAGAACTGCTTTTAGAATATATTTAAGATCCTAAACTTTTTCAAAAATTTTGGTTCACTTTTAAATTTTTGTTTAGTTCATCTGGTTGGTTCCAAAGTCATTTAAAGTCCCTGGATGGAAAGGCAATCTAAACTGCAAGTTATTGTTTTCTATCATTGTTACTGTTGCTTCAGGTTCGAAGTTGGCAGAATGAGACTTCCTGTTTTGCTTAAAATCCATGACTTTAAAAGACCCATCAAAGAGATTCAGAAAGTTTCTTGGACTTTGAAATACAATATTTAGGAGATTTAACTGAGATACAAACTGAATGTATTCATTTGAAAATCATTACAAATAAAAAGGTAATCCCCAAACATCAAGTTGAAAGATTTGTACACAATGTTTGTTCCCTTCCTGCATATAATAAAACATAATAATCTATTCTTGATTTATTTTTGTGTTTTTGATTATTTTGACTACAATTTCTTTTAGCCAAATAAGGACTAGTTTTTTGTGGGGAGAGCTGAAGGGGAAGCATAAAGATTCTAAATGGATCGAATGCTAAGAATCATACATAATTACAGCTGCATGACAACAATCTCATTTTAAATCTAATGCATTACTGTTCAGTACCCTTTCCTCTGATGCTTATCCCATTCAATTTAACTCACATCTCTATAAATCCCTCCAAAGATTCTCTTAAAATTCAGCATTCTTGGTATCCATTTCTTTTTCACTAGTTACTAATGAAACCTGACAAGTCATTTTGTATGTTCCATGATATTCTGAATTGTCATCACTACAAGTTAACTGCACTCTCCCAGTTTCTGAAAACTCAGTTAAAATTTGATCCCTTTGGGTTATCCTAGGAATTTGGGGGGCTTTGCTGACAGCCAGGGATTATAGATTCAACAGATACCAGAAAGCAAGGTCACCAGTTTCTATAAAAATTCATTTCAGCCAATATCTGCTAAATGCAAGGCATTATGTACAGCAATGGTCATACAAAGAGCAAATGAGACATGGTCCTGGCCCACAGACAACTTACAGTTTTTCAGGGGAATAGGATAGGTACACACATACACACACACACACACACAAACACACACACACACACAGGACATAAGACAGAATGTGCTAAATACTAGGCTGTGATCCAAAGTTCTATGACAAGCCTGAGACGAAAGCAATCACTTCCAGTAGAAGGAAGCAGAAAAGATTCCAGGGAGGAAGTGGTACCGCTGTTGGACCTTGAGGGACACTGAGAAAGAAATAAAAGAAGAAATGAAGTTGCTGTTCACCATGACTTTGACTTCAGAAAAAAATGAAGAGGATTTAGGGCCCCTTACAAGTATGAAGAATTTTAGTAACAAGTGACTTTTAATCAATCAACATTTAAAAAAAATAAACTAAAGACTAGGGGGAGTAAAGTTTCTTGGATTGATTTAGGGTTGAAAGCTGCTTATTGAGGAAGTAATCTAGTCCAATGCCTCATTTTACAGATGAGAAAACTAAGATCTAAAGAGGTTAAATGACTTACACAAGAGCACACAGTAAGTAGCAGAGCTAAGATTTGAACTCAGGTCCTTTGACCCTAAATCGAAGGCTTTTTCCAATATACCAGGGAGAATACAGGAAGGAAAAGTGCCAAAGGGTAGGAGAATTTCAAAGATAGAAGTAATGCCCTGTTAGCAGATAATAAAAAATCTACTTAAGACAAAAACATGCAAAAAGGAAAAAATCTTGCTAGGAACAAAACTAAGACATTACCCATCCCTCCCCCCATTGTTTTCTATCTCTAACTCAGTTCTATCTGCATCACAAAAAACTCTCAAATCAAGGCATCCCAAATCCATAGCCTTCTGATATTTTTAATGCTTTTCAGAAATAATAATGCTCTTCAGCCTAGGCAGATCTCACTTTGTCACTTGCCATGCTTTCTCTTTTCGTGCTGTTTTTGTCCGTGTGTCCCTAGAGATCCTCCCAACAGGATCTCCCTGTACACAGAAGGCCTTCTTTTGGTAGCAGCACAGCCGGGAGGGGGGGGGGGGAGGCAGGGGGGGAACTAAAACAATCCCATCTGAAGGAAGAGGACTTGGGTCTGAATCCTGATTCTGCCATTTTTGGCCACTTCACTGACCTTGGGCTAAGCCACTTAGTCTTTTTGGACCTCAGTTTCTTCATCTGTAAAACAGAGGGATTGAACTCAATTAGAGGTATCAAACTTGCTGCCAGCAAAGAGACCAGAACCAGATTAAAAAATAAATGGGAAATGTTTAACAAAATAAGTAAAAATATAAAACAACAAAAAAGTTACATTGTGGTTTTCTAACTCAATAGACTGAATCTCAGGGTTTCTATTAGACTTTGACACCCCTGACTATATCATCTGTAAGACCCATTCTAGGTCTGGAACTCTCTTCTTTCTTTTAGTACTTCAGGGCTACCAACTTATTGTAAGAGTTGTCCATCTGAGATTTCTCATTGTCAACATATGACCAGCCCACCTCCTTTTGCACCATTTCTTGAACCAAAAGCATTTTTAGGAAGAGGCTACAGTGTGTAGCCTCTGTGTATACACTGTGTATCCTCCTATTCCCCTTTGTTCTGCTGTTCAGTCATTTTTCAGTAATGTCTAATTCTTCATGACCTCGTTTGGGGTTTTCTTGCAAAGATACTGGAGTGGTTTACCATTTCCTTCCATAGCTCATTTTACAGATGAGGAA
Organism: Pseudochirops corinnae; assembly: GCA_028646515.1. NCBI lineage: Eukaryota > Metazoa > Chordata > Mammalia > Diprotodontia > Pseudocheiridae > Pseudochirops > Pseudochirops corinnae. The sequence continues at coordinate 143,492,688 of CM053587.1, read as the reverse complement.
CTGAGGCAAAGTCAATTGTTAAATTTTCAGTGTGAGCATTTATATCTCAGAAATTAGCAAATGCCACAAATCAGGACATGATTTATAGTTTTGTTGATTGTCTAAACTAATAAAGTGATGGCAAAAATGGTAATAATTCAAATTAGACTAAAAAGTTTGTCATGGGTTTTTGGTGAAGAGATTGTTAAACATTTACCAGCACACCCTATTTGTAATTTACATTGTTCTAAATAGTTTAAAGCCATTGAAAACACTGTGTAGTTCCCCAAATGGAATGTAGGTGATTTCTCCTTCCTAGTTCCTCAAAAAAAAATTTTAATAAATTAATCAGGCATGATTTCCCTTTGAAGAGAGATGAGGCAGAATGAGGTATGTGAAAAGAGTACCAGTCAGAATCAGATATAGGTCAGTTCGGATTTGACACTTAGTCAACATGCAACCATGGACAAATCACTACAATTTTCCATGCCTTGGCTGTAAATGTGGATAACACATGTGTTGCCTGAGCCCAGATGTGTGCTGGAGCCAGTTCAAATGACTCTAGAGAGTTGATTGTTGAATTTTTAGTATGAATATTTATACCATGGAAATCAACAAATGTTACAAATAAGGGCTTGATTTATTGTTGATTTTCTAGACTTGGGGCGGCTAAATGGCATAGTTGTATAGAGTTCTGGAGTAGGGGAGACCTGAATTCAAATCCTGCCTCCAACACATACTAGCTGTGTGTGATCCTGGGCAAGTCAATAGCCCCAATTTGCCTCAGTTTCCTCATCTGTAAAATGGAGATAATAGGAACACTTACCTCCCAGGATTGTTGTGAGAATCAAATGAAATAAAAATTGTAAAGTGTTTGGTGTAGTACCTCACACATAGTAAATGCTATATGAGCATTAGCTATTATCATTTCTTGAAATGATGGGGAAAACGTTAATAATGTAGATTAAAAGTGTGTGTTATGGTACATTTCCTTTCCCCCACCTTCCCACAGCCAGCTGTTAAACATGTCTCAGTATACTCCTCCTCACAGGCTTGTTGTGAGGAAAATACTTCGTAAAACAAAGAGCTGAAGAAATGTAATCTATTACTACTTCATTCTTCTGCCTCTCTCAACTATAATCAGGAGTAAATGAACAATTTTCTGCCTTCTCTTTAGATGGTACCTTGCTGGACCTGAAATAGGAGAATCCATACCATTATGTTCTGTATTCAGAGATGTGTGGTCTCTCAGGCCACAAAACAGTGAACCCTGCCTCCCACTGGCTTCCTTAGCTTTGGCTCTACTGTCTAAATAAGGCGGGCTATAAATAACAATGGTGAGTTAGCACTAAGACTTATTGTGTGGAATGACTAAGAAAAATTACAAGTTGACATTATGAATTATTGTATAAATGTTGTGTTCATTTAAAAACGCAGACATGAAGGTGCCAGTTGGGTTCAGAGAAAGTCTCCCTCCCAGCTCATGGTGCTAGAGGTTGACTGATGGTATTCTCACAAACTGCAAACTCAGATCAAAAAATATTTGTGGGATTTTTTTTTAAGAATGAGTTTTCAGAAATAAAGGCAAGTTGTTTCACAGGAGAGGTTACTTTTTTTTCAATACCCCGAAGTTGCAAATGATAACAAACATCTTAACTAGCATTCCCCCCAACACACACACACACACACACACACACACACACACACACACACACACACACACACACACACACACACACACACACTGTCTATCTACTAGAAGGCAGAAACACCTGTTTGAGGAGACATCCTGGAGGAAAAAAAAAAAAAAGAACAGAAAACCTAGGGAATTTACTAGCTCTGGCACTAAAAGACCTGAATTATCATCTTGATTCTGCCATTTACTAGCTATATGACCTTGAGTAAGACACTTCACTCTCTCTAAGGCTCATTATCCCCATCAGTAAAACAGAAACTTTGGATTACATGATCTTCAGGGTCCTGCCTAGCTAGAAACCCTTATTCCCTCCCCCAAGTCATACTCTGATCCTGTTTCTTTTCAATAGTAAGGTAGCTGTGCAGACTGAAATAACTGTCCCCTGGACTAGATCATGGGAAGGAAAGGAAGTAAACAAGCATTTATTAAGCTCCTACTAAGCTCCTACTAAGGCACTTCACAAATCTTATCTCATCTGGTCCTCATGGCCCTGGGAAGTACATGCACAGTTGAGCAAAATAAGGGAGACAGAGGCTAGATACAGTTAGTAAATGTCTAAATTTGAACTCAGATCTTTCAGACTGCAGGCCACTTAACTGAACAGTATGACAAGATTTGAGCCCTCACTATATACTGAAGGCAAGTAATGTAGCTTTAGACTCACAGATTCTCCAATCTCAGCACTGAAAACCTCCTGGATAAGAACTCCCCCTAGTAAGCGCTCCACAAATGGTTGTCCATCCTTTCCTTAAAGGTGTCTACTGAAATAGAACCTCCTTTGTGAGACAGACCATTCCACATCTGGATAGCTCACCTTGTTAGGAAGTTTTCCCTTACATTAAGCCTTGTAAATTCTATCTCCACAATTTCTCTCTTATCTTCCGCCTTCTCTCCATTCCCATGGCTATCACCCTTCTTTAGGTCCCCATGATCTTTGAGCTGGAATATTGTAATAGCTTCCTAACTGCACTCAGTCTCTCTTTCTAACCCTACACCTTCCAAATACACCTTCCACTCAGCTAACATATTGATACTTCTTTAAAGCACAAATCTGACTGCAACATCCTTCTGCTCAAGCTTTGGTAATTCCCTATTGCCTCTGAGAAAAATATAAAATCTTCTTTACAACATTTAAAACTTTTCACATTCAGGCTCCAAAACTATCTTTCCAGACATATTTCCATTATTCCTCCTCCCCACTCTGTCCCTCCCCCATTCCATGTACTCTATATACCAGTTCAACATGCTTACTTGCTTTTTTCCACTCAAGATAATTCATTTCCCATCATCAAATCTTTGCACACAGACCGTCTGTCCCTCACACCTGAGGTGTCTTCTCTCCTCACCTCTGCCTCTTAGAAACCCTAGCTTCATTCAAAGCTCAGCACTAGTTTCCACCCACTTGGAGCTTTTTCAAATTTTCACAGTTCTTATCTCAACCAATCCCCCCCCCAAAAAAATTACCTTATGTTTATTTTACATATATACTTGTCTTTGGTAATATTCCCTCCCCCCAGAAGACTATAAGCTCTTTGAGGGCAGAAATTGTTGTTGTTCAGTAGCATACAACTCTTCATGACCCCATTTGAGATTTTCTTGGCAAAGATACTGGAGTGGTTTGCCATTTCCTTCTCCAGCTCATTTTTATAGATAAGGGAATTTAGACAAACAGGATTAGGTGACTTGTCCTAGGTCACACAGCTAGTAAGTATCTGAGGCCAAATTTGAACTCAGCAAGATTTTGAGTCTTCTTGACTCCAGGCCTGGCACTCTATCCAGCTGCTCCAAGAGCAGGGATTGCTTTAATTTTTTTTTTTCTTTGTATCCTCTAAGCCTAGTGTGTAATACCTGGTACATAGCAGGTATTTAATAAATGCTGAATGAATTGAACTGACAATTGAATCTGACTCTCTTGCAACTGCCACCTCTTACTCCTAGTTCTGTCCTGTAGGGTGAACAAACCTAATCCCTCTTCCACATGACAGCTTTTCTACATGAAGCCAGTGCTCCTCATTCCCCTCTAACTTTCACCCAATCCTGTTACCGTATGATTTCAGGGACTTTATCAATCCACTCCCCTTTCTGTATGCTTTCTAGCCTCTCAATGTCCTCCCTAAAATATACCTCCCAGAACTGAATATAAAACTCACGATGAAGTCTGACCAGGATAGAGTACAGTGGCATTTTTATCTTTCTTATTCTAGATACTACACCTTTTTTAATGCAGCTAAAGATGAAATTCATTTGTGGCTGTCCCTCTATTGATTCATATTGTGATTTACATCCACTAAAAGCACCAGGTCTTTTTCAGACAAACTGCTATCTAACCCTGCCTCTCCCATATTGAACTTGTAAAATTCACTTGTAAAAACCCAGGTGTAAGACTATATTCTATTTCTTTCTATTAAATGTCTTGTGTTTAGATAGTCATATATCTTACTCCTATCGAAGGCTTAGTAGATCCTCTCTCATCTAACTCATGAGTTAGCTATTGCTCCTAATTTGGGTCTTACGCAAATTTTGAAAATATACCATCTATTCTACCTTCTTCCAAGTCATTAATGAAAATATTGACAGCATAAGACCAGGAGAAATACCTGAGTTACTCTACTATAGGGACCTATCTAGGCTGACATTAGGAATTAATTACTAGGTTCCGCTATCCAACTATATCCAAATTCATCTAACTAGTCTGGTAGCCCATATTTCTCCATTTTAACCATGAGGATAATATGAGAGACATTTTCAAATTCCTTGATAAAATCTTAATAAACCATAGCTAATATCAATGACCTTATCACAACAACTACCTTGACCATGAAAAAAACGAAGTTAGCTGCCATCACCTGTTCTTGCTGAAGTGATGTTACTCCTTTATGATACCAGCTTCCTTTTCCTAGAAAGCAATTCACCACATGCTAGAATTTTGTAAGAAATCAGAAGTGAAGCCCACTGGTCTAAATCTCAAAGGCTTCATACTCTTCTCCTTTCTGAAAACTGGAGCAACCATTACCTTTCCCCAGTCCTGCATCCTTTTTCCCATTATTCATAATTGTTCAAATATCTATTGCTCAACATACCCACTAGTTCTTTCAGTACCCTGGGATGTACTTCTCTGGTGACAAACTTTCAAGGGCAGTTAGATGCTTTTACTATCTCCCTACTTATCTTGAGTTTCAACTCTTTATTAGCTATTTTTTTCATTCTGTCCTTTCTAGTCCAAAGATCATTCTCCTTGGCAGGAAAAATAGATGCAAAATGGGCAGAAACAGCTCAGCCTTCTTTCCATTGTCCATTGTTCATTGTCTAATCTACCCCCAATTGGCATTCTCTCCATCATTTTTTTTATCTTCTCATATCCCAAATTCAGCAATAAATAAATCTGCCCTTTTTTGGTCCTTAACTCTTCTAGGGGATTTCTTGGGGTAGCTAAGTGGAATAATGAATAGAGCCCCAGATCTGGAATCAGGAAGACCTGAGTTCAAATCCAACCTCAGACACTAGTTGTGTGACCCACCCTATTTGCCTCAGTTTCCTCATCTGTAAAATGAGCTGGAGAAGGAAATAGCAAACCCCTCCTGTACCTTTGCCAAGAAAACTCTAAATAGGTCACAAAGAGTTGGACACAACTCAACAACAATTCCTCATTTTTAGTGTCCCAGACACTTTGCCATACTTTTGTATTCCTTTTCGATTCCCTACCTTTTTTTCTGTCTGCTCTATATGCCTTTTATAATTCTAAATTGTCCAACACTGATGTTTTTCAACCAGTTTCCCTTTTCCTCTACATCAGAATTGTTCTTCTTTGTGTCTTCTGAATTTCATTCTTGAAACCTCCAACCCCTCCCTCCTGGGCTTTCTACTCCTACACAATTTTAATCCATGGGATCTATCTTTTCTCTGAAAGCTTTGATGACTGATCTCCTAACATTTAGGGTGGAGATTAAACTATGTTCAGATATTCTTTCCTTCAGTTTTACAAATTTTAAAATGGAATGGCTACTTCCCACTTCAAGGTACTATCATTTTAACTTCGGCAAGCAGTTCTTCCTCATTGTTGAGAATCAAAGAAGAATAGCTGACTTTTCCCACCTCTTTTGATGGATAAAATTATCATTAAGGTGAGCCAAGAAATCATTAGCTCTGCTTCTGGCCGAGAGAGATCTCCAGATGTACAGATAATTGAAGTCCACTATCATTACTACTGTATCATCCTTCTTTTCCAGGCTTGTGCTCTATTTCCCAAACTCTTCATCTATTTACTTTCTGTCCAGGTATGCTGTAGTATATAGCACAATATTGCTTATGTATATTATCTAAAGGAATAATGAAAAATATAAATTAGTGAAGCTAAACCACTTCTCTTCACTTGCCATCTTCCTGATGACCCCTGTCAGAAAAGTCACAGCAGGACTTTTATCTGTGAGCCCAAAGAACATACTGATAAGAAATCTTCCTAAACGTCTGTTTTCTCAGAAAAGAGCACAGACAATAAGGGAAATGGTGGTACAACCATGTGAAAGTTGAAGTATATTTTTAAAAAACCATTGCACTTTCATCTGTAATCTTCTTTAAGTTGTTTTTTTCTAATTTCGAAATGTTCGTATTTGTCAATAACTGTTGAGTTCAAGAAAAATTATTCTAAAATATGCTTAAAGCCTACTTTCTTTTTTTTTTCTCTTAACAGAGCTTTCTGAAACTTGTGAAAATATTAAGAGAGAATGTTTAGGGATTGTGGATATGCTTAAGACAAAATCCTTTTCTGGCTTTGGTTTCCTCTTATCCACCACTAACAAGAATTTTCCCCTACATACAGTTGTTCAGTATTTTTTCACTAAGAACTTGAGTTTACTTGAGTACTTCCAGATGGCAGGGTCATCTCCTCTATGACTTATCTCAAAGCTCTACACTGAAGTTGGGAATTGTGTATTTGCTCTTTGTTCTAACTTTTCCACCTTCATAGGCTTAAAATGAGGGTTGTATGTTGACCATATGCAGACCGTGGGAGTTCTGTAACCAGAGTCTTGTACAGAATTGCTCTCTAGGAAGCCAAAAAACAGCTTCCTTAACTGAATGCTCTCCCTCTTCACCTCTACTTCTTGGAATGCCTACCTCCTATCAAGACCTAGCTCAAGTCCCACCTCCCACAGAAGACTTTTCTGATCCCATCAGTTACTGTGTTCCTCCCCCCAAAAAATGTTTTAAACTTATGCTGCATACATTTTGTATTAAATTATTTGCGGGGATGTCATCTTCCCCAAGTAGAATGTTTTGGTTTTGTCTTTGTATCCCTAGCATCAAATCCGGTCATAAACAAATATTAATATTAGGTGAATTGAATTGAACCCTCAAAGGGTATTTTATATCCTTTCTCTTTGGCCTAAACACGACCCCCTCCACAAGGTAACCTGAAATCACCTCCCTTACTCACCCACCCCCAGCTTCAGTTGTCAATAAAAACCTCTTTCTTTTAATTCAGCCATGGAAGAATCTGATGGGTTAAAGCAAAGATTATGCCTTTAACATACCATAGTTTGATACTTTTGCACATTACTTTTTCTTCAGTTTGTTTCCCTAATTCCTTAGTAAACCTTTTCACCCTGACTTTGTCTTTGTTGGATTAAGGAAAGGAAAACTGGCCAGCATCCAATTCCAAAGAAGTCAGATTTCCTTAGGGGTCAGGTTTAGGTTGGTGGCAGCAGGAAGTAGAGAAGGAAATAATGTTCATGGAAGGGGGGTTGAAGTTCTGCAGTGGGAGTTGTACTCAATCTCTTACAGGCATTTATTTATTCCCACAGGTCTTCCAGCTACACAAAAGAGGTTGAATCCCTAGACAGAGAAGAAATGGAGAATGATGCCAAATAATAGTACAAAAAAAAAAAAAGAACATGCTGTAGTGGTTGAGAGCTGGACCCAGAATCAAGACAAACTGGGGCCAAGTCCTTCTTCTAATCTAGTGGATTTACAGGTGATAATTTAACTTAGAGTACCCTGAGCTGCTCTCAGACCTAGTATAGGGGGAGTTTCCCCACAGGGAGTTACCTATACCAATGAAATCACAAATTTAATGTAAACCAATAAAACTCAGGAAGAATCTCTCATTAAAAAGATATCTTAAAAATAAGTTGTTTTCCCTGAGTTATGAAAGTAACTAAAGCAAACATACATAATTTTGAGTGTTAATTTTAAAATGAATTAATTGTCCATAGAATCATGACCCTTGAAAAAAATGATCTTTTGCATTTGTATAGCAAAAATCTCAAACTACAGTCATGAGATTTTTGAGGTCACTTTGTCTTCTTTGTTGCTTAATGTTCTTCAACTGAGTGCTTGAATCTGCTGGGCAACTTAGAGAGACTGCCCACTATCCAACTATACCTTCAAGAACGAAGTAAGTAAAATAGCTGAATAGGTAGAAATAGCTGAATATGGGTCAAGCTGCATCAGGACTACTCAATTCAATACATAATTTATTATTATTAAATAAACATTTATTATTACTATATGCAAGGCTCTATGGTAGTCACTAGATTGAAAAAAAAAAACACCACCAAACCCAAAGAGTCTCTAAGTCTTCAATGAATTCTACTTGGGAAGGTACAAGGAGGAGGCAGGAGACAATACGTATATCAATAAAAACAGGACAATTTGAGCACTAACATAACTTGTTGGCTCAGGAAAGCTCTTATAGAGGAGGAGGCACTTGGACTGAGCTGTGGAAGGGGGGTTGGACAGGGTACTGGATTTGGGAATCAGAAGTCAGAGACTAAAATTCTACCTCAAACACTTATAGCTATGGGATGTTGGGCAAGTCAATTCTTCTCTACTTGCCTCAGTTCCTCATCTGTTAAATGAGGGGGTTGGACAAGCTGATCTCTAAACTTGATTCCAATTCTAAATTTATGATCATATGAGCCATGAAAGAAACTAAGAATTCTAAGAGGTTTTCTCACCATTGTGAGAAAAGAGTTCTAGGTTTGGGGGATCAGAGTGTGCTTAGCTACAGAAATCAGAGATGGAAAACTGAACTCAGTTAAGCAGATCATTGACTATTCTGGAAAACAGGGTATGTGAAAAGGGAATAATATGACGTGTCTGGAAAGGTAAATGGTAACTTGATGGGGGAAGGGACAGTTTTAAATGGCAAGGTAAGGAGATTTAATTTTATCCTAGAAGCAAAAAAAAAAAAATCTTTCTTTTTATTTTTGGAGGGGGAAAGTAGGGCAATTGAGGTTAAATGACTTGCCCAAGGTCACATGGCTAGTTTTTGTGTTAAATGTCTGAGGTCACATTTGAACTCAGGTCTTTCTGACTCCAGGGCTAGTACTCTATTCACTGCGCCACCTAGGCACCCCCATCTAAGTTTGTTAAGTAAGGGAATGGCATGCTCTTAACTGTACCTTAGGACAGTTTGGGAGTTGTGTGGTAGATGGCTTACAGTAAGAAGGGCCTAAAAGCAGGAGGAATCAATTTGTAGTACATTACAACAATTCCAATGCAAAGTGACTGAATTAGGACAATAGGCATGTGAGTAGAGAGAAGGGAACAAATCCAAGATATACTCAAAAGAAATGGGAAAATTTGGAAGATAAGTCAACTGTAGGAATTGTTGAAGTATACATTGGAGTATCATATCACAACAATGGTTCCTTCTACTCCTATTGACACTCTTCAGAGAATAGTTAATTTCTAAAATAGCAAACTAGAAAGAATTCATTTCTTCACTTGCCAGTTATAACTCTACTGTTGTGCTTGCCTTACTGTTGAGAAGGTCACTTATCAGATGCAGCTAGATTGTGTGGTGGAGAGAGCCCTGGGTCTGGAGTCAGAAGGATCTGAGCTCAAATCTGGCCTCAGACACTTATAGTTCTGTGACACTGGGAAAATCACTTAATCTCTGTCGGATTCAGTCTTCTTAACTGCAAAATGGTGATTATAACACAGGATTGTTGTAAGGGTCAAATAAAATAATATTTGTAAAGCACTTATCATAGGGCCCAGCATGTAGCAGGTGCTTAATAAGTGCTTATTCCCATCCTCATTTCCCTTTTTCTCACCTCCTTCCCATTTCTCCAAAATGAGAACTACAGCAGTGAGAATAATAGATTATATCATGGAAAGGGCAAGGGGGTTGCCCTTGCCCATGAGGAGGAAAGCAGAATTAATTAGGAGCAGGAAATGTTCTGGAGACTCCAATGTAGGGATGGCAACATCTTGGATAAGATAAGGAGTGACTCAAAAACATGATTACACAATCACCATTTCTCAGGCTTTAACTAGTCTTTATTTCATCTCTCCTGGATCACTGAACCATCTCACCCTAACTTATCTTTCCAGTTTTATCTCATACTGCCCTTGTTAATATGCAGGCAGCATGATAAAAATGAATGGAGTACTTGGATTGGAGTCATAAGACCTGAGTTCAATGCCAGTGATTGACACCTGGTGACCCCGGGTAAGTCACTCAGACAATTCCCTAAGACCTATCTACTAAGATGGGATAGAGTCAGTTCCCATATCAGGAGTTACTCCATGCTACATAAATCAGATAGTTCAGTATTCTGCATTCTAACTAAAGTGAATTATTATTCTCCATCCCCATTTTTGTTCTGAGCTCTCTCTTACATCTTTATTTTAATTCTAGGTGGGTCAGTAGATAGAGCTCTGGCCTTGGAATCAGAAATGACTGAGTCCAAATACAGCCTCAGGTACTTCCTAGCTGTCTGACCTTGGGAAAGTCACTTTACCTGTTTGCCTCAGTTTCTTCAACTCTAAAATGGGGGTAATAATAGTACCTACTTCCCAGGCTTGCTGTGAGAATCAAATGTTATATTTGTCAAATGCTTATCACAGTGCCTGGCTCTTATAATTATTTATTATTATAATTATTATTTCTTTTCAATTTGATCTTAAACATCAACAAGCATAAATGTTTCAACATACAAATAGAAACAGGAAATAGGATTGTATGTGAAACTTGGAGGTTCCTTTACAGTTTTTTTAAAGTGTATTCGTTAAGTTTAACAAAGTTACAAAATTGCCCTGCTGGTGTGAGTCCCTCTCTGAGCTTCTTTCTGTTCTCTTCCTATTCTCGCTTCTTTGGATCATTCTGCATTTCTCAAATGTATTACTCCTCTGTGTGTTGAAATCCTTCTTTCCTTTACGTCTCAACTCAAAGTACCTCCTCCAGGAAGCCGTTCAGGCCTCAAATTTCTCAGAGCACTTTGACTAAATTTCTCCTTTGCATTCACCTCACTCTTTGTTGTGTCATGGTACTTGTGTACATCTCTCTCTCCTTTAGGCCATAAAGTCTTTGAGAGTAGAGCTTACATTCTATCTTTGCAACCATATAACCTAGCTAAAACAGTACTCTGCACATAGTAGGCATCTTCAGTGAATTATTGAATGAGATGATATAGATGTTGAGCCTGATTCTTGCCTCCTGGGAGAACAGCACAGGAGCATCACTTTGCAATAGGGAGAAACGATGCCTATCTCCTCCAAACAACCCACATTCCTGTGCTGCATTGTAAGGTGTATACTAGGCCTGTGCAACCCAGAAAAGTGGTTCTCTTAGCAGGTTAGCGATTTATAGAACCATAGGGATGGAGTTAGTAGGAATCTCCATTTTCAGAGGAGGAACCAGAGATCCAGGGTCATACAGACAGCAAGTGTTATCAATCACATTAAGATTTAGTTCAGTGGGGATAAGATGGAAAGCGATTTTAAATGTACCACTAAGATGATAACAAACTGGCTATTGCTATAAATTACAAGTTACATTTACATTTACATAGCTCCTGAGAGATATGTCATGAAAGTATCCTGCCCACCTTTTTTTAGATAAGGAAACTGCTCAAAGAGTAACTCGTCCAAGATATCACAGTACAATGTTAGAAGAAGAGCCATTTCAGTCTGGATGCCTGCCTGCCTTTCCTGACTCTCATTCTAGCATCCTCTCCCCTCACTATGCTGACTCCGGTATGGTCTAAGCAGTAGTTGGCCTCTAAGATCCCTTCCAGCTCTAAATCTATTTTGATTGAAAAGAGAACTTCCCACCCTCCACATTTCTCAGGCAAGTACCTACTGTAAACGCTTGGAGAAAGAAAAATCTTTAGGAGAATGATGATGCAACGCTTGCAAATGCAAAGCCCTGGCATTGCGATGTATAATGGCAGATGCATTCCTATGTAGGAAGGAGATTTTTTTTAATGCTCACCCTTTGCCCCAATTCATACTCCCCCCCCTCCCTCCGCTGCAAGCCCTCCAAACCGTGACGCCAGAAGGTTCTACAGGACTACTGCCCCACCGGGTGGTCACTAACTTCTCCCCAAGTGGTTGAGTGGAACTTCTCCAAGTTAGTGGGAAGCACTGCCCCGGCTCTCTTCTGAGCCTGAGTCACATCCGAGAATTCTTTGGGCCTCAAGAGAAGAAGGGCCCCAGCGCTGGCAGCTCTGCACGGCTCAGGGCAGAACTGTGGGATGGCCAGCCCTGGTCAGGTGGAGGCACACCGTGCCCTGGGAAAGGTGGGGGCACTAAGGCTCCCGGGCTGCGGGCTGCCCTCTTCAGCTACATCACGCCCCCGTCCCGAGCTCGTCACCTCCCTACCTGGACACGCCCTGGAGTAGTCGAAGCAGCAGTCCCCAGTGAGCCGACACACTTGGTCACAATAGCACGTCCCATAGACCCTATCCAGCCTCCAGCCCCGGCCGAAGCAGGTGGGGTCCCGCCCAGGGCAGCACCGCCCCACTTCTGAGCAGCCCGCTTGGGCCTCGGCCCAAAGGCGCGCCAGTCCCCACAGTGCCATCCAAAGGGCACCCTGGAGGGTCCGCATCGCCAAGGCTTCTCCCCGCCCGAAGGCAACAGCGACGGTAACAGCGGCAAAAGAGACGTTGACGATGACTTGACTTGGTCCCCAGGGAGAGTGAACCAACTCCTCTGAGAAGAGGGTGGAGAGGCGGCCCCCAAACCGCCAGAGAGGCAAGGCGAGCCCCCCCGTCCCCCCGCCAGCTCCCGCCCTTCTCGGACGCAGCCCCTCCCCATCTGGCATTCAAGGGACCGCAGCGCCCGAGGCTCCCGGATTTGGAGGACTGAGCAGGGTTCTTCCTACCTGCCAAAGCACTGGTCGAGTTAGGAAAGAGGGGCGCCAACTTCGTCTCTTTCAACCTAATTCCGGCCCCTCTCGGGACAGCTGGCCCTTTATCGCCCTCCCTTCCTAACTCTACTCCCCACTGCAAGGAAGGAGCAGAAAGCCGCTCCCCGCTGTGTTCTCCTTCCACCCATCTCTGCTCCCAACTTGGGCTGCCCTAACTTAGGGCAGAGAGCGCACTAACCTGAAGATGAGAAAACCCTGCTCCGAGGGGCAGGCGGTGGAGAAAGAACAGGTGGAGCGGCACCCTGGTGGGCCCCAGCTCAGTGAGTTCTAATGGGCAGGGGAGGACGGCGGAGTGGCGGTCCACCGGCACCAGTAGTCCCTGAGCTTTTGCCAAGGATCTCTATTCAAAGCCATTAAAACCAGTTCTGAATGCCCAGGAGTAATGGGGACTGGGGTCCGGGTGCGGGGGGAATTTATCAGAAATTACCGCTACCAGTTATAAAAACGGGGTTTCCCTCCCTCCCCCATTCACGAATTCTCTTTTGCTGGAAGCTAAATTCACATATACTCAGTAGCACATGCTCTGCCCAAAAGCACATAGAGAAGGTTGTACCGAGGGTTGGAAGCAAGAGAGAGGTGTGTGTGTGAGTAACGGGTGGGATGGTGTGTGGAACTTCCTTCAAACCACAGAACAAAATGCGTTTGCTTATGTGGAGAAACCAGAATGAATGACTGTGATTGAATGCATGGATGAATAAAGGAGAAATGCTCGTCCCTCCTTATGACTAAAGTTGATTTCCGAGTATATTTCCCACTTCTCAAGAAGCTTTTTAAAAATAGCTGATGCTTGAATAGAAAGGATTTGGTGCTTTTTAGATCAGCTTTCTCTCCCACCACAATCCAAATACACATGCATGGAAGGCATTTCCCAGCCACCTCTCATGCTGACCAAAAAAGGTACTAGATGTGCAATTGTGCAAGATTCCATTCGTTTAAAACCTTCCTTCAATCGGCTGACCATATGGGTACTTTTGTGAAACTGAACCCAAAAAGTCTCTGGCTACAAGATGCTACTGCCTTTTTGCTAGCACTTTCTTCACTTTTAAGGGGAAGCATCAATAAAATGCACCAAAATAAAGTATGATGGGGAATACCTCGTGTTGTCAAATAAAAGTGACTGCCCTGAGCATCCCCATCCAATCCAGCCGTCATTGATTAAGTACTTACTATAGGTCAAGCACTATGCTGGTGTTGAAAATGCAAAGATGAAATGAAAATATCTGCCTTCAAGGAACTTATACTCTACTGGGTGTGGGGAGAGGCACGTGTAAAAAGATGAAAATATATGTGATGACATGAAGGAGAATTTTCTCCTAACAAATGAGAAAGATAATTAAGTGATTACAGAGGGGGTCATATCAACTGAGCCTTGAGGAATGCTGTCAGGTAAAGGTGAGGAAAGTGCATCATGGGGACACTCTTCTACTGATGAATTGTATTGTACCCTGGGAATATAGCAATTAAATTTGTCAGATACAAAATTAGGAAGCATAGCTTGATATAAGATATTCATATCTTATAAATAAAAGAATATAGTTATTATAGATAGAACAATAAGGCTTTACAAAACCTCCTTCAAAGCATGTTTTCATTTATTGAAATGAGAACTGTCCCAGAAAATACCAGACACATAATCCCTTCACCTATAAACCCTGATGATAGATAAACTTTAGTTTGTGAAGTTTAGATTCAGTGGAAGCGCCAATCTTGAGAACCTAATGGACCACCTCTGTTGTAGTGGATATGGTGCTGGCCTCAGAGTCAGGAAGATGGGTTCAAATCCTGCCTCTGAGAATTACTAGTAGAGTGGAGGATTCAGCCTCAGAGACTTAACAGAAGAATGAGAAAAGATTATATACTCTGGGAAAGTGATATAACATCTTTGTGCCTCAGTTGCCTCATCTGTTGTAAAAATTGTGGCGGGGGGAGGTCAGTTTACTTGATGTCCTCTATGTTCCCCTCTAGCCCTGAATCCTGTGATACAGGAAGATTTAGGGTGACTGAACAATGAGGTTTTCAGAATAAATTACTTTAATCTGTCTCCTACTCTGATTCTGTTCTTGGCCCCCTGGATAATTTTTCCTTGTCCACTCCTGCAGTCTTCCCTCCAATTGATGAATTCTTCCCCTGGAACTTGCATTTGAGGAAGTATCTACTTTAGCCATGCTCACTGCTAATGCAGCTCAGCCTTGGCTCTACTTTTCCACCTTGTCCCATCCCCTTTTCTGCTTCCTTTTACATATTGTCTTCCCACATTAGAATGTAAGTTCCTTGAGATCAGGGACTATCTTTTTGTTTGTATTAGTATTTCCAGGAATAGCACAGTGCCTGCCTGACATACAGTAAGCACTTGCTAAATGCTTTATTTCTACCTAATCTGATACCTTTATATTTTTTTCTTTAGGCAAATTTCTTCCATGATCTGTATGATATGATTCAAATGAAGACTTCCCAAAAAAGGAATTATTTAGTTCTCATTTCCCCTCATTTTCATAATATGCTCCCAAATGCCAGCCTTAACAAGAACGTAACACGATGTTGTATCCATGAGCCACTTTTTATCTGAGAGACTCTCTAATGACATACTCAATGCAGTTTTTCCTCCACACCTCCCAAGTGGTGACTTGCACTGCAGAACACCTTTAGGTCACTAAAATTCTCTAACTCTGCAGGAATCTGGAAAAACTCCAGAGGAAAATGAGACTGGTTATTTCATGAATCATCTTCAATGTAGGTATGGAAAACTATGTCAAAGAAGTGATAAAGCCAAGTGGAAAAAGATGAGCTAAGGGTGTCAGTAGTTTTATTTTAATAGATTGAAATATATATACTGTTTCACCACCACATAAACTAATGAGAGAAAGATACACAGAGAGGGAAAATGCTCTGGCCAAATTCCATATACTTAGTCTCAGAAAGTGTGCTGAGATCTAGATGGTCTTGTCCAATTTAGACCCAGAAACAAAAGAAAGGAAAACCATTGTTTTCCATTACATCTGAAATGTGGATGTTCTCAAACTTTTTACATTTTTAGCCAGCAATAAAAAAGGGCTATTTTTTTTTTTTACTTTCTTAAAAGTGCTATTTTTAAGAGACAAAATAAAAGAGAGCTTGTTGTCTGGTAAGGAACAGTGATCATGTTAAACTCATGTTAAAGCTTGTACTCTATTGCAAACATCAAGATAAGCCACTCCTAGTAGCCACTAGCAAAAGCAATTTCTACAGGAACAGGCAAAGTCAGCAGGACAATTGACATTTCAAACCATAGAGTTCACATCCTTGCTGGAAACAGTATGTTGTTTAATATAACAATTAGATACTTTGTATTCTATGTTTTAAAGCAAATTGAAGAAAAGAAGATTGAAGAAGAGAGACTAGTTCCAATGATTGAGTGGGTAAGGGACTATGACCTGCTCCTTGAAAGAAACTCCTTGTAAAGGTTTGTTCCTTAGAAACAGTAAGAGATGAGTAAGAGGAGGAGAGAGGGAGGTACTAATGAGAAGATGAATCTAAATCCCATAATCTTGATCTAATAAATCCTTACATTTGAATACTACTTTATAGTGTTCCAAGTAAGTTTTCATAATTATTGCATTTGGTAGTTCACAGTTGAAGGAAGCTATAGAGACAATGTGGAGCAAAGGAATGAGGCCTGACCTAGCAGTTAAAAGAACTGGATTCTGGTATTGGCTTTGATACTTGTTCACCATATGACCTTGGGTAAGTCATTTTCCCTATCTTGGCCTCAGTTTCCTTATCTGTAAAATAATTAGACTAGATCGGAGGTGTCAAATTCATCAGGTCTCTTGCTGCAAAATTCCCAGTGTTGCTAAAGCAGATTAAAATGTAATTGAAAAAAAATATTTAACAAAATAAATAAAAATACAATAAAACATACATCAGCAGTTCTCAACATGGGGGCTGCGACCCCTTTGGGGGTTGAAGGACCCTTTCACAGGGGTCGCCTAAGACCATCAGAAAACACATATTTCCAATATTCTTAGGAACCGAGACACTCCTCCTCTAGACACCACTCCTCTATCCGTCTCCAGACGGGTCCACCCACATGCAGATATGCCCACATACGAGTATTAAAGGGTCGTGGCATTAGGAAGGTTGAGAACCACTGACATAGATAATGTTAATTTGTGGTGTTCTCAGTCAATATGCCACAGAAGAGACACATTTCTATCTGACTTTTGACACCACTGAACCAGATGATCACTTAAAACTCCTTTCAGTTCTAATGCTATATGTTAATGCTTGTATTACAATGAAAACATGAATATAAACCATGCCTAGGAGCAAGCTATGTATATGCAGTTGTATAGGGTAATGGGACTGAGCTTGCACATTGACTCAATTCTGGTGGGCCACTAGGTCTAGCATGTTGCCAAAGGACATATGCTGCCAACGGCAATTTATTGGTCCTCATGCCCCCACAATTTGGGGTTGAATTGAAGAAGATTGGGATCAGCCCAGAAGAGCTACCCACTCTGTGTGCTACAAGGATGGAGGAGGGGTGGCTCTAGGCCTCCTTTGAGGTAGCCTCTTTATTGGAACATGCCCAAGCAGAGCTTTCCCTTGAAATTCCAGTAAGGAAGGGAGGGGTTCTCTCTCCTTTGCTTTCTGATCTAGAAGCAATGGCTACTATACTTATGGCAATGAGAACATGCCTATACAAGCTTCAAACTGGATCTCAAGGCTCCCTCTTCTACTTTGTATTTTTTCCACTAATCATAACTGACCAGAGATCTTGGAAGTTTCCAATCCTGGTAGCTACTTTGTGAATTTGAGCAGAGATTTCCTTGAGTTGGTGTTGGTTGCTAAGCAGGGGGTGATTTCCAAAACGACTTCTTGGAGAAAATAACCACCTTAAAGACTAAGAAAGTCAAAGCCATTCCTTGGCTTATCAGGAGATTTTAGACTTGTGAGTCTCCAAGAAAGACATCAGAAATGAAAGGGAAAGGTCGATTCAACAGTTCCTACAAAGTTGTCTTTACCTCTCAGAAGAGTTAATAGGAGTGATGGGTTACTGTTCCATATTTTATTTATTAATGTGTGTTTTGTTTTAAGCATTTCAACTGTGATGGAGAAATTAATAACTGTCTGTATCTGACTACTGCTTTGTAGAGTGAGTACAATTCTAGAAGGTCTCCCCTAGGCTCTAGACATGAGCTATATCTTTGCTTAATAATATTTCCCTGAGACTCTGGAGAGGAGACAATGACCTACAGAGCATGAGAAAAGTCTGACTTTCTCTCTTTGGAGTCATGAGACTGAACCTGGTGTTCTTGATCCCAAACTACAGCCCCTTGTAAGAGCTACCACTTCCCCAGCCTCTGAGTAGAACACTACACACACACACACACACACACACACACACACACACACACACACACTATACATAAATACATATGTATGCATACAAAATATTGAACCAACACACACACACATATATATATATATATATGTTTTTGGTGGATTACCAACAACTAGCGGAATGATAAAAGGCCTCTTGAAGCAGGTGGCATCTGATCTGAGCCCTGAAAGGGAAATATGGATTCTAAAAGGGAGAGATGAAGAAGGGAAGTATTCTATTTTGCAGATTAAAAAAAAAAACACAGAGACACAAAGGAGTTAAGAGACATGGTCAAAGTCTTGCCATTAGTTAATGACACAGCTGGGACTAAACCCCAGATTTCCTAATCTACTCCTTTCTACCACAGGACACGGCCTTATTGTAAGACAAATGAAATTCGATAGAATATAAACTTCTTGAGAACATAGACTATTTAATTTTGACTTTGTATTCTGAGTGTCTGACAGAGTACCTGGCATATGGTGGGTACCTTTAAATATTTGTTTATAAATAATTATTAAATATTAAATAATTTTTATGCTAAACTTAATCAAACATTAAATAAAATGAACATTTATATATACATAGAAGTACATAAATAGGACTGTACATGAAATTATAACTTTTGTATATCTTACTTTTAAATACTAAATTCAACATGTGTCTTTCAGAACTGTTCTGCTTGTTTGTAATTCCTTCTGGACTTCCTTCTGTTCTCTTCTGTGCATTCAGAGCCTGGAGTAAAGGGAAAGAGAATGGGTGGAGTTGTCAAGAAATTGTGAGTTGAAGAGGAGAGAAAGAGCTTATAGTGAATTGCCTCTATTTTCTCAATAAAGTAAAAAGTGAGGTCCTTAGCTTTGGAGAAACCTCCAAATTTTCAATATAATAAACCTAATAATTGTCATCCAGCATCAGCCTTCAATGGGGATGGGAGGGGAAAAACTACTGTACCCAGTAGACCATTTAGAATTCAGTCTAGAGCAAAGGATCAGCACATAGAAGAGGCCATGGGAAAAACTGGTACTTCAGACTTTCAAAAGCAATAGCAGTGGCTTGTTCAAGGCTCTTAGGATCTTCACACAATTATGGGATTTGAGAGACGGAAGACACTTCAGTGGTCAACTAGTCCACCCTATACCTGAAATGGACTCTCCACTTTAGCATGTCAATTGAGCCTTCGCTTGAAGACCTCCAGTGAGGAAGAACCTATCACTTCTCTGGCAGCCAAAAGAGCTTTAACAAATAATTGTCATCAAGTTTAGCAATGTCTGATGTTCCGGTTCCCCTCCTGGCTTCTGTACTGTGCCCCTTTGTTTAAGGGTAAAAGTTGAAGGAGAGGAACAGTAAACTACAGACACACTCAAAAAAGCCTTTTTGGTAGATGAATTGGAGCAAGCAGCTCCAGAAACAATTCTAGCTTTGCATTTTTGTCCCTGGGACCTAAAGAAGGGGTAATGAACGTGATTTCATTGGTCTGTGGAACTTCTGACTGAGGAGTCTGTAGTAATCCAAATTAGCACTTTCTCCGTAACTTATAGTCTTCGAGAGTTGACTGATGTCACTAATGATAAACATCTTGGTCAGGGGTGTGAAGCCAGTAATTACCATAGGTAGGATTTGAACCCAGGTCTTCTTGGTTCTGAAGTCATCTCTAAAGTCAATGTCTTTTTATTGCCTTTTCTCTATGTCACCTATAAATCTGGAAAAATGCAAGAGAACAGGTGCAATATGAAGTTTCCTTGGACAAAAGTTACATTGGTTCTTTTTCTGACTTTTGCCCTAACCAGCCCAGGCTGCATAAAATTAATTCTGAAGTGAATCCTCTTCCAGTAGTGGGCCATTTACTGTCTCTTAAAATGTAATCTCATGTAAAAATGTAAATGTGTGCTTTGGTGTTTGCCCAGTTTAGTGCCTTCTGAGTCTTCTTGACGGAAACAATCATGAGATAGAGAGATGAGGTCTCCTAGGTGGTCCTCAGTTCTTTGAACGCTCTCGTTTTTAAAAGTTTATTTATTTATTTGTAGTTTTCAACATTTACTTCCATAAATTTTAAATTTTCTCCCCTTCCCTCTCCTCCCCACCCCCCCCAAGACAGTACACAATATGGTGCACAATCTGATATAGGCTCTACATATATACTCCTATGTTGTATAGAATTAGAAAAAGTGGGAGGAACCATGAGAAAGAAAACAAAAGAAAAAATGAAATGGTCTGCTTTCCTCTGCATTCAGACTCCATAATTCTTTCTCAGAATGTTGATGGCATTTTCCATTTTGAGTCCTTTGGAATTGTTTTAGGTCCTTGCATTGCTGAAAAGGGCTAAGTCTGTCAAAGTCAGTCATTGCACACTGTGGCTGTTACTGTGTACAATGTTGTCCTGGTTCTGTTCCCCTCTCTCAGCATCAGTTCATATAAGTCTTTCTAGGTTTTTCTGGAGTCCACCTGTTCATCATCTCTTATAGCACAATATTATTCCATTATATTCATGTACCACAACTTTT
>CM053587.1:143452427-143471495 GCA_028646515.1 Pseudochirops corinnae | reverse complement strand
CCCCTGCAGTCTGCAGTCCGGGAGCTCTGAAGCAGCCACATAGAGGTGGCTGCAGTGCTGCCGCTTCTGGTGCTTCCTTGCCCTGGAGGCAGTTTGGCTGGACTGCTGTTCTCCCCCAAATTTAGCTGTGTTCCACTGACCTTTCACTTTGTCCTTGTTTCTTATGGCTTGATAATTCTGGAAACTACCACAGTTGCTGCTGATCCACTCTCCTGAAGGCTGCAGCTGCAGCTGCTCCTGGCTGCCCCCGGGGCCAAGCCACGGTTTCAGGCTGGGCTGGTTTTGGCACCCAGCGTGCTGTGATGGGCCCTTCCTTCCGAGCTGCCTTCAGTGAGAGATGTATTTTTGTGAGATTTGGAGCTTTAAAATTTGTTTAGAGTCATATTTTATGGGTATTTGAGGTGGCTATGCATGAGCTGCAGAAGCTTGTTGCTTCTACGCTGCCATCTTGGCTCTGCCCCTGTGAAAAACTTTTTAATTTAATGTAATCAAAATTATCCATTCTGCATTTCATTATGCTCTTGTATAGTCATAAATTCCTCCATTCTTCATAAATCTGACAGATAAATTATTCCATGAACGCTCTCATTTTCTGATCCTTAACCATGTTTTCCAGTTTTCACCATCCTCCTCTGTGTCCATTTTCATATTAAAATTATTGAGTAGCAAGGACTTAATTTGAAAGATCTTATTAAATTCTTCATATAATTTCTCTACTTTATCCTCAGCAATGAATTTTGGCAGAAAAACTGCAATTGTCTTCATGGTGATTTGCTTGCTGATACTCAATGTGAGTACTACAATGTGAGATAACCAACATAATGTGTGTAATCTGGAAGAATCAACCACCTCCCCCATTGGCTATGGTTAGAGTATGCCCCATGGAGCATGCCTTGGTTTTGGCCCCTTCTGATAACACATATTCTGGTTCACACATGTTGACCACATGTGCTGGCTCAGTGCTGAAATCCTTGGCACTTTAGGATGACCCAGCAAACCCTGAATTGTCCCTTGTTCTACAGTGAAGGCAGCAAAGGGAGGTGGCTACTTAAGAACAGACTGGCCACTGATTGAGAAAGAGCTGCCCATTTAGTAGAACATAAAGGAGAGGCCTCATCTTCTCGAACTCACTCTCCCCATTGACTGAGCCAACAGTGGAAGCAAAGGTTCCCTTGGTTATACCCATTATACCAAGTTTCCCATGAAATTCTATTTCTTGATGCCTTAGAGGTATTGGATGAAACCCACTCTTCCAACTCCACTATTTACCTCACAAGTTTCTATTTTATTTAACTTCTTTATCTCTTCTGATTTCATTTCTAGGAAAAATGTCTATTTGAATGTGGTTAATTTCCTGCTGTAGTACGGGGCCTTGCATTAAAGTTTTGTTGATCATTGGCTAAGGAAGGATAGGAAGGCTAACAGGTAAATTGATTTTCATTGATATTATAAGAACTGTGCACTATCAGTGACCTCTGCCCCACCACTACTGTTACTGCAAAAGAGCAAGGGTACTACACCCCCTTAATGTCATATGTCACCTTGACTAAAAAAGTTGACCACTTGATAGTCAAATTTCTGGCAATGAACCTTTGTGTGTTTTGCTGACTCTCAGTTTAGCATCAGGTCTGTACACAAAGTCTGTCTTTCCAGCTTGGTAGAATCTGTTGCTGCTTTCTAGAATCCATGCTACCAGGAACCATCAGAGCAAGACTTGGCTGGAGGATGTTTTCCAGCTCTCAAATTCTTTCAGTCTACTTTGGATTCAGTAAATTACAGCAACACACAAGATGGATATGGCTTTACATTTTTTTCCCTTTAATCTTTATAGTTATTTGTAAGTAACATCATAATATGACAGAGACAGCTTTACCTGCGCCAGGATTTGTAGAAACTGAAGATTTTCTCAAAGGGAAAGGGATTAGGGTGAAGTTTAGAGATAAAGATAAAAGCTGAAATCTAAACACACAGTTCACTTTACGTGGATGCATAAAGAGTCATGTCAGAACACTGAATAAATCTTGGTCACAAAATGAAATTCAGCCAACAAGGTACAATAATTAAATATGTGTCTAACTTCCTCATAAAAAATCTACAATGGGTGAAGTTATGGATAGTGCTAAGACTGGTCTTTCAGTGATGATAAAAATCTGACCCTGCTGATCCTGACTCAATGGAATTAGATGCAGTATTTTTTCTTAATGACATCTGGATGACATTTTTAAAGTTATGTAATTTGCTTTTTTTAAGGCAAAATGATGCTCTCTGGTCCACAATATAGATCTTTCTAGCACACTGTGCTTTAGGCTCTCTTCCTACGTGTGGAATTCCCGTTGTGACCCAGGAAATTTCTCTGGGGGAGCATACAAAGCACTGTGAAGAACTATATTGCCGTCATGGAGGAAATGGGCCTCCAAGGGGAAGGAATGTTCACATTCTATTCGGTTCTAAGAAAGAAGTGGGAAGTTCATCTGCGGCTTTGCATGACAGTTCTGGGTGGGTGTGAATGCAGTTCTGTAGCAAGGCTCCATGGCTATGTATCTGAGCTGACTTTGACCTCAATGCTGGGAATGTACAAGGAAGCAAACACTTTCTCTTCCACTCCACCCCACCCCAGACTTCCACATGCACATCCTTGTATGTGTGGAAGGACCTTTATTTGCTTGTATTATCAATGCTAACTTTGTGATCAATCACAAATGAATTTCTAATCAAAGCAGGTACCTTTTTTTTTGTTAATATCAAGTTAATTCTGAGATATAGGCCACAGTTAAAGTCATTAAAGAAAAGGAGCCAGATGTCAGATGTCAGTTTTTCCATTCACAGAATTCCTTAAATTCTTACATGTTTCTAATCCTGATTTTCCATTGAGTTTTTTACTGTGCTGTAGCAGTTCCTATTTGTGTCTATTTGATTTTTTATCAAAATTTTAATTTTAATTTATGTTGAAATTTTAATATTTTAAGTTCATTTTCTCTAAGATAATTAATCCTCTCAATTTCAGAACAGCTGCTGACTTTTATTGATGGAGGAAATTTTTTCACCTGGGAGTTCTCTATACCAATGAGCTCACAGGTGTTGTTTAAAAAAAAAAAGGTTCAACCTATTTCTGATGGCATTTCCTTGTTTTCATCATATTTAAAATGAGAGGATCATTCTTATCCTTAAAAACTATGAAGTTTCTGCATGGTAAGGCAATGAAAGCTACATAGACACAGCCCCGAGCCCCATGGGAGCTTGTAATCTGAGATAAGCAACTGATCCAGTGCCTATCCCAATGCCTAATACATAGTGGGAATTTAAATAATGCTTGTTAGCAAAATAATTGACTTAAGCCATGCTGAAAACTTGAATTCTAGGCCCTCAAGCTAAATCTTTCAATTATATACTCTTCTAACAAACAAATTCAGAAACGCCCTTGCTGTACCTCCTTTCACGGGCCCCCCAAGCACGGCAAATTGTGTATGCCTCTAAGTAAAGAACTTATAAAAGACACTCCACAAATTATGACAGCAATAGGACTGATCTGGGCCAATGGGCCTTCTTCTTCTTCATCACACTTAATATTTCATTTCCTGATTCTGTGTCCTTTGTGAAAAGAACACCTGAAGACATTTGTCTCGATCTCTTTTTGGATCATTCATTGTACTAAAGGGAATCATGGAAGAATTTTTATCTAGGAAATTTGTTTCTCATTTTAGGATGTGAGAGTAATTTCCAGTCAAGACCAGGTCACTCTGTCTCTGTCTCTGTGTGTGTGTGTGTGTGTGTGTGTGTGTGTGTGTGTGTGTGTCTCTCTTTCTCTCCCCTCTCCCTCCCTCTTCCTTTCAGTTTACTTCTTTTTTCTAATAAAATCATGTATCCTTGAAATTTGAAGTATAGTATAACCATTTTTTTGTCTATTTGTGGGGGAGGTGGTTTTATCAGAGCAGAGACTCCATATAGCAATTCAAATCAGAAACTGTTCTTCAGCTTACAGTTTTAGAAATTTTTTTAGGACACTGAGAACTTAAGAGACTAAGTCACAGTCAAGATGTATCAGAAGTAGCACTTGAATTCAGGCCTTCCTGACACTGTCCTCAGTCTTCTTTCTACTATGTCTCATTATTTAACAACATTAACTATTACAGACTGATGTCCCATTCAAATACCTTTATAAGTGTTTGAGGATCCTTGAAAAGAGAGAATACCACTGTGTGTATGGTTGAGGATATTTATGGGAATAGGGAAATAGACAGTGGTTCTTTTCATAGTGTCCACTGAGTGGGAGACAATGGCCCTATACCTATTTGGTAAGTGGAAAGAGAAGGTAAGAAGACCCTGAATAAGGGAAGAAATAGTTGGGGGATTTCTGAGTTTAGCTATTAAGGCCTCATCTAATCAAACCAGAAGGACTCTTTAGTAGTGGTGGAATTTCAGAGGCATTTTAAATGATGAGAGAATGACAATTTACTCAGCAAGAACTTTCTGGTCATAGGATGCAATATAAAAGGAGAGGAAAATGGTTGGCATGGAATGACCAGATGAAAGGAGATTTGAGGGATCTTCCATCTAACCTCAGGCTTCAGTCCACTCTGCTGTTGATTAGTTTGATTTTGTTAATGATTTGGGTATGAAAAAAGTGATGAATGTTGTCTTTGACCTCAGGCAACACATGCTTGCCCCTTTAGGGATGAATGAATGTCTCATCTTGCTTCAAAAATTGCAATTTAAGCCTCATCAACTTAAGATACAGTTAGTGTAATCATCCAACCAATAAACTGCTGACACACTGTTTCATCCATCAAATGGATATCCTTTGTAAGCTTCACTGTAGCCAGTCATCCATGCAGGGTTTTAATATTCTCCTAGTAGCTAATTTCACATTATTTCCACTTAAATGGATTTTCATCATTAAGCTAGTGTAATATTATTTAATATATACTTTATACTCACAAGACTAAAGGCTTACCTGCTTTTATAACCAAGTTTACTAAATTATTCTTTTGAGGGGGGGAAATAAACATGAATATGTTTTTATAAATTCCCATGTAACAGTAGTTGTGCTCTTAGCCATGTCCATTGATTAAGAGGCTACATAAAATACAAAGGGCTATTGTGAAGGCATTAATAATTTTTAATGAAATTATATTTTAGCACGTCAATTACATACACTTAACCAATATTAGTACAGATATATGTGATGTATTCTTTATTCAGTTTACAGAAACCTATTCCTTTTTATCCCTGGACATTAAACCTCCCCTATACACCTACTGATTTTTTAAATGTTTCCCTTTGGTTCTGGGTTAATTTTTTTTGTCTTTTGTTTTAATGTTTATTTTGTTTATTGAATTGTGTATGTATTCATGGAACTTTTGCAAAATCTCTGCAGTCTCTGGATGGGCCAACAGAATGGAATTTGGGAACTGTTATGTTTGGACAATAGAGAACAGTTTCATAATCATCAGAATTGTTAGGATCCTCCTTCCTATCTTCATCAATGTGTATTGATTGAGTAACCTCAGAGTCTATGT
Source organism: Pseudochirops corinnae (assembly GCA_028646515.1). NCBI lineage: Eukaryota > Metazoa > Chordata > Mammalia > Diprotodontia > Pseudocheiridae > Pseudochirops > Pseudochirops corinnae. The sequence goes on along the minus strand of CM053587.1, from coordinate 143,465,979 downwards.
CACTCTAACCAAGCCCTCTAAGGCATTAGACAAAATCGTGCAGGACAGTAATCTGTGTTTAGGATTCCTTCATCCTTTTTTATGTACTTCATGCTCTTTAGGTTCCATTACTCCAGAGCAGGAATCACAAATACAGTTACTCACAAAAAGAGCCACATAAGCAGAACTTTGTTTTCTCTTTTTCCCTCACCTTCAAACTTATGTGTCTTCTGCCCTATTTTCAGGATCCTGTCTCCTGCTAACGGATGAATACACTAATTCAAACTAAGCTGACAATGGCTGATTACAATTTAATGTTTTGTCCAATGACAGATAACATCTATATTTTGTCTTTGCATCCTTTAATACTGCTGCCCTAAAAATGGCAAATTGGAACATTTAAGACACCAAAGGCAGGGGAGGGGGAGGAATAGGAGAAACAGATGGTGAGAGCCTTTGCCAGAATCACTCCAGCTCTGTCCAAAACATTGAGTCCATCATCCCTAAAGTCACTTTAAATTTGGGTAAGGTATTACTAAAATTTCTTTCATGAAATGGAAAAAGAGTGGTAATGAGTAGAACCTATCTTCATTCATACTTGGGCTCCTATGAAAATTACCAACATTTTGGATCAGCAACACCCACTCAGAACCATTGTTCATAAGCCCCTGCCGATTTGTTTAGTTTTACCAGACAGCCAGGTGCATTAGTTTAAAGAAAGAGAAATTTAGTTAAACAGCATAGCAAATAAAGTGCAAGAAAAGATTCCTCCATGCATTTGTGGGATATTCTCTTCCAAAGGTTATTATATCACCAATGTGAAAGGGTAAATGCGAAGTGAATATTAATGAAGGGGTACATGGCAAGAGTCTCCATGGCATATCCATATATCAGAGCAACACCTACCTGCCACATTGCAGATCTGCCAATGTCCTTCAGTGAAATCATAGGACTGCTTTACTCTCTATTGGGTGTCTTCCCTTTCTTTCCTTTATATTATATTCTGTTGGGTGGCTCCAGTGGTAGCAAGATTGCCAAGCTTTTCTCCACTGATATTTTCTGGGCTTCAGCTTTTTAGCTTCTTCAGAGCCATCAGTTACTCTCTTACTGTCTACTGACAGACAGCAGTTAGAAAGCCCTCCCCTAGAAGAGAACTTCAGCTGTGTTTGGGCATAGCCAAAGGTTACAAGCCACCTCATCCAGTCAGGGAGCCAACAAAAGCTAGCAGAGTATCCCAGGCTAAGATTAAACTTTTTTTTGTGTAGTCTTTCTCCTTTTACAGACTCAAGGTCCTTGCTTCCAGATCAATAATAGACTTGAGGTTTAAAAATTCCTTTTATCTTCTGTTAAATCCTTGCTTGTGAGTCTGCAACCATAATTATATGGCAATTGGTATGAATTCAACTCATTCTATTTTTCATTTTTCTTTATTTTTCAATTAACAAATATTTATTTTTTTCTCTCACCCCTCACATTTAAAAGAAAGTCAAAACCCTTGTAGCAAATGTGTGTAGTCAAGAAAAGCAAATTCTCACTTTATTGATGTATAAAAAATGTATGTCTCATTTCATATCTTGAATCCATCACTGTTAGGAGATAGGTAGCATGAAATCATCAATAGTCCTCTGAAATCCTGATCAGTCATTGCATTGAATAGAGATCTTAAGTCTTTCAAAGTTGTTTGTCTTTACACTCTTATTGTTACAGTGTAAATCATTTTGGTTCTGCTCACTTCACTCTACACCAGTTCATACAATAATTCCAAAGTTTCTCTGGACTCATTTCTTTTGTCATTTCTAATAACAAAATAATATTCCATCACATTGATATAACATAATTTGTTCAGTCATTCCCTACTTGATGGATACCCCCTGAGTTTTCAGATCAGTTCTTTGCTAAAAGAAGATGCTATAAATATTTTTGTACATTATTTGTCTTTTTCTTCTTTTTAAGAATCTCTTTTAGGTATAGGCATAGTCGTGGTAATGCTAGGTCAAAATATATGCACAGTTTAGTAACTTTTGAGGCATTGTTCCAAACTGTTTTCTAAAATGACAAGATGAGTTAGCAAGTCCACGAACATTGTATAATGTGTCTTTCAACAGCCCCTCCAACAATTGTCGATTTCCTTTTTTCATCTTTGACAATCTGGTAGATATGAGATAGAATCTTGGAGCAGCTTTCATTTTCATTAAATCTAGTAATTAGTGATTTGGAGCATTTTTTAAAATATTACTATTGATAGCTTGGGTATCTTCCTTTGAGAACTGCTTATTTATGTCTTGTATTCATTTGTCAAAAGGGAAATGAATCTTATTCTTACAAATTTGAATCAATTCCTTATATATCTTTGAAATAAAACCTTTCTCAGGGAAACTTGCTGCCAGATTTTTCCCCTAGTTGTTTGTTTTTCTTTCTAGCTGTGTTGTTTTTGTGAACATTTTTTAAAAAATGTAATCAAGGTTATTCCTTTTATCTTTTGACTCTCCTCACTCTCAAGAACCTCCTAGTTTGATATATGAATTAAATTTAAGGACATAAATGACAAAGAGAAGCAAGCAGAGACATCAGACCTGATCCGCATTTATATCTATCAGCCCTCATCCACATTTCTACCTTTATTATGCATATCTACAAGCAATAAAATAACTGCCTCTGCTATATTTAGTTCACACAATCTGTACTCATCTCCCTTCTTGCAAAATATAAATCAAACTGCGTTTGATAGGTCTAAAACTTTATAAGAAACTTGGAAGTAGCTCTGTAATGGAGGAAGGGATAACATGGATTCAAACTAGGCATGCTTGTACCGGGGTCACATTACTTGGACCTTTGTTTGCCTTTGGGCCTATTTCTATTGGTCATGATCTGCTTTGGTGTGGCCCTTTAAAGAAATGTCGAGGTTATTGCTTAGACAACAGTTATTTCTGTCTCTTCACTGTTGTTGTTTGCCTAAATTAGACATACTATAACACTTCAGTGTTGTAGAAATTGTAGTTGAGTTACTGTAGGTAGATAATTGCAGCATACAAGGGAGAATTGAGGAGAAAAGCATTTGCAATGAGGATGAATTTGGTCTCCCAACAGAGGATTTACTCAATAGAAAAAAAAAAACCACTTTGTTCCTGTTTCAAGCTTAAATTATAGTCATGGCAATATTGAAGACTCGATGAAAGGATCATTCAGGTCAACTTCAAAGTAGAGTTGAGATGTATTATCTGTCATAGGAGAGCATTCCACACCTCCACCTCCACACTAGTAAACCCCACCCAGGGCCCTAACTTGCACAAACACACACAGTTCATTTTTGTTTGTTCTCAAAAGGGATTTAACTGATGGCATCAAGATGGGGAGACTTCAAACATTCTGCATTTCTGAACTTTACTTTCCCCCACCCTCACTTCCTTCACACTTCCTTATGAATATCTATTTACTCTTCAGCAATCCACCTATTTTAAAAACAAAGATAGTCAGAATTAGAAGTCTTTAAGACCAGAGATTTTGTACATACAAGTAAAATGGCCAAGTTGAGTATTCACAAGGGGTGTGATTCACTGAATCATTGCTAGTTTTGGAATTTTCTTTCCAAGGTCCCATTTGTTTCATTTTGTTTGGAAAATATAATCCTTTCCCTGTGAGCTAACTTCATTCTAAAGTGAATACTGAGATCATAAATATTTACTGTTAGAACAAATATATCAGGTCAGAAAATAGTACAATCCTTTAAAAATCCAATTTTTAAAAATATTATTGTGTTGTTCCCCAAAAAAATCTTCAGAATTTTTTAAAAGATATTTTTTCCATTCAGGAAACTGACACTGAGATGCTGGTGAACTTAAAATGACTCCAGACAGGTAAAATTAAGTCAATAATGTAATTTTCTTCTGGAAAGTAGGTTAAATTCTGGAGCTCAAAGCCAAAAAAAGATGTCCTTTACCCTTTGTTAACTTCCAACAAGAAAGTAAGTACTTGCTCATACAGCCCCTACCCTTAATGAGCAGACCAACCAGGGACTACTCCTCCCCCTAGAACACTCATGGCTTCAAGTGGAGTGATTATTCCCTCTACCGCCCTTCTTAAGTGATTAATCAGTCCTTTGTTGTTTCTTACCTGTAAATTCTTCTTATCCCCATCTGTTGCCCCCTTTTGACAATCTGATAATATCCTTTAATGTTTGTGTTAGCACTGAGATGAATAAAAAAAGGTAAACATGTATGGTAGGTAAGTTCTGATTGCTATTGGTACATGTAAAGCAGAAGTAAATATACTTATAGAAGTAAGTTACATTAGCAGAACTTGAATTTTCTCATATGTGCATAAATATTCTTTATTATCAATTTTTCTGAGTTATATCATCTTTTTGCTTTTTGATTTCTAACATTGTCTTTTGAAAACACCTGTTGCCGTCCCTCTCTCCCCCCTGTTTCTGGTACCATGAGAGCCAAGTTTCTTGCTGAGTTCTGATATTCTCATCAAAGTTTGGCAACAATTGGGTAATAAGACTTTGATACTTCAGTGTGCCCATGTTCTCTTTGAAGTGGGTACTCCCTGCCAAGTGCAGAGAGCAGTTTGTCCACTCCTTATCATCCAAATCATGCTTGTATTTATCTTTCCATGTCCTCTAAAGAAAATCTATCTAATTTACTGGAGCTCTCTTTCTGTTTTTTTTAGTATTTCATGGATACAAGTCCATCATGATATTATCATCTAGCTCCTTTTTCAGTCACGCATATCTTCATTATATCTTTTGTGTCACTTCTTAGTCTGTTATCATTACTAATATTCTGAAGCCTAATTACATATCCCATGTATTTCCGTCTACAGTAATGATTCTTCTGAGACTGAGGTATTCCATGATCTGTAGCCAAAAAGCTTCTCCAGAAGAATATGCTAACAACTTCTAGGTAGTATTTGGTTTGATATAAGGAAAAAATTCCTACCAATTGGATCCATCCAAAAGTAGAATGAGATTTCTTTGGGAGGAAGTGGGCTGTCTATAATGGATCCCCTCAAATAGAGGCTGGATAACCACTTATCCAGAGCCTTGTGGACAGGCTTTCATGGAAGGGTTTTTTGTTCTGGTACAAGTTGGATGAGATAACCTTGGTGGTCCCTTCCAACTCAAATCTGTGACAGATTCTGTGATGAATTAGCTCAAAGAGCTTACCATTCACATGCAGGTCATAATTTGGAAAATTTGCATCACTCATCCTTCTGTCTTTTCTTCTGTGGATTGCTAACCAAACCTTTTGAGTTACTGGAGATCTCATTGAAGATGTTTTCAAAAGACAATGTTAGAAATCAAAAAGTAACTGGTCCTGAAATATTCTGGGGTTGGTACGAGTTGTTGCCTGAAAACAGGAGCATCTGGAAACACGCTCTCCTCTCCCAAATTTATAGAGAATCTCTCTTTTATTAGAACTTTGTGCAAGACATTGCCTATAACACTGGAAAATAATTTTGGTGAGCATATGTTTGTCTTATACCTCTTTGATGTCTATCATTGAACAAAAGTTATTCAGGGACTATATACACACATACAGATATGTATTTATATATACTAGAATCTTGTATGACCTTAACATATGTGTAGTACTCTATGGAGTCAAATGCCTTTTTAAAAAAACAACAAATAATTGACACAGAAGGATCTGATTATCTCTACATGTCTCAATGACTGTGAAGATGCTATCTACTTTGGAGAAAAGTCTACAAAAAAGCTGGATGACACAATGGTTAGAACAGCCATGTGATCCTGGGCAAGTCACTTAACCTCTGTTTGCTTCAGTTTCCTCAGTTAGAAAACGGGAATAATAATAGTACCTACCTCCCTACCACTTGTTGTGAGTATCAAATGAGATAATATCCATAAAGTACTCAACACAATCCCTGGCAAAGAGTAAGTGCTTGTTTCCTGCCTTTCATCAAGGATACTATTGATGAATTCATTTTATTTTCATAGTGTTTAAAGTGTCTAAAGACAAGAAAGAATGCATGTTGATATCTTCTTGATCATCTTTTATCCTGATAGGTAGAACAACTATGAGACTGGGGGTCTTGGGGATAATCTAACACTCCTCACCATGCTCACTCTTTCCTTTCTTCTTCCTTCTTGATCTCTAATGTCCTTTCTTCTTTATCCTGCTTTTCATCCCTTTTTAAACCTCTTTTCATTTTTCTGCTGCTTTCCCTATGCTTTGGTCTTGCGATGGACATCAAAACATCTATTTTTGCTCCATTGGTAGCATCTAGGAGTTAAAGATATTGCTGACTTCTGGGTCTATTAGGTAACTTTTGCAAGACCTAAGCCTATTTTTTAAGTGTTACATTCCATGTCTGGATTATTTCATGAGTAAAGCCTCCACACCATAATTAATATCAAATAGTGAGACAAGTTCTCCAGTAATTACAAACTGGAACAAAGCCAGACAACTGGCATCAAAGTCAGACTTAACATAATTCAGCTTTGAGGGGTTGGACAAATGATGGAAGAGAACAGTCACTGTTGTATTGTGAACTGAAATGGAGTAATAAAAGGCAGACAAGAGAACATCTCCCATATCTGAAATGAGAAACTTGAAGCAATGTGACATCGTTGTTGTGCTTCTGGCAGTGGATAGCAGCAGAGAGATTGTAGTGACATACAGCAGTGAGAAGCATGATGAAGCTCAGTGGAAGCAAAAATGTCATGGCCATGGGACATAGAGAATCAGCCCCCAAGAAGTAAAAGTCTATGCCTATTGTTGGCAACCACACAATTTCTGAGCTAAAAAAAGATCTTAGATGCTATCCAGTAGCCTAACTGCCTAATTTTGTATGTTACCCATGGGGCCCAGGACCCACTCTCATTCTCTTCAAGGAGGTCTGATTTCATTCATAGACCCCAGATCCATCCTGGGAGTCTAACACCCCCTCTCTAGTGTAAAACTTCATGGAAATCTCTAAGACAAAGCCTAGGTATAGTTCATGTCTAGAATTTCTTCTCAAGTGAATAACAGGGCCTCCACCCACAAAGGTGCTTAATGTAGAACACAAGCATTCAGTATGACAGGTTTTTTACTATTATTATTATTATTATTATTATTATTATTTCCCCCACCACAACAATGAAGTGAAAAAGTACTTTTTAAGTGCTTTGTGTGAACCAGGCACTATACTAAATGTTGGTGATATAAAGAAAGGCAAAAAACATTCCCTGTCTTGAAGGAGCTTATATTCTAATGGAAAAGACAACATGTAAATAACTTAATGCATAAAAAATATATACAGAGTAGAATGAAGACATTCTTAGAAGGAAAGCATTCATTAGGAAAGGCCTCCTGAAGAATATATGGTTTGAACTAGACCTGAAGAAAGGTAGGGAAGATAAGAAGTTGAAGTGAAGAGACTGAGCATTCCAGATTGGGCAGGGGGAGGAGGGAAAGACCACCAAAAAGACACCAAGGCCCCAGATGAAATGTCTTGCCCATAGGAGAGCATGTGGTCTGATGTTTCTACATCATAGAATGTATGAAGAAGAATGCAGTGGGAAAAGACTGGAAAGGGAGCATGTTGTGAAGAAGCTTTAAAGGCCAAACTAAGGAGTTTCTAGCTGATCCTGGAGGTAACAGGGAGTCACTGGAGTTTATCGAGTAGGAAGGGATACAGCCTTCATTTAGAAAAATCATTTTAGATTTCAAAGACACACATGAACCCATAAATTTATTTGGAAACATAAAATGCTCAAATAGACTATTATGCTTTTTACTCAGCCTCTTGGGATCATTCTCCCAAACCCCACTCAGTCTAACAGATCAGGATCTGCTATAGGCCAGGTAATACTTTCCCCCCTCAGAGTTCTAGGATTTACCTGGAGGTGTTGGGAGCTGTCTAATTCACAAGCCCCCTACCCAGTGTGTTCCTCTTAATCATTTGATCTATCAGCATCTCACAGTATCCATTAACCAATTAACATCAGTTAGCTTTTATAAAGGAATATTGACTGAAAAGGTATATAGCAAGGCCTGCAGTACAAAAATATCCAACCAGGGAAATACTGTTTCCTCTAAAAACTGTCACATTGCTTGGGGAGGATGGACTGAAAGTGGTTACTGCAAAATATCACCTCCTCCCTCCTCCAAATTGATTGGGAAGGTGGTTGGGAGGAATTCTGGGCTCTGGGAGTCTTTTTCTCAATTCATCATGTCTCCATTAAGTTCCCTTATGGGTGTGGCACATAAATTTAACATGCTACTTTCAAAACTGTTCCACTTAACTATACTTCTTTCTGGATTTCCTTCTGTTCTCTCCTGTGCATTTTTTTAAAAATACTCATATCTTTTTAGAAAAAAATTATATTGATATCTTTGGGGGGTTTTTTGTGAATTTTTTTAAAAAAATGTTTCAATGGCCCTCTTTTTTGTGATCACTATTCATAACTTCTCTTTCTTGTCCCTATTGGGAAGGAAGGAAGGAGGGCAGGAGGGAGGGAAGGAGAAAGGAACAGAGGGAAGGTGGAAGCAAAGAAAAATGGAAGGAGTAAGAAAGGGAGAAAAGTAGGAAGAGAGGGATAGAGGAAACAAGAAATGGAGAGATGAAGATAAGGGAGATTGGAGGGAGAAAGGAAGGAAGGAAGGGTGAGAGGAATGAAAAGAAGGTGGAAAGAAAGAAAAAAGAAATAAAGTTATCGGTTTCATATAAAAATGCTCTAAATCACTATAAATTAGAGAAATATATATTAAAACAACTCAGATACCACCTCACAACATTCAGGTAGGTTAACATGACAAAAGAGAAAAATGATAAATGTTGGAAGGGATAAATCTTGTGGTATGTGATTGTGATGGAATATTAATTCGCTATAAGAAATGATGAGCAAGATGGTTTCAGAAAAACCTGAGAAGTCTTTTATGAACCACTGCAAATTAATGTGAGCAGAACCAAGAAAACATTGTACACAGTAACAGCAATATTATGGTGATGATCAACTGTAAGACTTAGCTACTCTGATCAAGACATTGATCCAAAACAATGGCAAAAAGACCCATGATCAAAAATGCTACCCATCTCCAAAGAGAGTACCGGTGAACTCTGAGTGCAGATTGAAGTATACTCTTTTCACTTTATTTTGTTTGGGGGGGGGGGTTGTGTATTTTATTCTGCAACTCAGCTAACATTGAAACATGTTTTGCGTGACTTCACATGTATAATCAATGTGTTGCTTGCCCTCTCAAAGAATAAGGGAACGTCAGGAAGAGAGAATTTAGAACTGAAAATTTTTAAAGATGAATGTTAAAAAAACTTTAAATTCATTTGGGAAATATTTAATGAAAAATTTAATTTAAAAATCACAGTTGCAACTTTCAGTTCTCCAGAGCTTGGTGCCAGTATCCACTATTATGGCCACATCCATAAAACAACATGATGAAGATTGGAGTTAATGAATTTAGTTGTATAAGGCACTAGGTGACCAGGACTGCATTCACCTCAGCAAGAATGAATATTTGTGGCCATCAATGGCTACTTCATTGACTTCAACTACATGGTTTTTGTATTTTTTAATGAGATTCAACACATGGCAAGTTCAAGGGCACTACCAGAACTAAGAATGGAAAACTGGTGATCAATTGCAACGTTGTTACTATCTTTCAAGAGTGTGATTCTACCAATATTAAAAGAACTAAGTATGTATGGTAGAGTCCACTGATTTTTTTTTTACCACGTTGAAAAAAACTAGTGCTTACTTGAATTACTTGAGCTAAGTATTTCATCATCTCTGCCCCTTCCCCTGATACTCTATATCTATGATGGGAATGGACCATCAGAAACAGGATAATTCATTTAACATTGTCAGTAATTCTTCCTACACTTCCAACTGCTCTCCCTCTCTCCTCTTTAGTCAAAGCCATCCATAAGAATTTTAGCACTATGGAAGGATGCATAACCATAGCCCACACCATTACAGCTATCCAGAGAATAGTAGATGGCCCCCCAAGCAAATTGTGCTAAGATGGGCATGGTGCCATCTAAAATTATCCCTCATTTCATTGGTTCTGTTGAAGCTGTGAGCAAAGCCAACCTTGAGCTGAATGGGAAGACCACAGGGATGCCTTCTGTGTTCCTATGACCAATGTATCCATTACGGATCAGACCTGCTGCCTGGAAAAAAAATTGTCAAACATTATATCAAGCAAATATGAACCAAGCATCAGAGAAACCACTGAAGAACATCTTGGGCTATAGAGAATATCAGGTTTTATCCCGTGACTTTAATAGTCACACTCTCCCTTCTTCTTTTAATTCTGGCACTAGTATTGCCCTCAATTACTATTTTGTTGAATTCTTTTCCTTCCAGGAAAATGAATATGGTATTATCAACCAGGTAGTAGACCTCATGGTCTACATCAGCAGTTCTCAACCTGTGGGTCGCCACCCCTTTGGGGGTAGAATGACTCTTTCACAGGGGTCGCCTAAGACCATTGGAAAACACATATTTCCAATGGTCTTAGGAACCAAGACACCACTCCTATATCTGTCTCCAGGTGGGTCCACCCACATGCAGATACACCCAGATACCCCACATACGAGTATTAAAGGGTCATGGCATTAGAAAGGTTGAGAACCAGTGGTCTACATAGCCTCCAAGGAGCAAAGTAGAAGGCCATGGATCTTTTTCCCAACCAAAAGGGGAGTTCTACCACTGGGAAGGCCACATCCCAAACCTATTTCCCTATATTAGATATCCCATACCCCCACACAGTCCTTACCCAAAGAAACCTCTGTAGTAAAGGGGGGAAGGGAAAACATAAAGTCTGAGATTCTGTGCCATCAATAAAGTCACCACATTTAGTGCAAACAAATTCATGGCTTTATGGAGTCCCATGATTATTGAAATATCTCTCCTTGTCTGTTTTTGGTTGTTTTTATTATTAAGATATCTTGCATTTTATTCTACTTTTTCAATTTTTTATTTTGTTCTAAAATTTCTGGCTATCTCATGGAGTCATTGATTTCTTTTTGGACTGTTCTACTTTTCAGTGAGTTGATTTCTTGTGTTGTAGAATAAAGAGAAAAATAAAAATTACTGAAATTTATATAGCAACTTAAGGAAAATGCTAATTAAGAATACATTACCCTATAAGACTGAGTATAATCCTACAAAGGAAAAAAGAGAATTTTTAATACAACAGAAAACTTTTAAGAATTCTTAATTTAAAAAACAAGAGCTTAGCCTAAACTTTGAAATGCAACCAGACTTTTTAAAAATAGATATTGAAGATTGTTTTTATGTATAACTGGTGAGAAGAAAATATTTTTTTAAAAAGCAATGTACTTTAGCTAAGATACCCATGGAGTTTTTGTTGCATCATATTGATATCTTTCTTTAGCGGACAAGAAGATGAAAATTCTGAAAAGTTTATGGCAAAGAAAACACTTCCAGGACCTTGTGGAATTCTGGCATGTTGGATTTGAGGTTATTTCTATGGTTTTATGAGTTTTCCATCTACTCTAACATATTGCTATAATCACATTCTATGCCTTCCCCCATTCTTTAATAAAACTATCATCAAACCAAAAAAAAAAAAGAAGAAGAAGGAAGAAAAGAAATATTACCAGGGCAATCAAGAGAAACTTTAAAATTTTTAAATTTGAGCAATCTACACATAAGAAATTAGAAGGAACTTATGTTCTGCCTGTATTCTAATAGGGTAGGAAATGACAATTGTCTCTTTAGAAACCCCCCTGGCTTCAAGGGTCACAGGAGGTAAGAAAGACAAATAGAGGGACCTAGAGTGGATTTCTTCTGTTTTGATAATTTTAAGAGAGGAAAGAAAAGGGAAGGGAAAAGGAACATATCAGAAAAGAAATAAGGAAGAATGGAGGTGGAATTTACTATTTCTCATAAAATGGGTTTTAAAAAAGGAACACACTGACATAAGGGAAGTGTTAGGGTAAAGGAGACATTTCATGAACCTCATTCTTATGTGAAACACACAAATGAGTGTTTAAATCCCTCTGTTGACCTCTCCCACAATACACATATTATATTCCAGCCAGGAGAGGGAGGGGATTGGCCAGAAGCTGATCACTCTGCTGTCCTCAGTGAGGAGGGTACGGGGAGTATAGTATCGATCTGCTCCCCTAAATATTGTTATTCTAAGAGGAGTAACTTTAAGGTTTAAGCTAAACTCTCAATTGTTAATTATTAATGGAGAAAGGAATGGGGAGTTCCCAAACTTTGTATATAAGGTCTGAGTCCCTTCATCAAACACCAGCTCCATATGAATGTACAGAGCAAAAAACAAAGAAACCCATTTATCCAACTTTATAGAAAAACAGAAATCAAAGAATGTATACATATTAGAATATACACCAGACAATACAGTTGAAGGAGGTTTCCCATTGGAAACAAGATATCTCAACCCAACTAAAAGATTCCCAAATCTCATCAAACAGAAATAATTTCCCAAAGCCTTTAGTATAGCAAGCTGAGGATAAGGACATAGTAGAGATTGTCAGCTCCTCTCACATCAGTTTTCTTCCTTCAGCAGTCTGAAGAGAGGTTGGCATCATGCATCTTCTCTTGAAGCTGGTAGCAAAAAGAATCCTGGATTTTTCTTTTCTCTCATTCTAGCCAACTCTGCCCTGCCCCTTACACAAACATGGGACATTCATCTCCACCAATGAAGAGAGCCCTGTAGCAGTGGGCTTTGGGATTGAGGCTACACACATAAAGAATTTGGTATAGAAATGGGGAAGCAGAAATACATTAAGTTTAATGCATAGAAATTAACTAAGTTCAGTAAGGAAATAAGCAGGAACAGAAAACAAATTATTAATAAAGTTAATATTAAGTGCTTACTATGTGCTGGCACCAATTAAGTTCTGTGGATACAACTTATAGAAAGCAACACAATCCTTGCCTTAAAGTTTTCATTTTAATGAGGGAAGATATATATAAAGGGGAGGGAAGAGATATATATATATATATATATATATATATATATGTATATAAATATCTACATATATATAAATATTTACATATATTATATATACATATACATATATATATATACATATATACATATATACATATATACATATATATGGAAGGAGGCAGTTTGAAATGCCTGGAAAGTGATGTTTTGAGAAAGAAAAAACAAAAACTTACCTATCAAAGTCCAGGATCAGTGTTCAAGGTTCTAGTGGGAACCAGAGAGCAGAATGAGAATGATACACTGAATATAGGCATCATTGTCTGGATATGGCCAGGAAGTAACATGGAGGCCTGGGAAAGAAGATGGAGATTTAAGGAGGAATGCTGGGAGGGGAAAGGAATAATCACAAGGGGAAAAAATTTCAACTTATGAGGACAGATCACAATTAATTGATTAATCAATAAACATTTATTAGTACCTATTATGTGCCAGGCACTGTGCTAAACATTAGGATATGAATAGAGGCAAGGAGGAATTAAAAGGAAAGAAAGAAAGGAATGAAGAAAGAGAGGGAGGAAGGAAGGAAGGGAGGGAGGGAGGGAAGGAGGGAGGAAGGAAGGAAGGAAGGGAGAGAGGAAGGAAGGAAGAAAGGAAGG
>CM053587.1:143421831-143451927 GCA_028646515.1 Pseudochirops corinnae | reverse complement strand
TTAATTTCGGTAAAATTGTCATTTTTATTATATTAGCTCGACCCAGCCAGGAGCAGTTAATGTTTTTCCATTTAGTTAGATCTGACTTTATTTGTGTGAAAAGTGTTTTGTAGTTGTGTTCATAAAGGTATTGGGTTTGTTCATTTGGAACTTTTAAAGATGATGAACTTATTCTCTGCTCCCAGTTATGTGTAGCCAAGTACTCAAAGGATCTGTGGTTCTGTTATAACACAGAAAAATCCTAAGTGGTTTCTTGGTCCTTTTACCAACCCCAGAGAGGAGGATAGGGTGCTACATCAGTTTAAATGGAAGACAGCTGAGATCCTCAAGATGCCATCATGTGACTCTGAGACTTCCAATGCTGGGTTCAGGATGGGCTCACCCTTTCCCACTCCACACCCTATTCACACACATGGATTCTTCAAGGCAAACTTGTACCTGAGCCCTCACTGCCTTTTCTGTTTTGTGTTTTCTTTGCTGAAAAGATGACTGAGCATTCGTCTCAAAATTAACTTTTCTAGGTTTGGAGGTGACTTATGGTTCAAGAGATCCAGAGGTCCATCAGATCCAGCTGAGTGTCAATAGGGAAAGTTTTTTTTTTCATTGGAGATGACCATTGACATGAGGATAAGGAGGGGTTGTTTAGACAGGGCTGAGTCTAGGTAAAACATGGTTATGATATCTGTTAGTCTCACAAATAGCTTTATGGTCTGATGAGGTTTAATTATCAGCTTTCTGGGAGAGGTTTTCATAGTAGTTTATAAGTTCTCACTGAATATTTTTAAAGCCATTCTGTCAATATGAACTTTGGGTTTTCTTTCTTTTATCATTTCTTTTGTGTAGGAAATAAATACCGATCCCAAATTCGATTTTCATTATATATTTAGCACATTTTACTCTTCATTTGGTGAGACCTAGACATAATCCAAAAATCTAAACTTTAAATAATTTGCCCCTAGGACATTGCTAGGGTTGGTGTTTAATGGGTTAAAGAGCACGAGAAAAAGGAGTCTAAAACCTCTCATTAGAGGAAAGGCTCCCCAGAACCGAAACTGGTCCAACTATGTGCATGAGTCCAGAGCAGAGGATTCCCTTAGTAAAGAATTAAGAGGAGTTAGTGTTCTAGTCCCATGGACCCAGGAGCTATTCTTAATGCTAAATAAGGAAGGAAGTCAGAAGGAAGAGAGAAAAAGGAAGGGAGTAAGGGAACAGGGCGATAACAGATGTATCTTAGAATAAAAATGTTACCTCTAAATGTATAAATAAGGATGCAAATTTGTGTGGAAAGCTACAGGAAGCTGGTAAAGAACTTTGGGCAGGGTGGGGGGGGAAACATGCTTGAAATGCCTGGAAAAAGATCATTTTCATGATAGCACATTGGCCTGAAGTTAAGGGAGGATTGTTCTGCTAAGGCTATTGGGGAAAGGGGCACAAATTTTCCTGGTGAGTGGGAGAATCAAAGTCTCCAGGTAAAAGTTTGACTGGAGTTGTATAACAGGTAAATAAATGGTTAAGGCCATAAACAAGGTTTTCCAGCTCTGATTGGTATTAGTGAAGGCACAAGAAAATTGTTTCTGCAATTATTATCACCTTGGAACATCATTTTAAAATGTTTGGGTTTGCTGAAACTTGTTTAATGAAAAGAAGATAACTTGTTCAGAACGCAAGCAAAGGAATCAGTTTGATCTTACTTTGGAGTTGGTAAGCAAAAGTGGTTTGACGTGAGAATGTAACATATAATGCATTCACAAACAAAACCTCAGATTAGCCCCAAATTCAGCATTTAGTCCTTGAAGAGTATCAGTAACACAGAGCAGCTACTAAGAATTTCGTCTGCATGAGAGCTACAATTTTAGACCCTTTCTGAGAAGAGACCATAACATGAATGACCTGCATATGAGTGTTCTTGCTAGAAAGGATCTAGGAAGCTACCATAAAATAAACATTACTCTGGCTATTTGAACTAACAGGATGCTATTTGTATATCTGAAATAGGGAAGGAAAGTTTTTTTTTTTAAAGTATTCAATTCATATTATCTCCAAACATTTAGATTTTAATTTTTTAAAATCTACATACAAGTGGGAACCAAAAATTAATGAAGATGGTATTAAGATAAAAGAAATAATTCTTAGTGAGAGTTTCCATTTCTCTGCTCCACCTCCAACTCTCCCCCATAAAAAATAAGTTAGTGTATAACCTTGGGCAAGGCATTTTATTTCTTTGGGGCTCAGTGTTCTCAATCAATTAATCAATGAGAATTTATTAAGCATCTGCTATGTGCCAAGAACTGGGGATACACACAAAAAAACAATCCCTACCTGTCCTCAGGAAACTTACTATTGGGGGAGACAAAGATGTGCATTTGTAGGTATATTCCAAATATATTAGAAAATAATTATAGAGTGATATTTGAGGGATAAGGAATTAGCAATTAGGAGGATCAGGAAAGACTTCCCATAGCAGGCAGTGTTTGAACTGACTTCTGAAGTAAACCAGGGACTTGCAGGGACAGAGGGGAAGAGGAAAGGCATTCCAGGCATCAGAGATTTAAAAAAAAAAAAAGCTTAAATTTAGATGGGACATAGAATAGCCTGCATGAGGAAGGCCAAAGTGGCTATCTAAAAGAATGCATAAAGGGGAAAGGCAGGTTAGGGCCAGATTGTGGAAAGGTTTTAAATATCAAATAGAAGCATTTATAGTTAATTGTAGTGGGCATAGAGAACCACTGGAGATGACCAAGTAGGGCACTGACATGGTCAGTTCTGCACGTTAGTAACATCGCTGCTAGCCACTGTCCTCATCCATAAAATGAGGGTTTGGAATAGATGATCTCTGAGGTCTAACAGTGCAGAACTCTGAGAAGCAGTTAGGTGGTAGGGGATTGAATATTTGATTTAGTTAAGAGGATCTGAGTTAACATCCTACCTTGGACATTTATTAGCCATGTGACACTAAGCAAATAATTTAACATCTATCTGCTTCTGGCATATAGTTATAGATAAAGCTTTATCTGCCTCCGTTTCCTCATCTTCAAAATGAGTGTTATTATAGCAACTGTTTCATGGGACTGATGTCTGGATCAAATGAGATGATCTATGTAAAGTGCTTTGCACATCTTAAAGCACTAAATGAATGTTAGTTTTCATTATAATAATTATCATCACTATATTCTAACATGTAACCCTATTCTATATCTAAAGTTCATCTCTTTGCAATCATTCCCATTTTCTATGATGCTCCCAGGACTAAAATTTAAGTGTCTTAGCTTCCAAGGCAGCAGCATTCTTTCTATTACATGGTGTTGCCCCAACAAAGAACAAGTAGTTAGCTGTGTAAAAACTTCATTTAAGAGATTTTAAAGTAAATTAAAGTGGTAAACAAGCATTCAAAGTTGCTCAGTGTGTTTTCTTTTCTTCCTTTTTGCTCAGTATATTTTAAAAGTAAACTTCTGAAACACAGATTCTTTAAATGAATACTTGTGATCACATTCAAGTAAATCTGACTACAGAGTAAGGACTAGATTGAGGGTTAGATTGATAGAATCTTAGAGCCCCTGCATTAATGGACATTGTGTTTTGTCTTTTCCATGCCTCCGTTGTGAAATGAGAATATTAATGCCTGCCCTACCTGCCTCCATAAAATTGGGCAGTATAGCTAAAGTACTTTGTAAACCATAAATGCAAGTTTCTATTAGGTTCTGAGGATGATGGGGTTGAAGTAACAACTGAAAGGCTTTAAAAGCGTTTTTTTTTTCTCTAGTGTTATACAAATACACAATGTTGTCATTATTTTACTGCAGAATTCTTATTAGAACAACTCCTAGAAGTATTTTCTGAACTTGCATTATTCCTATTTTTATTGAGTAGTTGATAAATTATTGTCGTTGAGTATCCAATTTACTAGGGAGAAGAGGGATTTTCTCCCTCACTTGTTGTTGCCTAAAACATCTGGCAGTTCTTTGTAGTTCTGGATGATTTGATTTGGAATTCATTAACAATAATTGATGTGTTCTCTGGAATTTGTTTAAATAGTTAATTGTATGGCTGGTTAAAAAAAAAAAAAGCCAAGAAGGATTGTTAAAATGGGAACTGACACCACAGTGGAAATGGAACTTGTTGGTAACTGTGTACTTGAGCATGAGGGTAAAAGCTCCTCTACTTGGGGGCTTTGGTGCCCTGGGGCCATGATGGAAGTCATCTGTCATCAAGGACACTCTGTTTCTTTGTATTTGCTTTAAGATTCCCCTTTTAGCATCATGATTTGGATGGCTGACAACCAAAGTTATTTGTATTTTAATGCTGTTGGAGGAGAGGAGGCACACTTGTGAAGGAAGCTGTGGATTAGTAACTGGGAGGGTTCATTATTTTCAAGCTAGCAACAGACAGGTTATAATTTAGTTTTACAGATGTCTGGAAATTAGATATAGTCCTCTTCCATGAATAACATCAAAGGGAGGAAAAGGGGTAGCAACTGCCTCCAAGTGAAAGTGGCGTGATATCATAAGATTTTAGGACTGGAAGACATTTTTCTAGTCCAGCATTTACCCAATCTAAATTATATTTGGACTAATGAAGTTTTTGATTTATTTACCAAGGATCTCTCTATGCTCTCAGCATGATGGCCCTCAGTAGCCCAGAGGTCAGGGACCAGGAGCTGGGAAAAAGATGAAGCAGTGTGTGAATGAGCAGGATAAAGGAAGAAAGAAGAGAAGGAAGAGTCAACTTGAATTTGCAGGCTTTTAAAAGTAAAGTCTTGAGGCAGTAAAAAAAAAAATTATGAGCCAGTAAAAGTTTGCTAAAGATCAGTGCCAACTCAATTCACTTCATAGTATCATAGATTTAGATCTGGAAGGTGCCTTACCCCATATGGGGACTCAACCACAGTTTAAGAAGTGCTGAAGGGGTTGCGAGTAGAAAAAGTGTAAGAAGTCCTGCAAAGATCATGTAGTCCAATCCCCTAGTTTTATAGATGATGAACTCAGGCCCAGACAAGGTAAGTAGGAAACAAACATCTGAGGCAGGATTTGTACTCCAGTCCCCTGTCTTCAGATCTAAGACTCCACTGTATCACATTGCCTCTATTTCGTCTAATTTCTTTTCATTCAACAAGCACTTCTTACTGAGGAAGGTGCTCTCCTAGGTGTTGACCCAATCTGTGGACAGACAATGCAGAGCTACTGGATCTAATGCAGCCTTCTCACAGAAGAGGAATCTGAAGCCCAGACGGCTCTTAGGAAAAAAAAGAGCAGAACAATATTGAGACACAGAAAAGGACATGCACATTGGAAACTCTAATACAAAGTACAGATAATTCTGTTCCATTTCATAAGAGCTAACGTCTTAATACCAACAGTGGATGCCTTGTTATATTTAACATAAGGAATATTTTCTGTATGATTAATTGGGCTTTTTGATCAGAGAATTTCACACCATTAAATTCTGGTTGTCCTCCAGAATGCCAGTAACTTTTTTTTTCACAAGACTGCTAGGACTGTAGTGCATATTCAAAGCTTTTGCCAGCACCCCTGTAACTTATGTGTAATGTTATTCTTTTTCATTTGTTTTTCCAAAATGAAATTAGGCTCTCTGTGCATGTTAAGACAACCATCTCCTCCCACCCTGAAGATAGAGAATTGTTGTGGTGGATGCTGAAATTCCTAACAAATCCAGCTAATTAATTCTTTTATGTGCTATTGTTTTTCATGTGAATTTCAGTCTTCACACTGTGTTGGGTACTTTGTACGGCAACAAAACATTGTCTCTGTCCTCAAGAATATTATAGCATAATAATTCTTTGAGGTGTTTGGTTACTGAGGGTTTCCCCCTTCCTAAAACCGTTTCTTGTTGTTAGAAGTTAATGATTTCATCTTTTGGTAAAGATGATACTGGGAAAGGTCACAGAGGGATCCCAGCTCTCTCATTCAGACTCTAGAAGAATCTAAAAAGTGAACAAGCTTGAATATTAGTGATGAAATCCAGAAAGAAATAATATTATGCTCTGTCATCAAGTTCAAGTCTGCACAAAAGCTTGTGGGCATGGGGAAAAGGTTCCACCAGGGAAGCCTGAAAAACTCAGATAAATAAATTAGAAACTTGACATACCTCTCACCAGATATACTCTAGAGCAGCAGTTCTCAACCTGTAGGTCATGACCCCTTTTGGGGTGGAACCACCCTTTCACAGGGGTCAAACGGGGTCGCCTAAGACCATCGGAAAACATGTATTTCTGATGGTCTTAGGAACCAAGACACCGCACCTCTATCTGTCTCAATGTGGGTCTGCCCACATGCAGATATGCCCACATACGAGCATTAAAGGGTCACAGCATTAGGAAGGTTGAGAACCACCACTCTAGAGGCACTTGAAGGCACATGCTCTGATGGGGAATCCCTTAGAGCAGGTATTGGCAAACTATAGCCACAGTCAGTGGCCAGATTTGATCCTCAGTTCATAATTTACCAACCCCTGATCAAGAAGAAACCTGAAACCTGACAATATTCTAAGACTTACTAGCTGTGTGACACTGGGCAAATCACTTAACTCTGTTTGTCTCAGTTTCCTCATCTGTAAAATGACCTAGAGAAGGAAATGGCAAACCACTCCATTATCTTTGCCAAGAAAACCCCAAATGGGGTCCTGAAGAGTCAGACATGATTGAAATGGCTCAACAACAACAGCAACCATAGTTTAACAATCCTTGCTCTAGAGAAGGCCTGAAACCTGCCAGTATTCTAACCATAGAAACATCAAAGTATGTAGAGACCAGCAGGAAGAGCACAGAAAAGTAGAGACTAGATCAAATGGTCTGACTATCCCATCCAACAGTGTGTATGATGGTAAGGGAATTTGAAGATCTTCCTTGACCCTTAATAGGCCTAGGGAATTTGAAGATCTTCCCTGTTCCTTAATGGGCCTCAAGTGGAACCCAAATGTAGGGGCTTGACTGGGGAGAGGCTTGCTTTTCAGTAAGGTCCGTACCTTTTGTTATTTTGAATTAGGCAGTAGGTCACAAAGGTTGTGATGTCCTCTGACCCTGAAGAAGGGTATATATTCTCTGAGGTGCAGTTTTGCTTTGGGGCTCACTTATAGAAAGAGTTGAATGATTTGGCCAGATGAGACTCTGGGTAGCCATTGAGTCCCCCAGCTTTGAAACCCAGATGTTGACGCTTCTCTCTCTGGTAACTACGTATGAGTGTAATGGTCAGACAGCTAGAAGCTCTGCCTGTTGATCTGTTGAATTGTGTTATTTTCTCTGTATTTTTTTGTCTACTTGTAATTTCTGTTTGTATTTTCTGAAGTTCAGGGTACTGATTTTTCCCCTGAACTAAGTGAATGATATATATGCTTGATTAAAGTAAGATTATTAACCCTTTTTGAGTTGCCTTCCTTTAGATAAGCAGATCAAAGAACCTGTGCTAGCAGCCATCCTGAGTGTGCTAGGGATCTTGCTGTTACAGAGGGGTTAGACTCTGATCCTGACACAAAGTATGAAGTAAGAAATTGAGGCTGGCAATATGAGTAAACAAAAGATACTGAATACAATAAAGATATACTGTGGGTAAACAGATAGCTAAGAAGTAAATCCAGAAAAAGAGGAATAACTCCACAAGCACAAAAAACTATTTGACCCCAAGCATGGTTAGAAAAAAATGAAGCAAAAGATTTTTTAAAAATAAAATTTTAAGTGAAATAAGGTAGAGAAAAAACTGGAAGAATAAATAGCTTAGAAAAGGAAATAGAGAATCTTATCCAAATAAAAGAAAATTAGAATGGAGTGGACAGAACTCAATAACTCCAGGCAATGACAAGAAATATTAGAGCAAAATCAAAAGATTGAAAAATGTAAGGTATGTACTATCAAAAATCAACTGACTTAGAATATAGGCAATTATTCAAAGGGAAGAGAAAGGAGTATACATATTTTTCAGGAATAAACGTTATTTTTACAAAAATAATCATATGCTGGGACATAAAACTTCATAAGTGAATGAAGAAAAGTAGAAATATTAAAAATATCTTTTATTCAAATCCTCAAGTCAAGAAGAATTTGTTAAGTACATACTATGCTTGAGACAGTAAGCACTGAAACTACCAATATAAGCAGAAAGAAAGTCCCTACCTTTAAGTAACTTATATTCTGATAAGGGAAAAATGCATATGAAATGGAGCTGAAAAAGAAGGGATGAGGGAGAAGCATAAGTTGCCTATTTCAGGGGCACTGTAGATAAAGTCCAGGAGAATTTTGAGGGCAGCCTGGAAAGGAATTAAGGCACAGCTCGACTGTGCTTTCTCAAAATAGAGGTTCTGGGAGTAACCAACCAATCAGAGAGAGATAGAGAGAGAGAGACAGAGAGAGAGAGCACAGGGGAAAAGGGTTGTTCCAGTGTGCAAAGACCAGAAGTGGAGAAAGCTTCCAGGGAAAAGAGGTATCTGAAGCATTCTAGAGAAAAACTGGGAGTAATGGTAATTGGGAAGATGATGTGATTGAGAGTAATGAATTCTGGGCAGCATACTACTGGAGAACCTACTTTATTCTTCTGTTACCCCCTATGCTAGCTATTAGCAGTTTTTAAAAAAGGAAGGAAAGACAGAAGGGAGGAAGGATGAAAAGAAGGAAGGGAGAAAGGGAAAAGAAAGGAAAAGAAAAGAAATTGGGGAAATGAGCATAGACAAAGATTAGCAAGATTGTCACTTTCGCTAATGGTATGATGGTCTACTTCTAGAACTTTTAATATTAAAATAAAATTAAATGAAACAATAACTTCAGCAAAGTAGCAGGATATAAAATAAGCCCTATAACACATGTATGTGAGTGTGTGTGTGTGTGTGTGTATAATGAACACAACCCAGTAGGACAAGATATAAAAAAATTACAATCAATGTAACTATAGAATACATAAAATATTTTAGAATCTATCTATTGAAACATATAAGGAAATTATAAAACAATAACCAAAAAAACACAGAAATAAAGACAACTTTAAAAACTGGAGAACTATTACCAGCTCATAGTTGGGGTATGCCAATGTAATAAAAATGACAATACTACCTAGGATGATTTACATATTAAATGTCATACCAAGCTACCAAAGGATTACTTTATTAAATGAGAAAAACTATAATGAAATTTATCAGGAGGAACAACAGGTCAGGAATCTCAAGGGAAATAATGAAAAAAAGTAAGAAGGAAGGGGATCTAGAAGTACAAGTGCTCAAACTATACTATAAAACAATAATCATCAAAATTATTTTGTATTGTTAGGAAATAGAACAGTTCATCAGTAGAACCAATGAGGCACAAAATGCTAAAGCAATCAAATGTAGAAACATCATGTTTAATAAATTCAAGGATCCCAAAAACAAAGATAGTTGACTCTAATCTTGACAAAGACTTCTAGGAAAATTAGAAAGTAACACAGCAATATCAGAACAAAATCTCACACCATAAACTTTAATAAATTCCATATTTATTTAAGACTTAGATGCAAAAGGTCATATCATAAACAAACTAGAGGAACAGGGGGGGAAACAAAAAAACTACCTTTCGTAAGTATGCATAGGGAAAGATTTACTGACGCAATATGGGCTATAATGGGAACACAAGACAAAATAGATGATTTTGATTACATTAAATTGAAAAGTTTTTGCAAAAAATATATAAATGCAATTAAAATTTAAAGGAAATACTGATAAGTAGGGGAAATCTCTCTGGTAAACTTCTTTAATAAAGGTCTGATATTTAAGTTATATAGGTCATTTATTTCAATTTATAAAAATAAGAAATATTCCCCAATAGATAAATAAAGAATATTTAGAGGCAGTTTTCAAAAGTAAAAAGGCAAAGTATCACCATCCATATTTTTTTTAAACCTTCTAATTGCTATCAGTAAGAGAAACACAAATTAAAAGAACTCTGAAACTCCACCTTGTCTACCAAACAAAAAAGGACAATGATAATTGTTGAAGGAAAGTAAAAGGACAAGCGCACTAATGCACTATTGGAGTTGTGAAATAGTCCAGCTATTTGGGAAAGCAATTTGTCACTATACTCAAAAAAATCATTAAATTGTGTCTACCTTTTGACTCAGTGATAGAACACATATACCCTGAAGCAATCAAAGAAAGAAGGAAAGGACCCACATTTGCAAAAATAGACAAAGCAGCTCTGTTGTTATAGCAAAGAATTTGAAACTAAGGGAATATCTATGATTTGGGAAATGGCTAACAAATTATGGCGTATGGATGTAATTGATTATTATTGACCCATAAGAAATGATGAACAGAGAAACCCAGAAAGACTTCTATGCACTGAAATTGAGTAAAGTGAACAGAACCAGGCAACAATTTCTTCAATAGCAACTACTTTGCAAAGGAAAATGACTTTGAAAGGCTTAAAAAATCCGATCAATGCATTGACCCACCATGATTCCAGAAGAGAGATTATGAATAATGCTCCCCACCTCTTGATAGAAAAGTGATGGACTAGAGATATAAAATGAGATATTTTCAGGATTGTTTGACAACACCTACTTGTTTGAAGAAGAGCAACAGTTATAATGATACCACCACCCCCCCAAGAAATGAGAAAGAAGAGTGTCAGTAGGAACATATTTTTTAAAAAAATATAAAAGGAATTTCAGAAAGTCACAGACAAGCAGGAACTATGGTGCTAACTTTGTTATATATCTTTAAAAGAATTAAATGCATATGATTGACATTTGTGATTTTATATGCAATTTTCTTTCAGTTCTTTATATAGAAAATGATCAAGTTTAGTGATGTTCATCATGATAATATTTTTAAAAGAAACTAAAGTGTTTTCAAATTCTCTTTTCTCACTGTGATGATCTTTGTTCTTTTTATAGAACTCTAGACAACATTATCTCACAACTGATTGGCATCATGATCACTGATTAAAACTATTTTTACTAAGCATAGTGATGTGCATATCCCAAGTTCTCAGGCAATTTCATCTCCCAAGAGCCTGTGCACTAAATCAGTAGTTTTTAGCACATTCAGTTGAAAGGAGAATGGGATTCTCATCATGGGAAAAGATAGTAGGATACAAGTCTGGGAGGCACAACCAGTGAGAGAAGGATAAAGAAAATCAGGAGACACCCTTCCCTCAAGTGTGTCTGAACAAAGGGTTTTTAGCCTTGGGTCCATAAACTTAATGTGTATGTATAGACACAAGATGACTGTGCATCTAAACGTGTGTGTGTGTGTGTGTGTGTGTGTGTGTGTGTATATATATATATATATATATACATACACACACATATACACACATATACACACACGTGCAGATTGGTAACTATAATTTAATATAACTGCTTTCCTTTGTAATCTTATACATTTTACTTTTGTAAATTTTAATAATTAATCTGAGAAGGGGTCCAGAGTCTTTACCAGACCATCAAAGGAGTCCATGACACAAAAAGGTTAAGAACCCTTGGTCTAACCTAAACCATTGCAATGTGATCTTTTTTCCCAGGTTAGAAAAGTAGCAGGAGACTCACATTTCTGTTTTTTGGAGGATGCTAAAAGGCTCACTACAAAACTATGTAATTCCTGTGCCAAGAAGGCACTCTCATCTACTTGAGGCAGGTAGGTGGCATAAAGGATATAATACTGAACTTGGAGTCAGAATGATCTGAGTTTAAATTCTGCTTCACACTTACCAGGTATGGGACCATGGGCAAAGCACTTTCATCTTTGTCTGTCTCTGTTTCTTCATCTTTAAAATGAAGATAATAGCACTTATTTTCTAGAGCTGCTGTGAGGAGAAAATGAGATATTTGTGAAACATTTGAAGTGCTACATAATGCTAGTTATCATTATTTATTATTATTATTAAAGTCAGAAAGTTTCCAACCATTTGTGCCAATCTAGACTACAGTGCTCTGCTGAAGAGCCAGAATGTGGGGAAGAGACAAGAGACAGAGTAGAGATAGCTAGAGTGGATAGAGCTCTAGGTCTAGAGTCAGGAAGACCTGAGTTCAAATCTAGCCTCATACATTTACTAGCTTTATGACCCTGAATAAGTCACTAAAAAAACAAAAACAAAAAAAAAACCTCTGTTTGCCTCAGTTTGCTAAACTGTAAAATGAGAATAATAATAGCACCTAACTTCCTCAAATGAGCTAATATTTGTAAAGTCCATAGCACAATGTTTGGCACATAGTAGGTGCTATATAAATGCTAACTATTATTAAGTAGTTTAGGTATAACCAAATGAGTATGCTAATCTCTTTAAAAATACCAATAAAATAACTTGTGTCCCTCTTGTTCTGTTGACAATAAGGTGGAGAATGCATTTGAACCTTCCAATACCTGGAGGCTTGGTAAATGGTAGCTTTGGAAAATAGATAATGAACATGTTTGCTATTTTATTTAATTTCTTCTTATTTACCTTACATTATTTAAAGTAAATGGTCTTCTAGGTCCAAAGGCTATACAGCTGTGCATATCCTTTGACCCAGCAATACCACTGCTAGGGCTGTATCCCAAAGAGATCATAAAAGTGATAAAAGGACCTACATGCACCAAAATATTTATAGCAGCTCTTTTTGTGGTGGTCAAGAATCAGAAATTGAGGGGGATGCCCATCAATTGAAGAATGACTGAACAAGTTGTTATGTGTGAATATCATGGAATTTTGTTGTTCCAAAAGAAATGATGAGCAAGATAATTTCAGAAAAGTCTGGAAAGACTTACATGAACTGTTGCTGAGTGAAGCGAGCAGAACCAGAAGAACATTGTACAGAATAATAACAACATTGTGTGATGACTAACTTGGGTAGACTTAACTCTTCTCAGCAATGCAAGAATCTAAAACAATACAAAAGACTCTTGTTCAAAAATGGTATCCACATCCAGAGAAAGAACTATGGAGTCCAAATGCAGATCAAAGCATACGATTTGCTTTCTTTTTTTGTTTGTTTCTTCTTTCTCATGTTTCTCTCATTGGTTCTAATTCTTCTTTACAATATGACTAATGTGAAAACGTTTAATATTAATGTATATGTATAACCTATATCAGATTGCATTCCATCTTGGAGAGGGGAGAGAGGAAGGAGGGAGAGAAAATTTAGAACTCAAAAATCTTATAGAAGTGAATACTGGAAACTAAAAATAAATATTTTTTTAAAAGAATACAATTGAGAAAAAGTAAATGGGTTTTTTTTTTTGCTTTATTATGATATTATATGTTTGATTCTGGATTATCAGGAAGATTTAGTAGATATGGGGGTTCATGAGTTATGGACTGAGATAGATAATAGCAATTAAATACAATGGGCATGAAATTATCCAAAGAGGACTGTATTAGGGAGCCCTGGAAATTAGGTTCTTGTATTCCCTTGAACCCTTGCCATCTATGGAGGTAGATTACTGAAAACACCTGGGTCTTAACTTAGTTACCCTGCAATTTTCTATATATCCTTAGGCAAAGCACTTATCTTCTCTCTCCTAATTTAGTCTTTAAAAATGAGAAATAATAAATGCTTGCAAAACACATTGCCTATTTGAAGAGTTTCTGAAATGTTACATCACCTTAAACATGTTTAACCTGATCTCACAGTCTGTTGTACAAAATTGAGGGGAGAATAAAAATAAAAAATCAAAAAGGGAGAGAAGAAAATTCAACAGAGGAGTGGGTGGTTAAATGACTCTGCTGAGTGGTGATTTATTAGTTATGTTGAACCTGGTATTACTATTGATTAAATTTGAACATTAAAGCTTGAATTCACCAATGACTGCTGTAATACTAATGGACCAAACATCAGAACTTTGACACCCCTAGCTACTTATCACATGCTCAGAACTTTCAAAACCTTTTTTTTGTATAACCCAGACCACATAAGATAGACATGACTGAGAACTGAATCATTGGAAAATAATCTTGGAAAGGAAAAAACAAGATTAGGATTTTATACCTCATGGTATTGAAAAAAAAAATCTGAGTTTTAAAATGAACTAATCTAACTTGTAATTTAACTCAGTGGGCCAGAAAGGACCCCAAAGAGCTACTAGAATTTTGTAAGGGATCAGCAAAGATCTATTATGCTTCAGAAAGTATGACCACTGAATTCATCAAAATGGCGCATTAGTAAAAAACAAAAAAGCAATGATGATTTCTTTTTTGTGATTATTTGTCCAATTGGAAAAATGCCTAGCTCTCTCTCTCTCTTTCTCTCTCTCAATTCTACCAATAGGAAGTCTTTTAAAAAAAATATTAACTGGAGGGCAATCAGAGCTATCATAGTATCATAGAACTATATATTCACAACTAGAAGGAATCTTATAAGGTCGTTGAAACCAACGCTCTTATTTTAAAGATCAGGAAAAGGAAACCCAGAGAAGTTAAGTACCTTACCCACAGTCACACAGATAAGAAGTTTCAGAGGCAGGTCTTGAAGTCAGGTCTTCCTTCCTCCAAGTCCAACACTGTACCCACTACACTATGCTGATTCAATCAAAGAATATAATTACAAAATAATAAGTCTGCCAAAGGAATATAGATTCTTATGGTAAATTCCCTTGCTCTGTTATCTCTGGTTTCAAAGGTAAGCAATTGTTCTTTATAATTATTTTACCATCATGTGTTCTATAAATCTTTAATAAGCTGTCCTTTCAGTGATGCCTTGTTGGCAACTAGAGCCAAGGGTGGCTCTTTAAGAAGTTTTCTAAGTGAGTAAATAAAGTTTGAGAGGCTGCTTTGTAGATGTGGCAAGTGGAATGAGTCCAAAGGGAACATGAGCATCACTAAACAGAGTCAGGCATGCTACATGCTAACCACGGAGACAGAGCATGAGCAACCTGCCCATATGCTCCACTCTTGCCTCTTGCAGCAGTGACACCGAGGGCATCAATGACAAAGGTTATGTGCATCAGTCTTATGTGTCCATTAGAGACTTTATTCAACAAATCATTTAAAATGATTTACTTAATATTGTGAAGTCAAGATTATATTCTCTCCCAGTGATTTTATGACATAAATGCTATATTCAGTTAAAACAAATATTCAGCAAAAATGAGATTAGTTTTTCTAATTTTCTCATAACTAGCAATTGTTCCTCACAGTTTGGTCATGGTTTGTCTTAAGTCCTTCTTTTTGTAGTCCCTCCACCCCCACGAGATTAGCAAAACATAGGACAAAAAGAAAGAAAGAGGAATAATACTGTGCCAAGAGAACTCAGGGAAATCATCATCATTTATATGGCCACCCCAAACCCTTTCCCTATTCCACATACTCCCAAACTTCTCAGCTATTTAATCATTTTCCTTCTCCAATAAACAACCCATTCCTACTTAAGTCTTTTCTCCCTAAAGAAGTCTATATATTCTTAGCTAATTATCACTTACAGCTCCCAAAGTTAGTTCTATCATAGTTTTAAGAGTAATAATAGGTAATATTTATGTAGAGCTTTAAGGGTTTAATGTGCATAATCTCTCATTTGATTTTCACAACATCCTGAGTTAAGCACACAATGAAATTCTAGTTGGTTTTTATTATCTCTGATATGCCTTATTCTGAAGGACTCCTTACTTTGTTTCTGTCTCTCTGCATCTTTCTGTCTCTGTGTTTCTTTCTATCTGTCTGTTTCTCTGTCTCTGTCTGCTTCTGTCTCTTCTCTCTGTCTCTATCTTCATCTCGGTCTGTGTGTGTGTGTGTGTGTGTGTCTGTCTGTCTGTCTGTCTCTGTCTCTGTCTCTGTCTCTCTGTCTCTCTCTCTCTGTCTCTCTCTCTCTGTCTCTGTCTCTCTGTCTGTCTGTCTCTCTCTCTCTCTCCCTCTCATTTTGGCACCAATGCTAAGGTGTTCCTGATAGCCTAAACCCAAGGCATGAAGTTGTCAGCACCGAGGCCAGTGCCTTCCACATGCTTAGAAAGTGAATATTAAATTGGGTGTTTGTTGAATTGACCACTCTAGAGCAACACTGAGCCATGTTATTTCTCTACTGTAGGTGACTTCAGCGATGGTCACAAAATCCCCATGATGTTAAAGTAGCTATCATGCTGCTTCTGTTCCAAAGTAGCCATATCATTACTGCCAACTGATGGCATGAATATATGTTACTCTAAAATGGATTTTATTTTACATAATAGAAAGAGCACTGGACTTGAAGTCAGAAGACCTGGGTATAAGGTCCTGCTTTAGCACTCCCTGTATGACCAGAACTGTTGTAAGGAAAATACTCTTTAAAATCTGAGTTATTATTTAAAAACAACAATTCTATCAATTTCTCCCTTTTTTATTGCTGTTATGATGTATTAGTTGATGACTGGAAGCTACATGATCTTCCAAAATACTCTGCAAAAAGGCTTGTATGAGGCTATGGAGCCAAATATAAAAGGATTGCTGGATTATCTACATCATGCCACAGAAGAGACTAGAACAGCAATCAGGAAATCTGGATTTCAGCCCTGACACAGCCACTTACTGGCTACATATCCTTAATTAAACCAGTTCAGCTCTCTAGGACCCAATTTCTTTATTCCTAAAATAACAGTATTTGATTAGATAATCTCTCTGATCTTCTGACATTCTAATGTTCTAAATCAAGTCATCTAATGAGTCACCAATGTGATCGAGTACATTAGCTATTAGTTAGGTGATGTACTGGATAGAGCAACGAGTCAAGAGGACCCTGAGTTCAAATCCAGCCTCAAACACTTACTAGCTGTGTGATCCTGAGTAAGTCATTTAACCTTTTACCTTCTCAGTTTTATCTGTAAAATGGGGGTAATAATAGCACCTATTCCCAGGATGTGTGAGGTTCAAGTGAGATAATATTTGTAGTGTAATTTATAAACTTTAAAGCACCTAAAAAACGCTAGCTATAGTTAGCCATTATTGACACCAAATCTTATCTGCTACTGGGTCTTCTTACTGACTTAAAGTGATTCAGTCAATAATTTCAAAAACATTAATGAAATCAAAGTTAATAACCAATCTTGATTCTAGGGACCTGATGACTAATCTTGCCTTCTTCTCAGGAGAGAGTGGAGGACTAATGGTGAAGAATGGGGAATGCAGTATCATGCACATTTACAATTTTTTCTTTACCTTGAAGAGTCCTAGGGGAATGGGATGGTTCAAGGGGATTGTTATCATTCAGTCCTACTCTTCATGATGCTATTTGGAGTTTTCTTGTCAAAGATACTAGAGTGGTTTGCCATTTCTTCCTCCAGATTTTACAGATGAGAAAACTGAGGTAAAGAGGGTTAAGTGACTTGTCCACAGTCACACAGCTAATGTCTGAGGCTAGATTTGAACTCAGGTCTTCCTGACTTGAGGTCCACTGCTCTATTCACCACTGGGAAAAGACTATGACATAAAAACAAAAATACATCAATAAAAGAAAGTTACTGAATACATAAGGACTGGGCCTGTCTTTTTTTTTTTTTTTTTTTTTTTTTGTATAGAGCAACACTTTTTAAACTGTGGGTCACACTCCCATATCTGGTCACATAACTAAATAGGAGTCTCAAAAAAAATTTGGTAACAGTAAAAGGTTTCTGAACACACAACAACCAAAATATCAGTATCAAATATTCTGCCAATTCTACTTAATTCTGCATGTAAAAATAAAGAAGCACATTCATGTCACTAGTATGCAAATTTATCTTCATCTTTAATAGTATAAAATTATAAAATATAATATATGTATGCTTTAAAATAAATTCTTTATGACTTATTATCTGTAAATGTTTGATTTGTATGCCTATTTTATATACCTATTCCTGGAATCACATTAAAAAAATCAGAGAAAAGGGGTCTCGAGTGGAAAAAATTTAAGAAGCCTTGGTATAGAGTACTCCTAGGTGAGGAAATTCCCTCCACCAATGCAGGTCAGCGCCTTCCTCAAAACTTCTAGTCTTGGAGAATTGCCTAGAGCACTGACATCTTGAGACTTTTCCAGGGTCACCCGGCCATTTTGTAGCAGAGACAGGACTAGAGCCCAGGCCTCCCTGGCTCTGAGGACAGCTCTCCCTTTTCTTCCCTCAGCTGCACTCTCTTCTGAATTTACGATAAAGCAAAAATAAAATAAAGTCCTTCTAGGTCCAGTGAAAGCAAATAATGCAAAGAATGTGCGCAACATCAGACATGCCTTGAAACCTGAGAATATGGCTTAGTTCCTTAACTCAATGAAAAGTAACATCCTGGTCTTCATTCTCAGGCTACTATTTCACTAATATTCTCTGAGCAATTGCTTGTTATCGAGTTACACAAAGTAGCAAGATCATGCCCCAGCCCCATCCTGTGAGAAGTAGCACATTAGAGACACTGATGTATCTAAATAGGCCCCTGGGAGGTCCATACTGTCTGTATGACAGGGCCCAGTCCTATGAACTTGGCTATGATGACTGTAAACAATGTTTCTACAGACACTTCCCATGAATGCTTAGCCTCACCACCTCCAGAAGTACTCGGGGCACGGATGCTTCACAGGCAGCACTGTCAGTGGGCACCTGGACCAGCAGGTTCCTACTTGACTGATGATAAGCACCACAAGACACAGGAGGTAGGCCCCATCCTATTAGCCTGTATTAGCCTGACAAACCACGCAAACAAAGCTTGAGTTGGAATTTCAAACTAAGTGGGTATAGGAAATGACTTACGCTAGAGCATTAAGATTATGTAGTAAAGCAAGATGTCCACTTTGAGCGAGTGGATACAGCCACAGCAGTCCTTTCAGTATTCCAAGTCTCTATGGGTTGTTGTTATTCAGTCATTTTTCAGTCATATTTGAATCCCTGTGACCCCAGTTGGGGCTTTCTTGGCAAAGACACTGGAGTGGTTCACCATTTCCTTCTCCAGCTCATTTTACAGATGAAAAAACTGAGGCAAACAGGGCTAAGTGACTTGGCTAGGGTCACGCAACCAGTAAGTGTCTGAGATTGGATTTGAATTCAGGTGCCCAGCACTCTATCTAGCTACCCTATGTATCACCTCAAATCCTTAATTACTGGGGACATGATGGGGCTCTTCAATAAATAGCTAAGAATTGGGGGCAACCAGTTAGGACTACCACCCCAAGTCCTAAGTGACTAGGAACTCTCTGGACAGAGGAGGGCAAGATGGAAAAATGCTAGCAGTACCCTTGTGATGTCTTCCTAGACCATTCGGTACAAGGTACCCTTAAAGGGAGGCAGGGACTTGGAGAAACTTGTAATGTGAATGATGGGCATCTTCTTTAACATTACTTCACTCTTCTTACCCTGCCATCTAGCCATGCTGGCACACTCAGTATTCCACCCACATGACCTTCCATTTCTTCTTTCTGTGCCTTTTCCCTGGCTATCCCTCATGCCTGGAAAACACCACCTCCCACACCTCTGTCTCTTGGAAAGCTCTGGCTTCACTCAAGACTCAACTTGTGTCACCTTCTCCATGGAGCTTTTCCTGGCTCCTGCAGTCTCTAGTGCATTCCCTCCCAAAACAACCTTGCATTCATTTTGTGTGAATTAGGTGTAATAGAGAATATACTTGTATTCTGTGTATATTGTAGAATAGAGACTTGTGAGGCATTGTAGCCTCTTAGAAAGTCTGTCTCAGAGCCAGGAAGACCTTGGTTCAAGTTTCATTTCTTGTATGGCCTTGACAGCTTCCTCAGACAGTGCAAAGATGGGGCCACCTTGCATTAGTATAGGGCAGGCCTGCACAACATACAGCCTGCCAAAGGATTTAGGGCAGCCCATGAAAAATGTAGGGGTGCCACTTCAAACTATCCTGTTTGTCACATGACCAGCAACAACCAACCATGGTCAGTCTGTCTGTAGTCTAACCTATCTATGACCAAAGAAGTTTACAAGTTATGCTGGTCTGGTTTTCTTGCCTGAGAGTTTTCTGTACCAGTGAGATTACTGGTCTGATCTCCAAAAAGGCTACAAGATAACTAAAACTATGAAGAGTCAAATATCTGGGTATTGTTTTAAAGAACGTATAATCCTAATAACAAATCAGCAAAATATAGGGAAAAAATATCTGCCTTACCCTAATAAAAGGAAAATAAATAATCACTTCTAAGTTAAAAGAAGAGGAAAATAGTCATGCTCTCTGTTATAAATGAAGGTAGTTAGGTGGCACAGTGGATAAAGTGCTGAGCCTGAAGTCAGGAAGACTCATCTTGGCCTCAGACACAGATCAACTGTGTGACCTTGGGCAAGTCACTTAACCCTTTTCACTTCAGTTTCCAAACTGGTAAACTAAGCTGAAAAAGGAAATGACAAGCCACTCCAGTATCTTTGCCAAGAAAACTCCAAATGGGGTCATGAAGAGTAGGGCACAAATGAACAACTATTATAAGTAAGATTAAATTTTTTATTTATGTATCCTTTCCTTATTCTCTCCCTCTCTCTCTCTCTCTCTCTGTCTGTCTCTCTGTCTCTGTCTCTCTGTCTCTCTCTCTCTGTCTCTCTCACTCTCTCTCTGTCTCTCTTTCTCTGTCTGTCTCACTCTCTCTCTCTCTGTCTCTGTGTGTGTGTCTGTGTGTCTGTGTGTCTCCTCCACCTGATAGCGTCATATCGTAATTTTCTCATAATATGGCAATATTTTGGTCCACTTTTTAATCTACATAACTCAAACACTGGGTCCCATCTTACCAAAGTCCCTCAACATCGCTCCTCTCCCAATGAATGCATCACTATACAGTATTGTTGGGACTCACTACTTGATATTTTGATCTTTTGGCAGCTCTGGCTATTTGAAGACAGTGTATCAGTTCTCAAACTTGTATGTTTGTCTGTGACTATTGCCAATAGGTTCTTGCAGTCAAAAATCACCTGGACCAGCTGAAGTTCTTTCTGTAATCAGGAGCAATTAATTACCTGAATTTCAGTGATCTCTGCCATTCCTACTACTTTTACTAATCACAAGACATTTATTGAAGACAGACTTTGATGAGAAGGTAGATTGAAAGTTACAACTGAAATGTAGCTCAAAACTCCCAAGGGTATAAACAGAACTCGAATTGATTGTATTTTATGGAATGTAACCTGCTATGGTTATATTGGTGGCTTGTGTTTAGGGAGAACCAGGAACCACTAAAGATTCTCCTGATTTGAATTTCCAGTGCAAGAGACAGTCAATGTGTATAAGGGGTACTAAAGTGTTCAGCAGCTCACATGTGTTCAGGAAAATGGTATGTTTTTTGGAGGAGTTTGAATGTTCACCAATAGTACTACAGCCTGGGAAAAGATTTTAATGGATTTTCAACAAGAACTTTATCTAATATTTGGAACTAATCTTGTTCATAGAATTCGTTTTTTTTTTTCTTAAATTTAAAGCTCAAAGATAGAACTGGGAACAGTGATGGTGAATATATATTGCAACTTTTCTATGAATCCCTCTTCTTTGTTCTTTTATCCCTAGGTATTTGCTTTCTTAGGATCTCAGAGTCAGAAGGAAACTCAGAGGCCAATAAATGCAACCTATATGCAATCAGGACTCCTGTATTCAACATTCTCACCAAATAAGCATTCACTCTCTCCTAAAACACTTTCAGTGAGAGGAAATTCCCAACCTCCAAGGCCACTCTACTTTTTTCAAATCATTAGAAAGTGTTTCTTCATGTTGGGCCAAAGCCTACCCTTTTTTGGTGACTTCCTTGTGTTTTTCCCAGTTTTGTCTTCTAGGGTCGAATAAAACAAGACTAAGTCCTGTACCTCATAAGAAATTTCAAATATTTGAAGGCAATTACCATGTCCATTTAAGTTTTCTCTTCCCTAGACTAATAGTCCCTAGTTCCTTCTACCTTTTCTTATCAGGTGAATTTTCATGTTCCTTCATCATCTTCATCACCCCACTGTAGGCAAACTTCAGGTTTCTTCCTCTTTCATGTCCTTGCTTACAAAATGTGGGTCCAGCTACTACATCCAACACTTACTAATTGTATGACCATAGACAAATAACTTACTCTTTATGAACCTCAGCTTTCTCATCCATAAAATAATATCTGTCTTGTAGAACTATTGTGAGGATCAAATGAGATCATGTATACGATGTACTTTTCAAACCTTTTGATTAATGATAAGTTTATGTACAAAGAAAATGTTTCTTCCTGTGCTGTTAAGCATCTACCATAGCAGTGATAAGGCATTCTGGTGCAATTTGCTAGGATACAGTCCTC
This sequence comes from Pseudochirops corinnae, assembly GCA_028646515.1. Lineage (NCBI taxonomy): Eukaryota > Metazoa > Chordata > Mammalia > Diprotodontia > Pseudocheiridae > Pseudochirops > Pseudochirops corinnae. The sequence goes on along the minus strand of CM053587.1, from coordinate 143,429,794 downwards.
AGGAAATCTAATGACATGTATGAGATGAGTCATCTTGGATTGTGAGGGACCTCTAGAGTCTAGTGTAACTGTGCCTGTGGGAACACAGGATACTTTCTCTGGGAAGTTGTGGGAAAACTCTGGCAAAGAGAAAAAAACTGATAGAAATTAAATCTATCTTGCCAATAGATGCTCCGTGAAAGCCAAGTCAGTTCTATCCTAAGTATCCCTGCTTCCCCCCCAAAAAAAAACATACTTAAAAGGCAACAAATCATATATTGTTATCTCGGGGCTTTTCCAATTTTATCTACTTCCCTCTCTAAATCTACAAAAACAGGAAATTACACTGTGCGACAAACCAAATGTTAATTGTAGTCTAGTATTTTCCATGCATCTTAACATTAATTATGCTAAGTAATTTTGATTGCCTTCTGTCATTCAACAACATTTATTAAACACCTGCTATGTGCCAGGCATGGTGCCAGACACTAGAGATACAAAGACAAAATAAGACAATCCCTGCCCTCAAGGGACTTACATTCTATCAGCACATGGCTTCTCTACACTGTGGATTGTTTGCATTTATTTGGGAACCATATACCACCTGGAAGGATAGGGTTGGACCTGTAGTCCTATTCTTTGGAGTAGATTTTGTTTCTGTTCAAACTGTAGCATGGAAAAGGAATTCCTTTAGGATGAAGACAGACAAAGCTTCTTTTAAGTGCTAAGTGTGAAAGTCAACCTAGAGAGCAATCAGCCTGACTGTTTGACTGGCAGTGATAGCTACAACAGAAAAGACAGAAGTTGATTTCCTGTGACAATGTCAAGGCATGAGACTTGGGAGAAAAAAGGGGCCCATATTCAAAATGGAAGCTTAAGTATACCATTCGATTCTTAAGGAACTAGAGGAGAGGAATACTTTTCCTCCAGGCCTGATTAATGAGGAGGAATTGATGGGAGAAATAGTAATTTTTAGGGATAGTGTCCATGTCAGAGATCATGGAGCCAAGGAGAAGACTGTGGGATATAATCTCATGTAGACTTTAGGAAATTAGACTTTAAGAATTTCAGAGAGAATATACATGTGTTTCATTGCCCAAGATTCTTAAAGAAAAGATGGTTCAAGAGTGATAGCAATTCTAAAAATTTTTAATTCTGGAGATAGATTCATGGGTGATTCCAATAAGGAAGAAAATGGAGGAGTAAACTAAGGTGGCCACATAGGGAGTTCTTTAATGGATTCAGCTTTCAAAAGAATAGGCAATAAAGATGGTGGCAGGGGTTCATAATCAAGGAAGAATAAAAAGAAAAAAAGTAATACAATCCAGTGAGAATGACATCAAGCATTCAAGGGCTCCAACTGAACAGAGACTTGTCAAAAATGCTAAGGACAAAGAACAAGGGCTATTTAGATTACATTTAGAGCATAGAGAAGAACAAGGAACAAGAAGACTTGGAAAGGAAAGGACAAAATTACTTAAGTCCTATTTTTCTGTTAATAATAATATCCACCATTTATGTAGTACTTTAAGGTTTACAAAGAATTGTACACATGTCACCTCATTTAATCAGTTAGTCTTCTTCATCAAAAAGAATGATTATCAGAAAGAAAGGGCAAGGACAAAAATGGCAAGTGGAAATTGAATCCCCAAACTGATGCCAGAGAGCTCCTACCTGTCCTGTGTGAATTCAAGTCTTCTAGCCAGGATACTGAAATAACACAAATGTCATTTCTGAACTGCTACCATTAGAAAGAAAAAAGCCCTCACTACATTTTCTTCCTTCAAATATTTTGATTGGGTGAAGTAAAACAAGCATAATTTCCCAGGCTAACTGAGTAGGCTGTGATTTATGGGAGTGTTCTGCTTAGTGTGGGTTGAAAGGTATTTAATTTATTACACCCTAGAAAAATATAAGAAATGAGTCTTTGAGGGTATTGTATTTCATTTTGTCAGGAACACTTCATCCTGTGGTGATGATTATATAACACACAAGAACTTCTTTATAGCAAAACTTTCATCAATAGACTTCAAATCAAATGAAACATAATCAAATTTGAACTGAGAACCTTCCCTGTCTATCTATCCAATAAAACTAGTTACTTTCTTATTCAAATAATAGGTTTCAAAATTTGTTTTGAACTTCTTTTTCCACTTAAGAATCTAAAGGCAAATAGGAAATACTATGTGAATTATATTTGCATTACGCAGACTTCTCTTCACCAGCCAACATGAGACAACACCTGTACCTTTTATTCCCCATCTCTACTTATGGAACCTTATTGCCTTATGACTCTACTCATTATTCCTGTACTTTTCCAAAGCAAAATATCTCTACCTGGCCACCATTCCCCTATGTGTATCTTCTCCATTAGAAAGGGAGCTACTTCAGGGCAGGGACTATCTTCCCTTTTATAATTAGCACAGTATTTTGCACAAAGTAAATAATCAAAGCTTTTTCTTTTTTCTTTTTTATTTATTTTTTAAACTTTTTCCCCACTTAATAGTATTTTATTTTTTCTAATTACATGTAAAGATAGTTTTCAACATTCACTTTTATAAGATTTTAAGTCCCAATTTTTTTTTCTTCCCTCCCCTCTCCCTTCCCCAAGACAACAAGCAATCTGATATATACTATATACATACAATCATATTTGTCATGTTGTGAAAGAAGGATCAGAACAAAAGAGAAAAACCACAAGAAAGAAAAAACAAACCAAAAAGAGAGAGAATATGATATGCTTTGATCTACATTCAGACTCCATAGTTCTTATTCTGGATGTGGTTAGCATTTTCCATCGTGAGTCTTTTAGAATTGTCTTAGATCATTGTGTTCCTGAGAAGAGCTAAGTCTATCAAAGTTGATCATCACACAATGTTGCTATTCCTGTGTACAATGGTCTCTTGGTTCTGTTCTCTTCACTCAGCATCAGTTCTTGTCTTTCTAGGTTTATCTGAAACCCACCTGCTTAGCATTTCTTTTAGAACAATACTATTCCATTACGTTCATATACCACAACTTGTTCAGCCTTTCTCCAATTGATGGACATACCCTCAATTTCCAATTCTTTGACACCACAAAAAGAGCTGCTATAAATATTTTGGGGCAGCTAGCTGGATAGACTACCAGCCTTGTAGTCAGGAGGTGGATCAATGCTTTTTCACATACTCATTCTGAGAAAGTATTCATTTCTAATTTAAGGCACACTCTATGGTCTCACTATTTTTGTTATTGTTGAGTTGTTTCTTTCGTGTCTGATTCTTCATGACCCTATTTGGAGTTTTCTTGACAAAGATATTGGAGTGGTTTGCCATTTCCATCTTGTTATGTTAATAGGATTTAAGATCTTCCCCACTCATTAACAGGCCTCACTGAGGAGACCATTAAGGGAGAGTTTGCTTAGGGAAGGCTTGCTTGTAGGAAGGCTTTCACACTTTTTGCTAATTTCTAATTAGGAACTGAGTCAGGAGGGTTATGATGCCTTCTGGCTCTGAGAAGTGAATATACACTTTGAATTGGTATTTTGCTTTGGAGGCTCACTTATGAAAAAGATCTTGTGATTTCCTGATCAAGAATCTGAGTGGTCATATGTTCAGAACTCCCATATTGGTCAGATGTAAAGGCTCTCTCCATCCAGAGATGTATGTAAAGTGTATAGTTGATTGAGGCATTAAGAGCCCTGTCTGTTGGTCTTTATTCCTCTGCTCATATTTTCTCTAAAGTTCAGGGTGCTGACTTTCCCCCTGAACTAGTGAATGTAATTTAAAAAGATTATTGATTCCTTAAACAGCTATCTTTCCTGGTAAAGCAGGTCTAAGAACCTGTGCCAGCAGCCATCCTGGGTATGCCAGTGTGGTTGCAGCTACATATCTCCAGTTCATTTTACAGATAAGGAACTGAAGCAAACAAGGTTAAGTGACTTGCCCAGCATCACACAGCTAATAAGTGTCTGAGGTCAAATCTGAACTCAGGTCATTCTGACTCCAGGGTCAGTGCCACCCAATTGCCCAGTCCCACCATTATGAGGTCTTTGTTTTGTTTTGGTTTTTTTTTTTTACTAGACCTGTGATTTTATTGGTGTAGAGCGCTTCTAGTTAAGAAACTTCCTCTCCTGGAGGAAAGTAAAGCTATCTATAGTCATATGAAAAAATGCTCTAAATCACTATTGATTAGAGAAATGTAAATCAAAATAACTCTGAGGTACCACATCACATCTATCCAATTAGCTAACATGACCAAACAGGAAAATAATAAATATTAAAGAAAATGTGGGAAAGTTGGAACACCAATTCATTGTTGGTGGAGCTGTGAACTGATCCAACCATTCTGTAGAGCAATCTGGAACTATGCCCAAAGGGCTATAAAGATATCCTTGGACCCAGCAATACCACTTCTAGGGCTGCATCCCAAAGAGATAATAAAAATGGGAAAAGGACCCACCCATATGTACAAAAATATTTATAGCATCTCTTTTTGTGGTGGCCAAGAACTGGAAATAGAGGGGATGCCTATCAATTGGGGAATGGTTGAACAAGTTGTGGTACATGAATGTAATGGAATGCTGCTGTTCTATAAGAAATGATGAATAGGCAGACATCAGTATAACCTGGAAAAATTTATATGAACTGATGCTGAGTGAAGGGAAGAGAACCAGGAGAACAGTATACACAGTAACAGCCACAGCGTGCAAGGACTGATTTTGATAGATTTAGCCATTCTCAACAATGCAAAGCCCTAAAATATTTCCATAGGACACATGATGGACAATGCAAGCCACATCCAGAGAAAGAACCATGGAGTCAGGGTGCAGAGTGAAACAGAGTATTTTCTCTTTTGTTTTGCTTTGCTATGTTTTGTTTTCTTTTCTATGGTTTCTTCCATTTGTTATAATTCTTCTATGCAACATGATTAATGTGAAAGTATGTTTAATAGGAATGTATGTGTAGAGCCCGTATCAAATTGCATGCCACCTTGGGGAGGGAGGAGGAAGGGAGGAGGAAAAAATTTAAAACTTACAGAAGTGAATGTTGAAAACTGAAAACAAATAAATTAATAAATTGGGAAAGAAGAAAAGAAACTTCCTTTATCAATGCAGATTAGCACCTGCTTTGGATCCTGTAATTTTAGGCAATTGCAACCGAGAGGTTAAGTAACTTGCGCAGAGTCACACAGCCAGTATTTGGTCAGAGGCAGGACTTGAATCCAGAGCTCTTAAAGCATGCTAATACCACCATCACCTTCCCCCATACTATATTTAGTAATCCCAGCAAGAAATAAAATAACTGCTTTTTGAAGAAAAATGGATATATTTAAAGTCTAAAAACCCCAATTTTGTGTGTGTTTAGGCACATGTGTTCACTCTTTAAACTGTTTCTGACCCTGTCTCTGTCCTTTATTGGCTGTATTGACTTTAGGAAAATTCTGAAGCCAAAAAGTCCTGAATTCAAATATGACTTCAGACATTTGCTAACTGGGCGAGTCGTTTAACCTTCTCTTTGCCTCAGTTTCCTCCTGTGCAAAAGGGGATATGTGTGCATGTATGTATGTGTGTATGCATGTATACATGTACATATGCATGTGTGTATATGTATGCCTATGTGCGTATATGTATGTATGCATGTGTGTGTGTGTATATATCACTATATCGTTGTTGTTGTTGTTATTACTGAACTTCCTGCATCTCAGGGTGGCTTATCTAAAGAATGAGTGGGACTGGATTGCCTCAAAGATCTCTCACACCGATGAATCTATGACCATTTGAATTTGATTCATGTCTGTAAAAAGAGGTGTGATATTTACATGTAAATGTCCCTATAATCTGAACTTACAGAATTGTAATCTTCACAATTAAGATAAGAAAACTGAGTCTTAAACATTAAACTTAGTACTGTTTGGTGCATACCACAGACATTTATTAAAAACTTGTTGAAAGAGTGACCTAAAGAATGAAATTGCTAAACGTCATCTGTAACAAATTCTCATAATTTTTTTTTTGGGGGGGGGTAAGTTAGTGGGAAATTCCCTGCCCTAGAGACCTATACTCTTTCCCTAATAACTTTTCCATGCCTTAGAGCACTCATCTCATCTATAAAAGGGATTTGAAATAAATTAAGCTACAGTCTTCCTTTTATAATTTGGAGGGTGTTAGCAATGTATCCCCTTGTCCCAAGCACAGAAAGAAGAAAACTCTTATTTTGTCCCCCTCTAAAATGATCTCCTTTGGTCTGGGAATTTCAAGAATTAATGCTTAGCAGCCTAGACAACATTCAACAAGAACAACAATGGCCTTACAAAGCTTTATAAAGCACTTTTCTCACTTGATCTTTACAACAACCTTGTGAGATTGGCATTCCAGGTGTTTGACTCATTTTAGAGCTTCTATAAGTGAGGCCCAGAGAAGGATTGTGCCCATGGTCATAGACCCAATCATGTATCAGAGGTAAAATTTGGGCCAGATTTCTCTAAACTCCAAGTCCAATGGGCTTTTACATTTGTATAATGCTGCATTTGAGGCAACAAAATATTTGATGGTTGAAAAGGTGGCTGTGATCATTGGGATGGATATTGACTACTTCAAATAAATGTTCCTGATGCCTTTAGTGAATTCCATTCACTCCTGCATCTAAGGACCAAGTTGAACACCTTCTTTTCTTGGGGTAAGCTTCCCTGTCTTGTATAAGTGGACGTGGGCTATCCAAGTTCCTCTCTTCTCATTCTGTAGCTACAGAATCAGCACCTCAATTCCATTTAATTTACAAAGCGTGTTCAGAGGAAATGATAGGTAGAATCCCATAATGACAGATCCTATAAGGAAAGTTGGCTCAAGAATGATAGATGCTTTCAAGAAGGAAATTATTTCAACAGAACACAGAAGATTCTAATAAGGGTAGTCCATTGGGGCTATACAAGGAAGGAAGTGGGGAACTGTCCAATGTGGTTCTGAGGGAACTCAGCTGACTTAGTTGTCGTTGTTGTTTGCAAAATATAAAAAGTGGAAGCAAATGTAGTGAACTAAAAAAAAATACTATACAAAAAGGGATATGATACTATAAGTGGAATGGATTGTGGTTCCTGGTATAGAGTGGGCACTGAATAAATGCTCATTGACTGACTGACCAGTCAAACCAAGCAGTCTAGACTAAGTTGGTACTTGAAATGAATGAGAAGAAAAATGAAAAGAATTTTTTAAAAGCTATTTGGGGTACAAGAGAAAGATCAGAAAAGGGCCAGGACCACAACTCAGGAATATGGAGGAATGACAAAAGGCAATACATAGAAGGCAGAACTTTTCAGCTATTTTGCTTTTATTTTATTTACTAAGGAGAATGACCTTTGGACTGGAAGCTAGAAAACAAAAGTGGTTAACAGGGAATTAAAACCCAAGATAGGTAAAGAGATAGTAAGATGGCACCTAGCCATCCTCATTGTGTTCCAGTCACTAGGCCTGTATGTAAGACTTCCCAGGAGAATAAAAGACCTGGCAGGTGTGATTACTAAGCTGCTTCCAGAGATTTTTGAAAAGCAGTAGAAATTGGGAGAGGTGCCACAGAACATCTATCAATAGGCAAATTTTCTACCAGTTTAATGAAAAGTTAGTGCAGGCAGAGAGGGAAGAAGGTAGATTCTGAGACTGAAAATCAATGAGCTTGACTTTAACTTCTAGACAAATTCTGGGACACTTTATCAAAGTAATGGTTTGTGAGCACTTAGAGAGAGAAGCCATAATCATAATTACTCGGCCTGATTTTATCAAGGACAACTAATTTCCTTTTTTTCCTTTTTTTTGGGGGGGGGAAGGGGGAAGGCAGGGCAATTGGGGTTAAGTGACTTGTCCAAGGTCACATGGCCAGTAAGTGCTAAGTGTCTGAGGGTGGATTTGAACTCAGGTCCTCCTGACTCCAGGGCCAGTGCTCTATTCACCTAGCTACCCCTCATTTCCTTTTCTGACAGGGTTACTGGTCTGGAAGACCAAGGGTACTATGGA
>CM053587.1:143394392-143421331 GCA_028646515.1 Pseudochirops corinnae | reverse complement strand
GGGGGGGGGAAGGGGGAAGGCAGGGCAATTGGGGTTAAGTGACTTGTCCAAGGTCACATGGCCAGTAAGTGCTAAGTGTCTGAGGGTGGATTTGAACTCAGGTCCTCCTGACTCCAGGGCCAGTGCTCTATTCACCTAGCTACCCCTCATTTCCTTTTCTGACAGGGTTACTGGTCTGGAAGACCAAGGGTACTATGGAAGTACCTGGATTTTGGAGAGGCATCTCACAAAGTGTCTCATGATAGATATCCTTGTATATAAGATGAAGAAATATGAGCTGGATTATAGCATGGTTAGGTGAATTTGAAACTGCATGAATGACTAAACCTAAAGAATAGTGATTAATGAAATACCAAATAAGTGAAAAAGATTATGTTGTCAACCTAGGGGAAGTCTTTAATGGAGTACCACAGGGTACTCTTCTGTTCATAATTCTTATCTGTGGCACCTGGGCTGCTCTCTCCCCACTTGGGGGTTCCCATAAAAGGCATACCAGTTTTGAGACACTCTCAAATAGTTGAACATCAATTCAAAAGAATAGCTCCTGAACCCTCACTGATGTAGTAATGCTTATCAGTGGTTCAGAGATCACATTAGTTCACAATAAAATTTATTTAATTAAATAACATAGCACATACTGTGGTCACAAAAAGATTCGGATACATACACACAATGCACATATGGGGTATACTCTATTACAAGTTACCATAATACCAGTAGGGGAAGACACCATGAAGAGAACATATAATAACTGAGTATATGCATGGGGGGGGGGGGGGGTGTACACACACATCTGGAATACATGAGCCCAGGGCACATTCACTGAGGGCACACAGGTAGGGACAAGGGCAGTTTGGGTGCATTTGTGGCCAGGGCAACCACTATCTTCAAAAATGCAGAGTTCCCAATGTCCTTTAGTGATCTTCACACTGATCTCTGTTGAGTGTGTGAAATTTCTCCTCTCCCCGGAATATCTCTGATTTCCATCACAATCAGCCTTAGCATTCACATCTCATCAATATTCTCTACTGTGATGAATTAAAGCCTCCCCCCCCAACAGAGTTTCTAAGTAATTAATAATCAATATATTAAGTTAGCCAATAACAAGTTGATATTAATTACTAATTACCCAGAAACTCTATGGGGAGAGGGGAGGAGGGAAATTATCCATCACACTAACTTTGGAATTCCTCTGAATGGGAGGTAGAGTGAAGAGTTCCTTCCCAAACTTCCATTTAAGAATGATCCACATTCCTTCATTTCCCTCCAGAATGTGTTACTCCTGGCTTCTTCCTCATGCCTGTGCATACCCCATCCCCTTTTAAGCTTCCTTTTGTTTGTTGTCTTCCCCCACTCGATTGTAAGCTCCTTGATGGCAGGGACTATCTTTTGTTTTTTTGTATTTGTATCACTTATGTTTAGCTCTGTGCCTGACACACTCAATAAATGTTTATTGACTGACTGACACCATCTGTTCTGGTCACATAGTGTCAGACTTATCTCTGCTTCCATCTGCTCCATGTCAGCTCTTCAGGATCATCACCATTCCCATTGACTAGAGTTCAGTGGTTAGAAAGTATTTCTCCGAAAAGATCAGGCTAATGCTTTTTAATTCATAGCTGCCACCACACGTAGTCAGAGATCTAAGAACAAACAAACAAAAAAACAGAAAGCTCCCAGGCTAAGATTAAGAATGTCTTTTTTGACTACCTTTGTAGTCAAAATAATATGCAGTCAAATATGTATGTACAACACATATGTGTATTGTTTTGTATTATACAAATATGCACAATAATATGTAGTCAAAATGTAGTCAAATACCAATCTCAGGTCTGTGGTCCCAGACAAGCATCTGACTTATGGCTATATATAAAATTCCTCATAACTGCCCTTAAATTCTTGAACTTCTATATCCTCACAATCCACTTAGATTAAACATTGATGAGATGGACAGTGTCATGGAAACAGCAAACATGAACTTGAACAGACTTTGAAAGATAGTGGAGATAGAGGGGCCTAAAGTGCTGTGGTCCATGGAGTCATGAAGAGTCAGATGTGACTGAACAACAACAAAAGACCTCCAAACCTCTACAGGAGATGACTGGTGGGTGAGGTACTGAAATAAGTTTTACTCCTAAGATCATCTTTAATTGCAACACAAATAAAGCAGGCAAGGTCCTTATTCCTGCCTTTATAGTGCATGTGTTAAAGTAAAACAAAACAAAACAAAAAATCCTTGTCTTGTTCTGTATTTTAGTAAGTAAATAACTTCACTGGTCTCACTACTTATCTGTGATGTGGTTCCAGGCACAGAAGGCTTATATACCAAAGTTGCAGATGACATGAAGCTGGAAGAACTAATCCTTTCCTTGAGAGAGAGGAACCAAAAAGTTCTGCACAGGCTAGAGCATTGAGCTAAAAAGAATAAGTTTGAAACCCTATACTTGAATTTTAAAAAGCTAAACTGTACAACAAGATAGAGGAGTCATGGCTGTGAAAAGTTCATAAGGAAAAAATGTAAAAGAGTTTTAATTGACTGGAAGGGCAACATGAGTCAACAGTGTGACAAGACAGCCAAAAAGGCTAATTAAAATTTAGGTGATGTTAATAGAAGCCTGGGATCCAAAACTGGGGAGCTGATAGTACCACTGTAGTCTTCCTCATTCAGATCATATCTGGAGTAGCATCTCTAGTCCCAGGTGCCACACAAATTAGTAAACATCCAGAGGACAGTGACCAGAATGTTGAGAAGCATGTGGCACCATGGCATCCCAAGCCAGGTTCAAATGAGTCAGGGATGTTTAGCCTGGGGAAGGGTAGACTTAGGGCAATCATGATGGCTGTCTTCAAATATTTCAGGGGTTTTCATGTAGAAGGGGAATTTAACTTGTTTTACTCTACTGCAGGAGAAGAGAAGTTAGAGCAATGAGTTGAAGTTACACAGAAAAAGATTTTGGTTTGATGGAAGAGAAAACTCCCTAAAGCAACAATGTATTTGGATGGCTGTGATGGAGTTATGGGATTCATGCTTGACCACTACTCAATAATCCTTTTAACTGCCTTTTCATTGTCTCTCTCCAACTACACCTCAATTCTTTTCATTGTCTACACCTGGCTCCCACCTGCAACCCCCCCCCCCCTCCCCCCTTCCCCCCTCCCACCTACTCCCCCCCACCGCCCTACCCCCACACCCCCACACCCTCACTTGCCACTCCTTAATCCCATCCAGATCTTCTCACAGTCTTTTTCTGTATGAAAGTATCACTCTCATCCTCATCAAACACACAGATTCTTAGAATCTCTCCAGTTTTTTTGGGTGTCACAATATTGTGCAGATTTACTAGGAATCTTGCCCACCTAGCCAGTGTTACAATAAAACCTCACTATTCTTGACTGAAAGAAGCCTTGAGTGGTCAAATTCTTTCAAGGCAGACTCCCTATGCCCTTGCATTTTGGGGTTCCCAGGACCCCAAAGCACAGTGGGTGGGTTACATATATACTTGTGAGAAATCCCTGGCTCAGGAGTGGATTGGACTAGAAGAACTCTGAGGTCCTTCCCAACTTTGAAATTCTATAAAACTATAATATCTGCCTTTTTGAGATAGGTGGATTTCTAGATCTCCAGCATCCAAGGCATGGCTTGCAGACCTTGTGGCCCACAAGGCCCCAAGGCATGGCTCGCTTGAGATTTTTAGGAATAAAAAGCAAATTTATCTAATTAGTGAGTACAGTGAACATTAGAACTTAATGTATACAATTCTATGGCTAATTTCTGCCAAATAGGGTGCCTACTAAATGGAGACATTAGGTATTGGAGATACAAAGTCAAATGGAAAGTGTCCTCAAAATGTTCACATTAGGGGATGGAGAAGGGAACACAAAATAAAGGAATGAAAGGCATTTATTAACAACTTATATGCCAGGCATTATTCTAAGAACTGGGATTATAAATACAAAAGGGATACTCTCTGCCTTCAAGCAGATCACTTAAATAGAAGGAAAGAATAGAGGGTAGAAAAGTGGTAGCCAGAGAAGAGTGTGTTGTTCTGGAATGGTGAGTGGGGCCATAGAGCAGACCATAAACATTCCCTTTCCTGAAGGAATGGTAGTGTGGAGAATAAGATGTGCAAAGCAGGTAGGAAGGAGGAAGATGGTGGAAGTAAGACTTGTGGCAGGTGTGGGGCCAGCTAAATAGAATGAGCATTGTGAGTTTGTGCATAAGAATTCTTTAATCAAATCAGGATAGCACGTGGGGGGGTGGGGGGGAAAGGGATGGGCAAGGTTCCAAAGCTCAGTGAACTTGTCCTATATGCTGATAAGTAAAGACAAAATATGTAAGAAAAAAAAAACATAAAGTAATCAGTGAAGAGTGTTAACAACTGGGATGTTCTGAAAGGGCCTCAGGTAGATTAGACTTCAGCTGAAGCCCTAAATGAACTAGGAATTCCAAGAGGCAGAATGGAGCAGAGAAAGCATTCCAGGCATAGAGAACAGTCTGTGCCAAGGCAAGAGAGAGTGTCCTGGTTACGGAAAAGCAAGTCAGATATTTTATCTGGAACAGAGAGTGTGAGAAGGGCAGTAACGTGCGGCGAGCCTGAAAAAGGTGCATTGAAGACTGATTAAGGAGGACTTCAAATGCCAATCAGGAGTTTGAATTTGATCCTAGAAACAAAAGAAAACTATTTAAAACCTCCTTCAGCAGAGGAGTAATATGGTCAGAACTATGTTTTAGGAATACTACTCTGGCAGCTGTCTTGGAGGATAGGCTGTAGAGGAAAGAAACTAGAGCATGGTAGGTTTGAGTCAATAATTATAATGCAAATTGAAAGTAATTAGTTATGTAATCAAATTCTGTCTGTCTACACATGTAAGTATAAGGGAAGATTGTTGTGAGGATCAAGTGAGACAGTGTTTATAAAGTACTTTGCAAGGTAAAGTGTATATAATTTGTCTAAATTACATATTATATATACTTATATAAATTTTGCATATTATGTATTTATAGAAATTATATATTGCGTAAGTTATATGTTTACATATTTTTATATTCATATGTTTACATAAATTCTATAGGGTTTTTAAGTTTCAAAGAACTTTATAAAAACTGTCTCATTTGATCCTCACAACAACCTTGGGAGACAGGTGGTTGTTATTATTCTCATTTTACTGGTGCAGAAACTGAGGCAGACAGAGATTTGCCCAGGACCACAAATGTCCTGAGGTAGGATTTGAACTCAAGCTTTCCTGAGTCAAGGTCCATAACTCTATCCACTTTACCACCTAGCTACCTCTAAGGCAGTGGTTCTCAACCTTCTTAATGCAGAGACCCTTTAATACTCATATGTGGGATATCTGGGCATATCTCCATGTGGGAGGACCTACCTGGAGATAGATAGAGGAGCAGTGTCTTGGTTCCTAAAACCATTGGAAATATGTGTTTTCCGATGGTCTTAGGTGACCCCTGTGAAAGGGTCATTCAACCCCCAAAGGGGTCGTGACCCATGGGTTGAGAACCACTGCTCTAAGGTAATCAGTGTAAGAATGGTGACAAAGTTTTAAGTATATAAATATGATCATTCACAACCTGAGATTTCTTTACCTTAGATATGAACCTCTCTGATACTTCAAGGAGATTGGAGGATCAAATGTCTGACAGAGCCTCTGCTAATTTTAAGTATATGGAAGAATTTCAGCAGAAGGCCATCCAGCAAGGGAAACAGTTAAGCTTCTGGAACGTCTGGTCAAATTAGCACCTTGGGGAGGCAGACTCTTTCATCTACACAGCAGAGCAGCAAGGGGTAGTGATTGAGCCCAGAGACTGTGTAATTCTACCCCACCCTCTGAGAGACTAAACTTGCAGGAGATAACACATCCAACCAGAAAAAAAAAGAGGGAGAGAGAGAGAGAGATGCCAAGGATAGACAAGTACACAAACAAATACAGAAAGAAAACCAGCAGAGAGAAGAAGCAACTTCAAAGTGCATGATCCCTTGGACCAGGAAATAATGCTACCTTTAGACTTAAACAAGGACTTCCAGCAACTGGAAGTTATCCTTCGGCCACATATATTCTCTCCACATGTGCCTTATTACCATTGTATTTTAAGTTTGAATCTGCTCTTTCTCTGGACTCTATGTGTACTTATGGGAGAGCATGCCCCAGGCTTTTGAGGGGAAATATTTTCCACCAACTGTTGTTATTATACTACCTTGATAAATACTTTTTTTAAAAGCTTATTGAGTCTACTGTCTAATAATCAATGGTAAGCATACACTTGTGGGGTCCTGTGGACAAAAACATTAAAACCCCTTGTACGATTCTTTAGGGTTACCTCCTAGAACTCTGAGGGGAATAGTTGGAGTGGAAATTGGGAGAGGCAGCCCAGATGTATATAGTACATAAGGATTTCTGATCATCTAGTCTATGATTCAAAAAAACTCAAATGCTACTACCTGTATCATTATCATCATCTACAAAACTTTTGAGTACGTATTAGGTTAAGAATTCTGTGATAGGTGCTATACAATATAAAACTGTATAAGATACAATCCTTGCCCAAAAAAGAAGCTTACTCTTTAGTTGGGGAGTGAGGACAAGCACTTACAAAGACTAAATACTGTATGTTAGTATATCCTATGTGCTATTGATAATAAATTTTTTGTATTTCAAAAAGGACAAGAACTACCAAGGGTTCAGATAGTATCAGAAAACCTCTTGGAAGAGATGGGTCTTATAAGAAGATAAGACTTAGAAAAACTAGAGAGGAAGCCATTTCAATCTGAGGGAATATCATGAACAAAGATAAGAAGGCTAACTTTATTTTGAGGAACAAGGAGTAACCTAATTTAGGCTAATTGGTGAGTTTGTGTAGGAGGATCATAGGAGATAAAATTAAAAGACAAATCACAGAATAGATGACGTTGAATACCAGGGTAAGTTTTGAACTATTCTGCAGGAGATGTTGAAGCACAGAAATTTTATGAACTGGAGGCAGTAGTGGTGATAGAGAGTGGTGTTACATGTACCAAGTCATGTTTTGGCATAGCAGTCGGTTGATCAACTGATCCCTGATCAGTTGAATCCTTCTAATCCACTTAATGAAAGGATAGGATGTAAAGAAAAAGCAACAGAGAGTGAGATACAAGAGCCAACCCCTTTCAGACCGTGAGTGGTCCATTTTATCTAAAAGGATCAGGAAACAAGGCTGAGGATTGTCAAAATCCTTACTGGATCTGGCCCAGTGCCCTTTTCTCAGCCCACTCACTGCCATGGGTAAACAGAAGAAACAAAAAGTTTGAAAGCAGAGGAACCAATCCTGCTAAGAACTGAGCTGCAGAAAAAGTCAAGACAGCAAGATCTTGGGAGCAGTTCTAGCAAAGTACAGGGGAGAAGGAAGGGAAAGGAGGGGGTTTCTTTCTCTATCCCACCTCACCTTGTGACAGTATTCAGAGGAGCAGAATGCAGTTCCAGAGTTCCAGAGACAAGTCATTGAACATAGTTAAGGGTGTTCGTCCCAAGGTGCAGGGCTCTGATTCTTTCTGAAATCATGAAGCAGTAGCCTAGGCCAGGACAACAGTAGACTCCAAAGCAGGAGGTGGTGACGGTAGCCAAGCACCGAAACAAAGATTATTTGAGCAGGTGAATCTGCATAATGTAGTACCAGTCTAGGCTACCTCCCCTCTGGTTCCTACTAGAACGGCGGTTCTCAACCTGTGGGTTATGTTCAGTTTGTAACAATGAAAATACATCCTGCATATCAGATATTTACATTACGATTCGTAACAGTAGCAAAATTACAGTTATGAAGTAGCAACGAAAATAATTTTATGGTTGGGGGTTACCACAAGATGAGGAATTGTATTAAAGGGTCACTGCATTAGGAAGGTTGAGAACCACCGTACTAGAAGGTTGCATCACTTTGACATACACTTCAGCCTATCACTTCAAGATACTTTATTGATCCACACTTAGAAATCTGTAATCCATAAGCCTCTACCATTGTGTTTACCTTGATTTTAGTCAGCCAGAGGACACAATTAGCTCTAAACTAAGGAAGGCATTTCCTGAAATAGAATAGGAAAAATGGTAGGGAAGGAGGAGTGCGGTGGGGGGAAGTCTTCCCCATTCCCCTACTATGTACTTTCCCACAAAGATGTATAGTATCAGTGAGAAGAGTTGAAAAATATAGAATTCTCAAAGGGGAAAGAAATTCACATAGGGAACACAAATGGCTAAGTCATGTGTAAGGAAGAACAACTCACACCTCTGATACTGCAGGGCTGTGGTGTACTCACACTGTTCTGCCAGATAGTCTCTCATTGGTTGCTGCTGGACAATGCTCCAAAGGATGCCTCAAAATGCTGCCACGGTGAATGCTGCATTCCTCCTTGACTGTAGCCATCACAGCTTCTGTCTTTAAGCTCAGTTGTATCCTGGCCTGGGGTACTATAAGGCACTTTTGAAAAGTATAGGAGCTCCTGCCCTTAGACCAGCAGAAAGACTTAGCCCTGGGACCTACCATCTTCAGAGCAGGGTCCTACCTTCAGGCACCAGACTCTTGACTCTTCTTACTGACTCGTCTAGACTGTCTACTCCATTGAACACTACCATGGTGGGGGGGGGGGGGCGGGGTGAGGAGATGAGGAAGAGAAGAGAATTCTCTTCCCTCCCTCCCCATACTGGCTAGAAGTGTTCCTAAATCCTAACTATCTCAATATAATCACAGGTTTACTTCCTAGCAGGATCAGTGCCTCTTCTTTTGAATTCTCAGCATCTCAGTTTGCTCATATCAATGAGTAGGCAAAGAAAAGGGCACAAGGCCTGGCCCATTTCTTGACAATTCTCAGTCCTGTTTCCTGATCTTTTCATATGCAAATTGACTCATTCAGGGTCTGAAAGGAATGAGCCCTTACATTTCACTTTTTTCTGTTGCTTGCCCTTTATACCCTGTAATTTCACCAACTAGATTGGGGATTGAAGTAGGGAGAAGAAGGATTCAATTGATCCTGGGTCCCCCCTCAACTAGGAAGATTAATCCATTAGCAATGTGTAGAACAGATTGGAATCCTAAGGGACAGAAAGCAGGGACATCAGTTAGAATTCTTACAATAGTCTGAATATTAGATGATCTTTTGTGTTGGAATTTGGGGCAGGGGCCAGGCAATTGGGGTTAAGTGGCCTGCATAGGGTCACACAGCTGGCAAATATCTGAGGCTGGAGTTGAACTCAGGTCCTCCTGATTCCAGGGCAGGTGATCTATCCACCATTTGCCCCTGTATTAGAATTCTGATAGCAAGAATGGAAAGGAAGGTGTGGATTTGAGCAATATTTATGAAGGAAGAATTAGTTTGGCTCAGAGTGCTATTCTCACAATGAAAAGGCAATTTTCAAACAAATGACTTCACAGGTAGGTGTTTCCAATGATCTTTTCCCAATCCTCATCCTGGATCTTTCTATAGCCTTTGACACTGTCATTCTCTTGTTGAGATTCTCTTTTCTCTAGGTTTTTGAGCCATTGCTCTTTCCTTGTACTCCTCCTCTATGCCTGTTCTCCTTCGTAATCTTTGATGGATCTTCATCCTGGTCATAGCCACTAACCCTGGGTGCCCCCCAAGGTTCTCTTCTCCCTATATATTCCTTCAGTTAGTGATCTCATCAGCTCCCATAAATCTGATTATCTTCTCTATGCAGATGATTCTCAGATCAATTTATCTAACCTTAACCTCTATGCTAATCTCTAATTTCTCATCTCCAACTGCCTTTTGAATATTTCAAATGATATGTCCTATGTTGTCATTTTAGTCATGTCTAACTCTTTTTCAGACCCCTTTTGGGGATTTTCTTGGCAAAGACATTGAAGTGGTTTGCCATTTCCTTCTCCAGCTCATTTTACAGATGAGGAAACTGAGAAAAACAGGGTTAAGTGACTTGCCCAGGGTCACACAGCTAGTAAGTATCTGAGGTTGAATTTGAACTCAGGTCTTCCTTACTATATGCACAGCACTCTATCCAGTGTACCACCTAGCTGTCCCATATGCTCTTTAATTCAACACGTCTAAAACTGAGCCCATTGTCCTTTCTTCTCTGAGCCCCACCCATTCCAAATTTTCCTGTTACTTTTAAAGGCACCATCCTCCCACTCACCTAAGCTTACAATCTGTCCCACCCTATTTATCATCCTCCACTCATCAAACTCTCTCATGCACCCATCTGCAATTAGTTGCCAGGACCTATGGTTTCTACTTTCTCAGGGAGAGTTTTTGCATGACTTTTTGTTTGCAGATAATTGTGCACTCTATAGAGCCTCTGAAGCTGAGATGCAAGAAAGTATGAGATTGATTCTCTGCTGCTTGTGCTACTTTTGGCCTAACAATTAACAGCAAGAAAACACAAGTGCTTCACCAGCCTGCAGCACCACACTATCCATATATAGGACCACTGGTTACAACAAAGGGAGAAGTTTTTAATACTGTGGAAACTTCACTTTACAATACCAGTATACTTTCCAGGGATGTACACATGGATAATGAGGTTGATGCTCACATTGCCAGAGCTAGCTCAGTGCTTGGTAAGTTCCAAAGAAAGGTGTGGGAGCGAAGAGGTCTTAGACTTCTTACCAAACTGAAGGTCTACAGAGTAGTTATGCTGACCTTATTACTGTATGCCTGGGAAACCTGGACAGTCTACCAGTACCATGCTAGGCAACTGAATTTCTTCCATTTGAATTGTCCTAGGAAGATTCTGAAGATCACCTGGCAAGATAAGGTACCAGACACTGAGGTCCTTTCTCAAATGAAATTGCCAAGCATTCAAATTCTGCTTCAGAGAGAGCAACTCCAATGGGCTGGCCACGTGGTTCAAATGCCAAACATACATTTGCCTAAGAGACTATTTTATGGAGAACTTACACAGGGCCAGGGTTACCACGGTGGTTAGAAGAAGAGATTCAAGGACACTCTCAAGGTCTCTCTGAAGAACTTTGGAATTGTTTGTGTGACATGAGAGACTTTGGCAAAAGACCACCCCATGTGCCACGCCCTCCTCAGAGAGAGTGCTGTGTTCTATGAGCAAAGCAGAATTGAAGTAACTCGAACACAGGATGTGCAAATTTAGAGAATACACCCTAAATGTTCACATGGACCCTTTGTGCCTGACCTGAGCTAGAGCATTCCGAGTTTGTATTGGTCGGATCAGCCACAGTTGGACACATTGTAACTTGACTCTAACATAATTATGTCACTTTGGCCCTCTTCAAGGACAAAGGACAGCAAGCAATCTCTCCTTTATGTCACCTTTTCTCCTTTGACAATGCCACCACCCTGTTTCTGGCCCTTATCACCTCACCCCTGAACTATTTATTACAATAGGTTTTTGGTTGGTCTCCCAACCCCACGTTCCTCCCCTCCCCACTAACTTGCCAAATGCATCTTCCTAAAACCCAGACCTGATCCTTCACTCCCTTTTCAATAAACTCCAGTGGCTCCTTATTATCTCCAGGATCAGAAATAAAATCCCCTGACTGGCATTCAAAGCCCTTTATGGCCCACCCTCCCTCCTACCTTGCCAGTTGTCCTACAACTTATACGCTCCCACATATTCTTCAGCCTAGTGACAGTGGCTAGGTTGCTATTCCTGACACAAAACATTCCATCTCCTGCCTGCAGGCATTTTCCCTGGCTGTCTCTCGTCCCTGGAATGCTTGCCCTCCTCGACTAGATCTTGTGGCTTTCCTGACTTGCTAGTGCCTTCCCTCTATTCATTATGTTCAATTTATCCTGTGTCTATATTGTTTGTACAAGATTGTTTGCATGTACTGTGAGCTCCTTTAGAGAAAGTGATTTTTAAACTTTCTTTGTATCCCTAGCCTAGAACATAGTACAGTGCCTCCACATTGTGTTTAAATAAATGCCTGTTGACTTATTCTCTATACAAAGTAGCACATTTTCTAGCAAAGATGCTAATTGAAAGTTGTCATGAAACTGATCTCTGTATCCCATCCCTCACCCCTCCCCTCCAAAAAAAATTGACCAAAGTCAGTTTTTACAGTTCACATGGATTTTAAAATGTCCCTGATAGAATAATTGCCTGAACATTAGGAAATAGTTAAAATTGTCCTTCATTTTTTTTTTCCATCTCAGCAATGTTTTCTCTTTTCCTCTTATGGGAGAGATTGAGTTTATTTCCATTTTATGGCTTAGCTGCTAATAATAAAGCATTTAAAACAGATGTCAGCAAGAAGTTACAGGGCATGGGGGCAGGAAGCTGCCAAAGTGTAGGATTGTATCCACTTTCATTATGTATCCTAACACTGCTACTGCTCTCCAAGGAACTGGGATTCTAGTCCTTGTTCTGCAGCAATGCCCTATCCTGTGTGATCTGGGGCAATCACCACCTCTCTGGCTCTAGGAGCTCTCATCATTAAAGTGGATCATTGAACTAGATGACTTTCTCAGTCCCTTTTAGAAACCTTTTCCAATTCCCCTTAATGCTGGTGGTTTCTTTCTGAAATTATCTCCCACTAATCCTGTCTATATCTTGTCTTGCATGTTGTCTCCCCCATTAGACTATAAGCTCCCTGAAGGTAGGAAGTGTTTTTTGCCTTTCTTTGTATCCTCATTACTTAGCACAGTGCCTGGTATTTAGTAGGTACTTAATAAATGCTTTTTGACTTGATTTGGGCTTTAGTTCTTTTTCAGTACTTCAATGTATCCTATCTATGTGGGAATTTCCATTCTTAGTACAGTTTACATGCATTTCTCATTCAATTTGATTCTTGTCCTTGCCCTCATAGTTTGTTTATGGAGGATTCATTGCATGTGTCAGAGGTCTTTTTACATTTTGGAAGTATCAGGGACTGCCCACCTGTTATTCTTTATTCTTTCCATGTGGCAGATCTTGTCTTCTTTCCTAATCATTTGTTTCCTTCATGATATCTGTTAGATCACTTCTTGTATATAGGGCAACATTGGAAATGTGAGAAATTGAGCTACAATTAACTGCACTAAGACTTTTGGGATGTCCTGTATATCGCAGCCTACTTGCACCCACCCATACTCTCCATACTTTGGAGGTTACTCCCAAATTCTTCAGAAACTTGTTGTTACAAGATTCACAACCATACAGCATCCCCAGCAGACTATTTGGCTTTGTTTTGAGGTTGGGTTTTTGTGGGGGTTTTTTGGATCTTTGTAACAAGGAACAGTTTGGGATCTTTTCAAAGCAGTACATAACTCCCCAAATGAAATTCAACTTGTTCTTGTGGAGGAAATGGATAAAACCTGTGTTCTGTGAGTTCAGAGGAAAACATCTTTCCCCTAAAAAAAGTAATCTTAGAGGTCCAAGAAATGGAACTACCAGGTTATATAAATAGATCTTCAGTCTATAATTTATTCAACCACAGGATAAGCCTACTGATTCTATCTTGAACAAGACCTCCACTATCTTAGAAGATATTCCGATAGGATTAACTACAGAGAAAATATCCCCACTCAGACAAACCCGATCTTTGCAATTCCTAAGACCCCAAAGTTAAGACATTCTCTCCAAAATTACCTAAGATCCAATCTTCATTACTCAGCCTCACAAAAAAGAAAAATGGCTGAATGGCCTCACCCGATAGACTCCTTTCACCAACAGTAATTTCATCCTAGGGCATCTTTGTCATGGAAGTCAGGAAGACTCATCTTCCTGAGTTCATATCTGGCCTCAGCTATTTACTAGCTGTGTGACCAAGTCACTTAACCCTGCTTGCCTCACTTTCCTAATCTGTAAAATGAGCCAGAGAAGGAAATGGCAAATCACTCTGGTATCTTTGCCAAGGAAACACCAAAAAGGAGCCACAAAGAGTCAGGCATGACTGAAATAACTAAACAACAATTTTGCCCTATATGTGTATGCATATCTATCTATCAATCGATCGGTCGATCAATCAATCTATGTGATATGTGTACCCCCTATATGTACATATCTCCCTTTATTTCTTAGAGTTACTGGTCACCAGCAAATGCCCATCAGCTGTTAATTACAATTTTTTAATTTTCTAGCCTTGTTTCTTGATCTATTGAACTCTAGTCAAAAGGCTACCTTTTAGAATCCTAGAGTGATTATGACTCAGTGGAATGGTAGGTAGTGGTAGTAGAGTCAGGGAACATCAGATTGAATCCCAGCTCAGACAAATTTAGTCACGTGACCATGGCCAAGCCATTTCAACTCCCTAAACTTCATTTTTCTCATCCATAAAATGGGAATAATGATGCTTGCAATTCCTTCTTCACATTTGTCGTAAAAAAAAAAATTGACATGGAAACTTTAAAGCATGACAAAGATGCATTTTTATTTTTATAGAGTGGTAGAACTGAAATGGAACACATTTGTGAATGTTTCTCTAATGATTTCTTACTGTTACCCATATAGATCTCCCTGACAGGGATTGAAAGTTAACAATGAGTTGTGTCCATAATTGAACAGCTAAAGTCTTCCTCAGGGGTTATTCCTCCCACCTTGGTCTGTATGTGTGTGTGTGTGTGTGTGTGTTGTTTAATCTAGACCTGTGATTTCCTTGGTATAGGGTACTCATACTCATCTATGACATACGTACATTACAGCCTTAGAGGCTTGCCTGGCTTAATAATTGTTCATATTCACAGAGTCAGTAAGAATTTAAAGTCAGATGTTTCTGATCTCAAGGTCTCTCCATCAACTAGGCCATGCTATCTCCACTGATACAAACTAAGTTAATAACCAGGGAAATCAGAAAAGACCTTGGGTGGAGTTGGCCCTGAGTTATGCCTTCAAGGAAGCCTGGTATCCTACAAGGCAGAGGTGAGGGTGAAGTGCATTTCAGACATGAGGGACTACTTGTAAAAAGGGTAATAACAGGGGATGATCTAGCAAAGGAGATTGAAAGGGACTTACAAGAACCACAAGAGGTGAATCCAGGGAAGCCCAGGGAGGAGAGAATGCCTAGGAGGGAGGAGAATCCCCACTGTTAGCTGCAACAGATCAGTGAGTAAAGGCCAACAGATAAGGCAGTTACATTCAGTGCTTCTGGCTTCCTGCTTCCCACCCTCATCCAACATTTGATGACATACGTTGTGGTCACCAACACAATTAGTTGTCAATAAAGTTACTTATAGGGAGACCTAAAACACTCTTCTTAAAAGAGTATCAGATTAATTCCCTGATCTCTTATTTGTCTGCCATGATAAGAATCCTAGAAACACCACTTTTGATGGAAACACTATAAAAGGCAACATATATCCAATTGACAGTATTTCCAAGAAACTCTACAAATAATGTTTTTAAGGACCTCCATTATGTGGCGACTTTCAAGAGGATCAATAGAATCCATTTTATTGACAATCAAGCAGAATTATATTCCTAGGGAATGGTGATCCTAGAAATCATGGACAATTCCAGAAAGCCAGGTTTTCTGGCTAATTGAGGGGGCCAGGGTAAAAAGAGAGAAATGTTTGTGGGAAGAGATTGGAGCTATTCTAATAGTCAAATTGATATTTATTCAGTACCTATTATGCCTAGGCACTGTGCTAAAGTCATGGGGAAACAAAGAAAGGCAAAAAAAAGACCCTATCTTCAAGGAGAGCACAAACTAATATGGCCATTAAATTTAAAGTGGCAAGGACCATTGGGGTCATCTAGTCCAATGCTTTTATTTTACAGATGAGAAAGCTGAGGCCCAGAGAAGTGAAATTATTTCCCCAAGGTCATGCAAGCAGTAAGTAGTAAAGGTAGAATTCAAACCAAGCTTTTCTGGTTTGCTATTCCTCATTTTGAGGCCAGATTTTCCAGCTGGTTAAGTTCTAAATAGGGCATCATGGATACATCAAGCAAACTCATTTTCCCCTCTTTTGTTATTTTGAAGGACAGAATCATTGACCTAAATAGAGGTTTGCACAAATTAATATCAAGGAATAAATTCCAAGGCTTTAAAAATAATAAAAGTTTAAAAAAATTTTTAAAACCTTCTGTCTTTATTAATATCAGACAACTAACATAAAAGTAGTGAAGTCTGAAGTGGTAATACAAGTAGATAATGCGTGTTTTGGAAAGTCAGGAAGCCAAAGTGTAGAAGGGAAGGATTATTGAGGTAAATTATATAGAGAAACCTACTGGTTTCTTGTGAAACCTACATAAGTCTTGTGATATGAAAATAATTGGCCAAGGTCATTTCTAGGTCACTAATCACCATTCTGAATAGACTCAGAGATGCCTGAATATAGGGAAAAGGACCAGTAAATACACGCATATACAAAAGAGACAGAATGGAAAAATAACAATTATATGTTTTTTCAAGGAGAAAAATACTAGAAAATATCATAGAAATCAATTTGAATAGAATAAGATAACCATCATAACTGAAATTAGAAAAAAAAACTTCCAGACTGATCTGTTTTTCTTCTGCAATAAAGTGGTAGGTCTAGTATCCCAAGAGAAACTTCTAGAAGTAATCAACCTGAATTATTTCCCTTGTTTTGTCATTATCTTTCAATGGATTTTGCCTAATTAATTTTTTTTTATAAAGTAAAGTACAAGCTAGAAAATTGAATCTGCAAATGTGTAGTCAACTCTTAATTATCCAAGCAATAAAGAAGCATGGATAACATAAAACAATGAATAATCAAATTTGTTTAGTTTTAAATTTAGACTTAGAGTTTGGCAGAAACATATTCAGACATACATAATATATATGTCTTATCTGTATCTATATCTATATATCTATTTATCTAGATCTAAACAGATAGATTTAGAAATAGAAATATATCTCTACCATTCATAAATTGTGATATTCAATGGTCCTAATCTTTCTCACATGGTCTTACCATCTTTAGCCTAAGACCATCCTGGGAAAAAGAGGGAAGGAGGCAGAAGATTACCCCACTCCCAAAGGAGCAATGCATTCCTGGATTATTAAAAATAGGCTAATTAGAGTGGGCCTGAAAGAAATGATGGTTCAAGTAAGTTAAAACTTCAACAAAAACTAACATAGCTATTTACAGATCTCCAATGGTGTTGTTGCTCATTCACATCAGGTGTACCTTTTCTAGGAAGCTTGTATGTGAGAAATGGTCTGAACATGGTTTGCTCTAGTAAAACATTTTGTAGCCTTGAATAATTTAAATATGAGTCTGTATGAAAACCTTGCATAAAGTTTAAAGCAAGTTTCTCCTTTGTGAATTATAATGTTTCTAACGGGATGTCCTAGAGACATCTCTAACTCATCATGTCTAAAAAGAGAGCTCATCATCAATCCCATGCAAACATACCCCTTTTCTAAGCTTCCGTATTCCTTTCCCAGTTTGTAATCTCAACTCTTCATTCTCACTCACCCCACATACCTAATCAATTGCCAGATCTTGTCATTTCTAACTCTGCATCATTGTCTCTCAACTCCTGCTCACACAGCCACAATGTTAGTTCATTCCCTCGATACCTTGGCCTCACTTATTGCAATGGTCTCAGTCTCCATCCTCCACACAGCTCACAAAGTGAACTTCAGAGATTGTAGATCTGACCATGTCACTCCTCTACTCAATAAACTCCAGGAGCTCTTATTGCCTGGAGGATAAAAACATACAGTCCTTTGTTCAGTTTTTAAAATGGTCCCAACCTATCTCTCTAGACTCATTACACATTACTCCTCTTCTCTCAGTCTATGGTCCAGCCAAGCTGCCCTTCTCTCTGTTCTTCATATACAACATTCCGTCTCTCCTCCCCATGCCTCTGCATTGTCCATACCCTACAATTGGAAAACACTCCCTCCTCACCTCCACTTCACTGAATCCTTCTCTTCCTTCAAGAAGCAACTCAAGTATCACCTTCTCTCTACATGAAACATCTGATCACTGAATTGTAAAGCCCTCCATGCCTTACTAGACGTCTTTATTTTATGTATAGTTTTGAGTAACCTCACTCCTTTGTATCTATATTACACTTTTATGTGTACTTGTTTCCCATTAGAATGTAAACTCCTTGAGGGTAGAAATTGTTTCATTTCTTGTATTTGTGTCTCCGATGCTTGTCACATAGCCTAGCATCTAGTAGGTACCTAATTGATTGATTGGCATGAGAGTAATGAATGTTTTTTAGTTGTGGATACAATGAAATATCTCTAAAGTTAAGCCAAAGGAAGAATAATAATGCTAAGGACTTCTGGACAACATAAAGATTTAAGTTTCTGAACTATACCTTTTTAAAAAAACAATTTTAGAACCATAAGAAGTATAGAGTAAAATAAAACAAAAACAGAAAACCTTTCCAGAAGTTGGAGTGATAGTAGTGGTGCTATCTTTCATTTTAAAAAAACATTTTACTATTTGAAATCCTTTCTGTACATTTTTATGTTTGATCCTCGTGATGCACATATGAAGTAATCTAGGCAGGTATTGTTTTCAAGGTAAGAAAATCGAGGTTCCAAACGCCTAATGTTGCTCTCCATGAACTAATTACTTAAACTGACATTCTCCTCCAGAAGGGAAAAAAAAAGTCTTACAGGCACATTCATGTACTCTTCCTTCACTCATCTATTCAATAAATATTGAGAGTTCATTATGTGTAATGTGCCACAATGTACTCATGACTCATCCTTCCAACTCTGTTATCCTAGCTCTCTCTTCACCAAATCACATCTTAAAATCAATCCATAAATCTCCAAGATGTCAGGGGCAGGGTTGGAAGGGCTAAAAAGAACAAGACAAAGGACCCCCATGGAGTTTTCCATCCACTGATATATACAAATAGTCAGACAGTTCTTATCACGTACCAGGCACTATGCTGTGTTAAGGATACAAAGAAAGGCAAATAGCTGTAATACTAGTTATCATGTGAAAAATGAAATAGGAGAGGTAGCAAATATCCTTAGGTCTGAAACCACCAGGAAGATACAAATATCAGAAAAGACCTGCCCCGTGAAGATCAGGGCCCAGGAGAAAGAAACAGAGATGCTGATGAATGTCTAGGGAGGGCACAGAATCCCCTTCTCTCCCTATTGCTTGGCAAGCCCTTTTAATTTCCTAAATAAGTGGGAGCATACCATCATACTTCAATAATCTTTCTAGATTACCAACTGAGTGCCTCAGAGCTTTGAATAATATTTTTAAGTCCAGCAGTTCCCAGACAGATAGCTTTTGTAGATTTCCTTTAAGCAGACTCCTGCTTACATTGTATGAAGCTGGATGTTAAGCTTTTTTCCATTCGGCTACCCTTACCTAAGTCTTCCTTTACCCAAGGTTGATGATTCATCCCCAGGTGTTAAAAGGCATATGGTTTCATGAGTAGTCGTGGCCTGGAAGCCGGAAGTTCTCACCCTTTGGAGGCTTCCCTAGGTTATCTACCTTCTGGGGAATACTTGATTCTCTTCAGACTAAGGGATGCTGGCCCTAACATAAAACTGCCACCCTTATCTCATAAGTGAGTGATGGCTCTTTGATGGCCCAAGAAAAACTTAGCCTCTCCCTGTAGTTGCTGCCATATCCCTAAACTATTTCTTTCTCCTCTTCCCACATTTTCCCTCATCATTTAAGTGTTCATAACCATATAATTGCAGAGTAATATTTAAAATGGTAATTAGTACTAGGTGGTGCACTGAATAGAGCACTGGCCCTGGAGTCAGAAGGACCTGAACTCAAATCTAACCTCAGACACTTGATACTTACAAGCTGTGTGACCTTGGGCAAGTCACTTAACCCCAGTTGCCCTACCTTCCCCGCTCCAAAACAGACCCAAAAATGGTAATTAGTACAAATATGAGTATGATCACTTTCTACCTCTAACCTCCAGTTGACTGTACCCTTACATGCCCTAGGTTTATATACCTGTAACTCTCAGCAATTGTATGTAGTCATCATGACACCCCTTGGGTTCCCCTAATCCCTTTCAGCAAGTCTTTATAAAGTCTGTGCAAGGTGATTATGGGGGTGGGAGGAGGAGAATGTCTGTAAAGGGTGGGGATATGGGAAGGGAGATATAAATCTAACAGCCTATGTCACAATGACTTGTGCACTTCCTCTGTTTCCCTGGATTACATCTCTTACAACGCAGGGCATATGTGAGCTCTGAAATAATATTGCCAGGGACCCACTGGGGGACAATGTATAGGCTTCTGTGATCAGGACTTTAAATGTGAAGGGTGGAGAAATGGCAGCTGTAGGAAAAATCTCCCTTCCATCCTCGGCTGCCTCTGCTCTGATTCTGTGCCTGATGAGGCAGATTCATATTCTTCTGGAAAAGAAGCCAGCAGATTTGAGCAGTGGAGCAACAAACAAAGAGCCCATCCATTGGAGCTAAACAGAAACAGTGTCATCCAAGGGAGCAGTGTGGGACAGGCAGAAATTCTGGGTGGGGCCTGGATTCATGTCACAACAAGAGCCCAACTGACAGTGTGGGCAGTATAAGAGATTTGAATTTGTCCCCTCTTGCTTCAGCACCTACAATTTTTCTGTTTATTTTAACCTGAAATGGGAGCCACTGTGGGTGAGGTTCTACCCATTGGGAGTAAAGAAATAAGGTGGCTACTTTCTGAATATTTATGTCTGTGACTACCTAGGATCACAGATCTGGAGTTGGAAGAGACTCCAGAGATCACCTCAAACAACTCCCTCATTTTACAGATGAGAAAACTGAGGGCAAGTTGGGCTCTGACTTACCCAAGGTCACTTACGTAGTAAGCATCAGAGGCAACATTTGAACCCTGATCCTCTGACTCTGGAGGACCTTTCTACTATACCATACTATGTCTCTTTTACTCCCTTTTATCAAACTCAGTTGAAGCATTTCCCAAGATGACATGTTGATACATATTTTTAAGCAATAGCTATAAATAGATGGATGGAATGGCTAAAGCATCAGGGATGGAACCAAGAGATTTTGATTGGTACACACACACACACACACACACACACACACACACACACACACACACAATTCTAGACATGATATCAGACCCAGTGAGCCCCACACGTGGGGCAAAGTTGATGGGTGAATGACAGATTTTACTTAGCTTCTGATTCCCGTGTCATTCTCCTTAGATTCCATTCCAATCACCACCTTGCCATTTGACTTCAGGTAAATATTCTTATCCTTGATCATCTGTCCTCACTTTTTGCTTCATTGTTGTTCAGTCATTTCAGTTGTGTCCTACTCTCCATGACCCCATTTGGGGTTTTCTTTTCAGATACTGGAGTGATTTGCCATTTCCTTTTCCAGTTCATTTTACGGATGGGGAACTGAAGCAAATAGGGTTAAGTGACTTGCCCAGGGTCACACAGCTGGTAAGCGTCCGAGGTCTTGATTTGAACTCAGGAAGATGTTCTTCCCAATTTCACACCTAGTACCCTATCCACTGCACCACCTAGCTGCCCATACTTTCGGCTACTTAATATAAATTCGCAGTGTTACCATTTTTTATATCAGTGTCAACCTGTGTCCATTGCCTGAAAGACATTATAGCAGGAATGCAGAACCAACTCCTTTCTGATCCCCCAACAATAATATCATATTAAACTTACAGCTTGGTTCAAACCTAATTGTCTGGGTAAATTCTATACTAGTCTCAGTTGCTGATGTCTAAGCTAATGTTTTAAAAATCACTGCTGAAAACAAAGGAAGAAGTTGCGCCTTATGATGATAGCTATCAAAAAAAATGTCATCAGTTGTGTTGTTAGGTAATGAGTTTGCTGTCACTAGAAATATTCAGTCAGAGACTAGAACATCATATATTAGCAATGTTGTGAAGCAGACTTATTGTTAAGCAAGGGTTGGACTAGATGCCCTGTTTCCTTCCAATTCTAGACTTCTCTTATGTGAAGGAAATTTAACACTGTTAGTTAAACTATGAATTATTCTGACCCTTCTGGAGAACAATTTAGAAAAAGCAAGAAAGTTACTAAACCATATGTACCCTTTGGTACATTATCCTGAGGAGAATAAAGACATAATGGTCTCATATGTACCAAAATGTTCACAGCACTATTTTTTTTATAGACACAAAGAGCTATTAAAAGATACTGACTACCTTGATCCGTAAGAGGATGATAGCATCACTGGACTCTGTGAATAGGTACCCTTGCTTTGGGGATGGCCAGGGTGCTGAGGGATAGTGCTGTTATCCGCTACTATATTTGTATCTGGGACCAGTTGTTATAAAAGTAATGAAAGATCAATACTTTGTAAGGAATATCAAATATGAGGAAACCAAAGAAATATGGGAAAACTTGCATGTATTGATGGAAAGTGAATAAAGCAGAATCAGGAGAAAATAGACACATAGACTTTACTAAAGTAAATTAAAACATTAAAACACAATGGAATTCAGATGAATGACTAGCTCTGGAGCACATGGCCATCTTCTCTATAAAGAGGTGGAAGAGTGGTGGCACAAAGTGGTACATCCTTTGCTGGTGGGTTGTTTTGCTAAAAAGAGTGCTTTTGGGGTATGTTATTGGAACATAATTGTGATGTAAAATAAG
This sequence comes from Pseudochirops corinnae, assembly GCA_028646515.1. Classification (NCBI taxonomy): domain Eukaryota; kingdom Metazoa; phylum Chordata; class Mammalia; order Diprotodontia; family Pseudocheiridae; genus Pseudochirops; species Pseudochirops corinnae. Next base: position 143,398,850 of record CM053587.1, on the reverse strand, counting down.
ATTAAAACACTTCTCAAAAACCAAAGGAAAACTAAGATTTGTTGTTTTTATGATCATAATTGTGAAGGGTATTAATAATCCAAAACTATAGAGCTCTTTAAGGTTACAAAGCACTTCATTTTTAGCATCTCTTTGAAACATACAATGAGCCTGTGACATAAATAATGCAGGTAATACTGTACTTATTTTACAGATGAGAAAACCGTCAGTCAGAAAGATCAATTAACTTGCCTAAGGCCCACACCTAGCAAATGTAAGATCTGGGATTTAAACCCAGGGATTCTCACACTCAGTTCAGGGCTCTTTCCACCTCAGCATGGCACAAAGGAAAATTATTGCTGTGTAAAAATGCAGAGAAATACACAAACTAGCACTGACTCTGGGCCTTTAAATATAGCATATCACAGGAGACATTAGCTGCTCCAAGCAAATTGTGCCTAATGAAAGGGGTCAGCAGAACTCTTCTCATATGTTTAAGAGAGTCTTACTATAAATGAAGTGAGGGGAAAAATAGGACACATCTTTGGCAATCTTTTCTCCTTGCCACTATTTTTGGTGCCTATCCTGAAGAAACTTTTCATGATTTCCTTATAAGGACAAAAGGAAAAAAATACTGCAGCCACCCAGGTCCTTATTATATGCAACCATGCAGTGAATACTGTTCTTGTCAAGCAGAAGGAACCTAGTCGGCTACATTTATATCCACTACCACCCCAAAACACACACACACACACACACATGCATGCATAGCTCACTGCCTTGCACAGAATTGTGTGCTGGATTGAAGAGAGTTAGAGGAGCCTGAGAGATATCTTGATGACTACATACGATTGCGGAGACTTATAGACGTATAAGAGTAGGGCATGTAAAGCACAGCCAACTGGAGGTTAGAGGCAGACAGTGATTGTACTCATATATGTGCTAATTACCATTTTAAATGTTACTCTGAGTCATATGACTGTGAACGCTTAAATGATGAGAGGGAAAAAGGGGAAGGGGAGGAAGAAAACAGGGTAGGAACTACAGGGCGCGAAAGTTTTTCTTGGGCCATCAAAGAGTCATCTCTCACTTATGAGATAATGGTAACAGTTTTATGTTAGGGCCAGCATCCCTTAGTCTGAAGAGAATCATGTATTCCCCAGAAGGCAGATAACCTAGGGAAGCCTCCAAAGGGTGAGAAGTGCTAACTTCCAGGCTTGAGTATTCATGAAGCCATATGCCTTTTAACACTCAGATTAATCATCAACCTTGGGCAAGGGAAGAGACCTGCAACAGAGAGATGTCCCTGTAGAATATTTATTATACCAATTCGCCCAAGAAGAAGCAGTTGGGAGCCATATATAGGACCATGAATTATCAGAAATTTCAATGACTGGGGCTGTTTGCTTCTGAGATTTTCAGGTTTGGAATTTTAAAAACAGGTTGATAATTTTCTTTAGGCAGACTTTATACATATTGTGTTCTTTCTTTTAGATTGGTTTTTTATAGCTTTTTTTGTGGTGGCAAAGAATTGGAAACTGAGGGGATGCCCCTCAGTTAGGGAATGGCTGGACAAGTTGTGGTATATGATTGAAATGGAATATTATTGTGCTATAAGAAATGATGAGCAGGATGATTTCAGAAAAACCTGGAAAGACTTACATGAACTTATACAAAGTGAAGTAATCAGATCCAGAAGAACCTTGTGCACAGTAACAACAAAATCATATGATGATCAACTATGAAAGACTTATTCTCAGCAATACAGTGATCCAAGACAATTCCAAAGGACTAACAATTAAAAACGCTATTTACCTCCAGAGAAAGAACTGATGGAGTCTGAATTCAGATAGAAGCATACTATTTTTCATTTTATTTTTTCCATGTTTTTTGTCTGTTTTCTTTCACAACAGAAATATATTTCGCATGATTTCATATTTATAACCTATATCAAATTGCCTACCATCTCAAAGAGCGAGGAAGGAGAGAATTTGGACCTCAAACATTTTTTTTAATGAATTGTTAAAAATTGTTTTTATATGTAATCAGGAAAAAACAAAATATTATTCAAATTCCATTAAAAAATAAAAAAAGATTAGGAGCGGCTAGGTGACGTAGTGAATAGAGCATGGGCCTTGAAGTTAGGAGATCTGAGTTCAAATCTGGCCTCAGACACTTGACACTTACTAGCTGTGTGGCCTTGGACAAGTCAGTTAAACCCAATTGCCCTGCCTTCCCCCCTCCAAAAAGCAAAAAAAAAAAAAAAAAAAAAAGGATTAGTGCTTTACTTCTTAAGGCATTAGAGCTATCCAAGTACTAGGCAAAAGATGCATTCAGAGAAGGATAGTGTCCAGGATTAGAAAAGAGATACTTCAGTTGTCCTCTAGACTACATCTGGATTATTGGGTTTAGTCTGGGTATCACATTTTTGGAAAGACGCTAACAAATAAGCTTCAAAGTAGACCCTTGAGAGTTAACTAGGGAAGTCAGAGTTCCTGATATAATGCCATTTAGGGATCAGATAAAGAAACTAGAGCTCAGAAATGTTTTTTTGGGTGTGTGTTTTTTTGGCGGGGGAGAGGGCAAGGCAATCAGGGTTAATTCACTTGTCCAAGGTCACACAGCTAGTAAGTGTGAAGTATCTGAGTTCAGGTTTGAACTCAGGTCCTCCTGACTCCAAGGCCTATGCTCTATCCAGTGCACTACTAGCTGTCCCGAGATCAGAGATATTCCATCTAAATTGGAGCTTGTTTAGTTGTAATAACTGAAAATCAGTATAGAAGACAGAGTGAAAGACTTAGAGGTCAGAAGACCAGGGCTCAAACACCTCCTCAGGCTGGCTGTGTGACCTTAGGCAAGTTGGTTGGCATCTTTTGTCCTTAGTTCTTTATCTGGAAAACAAGGACTTTGGACAAAGGTCCAGATCTAAATCTCTGATCCTATTAATGTTTTCCAGTATTTAAAGGGCTATCATGTGGAAAAAAGATTAGACTTCTGCCTGGTGCCAGGAAGCAGAAATAGGAACAAATGAGAAAAAAGTCTCAGAGATAGAAGTCGATGTAAGGAAACTTCCCCAAGTCAAAGCTATACAAAAGTGGAACAGACTGTGTGGCTCGTGGAAGTAGTTTCATCTCCAGGGAAGTTTTCAGGCAGTAACTGGATGAGAACTTGGGATGATCTCCTCAAAGGGACTCTCACTTGAGCACAGGTTAGACAAGTGTGCCTCTGAGGTCCCCTCCAAATGTGAGATTTGTGATTCTCTGAAGACCCTATTTTGTACATTCCCTATGTTGTGGGCTAAGCTAAACTTGGCCTAGTCAGACAGGTTCAAGGGTTTTCTTGTTTTGAAATACAAATGTTATGAAAATGCTCCTTTTATTTTTAAAATTCAGAATAAAATAAAAATTTTTTAAAGTAAAAAAAATAAATAAAATTAAATACAGAATATATCTGATCCCTGTGAAACATAAAAAATATAACTACTTTATATTTCAAGTATAAAACAAATAATGACAGATTAAAAACTCCAAAATGTGACTCCCTTTATGAAGTTAGGAACTAAATGAAGCACTTTGAAGGCAACTGTAGGTCTGGAAAACATTCCTGACCTTCTTTTTGCTTCTGTGTCATTTCTTTTATGCTTCAAAAAACCAGGTTGTGTGATAGTTAATTTAGTCTGAATAGAAAGATTGTCAAGGGGCAACTAGGTGACAGTGGGTTGAGCACAAGCCCTGGAATCTGGAGGACTGAGTTCAAATCCAACCTCAGGCACTTGACCCTTATTGTCTGTGTGAGCCTGGGCAAGTCATTTAACCTTGATTGCCTGGGGGGGAAGGAGAGAGATTGTCAGGAAGCAGTGAGGATCCACCTGAAATTAGATAACCTCAATTTATTGTGGACCCAGACAGCACAGTATGTGATTTCCTCTAGGGATGGTTAGTGACAAGAGATGAAACAAAAAATTCAAGGGTAGAAGACACTGTAAAGTTTAATTGCTTAACCAAAGGATTGACCCTTTGAATGACAAGGGAGAAAAGTGAGACCAGAGCGGAAGTAATGGACAGGAAGGGATAAAATAAAGATCATGATAAGAACAAATAACACATTTAGGAGGAATAAAGCAAAGGAGGATGGAAGGATAGGATGTTATGATCTGAAGAGGAATTTGAAAGTGCTGTTAACATAGGGTCAAGCAGTTATTGGTGATGGGTGAGATTAAAGTTATTGACAGATTGTGGGAATTGAGAAAGTTTAGGAGCTGTTAGATCAGGGTGATTGAGAAAACAATTGCATGTATTAGGTCCCTAAATACGAGGGTGGTTGTTGGAGTAGGATTTTTTAATAGTATTTTTTAATTACAGGTAAAAACAATTTTTTTTATTTTTTTATTATTTTTTTAAATTTTTTTTATTTACTCATTTACTTTTAATTTACAAGATTCAGTTCCACAATCACTTGAGTTTCAGATTTTCTCCCCTC
>CM053587.1:143360182-143393892 GCA_028646515.1 Pseudochirops corinnae | reverse complement strand
CAAATGAATTTTGTTACTATTTTTTCTAGTTCTATAAAATAATTTTTGGGTAGATTGATGGGTAGGTAAAAACAATTTTAACATTCATTTTTTAAAAATTTAATTCCAAATTTTCTCCCTCACCATCCTTCCCTCTCCTCCCTAAGACAGTAAGCAGTTTGATATGGATTATAATGTGTAATCACGTAAAGCATATTTCCATGTCAGTCTTGTTGTGGAAGAAAAAACAGATCAAAATGAAAATAAAACACAAAATAATAAGGTGAAAATAGTCTGCTTCAATCTGCATTCAGTGGAGTAGAATTAATTAACCAATCCATCAACAAACATTTATTGAAGTGTCAGGCAGTGTGTGTGAAGCCAGATGTTCAACTCCTTGAAAAGAGAGAAAGAATCATCTGTGGACAAGAAGATCATAGTGACTGAGATCTGGATAGGGTGATATAGACAGATGGAATAAGCTTTCAAAACAGAAATGTTGCTAAACGATGGTGGCAGTGTGTGGGTGTGGAAGTGGCAATAAGGAGGAAGGTATAATTCCACCTCTCCTCCTACACCAGTGTGTCATGGGCCTAAAAGAAGGTAATTCAATTCTGGATAATGTGATCAGAGATACAATACCCTTTGGGAGGACTTAGATTTTCCTGAGTGCAAGAAGATGGGAGGAATGGGATAGGAAGAGTTATAATAAGAAAGACCATGCTAACAACAAAACGGGGGGTTCCAGAGGGCACAATGGAAAGGAAGACCCAGAGAGGGTGGGGCTGAAGTGGATAAGGATGGGGGAGAAAGGGCTGACATTAGGTTAAGGGATTTTTCACTGAGATAACCTTGCATGAGTGCTCATTAGGGAAATGTCAAAAGATTTGGATAAACAATTTACAAAAGATGAGACACATAAACAGTCGCTTGAAAAATAATTCAACCTCACTAATAATCAAAGAAATGAAGGTTTATTTGTGGCTAAGCAAAGGCACTCAAGCTGCTGATAGAAAATTGTAAATTGTTTTTTTTAAAAAAAGGAACTGTGAGTTGGAAAATTTTTTTGAGTACAATCTGGAAGACAAGATGCACAAAAATAATATGTTTTAAATAAGTAGTCTCTTCTGGGGTAATATAGTTTTGAGTGTTATCATAAATAAAAAGAGGTATCTATACATATCAGCATTATTTTTAATTGCAAAGCATTATAAAAAACTAAATGTACAAGTGATACTGAATGACTAAATAACTTATGGTATAGTGATGTAATGGAAGACTCTAATAGTATTAATAATGAGAAATGAGGAATACCAAGATTTGTATGAAATGTTGCTCTTTGGTTGTTTCAGTCGTATCCAACTCTTTATAACCCCCATGTGGGGTTTTCTTAGCAAAGATATTGGAGTGGTTTGCTATTTCCTTCTCCATCTCATTTTATAGATGAGGAAACTGAGGCAGAGTTAAGTGACTTGCCCAGGATCACACAGCTAGGACGTGTCTGAGGCCAGATTTGAACTCAGGAAGAGGAGTCTTCCTCACTCTGGGTTCAGCACTCTATCCACTGTGCCACCTAGCGGCCTTTATATGAAGTAGCATGAGGCAAAGAAAACAGAAGCAGAACACTAGACAGACCATGATTGTATTAAATTAATGTATACATAAATACAGAGATGGATGAACAGGGAGTGGGAGGGATACAGAGAGAATAAACTAACAAGTTGTTACGGACACATTGTATGTAGAAGTTCTTCAAGTGAAAATAGTGATAAATGTATGTTTATTTTTGTTTTGTTATTGTTTAAAGTTAAATGTATAAGCAATTATTTTGAAATAAAAGGAAAGATAAACCAAGAGCTGGGCTTAAGGCCCAGAATTTAACTTGATCAGTGGGATAATTTAGTGAGCAGGGCTTCTGGCAGGGAGGGCTTTCATAAGTACGTCATAAAACAGCAAAGTGAATATTGAAACTCCCTGCCTAGGGATGCCAGCACAAAACTAGATTCTGGTTAGTTGGCTTCTGATTGTACTTCATTTTTGCTGAAGAAACAGTTAAGTGGACAGCGGGGTAGGGAGGTGGTAACACTAGCCATGATGCCCTCCCAGAGAGCTGTCATCAAACCCTGACAAGGCACAAGGAGATTAGTTTTAGGAAACTGGCCAACCCTACAGGTGTTTATGGTATGTTGTGAGGCACAAAGAATGAAAGATTTTATCTAGTGACAGACAGCAAGCTCACATTTGCCAAGTCTGCTTGGGGAGGTCTTTGAGTTACAGGTTTGAATTGGTCGGGGACAGTCTGTTCTTTCTCGGGCTCACATAAACTTGGGAGAGGAGTGTCCCAGTTTTGCTCACTGGTATTTCCAACACACAAACGCTAAGAGACTGTGACTAAGCCACTTCAATAGATAAGTGCTTTCCCCAGGTTTTGGTTAAGAGTCTACGATAAAAGAAAATATTTGTAGTTTATCCCCTCCGTGCATTAAGTAATATGGGCCAAGCATTGAACACACAGTAAACTCAGATGTCACGAGACAGTATCCCATGGGAGATAGGGGAAAGAGTGGGGAATTACTGAGAGATGCAAGTTGTTGCCAATGGGAAGAAATCCCCAAGTGTATCATTTTCTTAAGATAACTTTTCCTCCTAGAGTTAGCTGGAAGATAAAGGTTGTTTCTCTTTGATGTGCCATCAAGTTAAAGGCCTTTGCATGCTGATGTTGCCAGCCCTTCCTTCAAGCTGATAAATGCAGCATACTTACAGTTTGGAGCACACGGCCCTGCTGAAGAAAAACAAAACCACCAAAAACAACTAGGATGATCTGACAGCTGGAGTTGCCTTTGACAGAGACTCACAGTCACATTACCAGTGTCTAACTATCTAGAGAACGTTCCTGTGAACATTTTTGGGTGCTTTACCTGTCTGTTGCTTTAACTCTCAAGTACTCAAATTAACTTTGATCTCTGTTCTATGTGGATGTTCCTTGGAACAAGGCAGATCACAAGTGCCCATCCTAGGTGACTTAAACCCTCCCCTAAAGTCGCCCCTGGAGTTCTCCCAGAGTTGGGAGACTTCCTTGGTTTCTCTGGACCTGTAAAGAATACTAGGACTCTCATCACCTTACCCCCCTTAGCTTATTTTTCTATCATACAATTCTTTGAGTAAAAAACAAAACAAATTTTTAAAAAACACACCTTTGCTCTGATTTTTCTTTTAAGTTTCTCATTTACCTGTTGATACTTACCATGTGCACCTTCATTGCTCTTTCAGGGAGGCTCTTTTTTAATTCTTCAGAGACTGGAACATTCCTTGATTCATAGCTATATGTAAGACCACTAGTAGACTATTAATATGAAGAAGATGGACCTTTGTTTCTAGAAGAAGCTTGGTATTATTAATTTTTTAATTAAGCTTTATTATTTTTCATTTGAAAAGATTCTACCTTCTTTCTCCCTACTATCCCTGGAGAGGAAAAAAAAGACAGGAAAAAACAAAGTCACATTGGCCAGGTTCAGATATGACTGTCTTGCTATTTCTCTTTCAGGAGGTGGGTAGCATTCTTTTTTTTTTTTTTTTGCTTTTTGGAGGGAGAAGGCAGGGCAGTTGGGGTTAAATGACTTGCCCAAGGTCACATGGCTAGTGTTAAGTGTCTGAGGTCACATTTGAACTCAGGTCCTCCTGACTCCAGGGCCAGTACTCTATTCACTGTGCCACCTAGCCGTCCTTGGTGGGTAACATTCTAAATCACTGGTCCTCTGAAATCATCGCATGGATCAGAGTTTTAAAGTCTTAAAACTGTTCATTTTTACAAAGTTGTTATAGTAGAAATTATTCTTCTGATTCTGCTCACTTCACTCTCCATCAATTCAAAATGAGGTTCAAGGGACACTCCCTTCCCCTGCCTCTTCTTCCTTTGTTTAGGCTCCTAATTGTATATCATGGTTATGTGAAATAATAGTATGTCCCTTATTCCTTTTTCTTCTCTAATGTATCTCTACCCCTTCCACCCGCTTTCCTTTCTTCTTTTAACATCATAATATAACAAAAAAGGTCCTTTATTTTATTTGCTTCCCTCTATGACCACTGCTAACACTATAGTTCTTAGGAGATGCCTGGATAATTACCTTCCTCCCCATTAGAATTCAAATACTTCACCCCTATAAAGTCTTATTGCTAGCTTGTTTTAACCTTTTTGTGTTTTTCTTACTCCCGTGTTCATATTTTAAAGTTTCGACTCAGCTCTACTCTTTTCCTCAGGCACGTTTAAAAGTCCTATAATTTTTATTTAATTAAGGTCCATTTTCCCCTGTTTGATTACATTCAGGTTTTCTGGGTAAATTTTGTTGTTGTTCTAAGTCTATTTCTTTTAATTTTTGAAATATCATATTTAAAACTTTCTTCTGCGTTATGGAGGGAGCTGTTAAATCTAGTCAGACAGTCAGTAAACAAAGTGCCAACTATGTGTCAGTCACTGTGCTAAATGCTCAGGATACAAAGAAAGGCAAAAAGATAATCTTCATCAGTTATTTGTAGAACCTATATCGGATTGCATGCCGCCATTGAGGGGGAAGGGGGAGAAGAGGGAGGAGGAGAAAATTTGGAACTCAAGGGATTGTGGAACTGAATGTTGTAAACTAAATGTAAATAGATAAATTTTTTTAAAAGATAACCTCCATCCTCATGGAGCTCACAATCTAATAGAGGAGACAAATGCAAACAAATATATACCAAAAAAAATCTATATGCAGGATAAACAGGAAATAATCAACAGAGGAAAGTACTAGAAATAAGAAAGATTGTTTGGAAAGGCTTCCTATAGAAGGTGAGATTTAAGCTGGGACTTAAAGGAAATCAAAGATATCAGGAGGTAGAGATGAGGAGTGAGAGCATTCCAGGCATGGAGAATATGAAATTGTGAAAATGAAATGTGAATATTAAAATTAGTGAAAATTCCTGGAGCTGGGAGACAGTGTGTCCTGTGAGAGGAATGGAAAGACCAATATCATGAGATCAAAGAGTGGGGGAGGGGAGGTGGAGTCAGGGTAAAGTGTAGGAAGACTGGAAAGGAGTATGTGGGATGCAGTAAGTTTGGAAGGGCTTTGAATATCAAACAGAGGATTTTGTGTTTGATCCTGGAGGTGATAGGCAGCCACTGGAGTTGAGGTAGGAGACGGGGTGGACATGGAGGACCGGCACTTCAGAAAAATTACTTTGGTGCCTGAGTGGATGGAACAGAGTGGAGAGAAACTTGTGGCAGGCAGGCCAACCACAAGGCTATTACAACAGTCCAGATATGAGGTAATGATAGACTATTGCAGAGTGGTGACAGAATCAGAGGAAAGAACGGGGTAGATTTTGAGAGATGTGATAAAGGTGAAATCAACAGGCCTTGCCCACAGATTATATATGGAGGAATGGAGATCAGAGATAGTGAGGTATTGAAGAGCACACCACTTATGTTGAGAACCTGGGAGACTGAGAGAGTGGTGGTGCCTTTGACCATAAGAGAGAAGAGGGGGAAAAATAATGGGTTCAGTTTTGGATATGTTGAGAATAAGATGGTTACAGGAGCAAGTCTATATCCATCTCATTGTTCAGTCAACATTTACTTGTAGGAGGGATCAGGGTTTTGGGAACAGTGTTTTGCTAGGACAACAGAAATGGTGGCAGAGGAACCTTGATTTATGTAGCCCTCTCCCAAATTAGTGCTGGAGTCCTTCCATGAAGGTTGTCTACTGGTATAGTATAGGGAATTGTGGTGTGTGTCTGTGGAGGGGATATCCATAGTGAGGAAATCATGGATCCTTGCAGTTAGCTTGCTTCAATTCTTCAATGCCTCCATAATCTTACTAATTTGAGTAAGATTATTATTAATTCCCTCCATTGCCTCAGATGGCAAGCCATCTACACCTTCTGAGATTTTGTGATTCTTGTTTATGTTCTCCTATACATCACCCGAAGGAAGGAAGGAAAGAAGGAAGGAAGGAAGGAAGGAAGGAAGGAAGGAAGGAAGGAAAGGAGGAAGGAAGGAAAGGAGGAAGGAAGGAAGGAAGGAAGGAAAGGAGGAAGGAAGGAAAGGAGGAAGGAAGGAAGAAGGAGGAAGAGAAGGAGGAGAAGAAAGAAAAGGAGAAGAAGAATTGCTAAGTTTTACATGTACTTTTAAAAGAATTTTACATATTTTGTCTCATTTGACCCTCACAATAACCTTGGGACATGGGTACTATTATCCTCCCCATTTTACAGATCGGGAAACTAAATCTGAGAGTTATAAGTGACTTGTCTATGGGTCACACAGCTAATAAATGACTGCAGCAGGATTTGAACTCAGACCTTCTTAACTCTCAGGTACCATCTTCTATCCACCACACTAAGGACTGGCTTCCAGGTTGTTTGTTTATTTGTTTTTAACATCTTGTGGATGCAACACTTGGGATATCCTTCTGTTATCCCTTCCTCCTGTTCTATAACCAGTTCACCTCCTTTTCTGTTTGCATATTTTCTGTGGTGGAAGACTAGATAGCGCATTGGAGCTGCAGTCAGGAGGACCTAAGTTCAAAATTTTACGAGTTTCATCACTCAGTCACCTCTATTAGTGCCAATCCACAACCTGTTTGTGGCTCCTAAAATGGATGTGTTTATTTTTGACAATTGTTCTTTCTCAGTCATATTTTCCTTAGAGCCATAAGCAGATTGTATTTGACCTGGGTTTTAGAGAGTACGATGCAATTAGACCTGGGTTGATGGGTAAGGAGTAGTCACAGTTGCTGCCGTTGGTCTGGTGGTGTTGTTAGTTGATTAGTCTGTGTCTGATTCTTTGTGACCCCATTTGAAATTTTCTTGGCAAAAATACTGGAGTGGCTTTCCATTTCCTTCTCCAGTTTATTTTACAGATGAGGAAACTGAGGCAAACAGGGTTAAATGACTTGCCCAGAGTCACAAAATTAGTAAGTGTCTGAGGTCAGATCCTCCGCATTAGGATATTTTTCCCTAAGATAAATTTAATCCACTCCTTCCATAGTATCAATCCCCTTCTTCTGTTCTTAGTAGAAAACAACTGATTAGACTCTTTAAAACCACTTTTCACTGAATTCAAGATTATTACTGGACTTCCCCTTGACTTTCTCTTCTCTAAATCAAATAACCTCAGTTCCTTTCATCTTTACTCAAAGGTAACATTTTCCAACCCATTAATTATCTTGGAAGCTCTCCTTTGAGACTTTTTATTGTTTCTTCACATGCCCCTTAAGTTATAGAACTCAAAAGAGACCATGGTATGTTAAGGATGTAACCACAACCCTGTATGAGTAACAGACATTCCACACTTCTCACCTTAATTCTCAAGCCTACCAGAGTGTGTTGGTGAACCCCTGTGCTGGGCTGAGGAAACTTTGCACAATCTGGTCTGTGTGCCTCCCCATTCCAAACTGATCTCTCATTGTTCCTATCCCAACTACACTGAAAATGGACTAGGAGAGACTTCAGAGAAGTCAACCTGAAATTAGTACAAATGAAAATTCTAACTTAGTCATAGGCTGGCCATAGTAGTCCAGAGGGCCTCTAGGAGACAAAAAAGACCCTTGAAAATCCCTGAGAAGTCAAACCAGATTTGGTTCACTGCAAAAAGCAAGGACAAAGCAGAAGCAACATAGCAAGGAAGATAGTCAGTCTCCGAGCCAAGATTATTGTTTATCCTTTTTTCTCAGAGAGGACCATGACATCAGGAAGGTGATGCCATAACTTGCAAGTGAATTGGATTTAAGTGAGGGAGGCCTGTGCAGTCACCAGCCTCACTTTCTCCTCTGGAGCTGTCTGGGTCCAGTGGCCAGATATAGATAAGGACGACTGGAGATGGCCCTTCCAAGCCAGGAAAACTTGTGTTCAAATCCCCACTCTGACACATAATGGCTGTGGAATCCTCTTGGGCGAATCTGGTGACTTCTCAGAGGCAACTTTCCATATTGATAGGAGTTTCCTCTCTTGGGAATGACCTATACCAATGATACCATAGGTCCAGTCCCTATTTCTTGTGATTTTAAGAGGTCCAGAGTTTCCCAGTCCTCAATTGCTACAGGAGGTATCTTCTTTACCTCCACTACAGCACTTTTTGAAGACGATAGCACCTGACCAAAGGACAAGCCCAAACCATGGACCCAGAGGTCCAGAGAATTTAGACAGTACAGAGTGATAAAGAACCTATCCAACAGTCCTATAAATTTCAGCATTTTTAGAAGCTTATGTCTCAACTTGCCATAGTATAGCAGTAATTATGTCAGTATGTCCTGTTTTATATCCTGTCAATGAATGTTCACAATTCTTTTGTATTTAGCTTTTCTCCTATAGAGAAGGAATAGATAACTACCCCATATGCCTGACCTGGTGTGCATTAAACACCTGTCTCTTCTCTCCCTTTGGCAGACTCTATTCATGAGTCAAAACCTAAGCTTTAAGTAATTTTCCTCTGGGCCTTTACTCTGGGGCAGTAAAGAGCCAAAATGTGCAAGAAATAAAGAGCTTGACCCTTCTTTTAAGTGGTTAGAGCCCTCTAAACCTAAACATGGTCCATGCATGCATAGATCCAGAGTTGAGAGAGGTCCCTTAGTGGAGAGAAAAAAGAAATGCCCCAGGCCCAGGGACCTAGCAGTCATTCATATTGTTATGACATACAATACAGAAAGATCATCTCATCACCATTTCATTGTCCCCATGATCTACTGGTATGCTAGAAGGAGCAATGGGGACTTTTTTTTCTTACTTTTTGGAGAGAGGAAGGAGGGCAATTGGGAGTTAAGTGACTTGCCCAAGGTCACATGGCTAGTAAGTGTTAAGTGTCTGAGGCCAGATTTGAACTCAGGTCTTCCTGACTCCAGGACCCGTGCTCTATTCACTGTGCCACCTAGCTGCCCCAACAATGGGGACTCTTGAAAGATTCCAGTGACTCCTTAGCTTATATTAGAAAGCTAGATGTATCAAATAGTAGACATTTTCACTTTGGCCAAAATTTGCCCTTCCATTTTAACCCTATTTGAAAATCCCACAATGTCATTTTTATAACTCAATTTATTTATTTCAAGGATGTGCGATTTCAGCAGTTCCCCACTTAGGCAAATCACAACCTCTGTGACTTAGTAGCCTATCTTCAAGAGCTTTCATGCCCAAAAAACTCATCACCCCAAGGCCAAGCTGGTGATCTGTATCTCTGAATTTAGCTAGGCCAGTCTTCAGACAGCAGACATGCAGTCTGTCATCAAGTCTCATTCAGACCCTTTCTAGCCAGGTAGAACCTGCCCACTATCATCATAGACTCTTGAGAAACTAAGACCAACTCTGTGCCAACTCTGAGTCAGTGGGAGAGAGCATTAGTGGAGATTGCTACTGAACATAGTGGGAAAATTGCTTCATCAGCCTTCCTACACGTGGGTTATGGATTCAGTCATGTCAACAGCTACCTCCTAGTTCAGCTCAGAAGGTGAACTCTGATGGAAAGTCAGAGAAAGAGCCGAACAAGAGGCTGCAAAGATGTGGACCTGAATGGGACTGCCACTTTATCTTTACATTTAAGTTACATTTAATAATGTGTTACCTCTTTGTAGGGCAGTTTATACGATTATGGGATGCCAAGAATGACATCAACATCTATTAAAACCTAATGTTTCACCTTTGCAATTATAAACATTAACATTGCTTAGTTTCCAGATATAAACTCAGAGTCATTCTCAGGTTGAATGTGTTTTTTTCCAAGAAAGTTGGTGTTTCTGTAATGAAATTTACCTAATTAATCTTTTTAAAGAGGAAAGGAATTCAGAGATGACTGTTAACAAAATCCCCAATTTTTCTCATGTAAGCAGTGTGCCAGCACTGTCTACGTTCGCTTTGGTAGAGACTACACATTCCAAATAAATCTTGGCTAAGCTTTATAGACAGTTTCTCTGCATGGTTGGGCTTGCTAGCAGCCTAAGCCAGTCACATAAAAACTTCCCTAGAGGCTCCAAGTACACATTACCCTCCCTTCCCAAATTCTGTGGTTCATCCATTCTGGCCTACCTGCTTTTCCTCACAGATGACACTCTTTGCCTTGGCTCTGACTTTGCCTTCGGCCTGAAATACACTCCTCCTCCTCTTTGCCTCTTGGAATTCCTGGTTTCCTTCAGTTGATGGCTCAAATTCCACCTTCCACATGAGAGCCCTCCTGCTCCCCACAAACACTAGACCTCTCCTTTCCAAAATTACCCCACAGTCTTTTTGTATATATTTATATATGTACGTACTGTCTGCTCCATTCAAATGTAAACTCCGTGAGGGCAGAGTATTTTATTCTGTCTTTATATCCTGAGTTTAGCACTTAGACTGGCACACAGCAGGAGAGTCACAAATTGATTGATCTCCTATAAATCACCTGTGACCATGGACCCCAATCAAGAGAACCAGGAATGAGTGAATGCAGAAAACACACTGACCATACACTTCTTTGATCTCCTACAATGCCTTTCATTCTGAGCTCTTCATTAGAAAGTTCTCCCATTTATTATGGCAATTTCCAATGTTTCTGCATGCACTCCACCTGCTGACATCACAATGCTCTGTACTGAAGAGAATAATTATGATCAATGACATTCATATAGTGGGGTTTTGTTTTTGTTTTGCAAAGTACTTTACATACATGATCTCATTTGGACTTTTGGATTCCATCAAAAAGTGACTAAGGGGTGCTTAGGTGGCGCAGTGAATAGAGCACCTGCCCTGGAGTCAGGCGGACCTGAGTTCAAATCCAGCCTCAGACCCTTAACATCTACTAGCCATGTGACCTTGGGCAAGTCACTTAATCCCAATTGCCCTGCCCTCTCCCCTCCAAAAAAAAAAAGTGACTAAGAATATATGAAAAAATCGTAGTAATAGCCTTATGTCAAATCTTTCTTATTTCAATTTATAGGATTATAGATGTAAGACTGGAAGTCACCTAGTCCAAACTTCCCATTTTACTATCAGCATTTATTAAGCACCTACTGTGTGTCAGGTTTCCTGCCAGGTACCAGGGATACAAAGACAAAAAGAAGGCAAAAGAAATTCCTGCAAGATCACGTCTACTCTGAAAGTTGAATGGGGCCCTTCCCTATATCTAATTAGAAAGGGGGGAGGGTGGACACGGGAGAGCTCCTGCTGGATTCTCTAATTAAGAAGGGGCCCTAGGGCAACCATTTCGTTGTTTCCCACCAGCCTGGAAGATTTCATCGTGCGCCTGTCCAGGTACCCCCCTGCCCATCTCCCACCCATCACCTCTCTTTGCTTCATAGCCTCTTTTTATTGTTATCTTCTCTCATAGATTGTGAACTCAGTCCAGGGCACAACTCCTGTACAACTGTAGTGTCTGGTACAATCTGGGTGTCTGCATTTATGTCTGTGTATCCTATAGGCTTCCTAGAGTCCTTTATTCCACAACTGTGGGAAGATGCAATATGTTAGGACCCAGAAGAGCCCAGATCACCAGAAAAGCTTTAAAAATGCATCAGAAGAAGCAGTGAAAAAGAGAACCAAAGAGAAGACCTGTAAGATCCTCTACTTACTCCAGAACTACATAAAAAGTCTTCCAGAATCCTGCAGAAACTCTGAGAGGAGACACACATGGGTAGGTGGAAGGCAAAACACAGACCCAGGGCAGGGAACAGGGCCAGAGCAACACAATGGCCTGCCAGTGACCTGTGGCCAGACAGGCTGGAGGGGAGGCACAGCAGGAGACTGAGCCATACCAGAGTCTAGACAGTGCCAGGCAACCCAAAAACCCATTCTTTGCCCTCCCAGAAACCTTCAGTCCCTTGACCCCTCAGTTCCTTCCCAGGCATTACCCTTCTACTAGCCACACTCTTCTCCCTTCCTAATCTTGGTGAAGCAGCTCAGCTATACACTGTCTTCTGCACTATAGGCCCTTGCCCCAGTCCTATCTCACAATCTTGCCATGTCAAATCTCAGGCTTGAATTATTCCCATTGTCTGCTGCCTTTGTTCTATTCACACGCTGCTGAATGAAGCTGGAGAAACTCACAAAATCCTGTTTTCTGAATCTACTATAAATTTATGTTATATAATCTCAGATGGGCCCTTACTGTAGCAAGGCAATCCTAATACACCTCCCCAATGCACTCACTTTCCCATTCACCACAGTGACTTTTCCACATCTTTTCATCTCTGCTCAAACCTCCCCATGGTTCCCCTTCTTTCCACTCTTTAAGTTGAAAACCTTGCCTCATATATTTCATTGGAAAAAAAAGTGAAGTATTTACCAAGAGCTCCCTCTTCTCCCCTCCTCATCCCACATCACTCAGATACCTTCTACCACTATCTCCTCTACCTGTGTCTCACACAAAGAGATGACTGTTTTTCTTGCTAGGCAAACTTCTCTACACACACAAATGATCCCACTCCATCTCATCTTCTCCAGCAGATTGCCTCTCTATCATTACTCTCATTATCTTCAATCTCTCCCTATCTACTGACTGTTTCCCTACTGCCTACAAACATGCCCATATCTCCCCCATTCACAAAAAAAAAACTTCACTGGTTCCTTCCCTCCCTGCTTTCTATTGCCCCATATCTCTCCTTTCCTTTGTGGCTAAACTTCTTGAAAAGACTGTCTATAATTGGTGCTTCCATCTCTCTCTCTCTCTCTTTCTCTCTCTGTCTCTCTCTCTCCTCTCTCTCTCTCTCTCTCTCTCTCTCTCTCTCTCTCTCTCTGTCTCTCTCTCTCTCTCTCTTTCCCCTTAACTCTTTATACTTTGGCTTGCAACCTCATCCTTCAACTGAAATTATTCTCTCATAGGATATCAATGGTCTTTTAATTGCAAAATCAATTTTTTTTTTCAATCCTCATCATGCTTGCAAGCCTTTGACACTGTCAATCACTCTCTTGTTGATTCTCTCTTTTTATCTAGGTTTTTGTGACACTGTCCTCTCCTGCTTTTCTTCCTTCCTATCTGAATGCTCTTCTCAGTTCCCTTTCCTGAATCTTCATACAGGTCATGCCCACTAATCAAATGTATCCCGCCAAACCCAGACCCTTCAGAATACGACAGATTCTGAACCATCTCTCTTCTTTCTCCGTACTGTTTCACTGGGCAACCCCATCAGCTACCAGAGATTCAGTTAATGTTTGTATTCTATTCTTACTAGATCTACTTACCCAGACTGAAATTTCCAATTGCTTAGCAGACATCTTGAACTAAATGTCCCATAGACATCTTAAACTCAACCTATTCAAAACTGAACCTGTCTTTCTCTCTCTCCCTAATTTCATTATTGTTGTGGAAGGCATCACCATTTTCCCAGTCACTTGAGTTCATCTTCAATTCCTCATTGTCTCTCTTACTCCACCCCCATATCCAATCTGTTGCTATAAGCTATAAACTCACCCATAAAACAGAAAAAGGTAGCAAAATAGATTAGAAATCAGGATGCAACAATATGTTGTTTACAAGAAATATATTTGAAACATAAAAATTCACATGTAAAATTAGGGACTAGAAGAAAATATAGTATACTTCAAGTGAATTCAAAATGTGTATATGTACACACACACACACACACACACACACACACACACACACCAAATGGTATAGATCTAAATTCTTAAAGAAAAAGTTTAGTAAATTGCAGGGAGAAATAAACAATAAAACTAAAGACAAAGGGACCTCAAATTTATTCCTTTCAGACCTAAAAAAATAAACAAAAGAGAAGTTAAATGTCTGAATAGAACTTTAGAACAATTTGAGATTTCTGGTGACTATTGAATAGGAAAAGAAAAGAGTTTACATTATTCTCAAATACTTTTAGCAACTTCCTTGACAGAAGAATCTAATATTTTGTTTTCATAGACCTCTTAAAGCTGAGATGGCACCTAACTTAGGGCATGCCCAGGAGACCTATAAGAATTTGTAAAAGAGAGAAACATGTTATATATGTATATATATAATAGTATTCTACCATTTAACTACAGTTGTCCATCAAAATTTCTATGAAGCTGTTATAGTAGACTGGGTCCCCCCACATCCATGGCAAAAAATATTGCATAGGACTCTGGATAAGTCTTGATTGCCCTTTTGCATATTGTAAACTCAGGACTGAATCTATTCTGCAGTGGTTCCATTATTTAACAATCAGGTCTGGGGGTACCTGGAGAAGGAAGGCTCCTTACAATAGATTCTGCCTCCAAGTTGGGGCATTTTTGTATCAGCAGAATAAAACTTTTCAAGAGCAAGGACTGTTTTGATTTTGTCTTTGCCTCATCACCTGGTATATAGTAAATATTTAACAAATGCTTTTTGAATTCATCCTCTCTGACGATCTCTGAATATGGCTGAAGCATACTTGGTAACATGGTTTAAGCTTCTAAGAAAGGAGTTCTTAATCTTTCCTGTGTTGTGTTTCCCTTTGGCAGTCTGGTGACACCTAAGAATCCTTTTTCAGAATCATCTTTTTAAATATGTAGGATTACATATTTAATATAAAACATGTAGGATTATATATTTTATGTAAAATACGTAGAATTACAAAGAAAACCAATTATATTGAAATAATAAAATATGTAGGATTACAAAGAAAACCAATTATATTAAAATATAGTTTTCAAAAATATTTTTAAAACCAAGGTCATAGGCCCCTGGTTAAGAACCCCTCCTTAAGCAGAGCAAAATTCCTATATATCCTATGCAATTATAGTCCTGACAATATGTAGTGGCCTCAGTACCTGATGTGCCAGACAAAACCATAGCTATGCTGAGCACCAGGGAAGCTTAATGACTAACAGCCTGGGCTGCTTAAAATGAAAAGCCAAGTTTACATATCACATTTTAAACTCTTATAGTCTTAAAATAAATACTAGCCCATGGATGATTCTAGTCCTCCCATCTTTCTTAACAAAATGAACTCACACCTGCCAGGGAAAATTTCTGCTTTTTAGATCCTGGTGCTACTATATTTCTTGGGAGGGTATAGTCCTGCCTAGAATCCAACTTTTAGCTAACTCACTTCTAAAGGATCTTCTTGCCATAATTAGTCTAGATAGGACTTCTCTTTGGTTACTGTGAACAGAAAAAAAAGGAAGCTAGAAAAAAGTCACAAAGGGGTCAGCTAGGTAGTGCAGTGAATAGAGCACTGGCTCTGGAGTCAGGAGCACCTGAGTTCAAATATGAACTCAAAAACTTAACACTTACTAGCCGTGTGACCTTGGGCAAAATCACTTAACCCCAATTGCCCTGCCTTCCCTCCTCCAAAAAGACAAAACAAAAACAAAAAGACCATTAAAAAAGTCACAAAAAAAAGGAAGAAGTCTAAGAGTAAAACTAGAATCTAGTTATCATTTGTTATTCACTGCATTCCCTGTCTATATGATATTTACATTTCTACTCCTTGAGGTCAGAGACTGTTGCACTTCTGTTTGTGTATTCCTACCACTTAGCACAGTGCCTGGAACATGGTAAATGCTTAATAAATGTTTTTTTCATTCATTCATTCATTCATTCATTCATTCATTCATTCATTCATCCATTTATCCATCCATCTATCCATGCATCCACCTGTCCATCCATCCATCCATCCATCTACCTATCCTTCCATCCATCCATCCATCCACCTGTCCATCCATTTTAAGTGTGAGAGTTTTCACAGTCAGTGTCAGTCAGTTTTCCAGATGTCCAGTATTTAGTGTCATCTAGAAGAAAGCTATGTTTTTCTAGTTCTTATCTGAATGTGTGGCATCCCATAAACACAGCCATTGTGGACAAGCTGGCAAGTTACTATGTACCTCAACTTCTCTATCTGTAAAACGGTAATAAGAATACTGTGAAAATCAACAGGAAGATTTTTTAACACCAAAGGGTATTCTGCTAAATAGAACAACTTTGAAAAAAAAGATAAACTGTTTCAATGATTAATCAGCCTAGGGACAGTAGCAGCTGTTATAAATGCCATTCAAAATCATTTTGACAGATTCCAAAACATGTAAGTACTGCAACACTGGAATATTTCCCTTACCCTCAAAAGCAATGAGGATGCAACACAACAGAAGGCCAAATCTGCATCTAAGGCATATAGTTTAAGGGCTTATTTTGGGAGAGAAAACCAGAAGCTGTTAAGCATTCATGGAGAGGAGCAGAGACCTTCATTTTTATACCCCTTCCAGATACTACACTATCCTTCCTGAACAAGAAGGCAAATTAAACCAATGTTAAATTGTGTCTTTCCTCAACTAATTAATAAGTGATTGATTCTGCATTTTGATAGCACTTTGCCATTGAGAAAGGTTTGCAAATTTCACATAGTTTTCATTGTTTCATTTCATTATCATTCCCATTTTAAAGACCAGTACACTGAGACAGAGAAAAGTGGATCTAAAACTTAGATATTCTTTTCCTCAGCTCTTTGCCTTAACTAACACTTACCTTCCTGTTTGGGGGGACAATGCCATTGAAAATAGGAGAAAAAATGAAAAATAAAAACAAAATATAGACAATAACCTTCCAATGATAGTGATTTGTATCACTGTGCCATCTAGTGGATGAAAGCAGCAACAACCATCGCTGACCCAAGACAACATTGTCTGGCTGTGTATCCCTGGAGGTGATGGCATCCCATGGCTGGTCTTGTTTTCTTCCAGCCAGTTCCCAGATGATTTCACAATGAGCCACTTCAGTTCCTGGACATCCTCACAGTAGCTAGCCATCTGGGATGCCAGAAATCCCTTTGGAATGGTAGGCAGCTCTCCTTTAAGTCCAGGTTGTCCATCTGTCCCTCCAACCGTGAGCATCTTTACAAAACCACTCAGAGGTTAAGAAATGAAAGCTGACATGGCTGTATTTAAAAGAAGCAGAAAGAATTCAGGCAAGGCTTAACATATGCTTTAATAAGGATATTCCATGAGAGCTTGCCAACAAGACGTGCTAACTCTTAGTAACTTTTGACCTGTATTTCTGGCTTCACTGCATCTTGGCTCAGCAGCAGCCTGTAGGCTCAGAAAGTGTGGTGCAGGCAGAGGATTGAATCCAACTTTATGGAAGTGTTTTTAGAGCAGGGCCAAGCACTCTTTGTAAGTGATTAAAAGCTGAGCCCCAGAACGCATGTAAGCACCATCCGCCCAATTATTCGGCTCTGGCACGTAGGTCAAGGGATATTGGCAGCCATAGAGGGGAGTGAGAATATCCACAGAAAAAACAAATCAAAGATGAGATGGACCCTCGAGAGATGTTCATAGGCCCATAATCCATCTCGTTTTCAACTTTTTGCTCTTGGTTCCTGGGTTCACTGACCAGAGCTGACCAATATTAAACTTTAAAGCCTAAGGGATTGGAATCAGTCGCTAAGGAAAATCACTAGCTTGGGTCTAGAATCAACAAAATATACAGGCCTACATAATTACCCTATGAAGGGGTTTACTTTGTATAGCGGCCAAAACACAAGGGGTTCAGATGATTGAGCTCTGATGCCATCATTAAAAATTCCACATTATAACAGAAAATTATAATGCTCTAGGACTCAGTTCCTCCTTGGCTACTCAATTTTAGATGGAAAAAATATTTAGCCATAAACATTTAAATTATATTTCTGGATCTTATTGAATTGTAGAGTTAGGAAGGAATCTCAGATACCATATAGATTAGACCCTAAACAAAACATGAATCCCATGAATATCACTAATATACCTCTGTTTGAAGAGATAGGAAACTTACCACCTATTGAGGCAGCCCATCTCATCATCTCTCAATTCTGGGAATCAACTCTGTGTGTGTATGTGCACATACATGCATGTACATACATGTGCTTTCACACACACACACACACACACACACACTAAACTAAAGCTTGTTCAGAGGAAGGTTCCTAGGATGGGATGGGGATAAAACCATGCCATTCACAGCTTGGTTGAAGGAATTTGAAATGTTTAGCCAATAGCAGAGAGAACTTCAAGTGTTTGAAAGACTCTTCTGTGGATGAGAGAATAGGCCTGCTCTGCTTGGCCCTGAGACTGAACTAGGAGTAATGAATGGAAGTGACAGAAGGGTAAATTTCAGGTCAACATGAGAAAAACTTCCTACCAGCTAGAGATATTCAAAAGTGAAATATACTCCCTTGTGAAGTGTTGGGCTTTTCTTCACTAGACATGTTCAAATATAACAAGGCTGGCTGCTTGTCAGAGATACAGTAGAAGGCATCCCTGTTCTGCTGTGGCTTGAGTTAGATAACCTGGAAGGGCCTTTCTAACTCTAAGAGTCTATGATTCTGTGAAAATAAATTTCAGAATAGAGAGGAGTCAAGGGGATAAAGATTCCAGAACCAACCTCAAATTCTTAATATGGTCCTTGTGGCTGTCCTTCACTAATGCAATCTCTGTATAAATATTAGTGTAACATCTCCTCTGGGATACTCCCCTAACTCACACTTGCACTGGCAGATTGGGTCACCCACAGGGTGGCTGCTACCTCAAGTTCTAGGGATAGTCTGTGAGTTCATAACCCCCTATAACTGGAGCTCATAAGCCTCACCATTTTGTTTCCCTTTAATAGTCAGCAAGGAAATCAAATAAGTTCAAAGCAAATGAATTTACTAAAATGCCATCTTGAAAATAAGCATATACAAAATATTCCCCCCTCCCCAATAGACCTGGGCTCATTATCCCACAAATCCAAACACCATCTGTGGACAAGACAACCCCAAATTTAGGGTAAAAGGTAGTCAGGCACATATGTAAGAAATACATGGCCAAAGTAATGTACAACTCCAGAACTACAGGGCTTCGGGGTTCATCCTTTCTACTTCCTCTTTGGGCAGTGTCTTCCCTGGCAGAGGCAGAGAATGAAGGTTGGGAGAGAGAAGGGACTCAGCTGGGCTCTCATGGTTTACTACTTCTGCAGCTCAATTTCTGATGACCAGGGCTAGCTCTGCCTTGAGGCCAAGACCATCTCTCTCCATTCCTTTCAGAGGTCCCCAAAGACACTTCCAGCCTCAAGTGATGGTGTTTTTAGATTCCTGTCTTTCTGGAAAATGTTCCATCTATTAAACCTCGGACTCTTTTGAACTGATTCTCTAACTGTTAGTCTCCTGCTGGCTAGGCAACTCACCTGCTGGACACCATGGTTCCCAGGAGCAGAAGAAAGAGAAATCATCTCCTTGACCTCCTGTTAGAGACATACTCCACAAAGAATTCCTGGCCTGGACTGACTCAAACTACCTATCTCTGAAATCATTCAACACTAGCTTTTAAGGGTTGCTCAGCTATTGGAATGAACTGTACAAATTGAGTGTTCTCAGAAACTAGGAAAACCTTGCTTCCTTCCTATCTTTGGTTACTAGATGTTTTACATCTGGAAGGGTAGCTATGGTCTTTTTGTCTGTACATCCTGCGTGGGCAGATATCCTAGATTAGTTCCACATTTTCTGAGCTGCCTGGTCATTTACCTGAAAAAATTTGGCTATTTGGTTCATTCTGCCACTGCAACACCCAAATCCTGGCTCCAGTTTGCATCTCATAATTTCACATCTAAACTAGGGCATTGTTGATGTTGCTGCCTCCTCTAGATCTCTCCTTCCCATCCCAAGACTCAATCTTACCCAGCCCTCTAGCCAAAGAAGATGGGCACCCAACTACCAGCTTGGTACAAGTGGTACATATACTTGGTACGATAAGTGGTACAAGCCTATTGGCTTTTTACATATCTCATAAAGTAGCTCAAAAGAAATGCAAAATGTGCAAATTTAGAAAATCCACCCCAAATGTTCACATGGACTATTTGTGCCCCACCTGTGGTAGAATATTCTGAGCTCCTGTTGGTTTGATCAGCCACAGTCAGATACCCTGCAACTTGACTCTAACATAGTGATGTCATTTCGGTCTTCTTGGAGAATGAAGAACAACCATCTCATAAATCACAGAATTGAAGTCAGGTCAACAATAATCATTTAATGTGTCTACCATGTTCCAGGTGTTGCGCTGAGCACTTTGTAGGAAAAATCATAGAGCACTCATTCCAACCTCCCATTTGGCCAAGGAATTCCCTCTAGATCAGTGGTTCTCAACCTTCCTAATAACATGACCCTTAAATACTCGTATGTGGATATATCTGCATATGGGCAGACCCGCCTGGAGACGGATAGAGGAGCAGTGTCTCGGTTCCTAAGACCATCAGAAATATGTGTTTTCCAATGGTCTTAGGTGACCCCTGTGAAAGGGTCGTTAGATCCCCAAAGGGGTCACGACCCACAGGTTGAGAACCACTGCTCTAGATAGTACTTCCCTGGAAAGTGACTATTCTTCTGCTTAAATTTTTTTTGAGTGACTGGGAACTCAATTCCTCACAAAGCAACCCAATCCACTTTTGGACAATTCTAACTTTTATGAAGTCCTTCCTTGTATTGAACTGAAATCTGACTCCTTGTTACCTTCCAGCATTGCTCAAATTTCTACCCTCTGGGGTCAAAAAGAATAATTCTAAGCTCTCCTTCATTGAAAACTGCTCAAATATTTGAAGGCAGCTCCCTAGAGAAGGGAGGGGAGGAAAGCAGAAGAGAAAGAGAAGGACCAGGGTAGAAACAGAGAGAAGGCAGGGCTAGCTAGAGGTATTCCAGTCTAGTTTATACTATCTCAGAAATGAGGATGAAATTAGAACTCCCCAAAGCACTAGAGAGGGTCATTGTGCTGCCTACCTCCCTTTCATCAAGGACTGTCTGTTATTAAATACTAAGTGCCTCTGTTTTCTAGGGTGTTGTTTTTCTTAAGGTGTTGGTACACGTACAAGAATGCTGGCTGAAACTTCACCAAAACATTCTTACAGAGTCAGGTTCACATACACAATCATTGTTAGAGCTCTGGTTGCTATCCAGAACCAGAATTCCCCATCCCTAACTCCACTATATACCACAACTTCACCCTTGTATTCAAGGCAGGGAAATTATGCCAGGTATACAAGGAATCCTAATACTATGCAAACATAATTAGCAGCTTAAGGGTCACCCTTTTCCCAAAAATGACTAATAAATTTCCCAATTGCTCCTGTTATACTCACAACCCCACAATGATAAGTCAAGTGTCAACTCAACCCCAGTGCTTGCTCAGAACGCACCTCCTTGCACATAACATCCCTCAATCAGTCGGTCAAATAGGGCTTGAAGATCTAGGGGCATTTGTTTACATGCTTGGTTTCTACACTGTGAGAAGAAAAGGAGCTTGGGACTGGGATGCTCTCTAATCTACATGTTCTTTCACTGAGATCACATATTCTTCTCTAAAAAGAAATCCTTCTTATCATATTCTCAGTAAGATCCAACTCAGCCAGCCCCTCAAAGAAAAAACAAAAACCATTTATTGGGAAAAGTAACATCACAAATTTTGATATGCCCATAGAATCGTTGATTTAGGACTAGAAGGGGCTTTGGAGGTCATTTGGTCTAAACTCTTCATTTTGTAGATGAAGAAGTTAAGAGACTTCCCCAGGTGACCTAAGGAGTAAATAGTTGGGCTTGGATTCAAATGCAAATCCTCCGACTCCAGGTCCAAAGTTCTTTCTCCTATATGTAGTAGGCTTGTGATTGAGAAACAGAGAAAAGGGGGAAGATAGAACACATATCCATCTGATTGTATGTAAACAGCAGCCCTAGTATAATGAAGAGTTCTGGACCTCTGGAACTAGAATGCCTGGGTTCACAAGCTCTGTGACCATGGCCCAGTCTACCATGAGCCTCAGTTTCCTCATTTCTGAAATGGAAATGATAACTATGAAAACACTGGCACTACCAACCTCATGGAGCTGTGAAGGTACTGGGTAAAATTTTAAATCCTTTATAAATGATTTGTTTTTATTGCAAGGATTTCTATCATTTCTTCTACATTTTCATGGGTAAATCCTCTTTCAAGATTCTTTCACCTTTTCAGTTCCATGATGTTTGGGGTTTGGGGGGGGGTGTTTGTTTTTTTAATGGATCAAGTAATAAATAAGAAGGAAAGGGAATAAGAATGATACTCACAAGGCAAAGTAGCATTAATTTCTCAGCTAATCTGTTTTCATGGATACCAAATGGTATTAGAAAAAAATTTAAGAACCTAGAAAACCTAATTTGAGTACATGAAAAACTTTGTAGTCTTGTCCACAGTTTACATCCCTAGCTAGATTTGTTTGGGAGGAAGAAGGATAGAAGGACTTTCACTACAGACGGTAGCCCCAGCTGGCAACCTGAAGAGTTAAGGATGGGACAGAGGACACTGTAGAGTTGCTGCTTCTCTGGCAGTCCTCATTTGTATGGGCAGTGGTTGTTCATAAGGTCCTGTGTCAGGGTTCTTTGTCAGGGTTCGCCTAACCTGCCTGAAGGGGCAGCCGGTTACTTACCTCAAAGGAGAAAGCACCAGCGTTTTCTCCAGAATAGAAAAGTCACGGCTTGAAGGTATGTGCAAAGAAGGTTTATTGGGGTCTCCCCCAGGAAGCCTTACAGCCAGATCTTAAGGCAGGCTCTCCCTCCCTCCAAGGCTTGGGTCTTATATCTACCCCAGATCCACACACCACATGTGACACAGCCCAGCTGAGCAGAATTGTGAGAGGGGAGGTAAATTGTGAGAGGGGAAGTGCAATTACAAGGGCATGAAGACTCCAGGGTGTGGAGACACTAGTCAGGAACCTCAGGTATCCCACGTAAAAGAGTCTTGAGCAATGCAATATCCCCTGGCCAGGGACAGTGCAATATGCTCTGACTTCCACATGACCCAACTAATTCCTGGGCCTCACACTTCCCTGCGCCTTGATATCACCACTTGCAATCTTGCACATTTTGTGAACCTCACAGTCCTGGTGCCTTTGACCTCATTTCACGTAGCTTGTGGTTTCACATTTCATATTTCTCAATTTCAGTTCAACCATCCTGCTCGGTTTAAATCTATAATCTTAAGCATTTTCTGAGTGCCAGCTCTCTACCTTCCATTGCGCTGACATTCTAGGGAAAACAGGAAAAGTTTATAACACAATGTCTGTTCTCAAGAAACCAACACTACATTGAACATGATGTGCATAATGTGGAGTCCATTTAATGACACAACACCTTGGTAGCCCAGATTCATTATGGGCTGTTTTGGGTAGTCACACTTATGCAAATACAGATCGAAGTGCAACACAGCATATTCTCTACCAATTCATCTACAATGATCAGATAGATCCTCTACCAAGAGGAAATCATAAATAAAATAAAGCACTTAATTGGGAAGAATGGAAAAATAACTCTAATATAACAAATATTTATTAATTCATAGTCATAGTCAGTAAACATGAATTGAGTACCTACTGTGTGCCAGGCACAGTGCTGAGCACTGGGTATACAGAAAGAGGGAGAGAGACAGAGAGAGAGAGAGAAAAAGAGAGAGTGTCCTCACCTTCAGAGAGCTTAAATTCTAATGGGATAAGAAAACACACAAAAGTAAGGGGAAAAGGGGGAGTGAGGAGGGATAGTGGAGAAGTCAGGGAAGTCCCAAAGAGGAAAAAGGAATATTTCCTCCCCACCATCCCAAAAAAAAACACCTTGTACTCCAAGGTGAGGAGGGAGTGGTACTTTAACTAAAAAACATTTTCTTCTCCTGCTTCCCCACTGGGGGAGTAAGGGGTGAAGGAGAGAAAATAAATGCTTGTTAATTGGAAACATTGAATTTAAAAGAATAAATAAATTGAAATATTGCTCATACTGTAGGGTAAGAGTACAATGGAGAGAGGTAGAAGTCTTTTGTGAGAATGACTCTGGCCAACTGGTCTGGGACTAATCAAAATACTTTCAGTTCTTTTGTTAGAAAGACCGACCTCAATTTTAAAAAAATAGATCTCTCAGGCAATTGTCAAGACTTTTGCCTACTCGTCTCACCCCCTTACAAAAGAGTCCAGAGTTTTTATTCCTACCTGAGTCAACATGAGTAAATTATTTTCACCTCCCCCGCAGGCCAAGATGCACATTGCATTTCTTCCACATGGTCCAAACTCCTTGAAAAAGTTGCCTCTAGCAGTGATGTCAAACTCAAATAGAAATGGAGATCCCTAAACCGTACATAAGGATCTCCACTTGCCACATACTAACTTAGAAAAACATATTAGCAGTATCTAGGTTCCATTGTACTTATATTTATGTTGTTTAACATTCACTAATTAAATTTTAATCTGGTTGCGGACACACTCAGAAGTTCTACAGGCCCAATGCAGACTGGCGCCTTGTTTGACATCTCTGGTTTACAGCATATCTCTACTTCCTCTCTTCCCAGTCATTCCTCTGCTTTTTGAAATCTGGATTCTGAACTTCCCTTCAACAGTCTTTGCCACTATTGACCACCCCCTCCCCACATATTCTCTGTCTCCTGGTTTGCCTCCTACTTGTGTGAATGCTCATTCTCAATCTCATTTTCTGACTCATCATCCACATCATTTCCCTTGTTCCCCAAGGTTCTGACCTGGCTGGCTCCACTTCTCTTCTCCCTCCATATTCTCTCCAGGCAACCTCAGGAGCTCCCGTTGGTTTAATCTTCATCTCTATGCAGATGACTTCCAGTCTAGGCCGCTAGGTGGTGCAGTGAATAGAGTGCTTCTCCTGGAGTCAGGAAGAGCTGAGTTCAATTCTTTCCTCAGGTGTTTGCTTAATAGCTGTGTGACCCTGGGCAGATCAACTAACCTCTAAGCCTCAGTTTCCTGGTCTATAGACTGGGGGTAATATTACCACCACTCCTCACCTTTGAGTATTAAATACTTTACAGGCTTATTGTGAGGATCAAATGAAACAATATATGCAAAGTTCTTTGCAAACGTGAAAGCACCATATAAATCATATAATCATATAAATCATAAAATCATATAAAGCATCATATAAATCATATAATCGTATAATCATAAAATCATATAAAGCACCATCATCATCATCATCATCATCTAGTCTCTTCTCTGAGCTTTAGCCCATCACCTGTTGAAATGCCTGTTGGGTATTTCAAACTGAGTATCCCAAAGACATCTTAAACTCAACATGCCTAGTTCTTTGCCACCAAAAAATTCTGCTAGAATAATAATATTAATAATACCTACTGCTTATAATCATAACACAACATAATAATATAATAATACCTACAACTTATAATACTAATGTAACATAATAATATAATAATAATACCTAGCACTTTAAATCTTGCAAAGTACTTCACCCATATTAACTCAGTTGATCTTATAAACATTGGGTATGTTTGGAACCTTTTTTCTTTTTATAGTGACCACTTTGGGGTATATATCTAATAGGGGAAATCTCTAGATCAAAGGGTATAGACATTTTAGTCACTTCATTTACATAGTTCCAAAATGTTTTCCAGAATTGTTGTCATAAATCACAGCTCCTCCAACAATTCATTAATGCAGAGGTCAGCAAACATTTTTGTAAAGAGATAGTAAATATTTTAGGCTTTACTGACCAAGAGACAGAATAAAGTACATTGGGCAGGTACTTACAGAACAAGAGAAAAAAACAAATTTCCATGAATATTTTATTGATGAAATTCCAAT
The DNA here is from genome assembly GCA_028646515.1 of Pseudochirops corinnae. NCBI lineage: Eukaryota > Metazoa > Chordata > Mammalia > Diprotodontia > Pseudocheiridae > Pseudochirops > Pseudochirops corinnae. The sequence continues at coordinate 143,368,382 of CM053587.1, read as the reverse complement.
TTAGAGCCATTTTTTTGTAATGTAGGTCTACTAACGAGAGGAATCCCTCCTTTTGGGGAGAAAGAATATTTTGATTCATTGGGGTTTAAAATTAATGTTCCCTATCCTGAAATTCAGTCACAAATGATTGTCTGGGCATGCTATTCTGTAATGAGATTTCATATATTTCATTTCCGAAAATTTTTTTTCACACAGATACATACTACCAAATACTGACATCAGTTCACAAGCATGTGATTTTAATTGAGCTAAAAGGTTTTTAAACAAGGTCATGAACAAGTTCTCTCACCCCCCACATACTTCCTACACCTTCAACCCTCACATTTCTTCAGCTGTTGCAGTCAAAACGATTTAATTAACTCATCATAGGCAAACAGCTTTCCTTGATTGGTTAATGAAAAAATCTAGGACCCTTCATCACATCAGTAACTAACTAGACACAAGCTATATTCTAAGGTTTCCAGAGGAAACTCTGGGTGAGGGCAACACAAGCCTAATGAGAAATTATTTTTGAGAACCATCCCACCCTGCCCCCTCCAAGATTGAGTCCAATTCATGTAAACCTAGAGCTTGGAATGCTGGGTCACAGATTAAGTAGTCAGCAAAAAGTATGTGCGCATACTATTTTACTACTTATACCTTGTTAGCATAACAGGTATGACAGCTAGGAGTCAAGAAACCTGCATTTTCATTCTAGTTTCCTTACTACCTTACTGACTAATCTGGGGCAAGCATCTCAATCTCTCTGTCTCTGATACCTCATCTGTAAATTGGGGATGATAACATTAAACCAACTTCACCATCAGTAAACATGTATTACGTCCTTATATCCCTACAGGAAGCAAGTGAGCTAATGACTACCAAAGAAATACAAAGAATACAAATTCTATAACATAAGTCCTTAAATACAGAACCAAGAAGAAAAGAGAAACTTTTCTGCTTTTGTACAATGATTCCTTCCCATTCCTTTGGTCTCAACTTTTTTTTCTCCCCTAATCATCCCATTCTGCTTACCTTTTTGGAAGTAGCATGCCTGTTCTGAATTACTGAAATATGTCTAAAATTCAAAATCATGTCTGTTGTTAGGCCCTTTAGCACATTAAATGTGGAAAAAGTTCACTAATGAGAAAATCTGAGAGAGAGGAGATAATGAGCTTCCTTCCACTGTGGTTTTGACAAACTAAAAAGCTACTCTTTGGTGTGGAGACCTAATTATTCCTCGCTGAGTTGGTCATGGGCAAGGCTGGAAGTACTGCTTTCCTACCAGAATTGCTTTCTTTCCAATTCTTTGTAGCTCCTGAAATACGAGTTCATTGGCTTTTACTCTGAATAAGAAGATATATATATAGATATATAGATATAGATATAGATATAGATATGTATGCATATACACACAGAAAGACAGATAGATAGACAGGCAGAGAGATAGATAGATAGATAGATAGATAGATAGATAGATAGATAGATAGATCGATTGAGATATCTATATTAAGGGAGTTCAACGTAGTCCTAACTTCTTTCACCTTCTGATTTGAACTGTTTAGAGCAAGAAAAGGGTCATCTGGCCCAACCTTCCTATTTCATTTGTTTACAATTTGTCCATTGTCCAAATTTGTTGTTTTGTTATAACAACATCCTCCTTGATTGGCAGCCCAGTGCAGTGGAAGGATCAGTGAATTTGGAGTCAGGAAACTCTAAAGTTCACATTGCACTTCTCCCACTTACTTCCTATGTGACCTTGGGCAAGTCATTTAACCTCCTGGGACCTCAGTTTCTTCATATGCAAATGAAGAAGCTATAGCCTCTAAGGTCCCTTTTAGATCCTCTCCCACCCAATAAGCCGCTCTTTGTAACAAACAATTTTTAAAAGAAAAAATACCAGATGAGTAAAAGCAAGAGACACAATAATCGTGTCTAAATATATATGCAACATTCCATAGCCATAGGTCCTACCTCTGCAAAGAAAAGAGAGGTACCTTTTCCCAGCTCTTTTCCAGGGCTAAGTTTCATCATTATAGTTGTTGTAGCCATCACATATATTATTTTCTTGTTTTTGTTTACTTCACTGTGCACCAGGTCATTTAAATCTTCTCATACTTCTCTGAATTCTTCATATTCATAATTTCTTAGGGTGCAGCAACATATCATTACATTCCATGTGCCGTAATGTGCTTAGCCAATCTCCAATCAATGAGCATCTACTTTGTTTCTAGTTCTTTGCTACCATAAAAAGTACTGCTGTGAGTATTTTGGCATTTATGAGACTTATCTGTGTATGACCTAGCAATGGACTAATTCCCCATTTTAAAAATAAGCAAACTAAGTCTCAGAGAGATGCCCTGACCATGTTCACACATCAAAAGTTCACACAGAATTGGGACTAAGAGAACCTGGGTTCCTGCTCTGGTGATCATTTGATTGTGTGATGCTGCCTGCTTCCCAGTTGCTACTTTTCATTTCCTTTACAATATCCTGCTCCTGTTTCTAAGTCTTTTTTCATTCTCTATGGGTCATTTTGTTCCTACCATGGAAGGGAGGTAGGGCTTCTGACATCCTCTGGGACAGAGCCATTTTCTCCATGCTCCCATTAAAATAAAGAAGCAATCAGAAAACTCTAAAGTTGGTACATAGTCTTGCCTCTGGCACATACTGATTGAAGCAAGTCACCTAAGCTTTCCATCTGATGTTCTAAGCAAATTTCTGTAACTGTTAAGTTATATAGGAAGCATTGTGGAGTTTATTCAGCTAGAAATTTCCTAAACCATTGGCATCAAAGGTCCCTATCCCATTAATATAACCAAGAAACCAAAATCACAAATGACAACAACTTTCCCCATGTCTTCTTAATCATCACCCATTTTGATCTACGGAATGTGAAATTATTCTCCCTGGGTTTTTACAAAACGCTTAACACAGTGCCTGACACATAGTAGGTTCTGCATTAAGGCCTATTCCCTTCCCCTTTTCTCTTCCCCTTCCTAATTTTTAAGCCCTGGAATGGATTCCTTGGGGAAGTTGTAGAACATAGTTCTTTAAAGAGAGAACATCAACTCACAAAACTTTAAGGACATTTTTATAGGTATCTCAATGCCAAATACTCATAACCTACTAACTACATGGGATGAAAAGTTCTAAAAATATAGAGAGCTTGTGAAAGAAATCAAAATCATGTGGGTACAGGAAGAAGTATATGTCATTCCTGTCATATACTAGAATTATCCAGGAGAAATCTTCCCAACATTTTGGTTCAATTGCAAAAATAAATTATTTTATCCACTTGTGCAATAGTCCACCAATCATTAAGCGTAAAAGAAACATAATAGGATAGCAACTGTCTAGCCCTTAGTATAGTCCCTGGCACATAGTAGGCATTTAATAAATGCTTATTAACTTGTTGACTAGGATCATTTCTATCTGAATTAAATTGGATACAAAGATGAGAACAAGATGATGATGATAATAGTTAACATTTATATAGAGTTTACTTACTAGGCACTGTGCTAAACACTTTCCAATTATCTTATTTGATCTTCACAATAACCCTGGGAGGTAGGTATTGTTATTATTTCCATTTTACAGATGAGAAAACTGAGGCGAACAGAGGTTAAGTGACTTGCCAAGGGTCATACAACTAGTAAGTGTCCAGAGCTGGATTTGAACTCAGGTCTTAGCTTGCCATTTATTCTGACTAAATTTTATTGTAATTGATTCTTCTAATATATGTACTATATGGAGAACTTCTTCTCAATTTGATGAGTCCTCTGATCCACCTGATGGAAATATAGTGTGTAGGCCCTCTGTCCACTATCACCTAATTCCCCAATAATAATACTAATATAGAAAACAGGGTAAAAAAAGGTTGAAACTAAGAAAATCATCAATGAGACCCCATTAGCAAGTTCCTAATGCTATGATTTTTTTTTGTAGTGAAATACATTTCCTTGAGAAAACTAGTGGATTCCACAATAATACATTCAAAAAGAAAAGCAGGGATTCTGGAAGTACATCCAGCACCTTGCGTAGACAATGTAGCCTGAAGGAAGGGAGGGAGAGGAAGAGGGAAAATTCAACTTAGATTATAAAGGCAATATTTGAACAGGGCCATGGAACCACTGGTGATTTCATAAATATGAAAACCTCAGAAACCACTCCCACATTCAACTGCAATGAACCTGGTTACCTAACTCAAAATGTGTATAGTGTTGTTCAGTCATGTCCAACTCTTCACGACTCCATTTGAGGTTTTCTTAACAGAGATACTGGAGTGGTTTGTCATTTCCTTCTCCAGCTCATTTTATAGATAAGGAAACGAAAGCAAACAAGGTTAAGTGACTTGCTCAGAGTCACACAGCTAGAAAGTGTCTGAGGCCAGATTTGAACTCAGAAAGATGAGTCTTCCTGACTCCAGATCTGGCACTTTATCCACTCTGCCATCTAGTTGCCCCTGAATGTTGAGGAACCAACAATTATTCTGATGGAATTTCTAGGGAGTTAAAGTACGAAAGGACCTTAATCATCTGATATTGTCATTAAATTATATTAAATCTCACATTCATGTAGTTAGTATGAATGTATCAATCATATTTCAAAGATGAGGAAATAAACTAAGACAGATTTGTGGATTTGTGGACATATGGCTAATTAGTGACTGAGACAGGACTCAAACCCAGGTCTCCTGAGTCTAACTCCGTTGTATCACTTTGCTTGAATGAAATAGCAGTTGTTTAATCTGTAATCTACACTTGAATTTATATATTTAATTTGCCTTGAAAAGAATCCTATCTTTTTGTATAAATCAGTTTCTTTCCTTATTCAAATTATTGTGCTTGGAGACAAACAATAAGCCTAGAGCTGAAGGTAACACTCTAGGCTAGAATATATTTGCCTATAGTCTACCTTGCGTAATTTTTGTAGAACAAAATCTCAATCATAAAAACTCCCAGAATCCCAGATTTGGAAAGATTATCAGAAGTGGTCTTGGTCAGTTTACACCTCAATAGTAGTGCCTTCAGCAACTTCTGTGAGTCATTCAGTCTCTGCCTAACTACTTCCAGTTATGGGACTCTCATTACTTCCTGAGGCAGCCCAGTCTATCTTTAGATAACTCAAGTTGCCAATGAGATTAGACTGTATGAATTCTAAAGACCCTGGAAGTCCTAAATCCTTTGTTGTGCAGTCCTCTTATGCTTTGTGACCCTGTCTGGGGTTTTCTCAGCATTTCCTTCTCCAGATCATTTTTACAGATGAGGAACTGAGGTAAACAGAATTAAGTTATGTGCCCAGGCTCACACGAGTATCTGAGGCCAGATTTGAACCGGGAAGATGAGTCTTCTTGACTTCAGCCCTAGTTCTCTATCCTTGCCACCTCAAGGACAGTTGTGCCAATACTTATATGTAGCCATTACTTGCCCATCTGTGCCTTCTCTTCTCCCTGATAATCATCTATTCCATCAACAGATCTTCATATGGAATAGTTTTGCAGTCTCCTTGCCATCCCAAATGCCCTCTTCTGTATTCTCTTCAGCTCATCAATGTTATTCCTAAAATATGGTGCCCAACATAGAACACAATATTCCACGCATGGTCTGACCAACACATTAGTACTGTGGAAAGATCACCTCCTTCATTTCGAATATTATGCCTTTTGATGCCATTTAAGAATATCTTCATTCTGGAGGGTTGCTGTACCATCACTCTGTTTGACTCATACTGAGTTTGCAGGTCACTAAAACTTCTAGACTTCTTTAACGCAAAATACCATATAGTCGACTTTACCTCCTACATTTTGTCCTTGTGAAATTGATTTTTTAAGCCCAAGTGTAGAGCTTGCCATTTATTTTGACTAAATTTTTTTGTAATTGATTATTCTAATATATGCACTATATTGAGAACTTCTGTTGAATTTGATGAGTCCTCTGATCCTCAGATCTTTCTCAGAAAGAAGCTGGGTGTGCATCATGACACTTTATTTAAGGACATTTGAATAGAAGATCTTTGATGGAAGGATGCAAGAAATTCCTGATTGGTCTCCAGTTAGTGCATAGTCTCCTTAAAAAAATTTTTTTTTTCAATTTTCTCTTCCAAATTCTCTCCTTTCCTCTAGCCCCTCCCCCACCCATTGAGAAAGCAAGAAATACAATACCTATTATACATGAAAAGTTATGTAAAAATTTTTTTTCCACATTAGCTATGTTCTAGGGGAGGAAAAAGTAAGAAAAATAAAGAAAAATGCTGAGTCTATCAGTTCTCTATACAGAGGTGGATAAGATCTTATATCATGATTCTTTTGAAGTTGTGGTAGATCATTGTTTTGATCAATTACTCAGTCTTTCACAGCTGATTACCTTTACAATATTACTATTACTGTGTAGATTGTTGTCCTGGTCTTGGTCACTTCATTTTGCATCAGTTTTTATAAGTCTTTTTTAGTTTTTCTGAAACCATACCCTTCATCATTTGTTATAGCACAATAGTATTTCATCACATTCATATACTGTAAATTGTTCATTCATTCTCCAGTTGATGAGCATCCCCTTAGTTGCCCTTTTTTTTGCCAGGACAAAAAGAGGTGCTATAAATATTTTTGTGCATGTGAGTCTTTTTCTTTTTTATTTGATCTCCTTGGAATACAGACCTAGTAGTAGTAGTATTGCTGGGTCAAAGAGTCATTGTTTTATAGCCCATTGGGCATAGTTCCAAACTGTTCTCCAGAACTATTTAATTAGTTCACAGCTCTCCAAATAATTGCATAACCTCTTAATGACTGGGAGCTGAGAGTCAGTCTCATGTCAAATGAAACTCTCCTCTCTCTGTAGTCTACTCAAGGAGAAATGGCTCCATGTCTTCTGGGGACAGTTCACTCATACCATAAGTGTTGAATCCTTTGGACTTCCAGCAGACATGAGAGGGGATTTCTCTCCCCTTCTAATCAGAAGTAGCAAAGGCAGTTTACAGCAGAGTCACACATGGCAGTGGACAATATGTGCCTTCCAGGTGAGACCAAGATTAAGTTCTGAGATCTCTCTATGATGTAAACCTCTTCCTTTAAAATTCAATTCAATTAAAAAAAAAAAAACAGGACACATAGGCAGAGCCAAGATGGCAGAGTAGAAGCAGCAAGGTTTCGCAGCTTGCATATAGCCACCTCAAACACACATAAAATATGACTCTAAACAAATTTTAGGCTCCAAAACTCACACAAAAATACAGAACAACACATCTCCTGCTGAAGGCAGCTTGGCAGGAAGGGCTCAGCACAGCACGCTGGGAGCCAAAAGCAGCCCAGCCTGAAACCACAGCTTGGCCCCAGGGCGGCTGGGAAAAGCCACAGCTGGAGCTTCAGGAGAGTGGATCGGCGGCAGCTGTGGCAGTGTCTAGAATTATCAAGCCATTAGAAACAAGGACTAAGTGAAAGGTCAGTGGATCTCAGCTAAATTTGGGGAAAAAAGCAGTCTGTCTGAACTGGCTCCAGGGCAAGGAAGTGGCAGAAGGGGTGGCCCTGCACCCGCCTCCACATGGCTGCTTCAGAGCTCCCGGCCTGGAGACAGCAGGGGGGCCAAGCAATCATTCAGAGGCTAAGTGCTCTTGAATTGAGCAGCCTGGATCCGGATTGTGGTCTTGGGGGGTGGTCCCAGGGTGTGTTTTCAGTGAGCCAAAGCTGGTGGGGGCTGCAGCAGCCTCCCAATAACTCCAGCAGCTGCGAAAACCCCAGCGATTTGGGACAGAGCTTTCCCCCTGGAAGCAGAGTTCCACAGAGATAAAAAAATCAAGTAATTCACTGGCAACATGAGCAGGCAAAGGAAGCAAAGTAAGAACAGCAAACAAACTCTAGACTCCTTTTTTGGGGACAAAAAGGATCAAAGTATGGAATGGGAGGAAGAAAACACAGTCAGAACTCCTGCATGAAAAGCTTCCAAGAAACATGAAATCTGCCTAAAAGCCATAGATCAACTTAAGAAGGATTTTGAAAACCAAATAAGAGAAGTGGAGGAAAAATTGGGAAGAGAAATGAGAATGATGCAAGAAAATCATGAAAAGAGAATCAACAATCTGACTGAAGAAAATAACACCTTGGGGGGCAGAGCCAAGATGGCGGCGTAGCAGCAGGAATATATCGCAGCTCTCACATAGCCACCCCAAAATACCCATGGAATAGGACTCTGGACCAATCCTAGAACTTCAAAAGCACACAAGGTTACTT
>CM053587.1:143314701-143359682 GCA_028646515.1 Pseudochirops corinnae | reverse complement strand
AGGGAGAGGGACAGGGTGGAAAGTGGATGGGGGGTGCAAGATAGGAAGAGGGGACATTTAATCAGACTCTCACGGTGTGCTCACTATGGAGAGGTTCTGCATAATTTCACATGTTCAGCCTGTATTTGATTGCTTGTCTTTCCAGTGGGGATGGGAGGTGAGGGAGGAAGAGAAAGAATCTGGAATCTGGAGTTCCATAATCAAATGTTATGAATATGTATCTACATATATATAGATGCAATTATTATTATTATTATTATTGACTACATCCAACTGGAACTTGAAATACACAGGCACTGTGGTTAGGAGATCCATCTTACCCTACCGAAAAGTGACATAGGAGAGAATAGACTGAGGGAGGGGGGACACGCTGGGATGGCTGTTTTGGGGTAGTGGGTGGGGGAAAGAGGGGGAGAAAATATGTAAGTCAAAATCTTGTGGAAATGAATGATGCAAACTATAATAAAATTTAAAAAAAAGAAAAGAAAAGAAAAACAGATCTAAGAACCTGTGCTAGCAACCATCCTGGGTATGCTAGGGTGCTTGCTGCTATACTTGCTTATTTATGGAATAGTCCCAGAGACTGTCAAGGACTCTGTCAAGATAATTTACCCTCAAGCACTTAAATTGTCCATAAAAAAATTAGTTGAACTCTCTGATGGGGAGAAGAGTAATGGATAATTAGTTTGCCAAATGCTGAGTAAAAGAAATCACCTATCAGTGATCCAGAAACTGTTTCAATCAGACAATAGCTCAGAAAGTGATGTTTCGAGTAAAAAAGATTTTGTATTATAACCCAACAATCCCCACCCTGAACTGAGGGAAATGTCATTTAGGAGAAAGGAGAAGACTGAACCCAGAAGTAGCAATTTCCCTGTTGAGAACATTTGTCATTGAAAAAACTTACATGGCAAAACAGGAAAATGATAAATATTGGAGAAGATGTGGGAAAGTTGGAACACTAATTCATTGCTGGTGAAGCTGTTAACTGATCCAACCATTCTGGAGAGCAATTTGGGCTCTAAAACTGTACATATCCTTTGATCCAGCAATACCACTTCTAGGACTGTATCCCAAAGAGCTCATAAAAATGGGAAGAGGATCCATGTACAAAAATATGTATAGCAGTTCTTTTTGTGGTGGCAAAGAATTGGAAATTAAAGAAATGCCCATCAATGGGGGAATAGCTAAACAAGTTGTGGCATATGAATGCAATGGAATACTATTGTGCTGTAAGAAATGATGAACAGGTGGACTTTAGAGAAACCTGGAAAGACTTATATTAACTGATGCTGAGTGAAATGAGTAGAACCAGAAGAACACTTTACACAGTAACAGCCACAGTGTATAAGGACTGATTTTGATAGACTTAGCCCTTCTCAGAAATGCAAGAACCTAAAAACAATTCCAAAGGACACACGATGGAAAATGCCAGTCATATCCAAAGAAAGAACTATGGAGTTGGAACACAGAATGAAGCAGACTATTTTCTTTTTTGTTTTATTTTGCTTTGTTTGTTTTTTTTCTCATGGTTTTTCCCATTTGTTATAATTTTTCTACGCAACATGACTAAGGTGAAAATATGTTTAATAGGAATGTATGAATAGAGCTCATATCAGATTCCAAGCCATCTTGGGGAGGGAAGGGGGAGGGAAGAGGAGAAAATTTAAAACTTCTGTAAGTGAATGTTGAAAACTAAAAATAAGTAATTTAATTTTAAAAAAAGAAAAAATTTACAGAGCATAACCCTTCAGTTCAAATTTAGTAATGCAACTCCATGCTTCTGATTATTATAAAGAGCCCCTATCACCAGATAGTTCAGTTATAGAAGAAGATAGATCACCAAGTCACAAGAGAGCTAGGTCTGTTTGATAATATCACAGCAGAAATCAGAGAAGAGGTTACACATATAACAGACAATATTAAACTTACCAATGTAATGTATGTTTTGCATATACTGAGTATGTTTGTCGATGCCTGTATTAATTACTGCATGTTTTAAGTGCATTTATTTTAACACGTACCGTTTATTTGCTTACATGCTAACGCTCTGCATTACTATAGCTTCCTTTGTCTGTGCATTGTACAGCATTATCTGCTTGTTTATTGGCATAATTGCTCATGCTTAAGTTATTATTTATTGTTATGTAGGCATATTCATGTCTTTGCTTTGTTTTGCTGTTTTTAGCTTGGATACTATGGATATGCATGTGTTATCATGAAATGTGCATGTTATATGCCATGCATGTAATGTAGATATAAGCCACATTAGATACAATACAGCCTGCCAAGTGATACTTTATCCAGACGTTCTTAATTTGGTTTTATATAATTATAAATTTACACGTATATGTGTATACATATATATATATATATATATATATATATATACAAAATTATTTCAATATAATTGGCCTCCTTTGCTATCCTATGTGTTTTATTTTATATACTCAAAAATGTCATTCTGAGGGTCTTTAGGTTTTACCAGACTGCCAAAGGGGTCCATGCAAAAAATTAATAATCCCCGTTTCACACTGTACTGTATCTCTTACATATCTCTTCTTTGATATCCTAAGATAATTACTTGGGGTTCTGCTTTAATCATTTTTATTCTGTTAAGTCTTGATGTTTACTTTATGATTTTTATTTGCAGATGTCAAGTATACCTCAGGATTTTGTAAGGAACAGAAAATTTCTGGCCTCAGGGTGGAATACAGCACTCCCTCCAGGGATCAGTCAGAATGGTGGCAATCTGGGAACTAGACAGAGAGCACTGGCATTTTTGTCTGACGGGTAAAATGCCTTTGTTGATCTTTGGAAAGAGACAAGTTCTGGTCCCATGTAACTTAAAAAAAGCCATTGTCTTGACTTTGAGGATGATGGAAGATGGTAGAGAATGGTGCAGATTGGAGCCAGCATGTCCTTTCCACCAGGATCCTTAGATTGAAATTTTCCATCTTGGGTCCAGCTGCATGGCAACTGAATTACTTTTCCCCAGGACCAGGGCACCAAGGAGGAGCTTTTGGCCTGGGATACTGTGACAAAAGGGGGGTCACCCCAAAGCCAGAGAAAGCACTCATTTGACCTGCAAAAATTGGAGTGTGCTCATGAAATGAACGTGGAGATCCCTTCTTTCCACTCACTTTTTATACCTCTCATGCACTTCCTTGCTTTTGCCCATTCCCCAACAAAGGGTACAACAAAGAGGAAGCTAACCATACTGTTTCTTCTTTCCTTGCCTCTCCTGTGAATTTAAATGGTGAGGTCACACATATAATTGTTATTTCTTTAAGTAGTAATTTTTAAGTTGTATTTTTTAATGCTTGTGACACTATTAAAAATCCAGATTGCCTTTAGAATCCTTGACAATGGTGCTAACTTGAATGTTCACTGAAAATGAAAAAGGAAGAAGAATAATTCCAAAGGGAAGTAGCTTTAAATTATTGAGGATTTGTACATTCAGATTAGAGTAACTTGACTAGGGATTCATGCACTATCTATTTAACGAGATGGGAATGATTCTTAGGGATAAAGAAGAAACCAACACTGAGGACCAGATTCCCCCAAGATGTAAACCTGTAAAAAAGAACCCTAAAGTGCTGGACCTAGAAAAAGGAAGACTCATCTTCCTGAGTTCAAATCTAACCTCAGATACTTTCTAGCTGTTTGACCCTGGGCAAGTCACTTATCCCTATTTGCCTCAGTTTCTTCATCTGTAAAATGAGCTGGAAAAGTAAATGGCAAACCATTCAGTATCTTTGTCAAGAAAACCCCAAATTAGCTCACAGAGTCTGACACAACTGAACAACAACAAAACAGATGGGACAGTTAAACTTTAATATACCCCTTGTCTGGGTAACCCAGAAAAGGAAGAATATTGGAACAAAAAAGATAATTGAATTTAGAGTGAGAAGACTTGGATTGAAACCCAGACCCTGCTCCTTATCACCTGTGTGATCCTTTGCCTCTCTGGTTTTCAGTTTTCTCTTCTTGAAGATAATGACATTTTGCTAGGTAATCTCTAAATCTACATGATCCCAAATTCTGAATTTAGCAACAAGTTTGGAATTAAATCAGATTTTACTGTTTCTGCTGTGTGTGCCTGCTCACATGCTCATATATACTGTAGCACTTAATGTCTTGTAGAGATTTAGGCATCCAGGGATCCCTCCATCATTATTAATTCAACTAGACAGCATAAACATGACCTTATAGCAAAGCGACTCTTCTAAACAAAGCTATGTGGGATGGGCAGGTAGGCCTGCAGGCAACTTGAATTGAAATAGCCTTCATCCATCTTAAAGCTCATAATTGGTTCCTCTTCATTAAGTGCTATGGAGGTAGGAAATATGTCTTTGTTTATCTTTTTCACATTTCTTAATATATCTTTGTGCCAAAGGCTTTATACTCATAATTTTGCTCTGGTTCTGAAAGACTGAAGTAGAGTTCTAAAGGCTCTCTCTGTACAGATCTCATTTTTAGAGCTCATGGAACCAATAATTTTGAAAATTCCTAATGATCACTGAATATTTATGGAGTGCCCTTAGGGGGAATGGCACCATACTAGGCACTGTGAAGTTTATCCTGTTAATTCCCTGACTATAATGTCATAACCCAAGGATTGTTTCCTTTTGATAGAGCAAGTAATTAGGATTCTAAGTAAGTGCAGATTTCTATATTCATAAGGATCATTTATGTTAGGAATAGGCAGCAACATCTAGCACTTGGAGATTCCAGCATGTTCTCATAATTGAAATACTTTAGGGAAGGCTGGTCGACTTAATGGATAACAGCACTGGCCTTTCCACTCTTTGCATTCAAATGCAATTTGTCATCCAGAGTGAAATGAATTTGGTCATGTGTAAGCTTTCAAGATGGATCAGCCTCATCCCAGAAAACCTCATAACTGTGAAAGGGGCATTGAAAAAGAACATTTTAAAAAATGGTTGCAAACACATCAATATGCAAGCGATAAATTCCATTTCTGAAATGTTGGGCAACGATCCCTCTAGGAGTGGACAGCTGGACAGCACAGTCATAGTTCATTTTCTTTTTCCCAACTATGTAAGGAGGTCACATTTGTTTTTCACTTTTTCTGCCCATAATTGAAGTCCAGTCATGTCATAGCTTCATGACTGTGCTTGGCTTCCCCTTTTGACCCTCAAAGAGAGACATTCCAACTCTAACAGTCTCACTTGGACAACAGGGTCCCCTACATTGTAAAGACAAGCAATTTTGAAAGACTGAAATGACCAACTATAATTCCAGAGGACTGATGAGGAAGCTTGCTACCTACCTCCCCGAAGAAGATGATGGATTCAAGATGCAGAATGTGACATGTATCTCTGGATGTGACCAGTAAGAATTTGAATTGTCTGACTATGCACATTTGTTACAAGGGTTTTGTTTGTGTTTTTCTTTTGTCAATGGAGGGGGGAGGAAGTAGGGGGAGAAAAGAAATTCTTATTAATTGAAAATAAAATAAGAAACGGTAGAAATCTCTACAACTTCAGAGAAACACATTTAAGCATCTAAGTAGAGTGGGCAGAATTAGGGCAACAATGGAAAGAAGCACTAAGAGTGATCCTCAGGCTGCAAGAGTCAGTGATCAAAGTATCCAGATTTCTCCAAGCCTCCCAGAGAATCCTCTGACTCATAAAGGATCGGAATCATTGCTAGAAAGGACAGAAAGCAGGTTGTAGAGAATTTACTAGAAGATGGTTCCAAGACCTCCCAGAGCTTCTTAAGCCCAGAGAATATACAAACTACTTAGCAGTAATTTAACTCAGGTTACCCAAGTAAATCTTTTGTCTCTGCTTTTGGTTCCAACCTTCTTAACTGTCATCATTAATTTAGTGTTATATATGCAACATGTTATATTCTGAAAGGATTGCAAACATGGCATAGACTAGACCTCTTATTAAACTTTTAAAATTAATAAAAGCTCATATGTATTTATAGAATTCACAAAAGAGAAGCAGCAAGGCATAGTGGAGGGTGAGCTGGCCTCTGAAGAAGTCCTGCTCCAGTCCTAACTTTGCCCCATGCTGGTTAGTGGACCCTGGGCAAGTCCCATTGCCCCAGGGAACACTTTAAGACTACAGTTATCCCTTGCACATCAAGACTTTCCTTATCCAGGTTACAATGCATCTGGGTCAGCATAAGATGTTAAATGGGAATTTGGGGAGAGGTTTGCAGAAGCCACAGATGACACAGAGCCTATGATCAAATATTTAACCCAAATTTTACAATAAGGTATGGTAAACACCCCGAGAAAGAAAAAGGAAAAATTCAGACTTGCTCTGGTACAAAGGGAGGGCCAAAAAATTTTACACCAATTCTCCAGATTGCGGGGCCACCTAAACCCTGCAATTTGGAAGAGTAACTGTATAAGTTGCAGAGTGGGCGCTGATCTATAGCGATACAATGTTACATACTATATAATATATACTATATTGATATTACACACCGAGTTCCTTACATCAAGGAAATTAGAATTCTTATCCAAAAAAAATAATTTTAGTGTCATCTCTCTCTTATTTATTTCCTATTTATCCTGTAGAGAGCTTGTATATAAAAATTTGTCTGTTTATTTTCTCCCCCAGTAGACTGGGAGCTCCTTGCAATCAAGAGTTGGTTTTTATCATTTTTTTGTATTCCCAGTGCCTAGCACATAGTTCATGGAATAGTAAATGTTTACTAAATGCTTGCTGGCGGACTGACCAATAAAGCCCCTTACTTCTAGCTCTGACACTTGATAGTAGGGGCTAATAGAATGTCACAGGAAAATCCCCAAGTCTTGGGCAGTCTATTTCCTGACCTAGAAGATGTTTCTATGGTCCATATGTTCATTCTGGAGGCCTCAAAGTGCTGGTGAATCTTTAGAAGCCTCTAATACCTTCACCAAAGCCATTTAAGGATACGAAATTGCTCTCTCACTAGATAATGCTTTAGAGATAATTTATTTAGACATTTTTGTTTTGAAATGATCCTTGAAATATTGCCTTTGTAAAGTCAATGGTCTATGAAAATGAGTGCCTGCGTTGAGCTTGTCACAGTCTACTTACTAAATTGGCGTTTGAAGTTACCTAGTAATTCAGATGAATGGCTAGGAAAAAGCAATTGTGGTTGGTTAGTCATTTCAGTCATGTTCAACTTTTTGTGACCCCACTGGGGTTTTCTTAGCAAAGATACTGGAGTGATTTGCCATTTCCTTCTCCAGCTCATTTTACAAATGAGGAAACTGAAGCAAATGGGGTTAAGTGAGTTGGCCAGGGTCACACAGCTAGTAAGCCAGATTTGATCTCACAAAGATAAGCCTTCTTCACTGCAAGCTGGGCACTCTAACCACTGCTTGAAGGTAAAAAAGTGTGTTCTCCTTAACTGGGAATTGGTGACTAAATGAAGATGGCTACTGAAAAAGAATTCTTATGCTCATAAACAAAATATTAGTCAACAAGCATTTATTAAGTACCTGCTGTGTGTATTAATTGCCAGGCCTAGTATAAGGTGCTGAGGATGTCCCTGGATATAGGAATATCACTGAAAACAGAACAAAAAAAAATCTTACTTTCAAGCCTCACTGTCAAGAGGCTAAACATCAAAAACTTAGCAGGAAGAGAGAATGGGCTGTATACCTTTACCGCCTCAATTCATCTCCCCCATACATTTCCTTCCTGTGTATCGTGGTTTTTTTTTTTTAGATAATTTTCACCATTCATCTTTATTTATTTTTCTTTTTTGGAGGGGGAAGGCAGGACAATTAGGGTTAAGTGACTTGCCCAAGGTCACACAGCTAGTGTCTCGGGATGAATTTGAACTTAGATCCTCCTGACTCCAGGGCTGGTGCTCTATTCACCTCGCTGCCCCCTTCCCATGTATCTTTCCTAGGCTTTCTCAAACCTTGTTCAGGAGGCACTGGAAATTTACCTCTTTCTAATAGAGAAAGTCCTAAGCATTGTCAGATGGGGACAAACTCACTCAATTGCTAGTCCGGTCAAGCAGGGGGATACGCAGGCTTATTTTCTTTGTTTTATTTTTAGCCATCCCTCCGTCTTCTGTTCCCTATACTTTTCCCCCTCCTTTTTCTTCCTTTATGGCCTGACTCTGTGACTGCTCTTCTTCCTCATCCTTTCCACAGCTAATCCAGGTCTTGAATGTTCTTCCCTAACTGACAAGTAATCTGTGTCTGGGAGAGGTCCTGGACACATCTTTCTTCCACGTATCAGTGCCATCTAGTCATCCTTGATATTATCAAGGTTAGGTGGACCAAGAACCTTAAGTAAATCGCTGTGATCTCTCTGAACACACCCTCATCCATTAAAGCAATTCTGCAGTGTAGTACCAAGTTGATAAGTGTCTTTTCTCGGGTTTGGGGTAGGGTTTTTGGTTTTGTTTTGTTTTACTAATTTGAAAATGAAAAATGAGGAGGGGCAAAAGAATGCAGTACTGAGTCTTTTTGTGCCCAGGACAAGTTCCAAAAATTGTTTCCCCAATTTATGGACTAAAACCCTGGGGAAATAATCCTGGGATTTTAACTGCATTTGTAAATCTCAAGCTTTATGGGATACTTCCTTCCCTCCCTTCCCCCCATGAGTAGCCCCTTTTCATAGTGTAACCAGAATGTTCTTTTACACAGAGGAAATGAAAGGAAAAGGATTACAACCGCGGACCAAAAATTTGAGTCAGGAAGTGGACCTAGGCCCTGGGGGTTCCCCTCACTTGTGCTAGAACTCTGTGCCCCTGCCAAGTTGTAGCTGGGACAGTGCCCCTCCTCCCACTTCTCCCATTCCAAGTTAGGCTCCTAGGGGCAAAGGTTAACAGCACCTCAAAACTAGACTCAAACTGGAATTACAAGATTGTGATCGCTCCTCCCCCCCCCCACCTCCCGTTGGCTTGCCAAAAAGCAGAGCAGGAACATCTCCTTTTTACCCTAAGTACCACTTTCCAGCACCTGACATATATTTAAATATTAAACATCCTATTTTTCATTCTTTCGGCAAACAGAATCTAAACCACCTATCCAGACCCAGTTCTACCAGTGTGTATCTTTCCTTCACACAATATATACAAAGGCTATGTATATAACTTCTATCTAACTTTGTCTATATTTAATCGTCCTGGGTGTTTGCTTGCCTACTGTCTGAACTCGAATATAAACTACTTGCGAACAATAATCATATTTTCCCTATAGTGTCTACTATTGTGCCATGTATCCAATGTCCACCATATAAATACTTCCATGAATTGGCTCCATCCCCTTCTCAAAAATCACCATGGAAGGAGATTCCACAGCCTTCTTTGGCAACCTCCTAACTCCTGTAGGCTACTGCAGGAAGAACATTCGTGCTAACCCCATGACAACAGAGACAAAAACAAGCTACAGTTTTCGTGATGGAGACAACACATTCTCTATCACCGTGGTGATTCTCAGTTCTGAAGGCATTTAACTCCCCTGGATCTGTTTTGTAGCCACACTGAATAACTATGTGCATCTCTTCTGAGAATAAGAAAAAAGTTTTTTTTCATGGCAGACAGATCATAAAGAACTCAGGAAAGGAACTAGAAGGGTATAGAAACTAGATTTATCAAGTGGTTGTATTTTGTAAAATTTGCCTGTAACTAAGGAATGAATTAGTTGCTGGGCATTGGTATCTTTTTCTGAGAGAGAGGAGGGAGAGTAAACCTAATCAATTCACTCTCATTCTTAATATTTGTACCTAATCTTTCTAAGAGCAAACCAAGGTGCTACTTGAGCTCTTCACGGAAATGTAGTCTTGGGGGAGTGGGGGGGGGGGGGCACAGCTAGGTGGCACAGAGGACAGAGGCCTGAAGTCAGAATAATTCATTCTTTCAAGTTCACATCTGGCCTCGAACTCTTACTAGCAGTGTAACCCTGGACAAGTCACTTAACCCTGTTTGCCTCAATTTCCTCATCTGTAAAATGAGCTGGAGTAGGAAACAGCAAACCACTCCAGTGTCTACACTGAGGACACAACTAAAAAATGACTGAACCACAACTATCTTTTTTTCCCTGAGACAAATATTTGAAGTCTTTATTAGATCATCTAGAAAAATTGGAGCTGCACAAACTGCTAGTTAGGAATCCCTGCTAAAGCTAAATTCATGCAAGTAGGATGGGGTGACATGATTGATTCACTCAATCAGCCCCACCCTTACACTAAAATATAGTCCTATCCTCAAACCCCAACATCAGCAAAGTTCAGAAGGAGGACTTGGGCTGAATGCCTTCTAGGTTTTTTAGATGGAAAGGAAGGGCTCATTAAGGTCTATAGGTATAATCCTCTGATTCTGCAGCCTCTCCAACAATTAGGATCCTTTTAATGGTCCAGATAAATCTGGCCACACAAGAGAATGGTCTGTGATTTTCTCTGTTATCAAAAACCTGTAGACTGCCTTTCGTCTCACTAAAATTATACCCTTCCTGAAGTGAGTGGGGAAAAAAGTCAAGAATTGGTAATTGTACCTCACTCTACCAGCCTCTAAAGACAAGAGCAAAGTATCAGGGCCCCAATTCCAGTCTTTCTCAGTTTATAATACCACATACTCTGCTGTTTTTAACGAGGTCTGCTGAGATCTCAACACATGTAATATTTATATTTTCTGCACCCATAGACTGACATGGCAGGGATTTTGCTCAGTCTTTGAAAGCTGAGAGTCAGATTTTGCTTTGATTTCTCAGCCTCCCTTGTTCTCTAAAAGCTTTTGGCCCAGTCACTAACTGTTACATGGATAGAATTTCTAAATTCCACCTACTTTGGATAGTCAGGTAATTATGGAGTCGTCATAGCCTTTTAACATGTTGCCAGATGTCAAGGAAGACCTAATTCAAACCAGCCTCAGATACTTACTAGATGTATGACCCTGAGCAAGTCATTTAACCTCTGTTGCCTTGGCTTTCTCAGCTGTAAAATGAGAATAAAATAGTATGATATTTAGCTTGGAGAAGAAAAGATTGATTGATAGGTTACAGCCTGAACATGATGGCTATCTTTAAGTATTTTAAGGGAAACATGTGAATAGAAACTAGCAGATGAATGGAATATATGGATGAAAACCATTTGAGGAATGGGCAGATGGGAATCATTTGTTTCAAGAAGGCGGCTGAAGCAGGTGCTATGGAACTCTTTGAGCTTGATCTGACACGGGAAGACGCCAAGGTCACTGCGTTCCACGTCACTGCTGGTCATCTCTTTTTTGCCTTGCTACTAGACTTTGATGACTCTGGGAAAGAGAGTGAGGTTGATAACTTTGTGCAACTCTGCCTCACTTCAATCCAATTCTTGAGCAAGTCAAGATATATGATATCACTCCTGATGTCACTGATCTTCCTTGAAAATGAATGACGAGCAACAACATGAATTAGATTTCTTTTTGTTCCCTGGAGGAAATAATCAGGAACAATGGGTACAAGTTGCAATAAGACAAATGTAGTCTTGATGTAAGGAGAAATTTCCTAATATTTAGAGCCATTTATGAGTGGGAGCCAGTAGGTGCTGACTCACTGAGGGCTTTCAAGAAAAGTCTGGTTGGGGCGTGTAGGTGATGCAGTGAATAGAGCACTGGCCCTGGAGTCAGGAGGACCTGAGTCCAAATCTGACCTCAGATACTTAACACAAAAACTAGCTGTGTGACCTTGGTCAAGTCACTTAAACCCAATTCCCCTACCTTCCCTCCTCCAAAAAACAAAGAAAAGAAAAGAAAAAAGAGGAAAAAAGAAAAAAAGAAGGGAAGGGAAGGGAAGGGAAGGGAAGGGAAGGGAAGGGAAGGGAAGGGAAAGGAAGGGAAGGGAAAAGGCTGGTTCACAATTTGTTGAATTATCAAGAAGTTACTGGATGGTGTGGTGTATAAAGTGATGCACATGGAGTCAGAAAGACCTACTTGCAAATCCCACCTTAGATGTTTATTACTATTGTGATCCTGCACAAATCACAATCTCAGTTTCTTCATCTATCAAATGAGGATGATAATAGTGCCTACCTCAATACCTAATGTTGTTGTGAGGATCGAATCAGGTCACCAAGTATCTAAAGTGCTTTTCAAACTTTAAAGTGCTATATAAGTGTTACTAATTTTGTTATGGTGGAGAAGATGACTTCTGAGTTTCCTTCAAATTGTAAAATTATTTGATTCTGATATAAATGGGTATAAATAAATATATACTCTAATACATAGGGTTTCCTGCCTGAAATCATACAAATAGTAAGGTGTATATGCAGCCGAGGTGTTTAAGAAACTGATTGGTAGAATACTTATCAACATACATCTATTAAGTGTCTATTGTGTGCCAGATGGGGTGCTAGGGATATAAAAATGAAGAATAAAACAATCCTTACTTTTATTTTATTTCATTTTTGGAGGGGGGAAGGCAGGGCAATTGGGATTAAGTGACTTGCCCAAGATCATACAGCTAGCAAGTGTCAAGTATCTGAGGCCGGGATTTGAACTCAGGTCCTCCTGATTCCATGGCTGAATCCTTACTTTTAAGAAGTTTACATTCTTACTTATAAAGGAATCTATTTATATTTAGTAACTGCTAATAAAACAATAAAACAAAAATAGTTTATATGCTTGCTTCCTTCCAACTTTAGATTAGTCCAGTTAACAGTAAAACAAAGAGAAGACCTCAACAAAGGACCAATCAAACACAGAAATTCTTGGGTTGAGGGAGGGGACAGCATTTCCCCAACGTGTTTAATCTCACTTTCCTCTCTCTGTCTCTCTTATGTCTCGCTCTGTCTCTCCCCTCTCCTCTGTACCTTCCTTCCTCTTCTCTTTTTCTGTCTTTCTGTTCTTTCTGCTCCTCTTTCCCCCTTTTCTCCTTCTCTCCATATATGTATGCATGTTTATGTGTATAACCAAACAAATATACTCATTGGCAAGTAAAACTGCATACCTGTATTACCCTCACTTTTATAACTACAAACACCTCCCTATTTATTATACATATACATGCAAATATATATATATAATGTATGTACATAGAGATCCAAAAAAGATACTTTAAGCCTGCAATTCCACCATCAATGAATGGGTGTACTTATTTTTACATACCCCTACACAATCCTGTCCTCCTTTGTGGTTTCATTGTTTTTTCACTTATATGTTTACATGTATATTTTTATATAAAGTATCCTCAAAGTGGTAGTTCAGTTTTAAACTTCAATAGTTTTATACACACATGTACATTATGCATATATGTGCATGTATGTGCACATATAATAGCTTTATACATATTTAATGCACACACATGCACATATACATAAGTATGACAACACGTACATATGCATATATAAAAATATAAAAAGCATGGCATAATGGATAAAGACAGTCTCAGAGTAAGGAAGTCTTAAGTTTAAATACCCCCCTCCTACAGATAGTCTGTGAGAAGGAGAGGGGGAGAAGGGGGGTGAAGAAGGAGACAGGGAAACTGGGGAGAGAAATAAGCACTTATTAAGTGCCTCCGTTGTTCCAGGAACTGTGCTAAGTGCTTTACAAATATCTCATTTGATCCTCACGACGACTCTGGGAGGTAGGTGCTATTAATATTCTCATTTTACAGCTGAGGAAACTGAGGCAAACATAAGTTAAATAATTTGCCCTGGGTCACAATCAGGACTAAACTAGAAGCAAAAAGTGATCAAAGCATGCAATTAAAGAAACTCCAACTCATCCTCTTTAAATGAACTCCAACGGGATCATGAAAATAATAACAGACAACAGACTTAAAATTTCTTAAGGAAGTGTAACTGCTGTAAAACCAGTAAAACCAATCACCACAATTAGGGAATCAGGAAAGCCTTGTAACTTCCTGAGCCAGAAAATATTTGATCTTCTTTCCAAGTAGAGAGTTGGGGCAGCTGAAGACAACAATGATTTGGAACATAACCCATCTTACCAAGAGGCAGAAAATTATTTCACAAAATAGTAAAACTCCACAGAGAAAAACAAATCGATGGAAAACTATGGAGAATTCCCAAGACAAGTTATCCTGAGCACATTTAAAAATGAAACTAGTAGAATAACAGATAAAAAATTTAAAGATCTATGGAGATTTAGGGAGCAAACTCATTTCTCTATTAATGGTAGGGACTTCAATGTCAAAGTCCATGTGCTGTATGAGGAGGTAGAAATAGACTAGAAAAATGAAGCAAAGAAGATCTATGTTTAAGGTTATAAGGGCACTGAAGGATTGAGTTACCAAAGCATCTGAAAGGTGGGAAGATATTGAGTGCTTGGGCAAAACCAAAGATACTACTGAAAAAAGACAATCAAGAAAATACCAATAACTACATGCGTACAGTATTTACACCCATGATATCAAGGGTCCAATGTAAAATACATAATGTATTGATGTCAGAGGAGGTACTTAAGTCCTGAGATAACATTTGTAAAGTGTTTAGCACAGTGTCTGGCACACAGTAATAAGCTCTATAGAAATGTTTGCTATCATTATTCTTATTATTATTGTTACAAGCTTTGCAATTTACCAAAATGTATTTAAATGGAAGAAACAGGCACCAAATGATAAACCAAGATCTATCAAATATTAGAACTAAAAATCTTTTAAAGACCCCTTTGTCCAGCTCTGTCATTTTTTCAGATGATGAAATTCATGTCAAGAGTTGAAGTAACTCACCCAAAGTCACCCAAGCACTTAGTGACCAGAGCTGAGATTAGAATTCAGATCTCTGGTTTTCTAACTTAATAATAGAATGCTTTCATTAAAAACAACAACTTGATGCTAAGAGGTATCAATTTTAAGACAATCTTATGATTAATTCAAATGTATTCACCTAACTCCAGGTAGATAAACATCAGACCCCTTCTCATCCATGTTTCACTGAATATTCATATTTGGCCCAAGATGCAGAAAACTGACAGTCCAAAGTCTTGTTTAATTTCTGGTCATCTAATAAGAGATAATACCACATCAGAAAGACACGTTCCTAAAAGTCGAGAAGTGCTTGTTTTTTCCCTTTATGAACTGGTGTTATGTATTCATCGGTGGGAAGTCAAAGGAAAGAAACTGTGTCCCAAATTGTGAAATCAGGCATTTTACACGCTTAGCAAAAGCTTTTAAAGTAACCTGTCATCACTTTAGCGAGATTACCAATTCCTGCAAGCAATTACTATCCCAAGCCAGGGCTCCATTCTTTAAACATAAGCATCAATCAATGTGTGGACTCCAAGCATCCTGAAACTGATAGACATTAAAAAGCAAAAGCTGCTTTCAGAATCACAAATATTTATTTTAAGGTAGGTCTTAATTCAGCCTTCTACAGACACAGGGCTGTTTGCTGAGCCAAGCAACCAGCAGTTGGCATGTTTTTGTGACATAAGCCATTTATTTCACCCTTATTAAAAAAATGACTCCATGCCAAATCACCTGATGAATGGGAGCCAGCTGTTTATAACTGTAGTTAGCCCCTCTCCCTTATTATTCACATGCTAGAAATCGAGCTAAAAAACCTAGAATGGTTTCATGTGTTTGAATTATTTTGCTGACCATGCGAAAGCTGAAGGAGGCTAGCAATTAAACTCTAAAGTATGAATCACATATTGGGAGGTAGTTAGTTGATAAAGTGGGTCATGAAGACCTGAGTTCTAATGTGACCTCACTTACTAGCTGTGTAACCCTGGATAAGTCACTTAACCTCATTTTCCTCATCTATAAAATGGGAATAAGAGTAGCACTCACCTCCCAGTGTCATTGTGAGGAGCAAATAAGATAGTATCTGTAAAGCACTTTGCAAATCTTAAAGTACTATATGAATGCTAGCTGATATTATCATCATTATTATTATTATTACATGGTAAGCAAGGAACTTCCCATCCCCTTGACTTTGAGGGGATGCTCCACTCCTCACATAAGGAGAAGGGAAAATCAAGTCACGTTCTATTTCTTTTTGTATATTGTTTAAATTTATATGACACTTTAATGTGTACAAAGTACTTTCTTCATCATAACTCTATAAGGTAATGTTAAGTATTATTCCTATTTCATAGGTGAGAAAACCAAGTCTCAGAGAGGAAAAGTGACTCACTCAAGGTCTCTCTAACCATGCCTTCATTTCTAACTCAACATGTCTAAAACAGGACTTATCTCTGACATTTGAGTAATGTCCTCCAAGAAAGATTTCCTATTCCTATTTAAATGGCACCATCATTCTTCTAATCACCTAAGTACAAAACCTTAGAGTCATTTTTTTTACTCCTTACTCTCCTTGCTCTCCATATCTAATCATACCTTTCTGTCTTTGAATTCCTTGGGAAATATGCCCAGTACTGGAATCTCTGGGTCAAAAGATACAAAAATTTTAGTCACTTTCTAGGCATAAGTCCAAATTTCTTTCCAGAATGTTAGTACAAATTAATTCACAGCTCTACCAAGTGTAGTAGTGTGCCTGTCCTCCTGTAGCCCTACCAAACATACTTTCATCTTTTGTTATCTTTGCCAATTTTCTAGGTGTGAGGTAAAATCTGAGAACTGTCTTGATGTGCATTTCTCTTATTACTAATAATTTGAGTAATCATATAGTTGTTATCGGTTTGAAATTCTTTTGAGAACTGTTCATATTCATTGATATCTTATCCATTGGGGAATGGTTAGTGGCCTAATAATTTGTGTTAATTACCTATTTATCTTAGATATCTGATGGAAAGATTTTTCTCTCCATCCTTCTCCTATTTTTCAATTTTTTAACCAATATAATTTTTTTTTATGATTACTTCCTTATAGTATAATTTGAGATCTGGAAGTCCCTTTTTTCTTTATTTTCCTTGATATTCTAAGGCCTTTTGTTTCTCCAAGTGAATTTTTGCATTTATTTTCTCCAGCTCTATAAAGCATACCCTTTGTAGTTTGAGTGGTATAGAACTACATCTGTAAAAATTATTTTGGTAGTATTGTCATTTTAATTAAATTGGTGAGACCTAACTTTGCACAATGCCTTATTTATGTATACATTGTTTCTTCCCAACACCATCTAAACTCCCTGAAGGCATTTGTAAAATTTTAATGAAAAATATTTGAGTCAAATTCAGTCACAAGACTGAAAATTACAATTTTGTTAACAACTTGATTGATCCAAGGGATATAAATATTCACCCATCATTTCCTTAGTAGGCTTGATTTAGATGCTTTCATAATGCCCACCCTCAATTCTTTTCCTCAGCAGTAGGGTTTAGATTTTTCCCTCCATTGAATTAACTACATACTTTATCCTAGCTTCCCACTGAACCATTACAGATCCAATAAAACCTTCACTGTTCTCAATGGTTAGGATGTTCTTGTTGGCTCAACAAAACCTTAGAATATGTTCTCATTGGTTTGGGACTACCAACTCAATATCAGGAAGATCTTTTCTAGTTAAAGAGCCTTCTTGGTCTAAGTAATCCAGATGAGCTAAATAACTATGTTCAGCAAATAATTGCTTAAAATTTTATTCCACTGTGCTGCTGCAGAGAAGATACAAATCTCTGCAGATGTGAGGGGTGCATGTGCGTGAGTGCATGCGTGCGTGCATGCGTGCATGTGTGTGTGTGTGTGTGTGTGTGTGTGTGTGTGTGTGTGTGTGTGTAAGTTATGGACAAGCTATACAACCTCCTTTGAATTCATGAAATCAATCAAAAAGCTAAGATGTTTTTGAAAAATATTTTATGTTTTCATCAGCCAAAATTCACCTTCTTATCTGTTTATCACATTCCTCCTCCCCAACTGAGAACACAGTTAGTATTTATATCGCCGATGTGACACCCATGGCAGCTGCTATGAATATGTAGATGTATTTCCAGGGTTGAAACGCAAAATATAGCAACCTCTCTTTCTCAAAGATGAAACCAAGGTATTTCTTCAGATACCAGAAAGCCAATTCCACCATGGTAACAAAGAACTTTATACACATCACCAATTCAGGGAGTGGCAACATCCCCAAGCCTTCCCTCCATTAGGCCTCCCCACAAATAAGCATCCCTAGGCAAAATTCTTCCCTTTCTGCATCACACTGGCTGCTCTGCCTCAGCTCTCTCCCAGCTCTGCCTCACTCTCTGTTCATGTTCCACCCATTGGGCACACTACTCTCACCATGTGCTCTGTGTTACTCAAGCTGTGAGCTGGTCCAAAGTTCAAAGCAGGTCACGTGGGCCTATTAAGAGGCAGGGAAGATCTTCAAATTCCCTTAACATTACAGCATTCCATCATATTTATCATGATTTTTTCATCCATTTCTCATTTTCCCTTCATTTTCCCACTTTATTCCTTGACACCTCAACAAGCTATGAATATTTTTGTCCTTGTTTAGAGTTTGTTTTGCTTAGGACTAATACTTCCCTTATTCTACTCTCCCTCATAGTTCTTCTCCCCTTTTCCCTTTTTCCTCATATTTTCATTGATTGAAATGTAATTCTATACCTAATTCTCTCTCTCTCTCTCTCTCTCTGTCTCTCTCCCTCCCTTCCTCTCCCTCTGTCTCTGTGTTCTTCTTTCTTTTGACTAGTTCAGATAAGGCAGGGGTGCATTTTTCCCCCTTTAGCATTATGCTTTGTTTTGCTGGTAAGTTATTCTGGACCATTGGACCATATATCTCTAGCTTTCTAGAATGTTGTTTCCAAGTTCTCCCTTAATAGTGGGAGCTGCTAAATCATGTATGATTCTGAGCATGATTTCTCAGTACTTGAATTCATTCTTTCTGTTTATGTATGGTATTATTCTTTAACTTGGAAACTTTGGATTTTGGCTATGATGTTCCTGGGAGTTTTCATTTGGAGGTTTCTTTCAGGAGGTGACTGGTAGATCCTTTGCTATTCCATTTTATCCTCTGTTTTTAAGAAATCTGGGCAATGTCTGTTAATGATTTCTTGAAATAGGACTGTCTAGGCTCTTCTTTTTTTTTGTGATGGCACTCAGTCCAATGATTCTTAAATATTTTCTTTTTTATTTGCTTTTCAGGTTAGTTGTTTTTGCTATGTCACTTACATTTTCTTCTCTTTTCCAGTCTTTTGATTTTAATAATTTCTTGTTGTCTTGTGAAGTCATTGGTCTCTATTTGGTCTATTCTAATTTTCAGGGAGTTTGTTGCTTGAGCAAGGTTTTGTACCTCTTGTACCAAACTGTTCATTCCATCTTTTTTCTATAGCTCCAATTTCTTATCTAATTTTTTTCAAGTATTCTCATTTAATTTGTGAAAACATTTTGTAACTTTTTTTAAACTCTTGCTTCATGTCTTTGAGGAATTCTAGTTGAATTTGCTCCCAGGCTGTGTTTTCTTTGAAGTGAGGTTTATGTATGTTTTGAAATCATTCTCATCTTTTGGTTTTGTGTGTGGAAGCTTCTTTTACACCATAATAGCTTTTAATGGTGAGATTATGTTTGTTTGTTTGCATATTCTTCTGGCCTCCTTCTTCTTCCCTCTCACCCCCCAGTTCTGCAAGTTCCTTTAATTTGCATCTGAGCAAGAATCTCTGTCAGTCAGCTGAAAAGCTCTGTTGGTTCAGAGTATCAGGATTTGGGCTCCTCTTTCATCTGGGATCCCTGCCTTGATTATTCCTCTGCTGGGTGAGCTATACGCTAGAAATGGGATCTTGCTCAGTTCCTGGAATCTGAGCCACACTGTTGCTGCTGGTAGCTTCTGAACTTCCTGGATATCCCCATCAGGATTTGGTCTGGTGTGCTTTCTAGATCTGTTTGCAAGGGTTTTGTGGAGGAGAGTTCAGTTGTACTGGTTCCTACCACTCTGCCATTTTGGCTCCCATCTAAGATCAAATTTATTCTCCCAGTTTTTTGGGTGGTACTTTTCTTTCTAGTTGCTTTGTCCATCAATGACATTCTCACTGCATTCAAAAAATGAGTGTTGAATTTGGAGTCTGAAGACCTGGGCATGCTGTAAGACTGCATAGTTCATTCCATCTCTCTAGGCTCCAGCTTCCTCATCTATAAAATGAGGAATTTGGACTGGATGCTTCCTAAGGTCCCTTCCAGTTCCAAACACCATAGAAGAGTATATGGAAATGGTTAGGAGGTAGGTAAGGAATTAGTTATCATTCACGATTATAATATATAAGCACAAATACAAAGTAAAAGGCAAAAAAACCATAGGTATTGAAATGTAAAATAAACATTCTACACTTTAGGAAGGATTTGAGGCTTGAATGGTTCAACTGCATATTAAGAAACCAATGCAGACAATTAATTTGTTTCTAGAGTTGTATTCCTACCTCTGTCCCTAGATGCTCATCTGCATAAGACTTCAGGAATAGTCTAAAAAGCATAATTGATGGCATTGGGTCTGATCACCATAAAGATAGGTAGAGTATCTTTACTAAGGGAACTTGCTTTGAACCTAAAATGACTGTGATACAGGAGAGGTTAGATCACTCCCACCTCCTCCATGGAGGTAATAAACCTCAGAGATGACCCTCTCATGGAGTCAAAGGGAAGAGGCTTCTGCCAATCTCATAGCATGGAGCTGATGAGGTACAGGCTCTGGGAACCCCCTTGAACTCTGATTGAATCTTCCCATTTAATGAGACCATTACCCTTTCATTATAGCTGGCCCAAATCTCTGTTACTAGCCTAGCCCACCATTGTCTGTCATCCCTAGGTGGCCTCCAGCTACTTGCCACCCTTAATCTCTCATTACTGGAGTCTGACCTCATTTGACTCCTCCTGAAGACCCTCCCCAAATTCCTCCAGACCACCCCTAGATTCCTCCCACAACCTTTCTGTAGATAAGACCCCATCTTGCCTCCATGAGAAGAGAGAAAGCTAGAGAATTTTCTAGCACAGACTCACTCTGTGTCAAATTATTCTGGCCCACTTGTCCAGTACAAGCCAGATACCAAGGTTCCTTTTAATAAACTTTTTCTTTGGCTGAGAGAAGACTTGAATTGAATTCATTTGGCAGGACCTATTGTGTTGGTATTTTGGGGTCTGGAGCACCCCTTGATCCTTAAATTTTTATCTCAACATTTTATGGTAAACCTCAACATTTTTAGAGATTAAGGATGGGAGGCAGCTGGAGGCTACCTGGAGATGATTCAATGGAGGATTTGGGAGAATCAAGAGTGGGAGCTAGCTGCACAAAGCAGGACTAGGATTATACCAGAGGTTTGGGCCCAGCCACAATGAAAGGCTTATGACCTCAGGCAGATGCCTCATAATGTGGGAAGATTCAGTCAGTCCAAGGGGGTTCCCAGAGCCTGTACCACATCAGAGCAACTAAATAAGAGCAATGTAACATTCCTACTGAAGAGACAGCAGTATTTACTAGCTGAACCAGAGGCTGAAAACGGTGAAAGACTACAGCTCTCCATCAAAAATTGAGCCCAAGAATTTCAGAGGATCAACCTCTTCAGCAAAGAGACCAAGTTGAAAAAAGCCCAGCAGTCTGGCATCAGCTCTGCCCAGCAGCCAAGGAACTAACTACACAGAGCTATGATTAAGCCTGGTAAGAAAACAGCTCAGCACTTTAACCTAGCCCAGTAGTAGGCTGACCAACTCAGCCAAGACACCACACCCTGCTTGAGTAAATTTAATAAATGTAGACTGAGGCACAGACTACAAGCAAAATCAATTTATTAACAGTGATGAGTATGTCTGCCAACAAAGTGGGTGGATAGCCACTTCACTGAGGGCTGATGGGGTCTTTTAAACCTATGTGTGTCCTCCTCCTGACTGCTCTGAGGGTATATGATTTGCCCTTCCTGTGAAAACGGTAATAAAATCCCAACTGGTAGACATTTTAATGAGCAAGTGGGTCAAGAATCACCTCAGCTCCTCCCCAATGAATTCCTATTGGGAGATGGGAGTAATTCTCAGGTGATAGGATTACTCTGCAGATAAGGGTATAAGAAACACAGGGGTGGAGATTCAATTCACAATAGAACTGAGTCCTAAGTGGAAGTTAATTTTAAAACAAAGGCTAAAACAAAAGCTCAGCCTTTAGAAAAGTTTGTCCAGAAAGTGGGGGAAAGGGGGTGGAGGCTGAAGTCCCACTCATATGGAAGTATAATTAAAAATAGAATTAAAATCAATTTTCAGTTTCTCACCCTATGAGGAATGAACCCAGCTGAATGGCTTATACAGTAGAGATGTCATCCCCTGCAAGGAGCCACCCACTGATCACTTCATGAGAACCCTCTGAAGAAACTGCATTGAGTTCCTTCAGTTGTGGACTTGTGTGTGCCTTAGCCATGAGTGTTCCCTAGAAGTGTGCTTCACAATTACTGTACCCTCAGTTCATACTCACCTTTCACCCCATGTACTCAATGTGTGCTTGTGGGAGAATGTGCCTTTGGTTTTGGGGAAAATGCTTTTTAACTATTTCATTCAATAAATGTCAAGCACAGTGCTAAGTGTTAGAGTTATGTAATACAGAGACCCAAATCCCAGGTTACTGCATACCACCTGATTTGTGGCCCACCATTAAGCCCCCTTTATATTTCTGTCTTTCTCCCATCCTATATCCTATATCCTGTCATAGCTTGAAACTGCTTAAGGCATGTCTAGGCATCATTGCTCAAGTCTGGGCAAAGTTGCTCAAGGTGTAGTCCCCTGCCTCTTCCTTCCTTAATTAGCATTTTATATATTCTCCTTGAATTATTATGGTGTATAAGGTTCATTATGGTGCAAGGATCTTATCTAGGGACCACCCTGTGCTGTCCCACTGACCAAACAGGGTGCCCCCCCCTTTGCCCAGAACATGACCCTAGCCTGTTCTGGGGAATTCCAGTCCCCCTTTACCCCATGACCCTCCACCCTGCTCTGGAAAATGCTGACTATGGTCCCTCCACCCTGTGCCCTCCACCCTGTTCTAGGAGGGACCTCCATAACTGTTATGGGAATCTGAAGATCTTCCCTGCCCCTAGGCCCTTTGCTAAAGTGGCTACATGACTCTGAGACCCCTCCCAGATTTAAAACTATACTCTGTCCCCTAATAGGCTGAATGTGGTCACATGGAGCCTGTGGCGGGAGGCTTGTTCTTCAGGTATGCCTGCACCTTGTTGCTTTGTGATTGGGCAGTGGGTCTAGAGGGCTGTGACATTCTCTGATCCAAGAGAAGGCTATATATACGCCCTGATGTAAGGTTTTGCTTTGGGGCTCACTTTGAGAAGAGTTGTGTGATTTGGCCAGATGAGACTCTGGGAAGCCATTGAGCCCTCTGGCTTTGAAAATCCAGATGTTGATGCTTCCCTCTCTGGTAACTGACTAGATATGGATGTAATGGTCAGACGTCTAGAAGCCCACCTGCTGATCTGTTTCTTTGTCTGCTTGTAACTTCTGCTTGTTAACTTGTGTTTGTATTCTGTTTGCATTCTCTGAAGTTCAGGGTGCTGACTTTTCCCCCTGAACTAGGTAAAATGATATACATTTGATTGATTAAAGTAAGACTGTTAACCCATTTTGAGTTGCTTTCCTTTAGAAAAGCAGATCTAGGAACCTGTGCTAGCAGCCACCCTGGGTATGCTAGGGTGCTTGCTGATACAATGACACAGGAAGGTTGCACCCTTGTACCCTTGCACCATATTCCCAAATTAGCCCTGAGCTATAGATTTGACCAATGGCTGTTTTTTGCTTCTGTACATCACGGCTTCTGCTAGCTCCCCTCCCTGATTGTGGTTTTTGTGGTTTTAGTCTATATAATCAAGTCTGTGCTCCCAGAAAATCACTGCCTGATTTGAGTTTACACTCCAGGTGGTCGTGCGCTTGATCAATAAATCCACACCTAAATTTATCTTGAACCTGGGTCTCAGGCTCGCTCTTATTCTCTGCACAACAGTTATAGGGTAGAAAAAGAAAGATAGTCCCTGCCCTCAAGGAGCTTACACTCCAATAGGGGAGATAGTGGAATTGAAGCCAAAGAGTATAGCTTGTGGGAAATGGCTGGGCTAGAGGCTTTGGGATGAGTTTTTTGCTCCACCGTCACATCAGAGGGGCAGAGGTTACTACAGGTTCTGATGAGGCAAGAATACCAAAGCTTAATTTTTGATCCTTAATACTTCGCAAGGTATCTTGGGATTTAGGGGCTAGATTTTTTTCCTTCCCTATTTATTCTATCATTTTTTTCCAAATAGCTGTGACAATTAACTCTTTCGTCTTGTGTAGTTTCATTTATAATTTCTTGAGATATAGTTCTGGAAAACCAGGCTTTGTTCAATCCCACTGTGATTCAAATGGAGCTATTAGACTACACCAGTGGTTCTCAACCTTCCTAATGCCTCAACCCTTTAATACAGTTCCTCATGCTGTGGTGACCCCCAACCATAAAATTATTTTCGTTGCTACTTCATAACTGTAATTTTGGTACTATTATGAATCATAATTTAAATATCTGATATGCAGGATGTATTTGCATTGTTACAAACTGAACATAACCCACAGGTTGAGAACGGATGGACTACACCTTTAAACTCAGATCACTCAGGCTTTCACTGATCAGTTAACAATAGGTCCCAGCCCAACCTTCACTAGCTCATTGTTTGGGTTTTGATGTCAAAGAACGAGTGCAAATAGTAATTGTTTTCTGTTCCGGCCAGAAACTCTAATAAGAGTTTCTTCCCCTCCCAAACTGATTATTTTGGGCAGTCAAACTAAGCCATCTTCTTGGGCATTGCCTCACACAAACTGAGACCTGGGAAAGAACTGGGCTCAAAAAGGCCAAGGTCTGCCAGCGTTTTGGTACCATTGCCAGTCACCTTGACTTATGTCTTAAGAGGACTCTAGAAGAGAAAAAGGTCGATAACTTTGCACGGCTCTGTCTCACTTAAATCCAATTCACTTGTAAGTCATAACATCACTCTCCTAATGTCATTGGTCCTCTTCCAGAAGAAGGATACAGAACAACCAAAACTGATACAATTTCTAGGTACTAAATACTATCTTTGCTATGACATTTGAGTGAATCCTTTTCCTAAAGAATTGAGTCTACTGATTATTAGGAGGAAGTATACACATTGTAGTTCATGAGGTAGTGTTAAAAGGACAACCACCATAGGGTTACCCCTAAAAGGCTGGAGTAGAAGCAGCTCCAGTCCAGGGATTCAATCTGCCAACTCCAGTGGAGCTGTGAGTGACACCTGAGGGAGGTGTCACATATAGCCAACGGATAATTTCTCTTATAAAACCATGCACTAAATAGAATGCTTACAAATACATCCATACTAACAGTTCATTTCTAGGCATTACTGATAGTACACAAAATATAGCGAATGTTTTATGTCATAAGATATACACATTTCCAATATATAAATTCCCATGAGATACAAATTTAAATGTCTCCTTGTAATGTTCACAAAATATTTCACACATTGTTCAGTATATAAACATATAAAATATTTATTGGCTATTTACACTTCCATTTTTAGGTAAATCACTGAACATCATATTATGTGTGACTGCAAAAAAAAACCCAAACCCGACCCAAACAACACACCTACATCCAATACCAATGAAGAAAACGACGTCACCCCAAACAGTATTTGTCAGCAGTCTGGCAGGTCTGGTTTCTTGACTTTTTTAAATTTTTTGCTTGTTTCCTGACGAACAGTGTCGTATTCTAATACGGCGATTTCAGAAAGTCTCTGTAAATATTCTGGTGGTGCTCCAGGGAGAGGACTTCTAAAATCAAAACCTTAAAAAGAAAATAGAAAAACTTGAGACAAATGGGGCGTGTGTGTGTGTGTGTGTGTGTAGATATATATATAGATAGATAGATAGATATAGATATGACAAATCTAATTAGTAAGCAAAACACTTGCTTCACAACTGAACTTCAGCTATGACTCCAAAGAACAACCTGGAATAGAAATGCTCCTATTTACCAGCTATGCAATAAGATCAATATAAGGGAAACAGTAAGACATTTTGAAAGAAATGGTTAGTTCATCAGGGAGATTTTGTTATACGCCCTTATTAAAGGTGACGGGGGGGATGGAAGGAATACAAAAGGGAGGAGTGTGATTAGTATTAATAAAAGGTAGAACTTCCCTAAGACAAAGTCAAAAGGAACACTTATCCTTAAGACAACCAGTGACTCACTGAGAGTTGATTTTTCTTCATTCATTCTCTTGACCCTTTCTGGTCAACTTAGCTGGCTAAAGGACGAAGTAAAGAGGTGCAAGTTAAGGAGCCTGATCATTGAGATTATATTAACCATGTTCCTGTAGAATATGTACAAGAATATGATTCTTTTACCATCTGCAAAAGCTTCAACAGTTCTAAAGTGTCAAGAATATTTTCCTTTAATTTTCCTTAACCAATATGAATATTTTTTTGGTTTAGTTTGATAGTGAGAGAAACTACTATTTTGTATCTGGTGACACAGTGGACAGAACACTGGACCTGGAGTCAAAAAGACATGAGTTCAAATCCAGCCTTAAACACTTGCTACCTGTGTGACCCTGGTCAAGTCACTTAACCTCTGTCTGTCTCAGTTTTCTCAGCTATAAGATGGCGATAATAATAGCACCTATCTCTCATAGTCGCTATGAGGATAAAATGAAATAATATTTGCAAAGAGTTTTGTAAACCTTAAGGAACTGTTTTAATGTTAGCTATCATCACGATTATCTTATTCTGTTTGGTGGAGAAACTGGTAGCTGAAGCAGAAATGAAAGGAAGACAGGACAGGGAGAAGTTTACACTTTTAAAAAAATTCATGATAGAAGTGAGCAGAAAAGCTGGACATAATCTGACACATGTCCTAGATTTTAGGAAAACAGATATCAAAGGATTTAAAGTAAAAGGACAAGCCAATGATCTAAATTTCTACTGAGGGATAGAAATGATACTTAAAGACAGGATAGTGACTAGAACTGCAATTATCATTGGCACAGGGAACACCCAGATAAGCAAACTCCCTGTACCAATACAGTTAAGTGGCTGCTGTCCAATTTATGACCTTGGAGAGTTGTCTAAAAGCACTGCTGTAGAAAGTGCCTTGCCAGGGTCTTATAGGTGAATGTGTCGGAGGCAGGTCTTTCTGATTCAGAGGTCAGCTTTCCAAGGCTGCCTCTCATATCTGAGGACACTGCAGAAATTATTCCAAAGGGGAAGAAAAAGGAATATTGTTAAAGAGACAAATATGCCTAAATAAGGAACTCAAAGTCTCACTCATGGTTTTTTTGAAGAAATTTATTAAAGATGGAAGAAAAGTCAAGTAAATGACGGTGAACACAAAAGAGCATCACAGTGTTATGAGAATAGTGTCTGGAGATTTAAAGCTTGAGAACGAGCTGAAGCTGTCAAATAATAGGATTTTGTTAGCTAAGCAGGAGCAGGAGGGGGGTCAAAGAAGGGACAGGGCAGCTTGAATAAACAGGATAATGATGATAAATGATGATGACAAGGCTGAAATACCCAACTTTGGTCTTACTTCTCTTTTCTTTGTCAATACTACTCATAGTAGTCACTTTATATATATTATCTAGTTTGAGCCTGAAAACAACACAGCAAGGAAGGTATTACAGCTATTACGTGTCAGAGAATTTGTACTAAGATTTAAATCTTAAATTAAATCTTAGTAAATCTTAGTACAAATCCTCTGATACTTAATAATTATATAACTATAGACAAGTCATTTATACTCTGTGAGTTTCATTTTCTTCCTATTTAAAATGAGATCATAATACCTGTAAGCTAGGTGGCATAATGGATAGAGTGCTGAGCCTGGAGTCAGGAGGATTCTCCTTTGTGAGTTCAAATCCAACTTCATATACTTTTTAGCTATGTGACCTGGGCAAGTCATTTAACCCTGTTTGCCTCAGTTTCCTTATCTGTAAAATGAGCTGGAGAAGGAAACAGCAAACCACTCCAGTATCTTTGACAAGAATACCCCAAATGGGATCACAAAGAGTTGGACACAACCGAAAAATGACTGAACAACAATTCTTAATTCCAAATCCAGCACCTGAAGAATGATCTCTGAACCAGAAAGAATAAAAACTATTAACAAAGAGGTGAAGGTCAAGGTGAAGGTATAAAAAGATGGTAACAGAACTGGAGCAGCCTTTGATGAGTTTAGGTTACTGGGCCTAGGCAAACTACACTGTAAAGCAGAGATGTCAAACACAGGACCCACAGCACTCTTTAGTGTAGCCTAAACCAGATTAAAATGTAATTGGGAAAGATTTAACAAAATAAATAAAAATACAACAATACACAGATAATATTACACATGAAAACTACATCAATATGTGCCCTGATGGATCTTTATGCATGGTTTAGTGGCCTCTGTTTCTATTTAAATTTGACACCACTGACCTAGAGTACCAAGGAAGGACTGGCAAATGTGATCTATCACTAAGCCACTCTTTTTTTCTTTAAATTTTTAGTTGATAATTTTTTTTATCATCTTCATTTCGGAATATATCATTCCCACCACCCTCTTAGCCAGTCATTCTAACAGAAAATAAAAAAGAAAAACAAAGTTCAGGGGTAGCTAAGTGGCACTGTGAATAGAGCACTGGCCCTGGAGTCAGGAGAACCAATGGGGACTCAAACACTTAACACTTACTTGTGGTGTGACCTTGGGCAAGTCACTTACCCCCAATTGCCCTGCCTTTCCCCCTCCAAAAAATAAAAACAAAGTTCAGCAAAACTAACCAAAACATTATTTGAGTCTGATACTATATGCAAGTTCCACATCCAAAAGCCCACACTTCTTCAGTGAAAAATCTTTTCATCTCTTCTGATGAACCATTCCTCGTGATCTGAAAAATTCTGGAGAGTGAAAGAGATGCCACAGGATGGAGAAGGGCAAATATTCCCTTCAGAAGAATATAAGGTCTTTGATGGTTTTTTTTATCTTTGGTACACTGAGTACCTCACAGTACAACACTTAGCACAGAGTAGGCACTCATAAATGCTTGTAGAACTGAACTGAAATATAACCTCAATTTTCAAAAAGGGAAGAGGATATGGTCTTGAAACTATGGGTTTCACTTTGATTCTTAACAAAATTCTAGAATATATTGTTAAGTGAATAACTTATAATAATTTAGAAATGGAAGTGATGATCACTAAAAGTCAAAAAAGCTTTATTAGGATAGGGTCACACCAGATCAACTTCATTTCTTTTTTTGAGAGAGTAACTAAATGGGCAGATGGGAGGAAAACTTTAGAAATAATATACATAAATTTCAGCAAAACATATAGTTTTGTTAGGTTCATTTGGAACTGGATAAATGATAAGACCAAGAAAAGTAATAGATAGTTATGTCAGTTTGGAGAGTGGTCCCTCATGGAAGGCATCTCTCTGTCCTTTCTCCTAGGCCATTCAGAATTTTTTTCACTGATTTTGATGAAGGCATGGATGTCGTGCTTTTCAATTTTTTTTCCCTAAATATTATCTGGCCTACCTATTTCCCACCAAAACACGACTCAGTCAGAATCATAAGAAAAGTCTAAATTACTGGCTTAGGTAGATCAGCAAGTATGTTCTTTGGCCAAATCATCAAGCAACAGAAGATTCTTCCCTCAGAACATTAACCAGTTCTATTTCTTTTCCATGAGTATTTTATTGTCCATCAGAAACTGTATACTTATAAATTCTGATAGCTGCTTATCACAGAATTTTTATGTAAACAAGAGACACAAATATATTTATAAGCAGTCATATATAGTTGGTCCTGATTTCATGAAAAGAAAGTTTACTTTTATTAAGAGTTTGCTAAAAAATATATTTTGTCAGACCATGTGCTTGGATTTTTGCTTCAGTAAAGAGGGACCAAAAATACAGTTTATCACTCATTTTTCCCAGTGACGCAGGGCTTTATTCAGGGGTGTGCTGAAGCCAGTGCTTTATACAGTACTTTAAGCTTCTTGAAGTGCTTTACATTCATTCACGCATTTGTCTCACAACACCCCTGGCTGTATCTACAAAAGAATAGCACAGAGACACTAGAAACCAACATGCCAAAATGAACACAGAAATTTCAGGGAGCTTTCAAGAGCTATATTATTCCTTCCCAGGACTTAGACTCAGATCTTCCTGACTCCCGCACTCCATCCACTGCCCTAAAGGTGAGGAGGGAACACATGCCAAGCATGGGGGGCAGCCATTGCAAAGAAGGGCAACAAATATATCAGAAGATTATCAAAAAGGCCAGAGTCTGGAGGGGAGTTATGCACTATGATGTCGGAAAGGTAACCTGAGGTACCTGGTGCGGATGGACTTCAAAAGCCAGTTATGGATTTAAGGACGTTTTTGTCTTTGAATCCCCAGTGCCTAACACGGTAACTGGCACATAGTAATACTAGGTGTTAAATAACTGTCTGGTGGTTGATGGATTGAGCTTATCTAATCCTAGAGGTAGCAGGGACCACTGGGTTTCCTGAGTAAGGGACTGAGGTCGAATCTTCACTTTGATGCTTATTTATGCTATATATAGGACAGGTGAAGTGAGGAAAGACTTGAGATAGGAAGAACAACTAAAAGGCTATTGTAACACTTCAGGAGAGAGGTGACAATGGTCACAACTAAGGTGGTGGTCATGAAACAAAAATGGGAAAAGTCTATGAGATAATGTGGAAAAATGACAAATGTGTCAACTAGAGACGCTGGGTGTGAACCTGAGTGCCTGGAACTATAATGGTACCCTGGACAGAAACAGGAAAGTTTAGGAAAGTTGTGTGAAGAGTGTGTGTGTGTGTGTGTGTGTGTGTGTGTGTGTGTGTTTTGTTGTGGGTGGAGGTGAGAGAATGAGTTCAGTTTTGGACACTCTGAGATGCCAATAGGATATTCATTTTGAAATATCCAACAGTCAGTAGGAGAGGCATGCCTTGAGTTCAGGAGAAAGACTCGGGTTAGGTATACTGATTTGGGAGTCAGATACTTAAAGATGATAATTAAACTTGTGGGAGCTGCTAAGATCAATGAGGGTAAAGAGAGAACAGAAGAGGGGAGAGCTTTGGGGAATACCCACAATTAGGTGATATAATATGGTTGATGAATTAGCAAATGAGACTGGCGAGTGAACAGATAAGTAGAAGGCAAAAGTATTCAGGAAGAAAGGGTGCTAAGCAGTGCTGAGAGGTTCAGAAGAATGACAGAGAAGAGGACTATTTCCTTTTCCAGAGGGCTGCTTGAGAGGCAAACCACCCAGTTCCTCTGCACAAACTCCAGCAAAACCTTGAAATTCACACCAGACTGAATAATGTTCAAGAGGTCCAATGGGAGAATACAGTGACTTCTTCCACCCCAGAACTGCATGAAGTTAGCTAAAAAGCCAAGAGCAAAGCCACTGTTAGAGCAGAGTGCCCTCCCAGCAGAACTAGAGAGGGCCACGGTCATGCAGGGCTCTGTGTTCTGAGGCAGTAATAACTGAGAATTCCCCTGAGAAAACCCTAGTGTGGGAATGTTGCAAGTGTTGGTGACAGCAATAACCAGCATGTGCTAGCTGGTGCCAACCAGTGTGACTATGCAATGCTCAGATGGAGACAGGTCAGGCCCAGGGCTCTTAAGTCTTCATGCTTAGTTCTGAGATATCAGAGAGGAGCCTGAAGATCCAGCACTCTAAATCTCAAAGATCCAGGGACACCTAACCCTGGAGGTTGAGGTAAGCTCAGGTACCCAGGACATGATCAAGCTGGGCCAACTATCCCACCTAAAAATGCAGCAGCAAATATAACCTGACCCTAACATAAAGCTCTAATTTTGCCACTACAGCTAAGGAAATGAGTATATCAAAGAAAACACTGACTGAAAAAGTCTTCAAAGTTAGATATTACCCCCAAAGTAAAGAAAAACTAAAAATTAAAATTGTTAAGCAGAAATTCAAGGGAAAAAACGAATTTTCTACAAGTCTTACAAGGATACCTAGAAGAAATTAAGCAAAAGCTAAAAGAGTGAAATAGAAACTCTTAAGGATAGAACTGGAAGGAGAATAAATAACTTAGGACATAAAACAGTTAACCTTTCCCAAGAAACGGATTTCCTAAAAACTAGGACAGACAAAACAGAAATTAATGAAGCCAAGAAGTAGCAAGAAATATTAGAGCAAAATCAAAAGACAGAAAAAGTAGAAGAAAATGTAAGCTATACAATATAAAAACAAAAATTAATATGGAAAACAAGTCAAGGAAAGCTTAATTGTAAAATTCTGTGCTCCCTGAAAACAATGGTTTATAAAAAACCCAGAAACTACATTTCTTTTCTTTTTTTGAGACTAGCTCTTCCTATCTCTGTCCCAGGTTACAAGGGTGGTAGCTGGTCACTCATGGTCTGAATCCCATTGCTAATCAACACGGCAGCTTTTTATATGCTTTATTTCTGACCTGAGCTATTTGCCCTACCTTTAGAAGCCTGAAGACCCCCTACTGGTATGAGCTCACCATGTTGGTGCTGGACTTAGCTTAGCCCACTACACCTCAGAATTCCTAAGCTAAAGTGATGTGCCAGTCTCCACCTCCCCAGGAGCCAGGATTAGAGGGACTCAACCTCTCTACTTGTAACAGGATCACTTTTTCACCTCAGACTGAAATACATATGAGATTTCATCAATGTGTCTGGTTCTTTCAAGTATGCATATCAAACCCCTCTAGTTCTGCTCAGCCTTGTCCACACCTCCCAGAAACTCTCAGAGGGAGTCTATCCAGTGGGCTGGGGGCCTTTCACACTTTTTCTTGACATCACCAGGAAATCACTGGTACAAACAGGTTCTCCATTGTTTGCTCCTTACTTTTATTGTATGGCCAATCTCAATGTCTTTTTCTATGTATCTGATCATCTTTAAAACATGTTACCAAAAGTCCTCTCAGGTTTTCTACAGGGATGATCTTTTGGATTCATAGGAGGTAACTGTTGCAGCTCTGAGATAACTCAGAACTATGGCAGAAATATTCGAACTTTCAGAAAAAAGCTACAGAAAGTAACAAGTTATTGGAAGATACTTTAATTTCTCTAGAAATCATAAAAAACGCTAAGTGGAAACAACTGTGTAACATACAAAGTGTGACTATGAAGTAATGTGACTGTTTCAACAACAACCCAGAACGTCTAAATGACTATTCACCTTGAATATTCTGCCTCTTTTAGAACTGCCTTTACAATCCATGAGCAGCTGCTACTTAATTACTTTTAGTGATGGTAAATCTTCATTCTTTGAGAGTAGGTTTGATTTCTAAAAAGAGTCAAAAGTCATTCTGACCCAAATCAGGTGAATAACATTCCAACTGAATAAAATCATATTTTGGTCAAAAGTCAAATTGTGACTACAAAGCAAGGAAATTGATTTTCTGAGAGTGTCAATTTAAAAAGGCACTCCAAAAATGTGGTGAATAATAATGGTAGCATCATTAGAATAATTTATAGGCTCACAGAGTAACTACTTGAAAGGAGTCAACACTTAGATATACCAACCATATATAGAGAGACCAATAAAGGCCACACTGCCCTCCTTCTCCCCACCAAATCTAGCTACCTGAGGGCAACATATAATCATAATTTCAGCATCTAATAATGGTACACCTATAATGGGAAGATCAGAATGACAGTAGTAGTGATGGTAAAGAGAATGATGATAAAAATAAAGCACCATTAATTGAAAAATATTTTTTTAAAAAACTACAGTAAATGTTTCATCTTATAGTTTTACATAATTATTTTTAGTATATATCTATACCTTTTACTTATTCTAAGTGAGTTTATTTTAGGGATAGGGTCAATATTTAGATCAACACAGTTCTGGTTTGTTCATTAACAATTAACAAATTAAATTAAAATAAAATTAACTTAATTTAATTAAATTCCAAATTAACCAATTAGCATTAGCCGTTAAAATATTAATACTTGGCCCTTACAACTCCTTTAAATATTTTCAGTCATTTGAGATTGGGCTTGCTAAAACATCTAATCCAAATATTCTGGAAATCATGTTGGCCTGCTGGGAAGCAGGCCGGATTTTTAGTGGAAATTTTAAAATCAGCTTTCCCATTTTCATTTGTTGCAGCTTACCAATCTACAAAAGTGTTTACAGTCTTGTAACTTACTTCTTTGACAACTACATTGTTCCATCTAACTTTCCTGATCGAGTTCAATCTCTTCATTGTAGAGACAAGAAAAATGAAGCTCAGACATAGGTGACTAGGTACGGCCAAATATCAAACCAGATCTCCTGACTACTGACAGTTACAGTGTTCTTTCTACTACACAAGAACCACCTCAAATAAAGGAAGAAAAACTATACCGGAAATCATAATGGGAGATGTGGGGGAGGTAGAAAATAATCATTCTGCTCACGTTTTGTTTTCTCCTGAGGTGATAACATGCCGCCTGTTTGGTTACTCTTCAGTGACCTAAATAAGGACATAATAATAATCACTTTTATATAAAAGCAGTGTTGTACACTACTGAATTAAATCCTTTAGAAGTAAGCAGTCTGCTTAAAATGAAACTCATTTAAATGTTTTGTAATGTTGTACTGAACTGATAACCCTGAATTCTGGTAAAAAAAAAAAAAAGTGATACAGGTGAATAAGAACTGTGACTGGCCTCAGCCACCAAACTTTCATGTGTAGATTGCAAGCTCCTCCCAAGTTCCCTGAGGGTAGAGACTGTTGTTCTGTGGGTTTTGTTTTTGTCTTTCATTTCTGTTTTATATTCCCCACACCTCACATATGTTGCAGGTTCTTAAAAATGCTAGTTGAATTCAACTGAATCATGATCATCACTGACCATAGGATGAATCCTAGAGACAAAGACTATATCATGCCTCGAACAGTGGAGCTGTTCTCATCTATCATTTAACTGGGTAGAATTTAATTAATAATCAATTCAACTAGTCTGAGTCTTGGCCTGTCTTTCTTTCTCTTTAGTCATTGCAATGTTCCTTAAATAAGGAACCTACCCCTTCAGTAAGGGGAAAATGCAGCTGCTCTAGTTTGGTGGAAATAGTTCTGGGCTTCAGATTGGAGAGATCCAAGTACAAATACTACCTCTGAAATTTTTCCTAGTCTTCACTTTAAGTGTTACTCAATCTTTTTGAAACTCAGTTTCCTCATCTGTAAACTAAGAACCACATAGCTTGCATTACTTTATGAGGATCGAATAAGATAATGAATGCAAAGTATTTCGAATACCCTAAAGTCAGGTATTAGCTGTGTTAATTAATATCATAAAATTATAGTACAATAGAAGATTTAGGATGAATGGGAACTTACAAGTTATCTGGTATAAATCTTCCATTTTACTGATGAGGCAGCTGAGGCCCAAAGAGTTTATGTGAAATCTTCACATTCATACAGGTAAATAAACAGAATCAGACTAGTTTCTCTGAAAACAGCTTCCTGGTTTTATTATGTCTTTGTTTATTTTATTTCTATGCTGTATTTCTTTTGGGTAGCTAGGTGGCACAGTGGATAAAGTGGTAGGCCTAGAGTCATGAATATTCATCTTCCTGAGTTCAAGTCTGTGTGACCTTGGGTAAGTCACATAACCCTGTTTGCCTCAGTTTCCTCACCTGTAAAATGAGGTAGAGTATCTTTGACAAGAAAACCCCAGAAAGGGGTCATCATAAAGGGTCAAACATGCCTGAAAAATGCTACATTTTTAAATGAATGAATTTTATTATAATTACAACTAAGTGATTTTAAGTGAACATAAGAAAAAAACTCTTATCTTTGTAGTGTATAATAGATCTTCTCAGGAGCTACAAATTCGTTTAAACTGTACTACCAATGTGATATCAGAGGCTGACAATCTGATTTAAAATACTACTTTTCTTCAAGATTACCATAACAATGTTAATATAAACATTACCTGAGAATTACTATTAAGATCCCATTATCACTAAAGAGAACTTCTGCAAAAGATATTTTCTCAGAATTTCAAAAAATAAAGTTATTCCTATTGTGGGGTGAGGGGTCAAAATGAACATGAAATATATACTTTCCTGCTTTTTAAAGTCTCTTCTTTTACAGACTGCTGCCCAGAGTGCTGAGATAAAGAAAATGATGGCAGCCAAGGAGGCATATCTTCATTCAAACTAAAATAAAATTAAGGAACATTTTAAAAGACATTTATAACATGCCTAAAATGCAATTGTTCTTCAAATTTCACAAAGTTAAATGAGAGTATGTAAGTCGGTTTAGAATTCTAGGAAATAACTTCACAAACTAGAACAGATCCAAAACCAAGAACGTAAATAAAAACAGTATAAAATTCAGATTAGTAGGACTAAGTGGACAATATGCTTAATAAATGTTTGCTCAATGAACATTTAATAAATGGACAAATGGGGAGAACTTTTTTATAATTAATACTCCATTTCCTTTAGAAAAATAATATGGCAAAAAAAACCCCAATAATATGGCCCCCAACTAATTTGTATCGGTGCTAGAGTTGACAGGAAGCCTATCAAGCAAAGCTGGGCTCTGCCTCCCAGAGCTACCTCAACCTTTGATTATTTCTTGATTATTTTCTTGAAAAGTAATAAGAAAAGCTCAATGTCAGGGACTAAGGGATAGATTAATTTTAAGTCACTTTCCTTAAGGAACTGTGGTTTCTTGATTAAATTGGTTCTTTACTTCTTTGTACTCTTCACCCTGTCTCA
Source organism: Pseudochirops corinnae (assembly GCA_028646515.1). Lineage (NCBI taxonomy): Eukaryota > Metazoa > Chordata > Mammalia > Diprotodontia > Pseudocheiridae > Pseudochirops > Pseudochirops corinnae. The sequence continues at coordinate 143,323,115 of CM053587.1, read as the reverse complement.
TTATTACTATTGTGATCTATACTACCAAGCTTTTATCTACATTGCCCATCTTTCCCAACTTTTCATTGCTCTATGATTCCTTCTCATTGTTTTCTAAGTTTTCATAAAGTATATTAATATAATACGTACCTGGAAATGTAATTAGTATTTAAGATAAAGTCTTTTGCCCATTCTCCTCCCCAATTCCCACAACTGACCTCAAAAACTCATATCAATAACTATTCCTTGCAGGGCAACTATCAGTATAATTCAGACAAAATAATATCCAGGTAAATCCACAGGAATAATTTCAAGGATAGTTGAACATTTAGTCATTTAAACTAATGATATTTTACATTGGAAGTAATCTTTTTTAATGATAGCTGTTCACCAGTATCAATACTAATGTGTTATCAATTAGTTATGAATTTACATGCATGTGAATAGCTATTGAGATAGTAGATATTCTGTATTTAACTTTAAAATAATCCATTTTGAGTAATACTAAATTATTCACAATATTCATTTTACTAAGTTGAAATTTTACATATTCATTAAGTAATCCAATGGCATTTTAAGCACCTATCTACAGTGTGTGAGGCACTGCAGGAGGCAGTAGGGAGACAAAGACAAAAATGAAAGTGTCTGTCCTTCTGAAATGAAGACCACAACTGTATTATCAACAAGAAAACAAAACTAGAGGGAGAAAAATTCATACCTACCTGGGAGAGGGTCTAGAAGAAAAGTGAGTTTTGTTTATTTGCTAATTGATTTGGTTTTATTTTATTATGTTAAAATAATTAAGAGTTTTTGGTTTATGATTTTATTCCTTTATTTTATAGGTTTATTTGATGATTTGTTTTCTTTATGGTTATTAAACTCATAATTTAATAAGTTTTAAAATCACTATGGATTTGGGGAGGAATGTGTAGCATCCCATTGTTTGAAGCAATTAGTATTATCACCCATGAATAAGAGCATTTAGAAAACATCACCACAGAGAGTCCGCTAATTTGAACATTGTTCAGGACATCATCAATAAATATGGCCAGTGCTACAGGTAAATAAGTATGTGTCTCTCATGTTGATACTCAACAGATTAGTGAATAAAAACTATGTCCATGATTATGTCCAAGGTGTTGTGAGGCTCAAATGAGATAATGGATGTAAAACACTTTGCACAGCTTAAAGCACTATATAAATGCCAGTTATAATAATTATTATTATTAGCGTACAGTCAGCAGGCCTCCAGTTCAGTGATGACTTCATTCCCTAAGCCTTCTACTGCCCTCCTGCTGTGTTCAAATACTGTTTACAGAGCATTACAGGGGTGTGCTGGTCAATGTCTAACAACCAGGTTCTTTGGGGGGGGAAAATGTGCATGTACACACTTTTAAATTTAATCGGCCTTATTAACACTTTCTTAAATCTAGACAATCCTCAAAACAATAAATCAAGCTCCAATTTCTTAGGTATCAAATACTCACACTGAAAATAAAAGCCCATTAGAGTTGGCTCCAGGACACTCTTGGCTGTTTTTGTCAGTCTTGTACAGTTTTAACATATAATTGGGAGATACTTTATTTTAGGAAAATGATTAAGGTTGCATCTTGTTCTACCAATAAGATGCTTTTAAAAAATAATCATCAAATAGTAGACAGAGTAAGCCCTTATAAGTTCCTTGTCTCTTAGTCAGTTATATGACGATTACGATTTAGTTTAAGAAAACTGTCTTTTACCCTTTTCATATTTTCATCAAGGAATTCATCAATTGTTCTCATAAAAATTTTACATAAAGATAAGGAAGTAGGCAACAGAAAAAGTTAATATCTTCTCAGTTGTCTTTTTTGGCAAAAGGGCCATCTTTCTTGTAGGAGTTCATCTATATCATCAAATCTACTCTAAACTTCCCTATTTCTGTGGAGGATACCACCCTTCTGTCAGTCACTCAGGTTTGTAAATTAGGAATCATCCTTGATTCTTTCCCTCTCCGTATCTTTTAGGGGGAGGAGCTAACATGAATACACACATATTTTGCCTGCCAATTTCCTTTTCAAGTTTTAATGATAACTTCTGTTTTTATAGTAGCCATTTCTGGATAATGCTTCTCCCCACCCCCACTATGCGGCTTCCTTTGAACAAAGATAAAGAATTGGGTAAAACCAACTAACATAGGGACCACATCTGAGAGTACACACCACATTCTGCACCTATAATCTTTACCTCTTGAAAGAAAAGAAGGAAGGGCATTTTTTCATCTCTTCTCTGGGGCCAAGTTTGGTCATATTAATTACACAACATTCACCTTCATTTCATTGTTATTTTTGCTTATATTACTGTAGACACTGTATATAGTTTTCTTGCTTCTACTCCTTTCTCTGCATCAGTTCATTCTAGTCTACCAATGTTTCTTTTAAATCCTCATATGAACTATTTTTTATAGTGCCATAGTATTCCATTCAAATGCCAAAATTCGTTCAGTCATTCTCCAAAAGATGGGCATCCACTGAGTTTCTAATGCTTTGGTGTAATCAAAGAACTGCTATGGATATTTCAGCCTATAAAAGATCTTCCTTTCTGCCTTTGACTTACAGCAATAGAATCCCTGGGTCAAAGTGTATGGATGGTATAGTTCCAAATCATTTTTGAAAATAAATTATTTTTATTTATTTTGTTAAACATTTTCAAATTACATGGAAAAAAATTAATAATCTTTTTTTGAAAACTTTGACTTCCAAATTCTCTCCGTCCCTCCTGACCTTTCCTACTCCTTAAGAAGGCAAACATTTTAATTTTTATTATACCTGTGAGGTCATGACAAATATATTTCCCTATTAGCCACACTGCAAATGAATACACAAACAAAACAAAGTGACAAAAATAAAGAAAGTTTTTTATAAAAAATATGCTTCAGTCTGCACTCAAAGTTCATCAGTTCTCTGGAGTTGGATAGCATTTTTCATCATGGGTTCTTTGGAATTGTCCGGGATCACTGTACTGCTGAGAATAGCTAAATTACTCACAGTAGATCATCATTACAACATTGCTATTACTGTATACAATATTCTCCTTGTTCTGCTCACTTTGGTGATATAGATTCCAAGTTTTTCTGAAACCATTCTGTTTGTCATTTCTTATATCACCAAGTTTTTCTGAAACCATTCTGTTTGTCATTTCTTATATCACAATAGTATTCCATCACATATAACACAACTTGCTCAACCATTGCTCAATTGATGGGCCTCCCCTCAATTTCCAATTCTTTGTCACCACAAAAAGAGCTGCTATAAATATTTTTGTATAAATAGGTCCTTTTTTCTTTACTTTGATCTCTTTGGGATATAAACCTAGTAGTGGTATTTGCTGGGTCAAAGGATATGCATACTTTTATAGTCCTTTGGATATAGTCCCAAATTATTCTCCAGAATGGTTGGACTATTTTACAACTCCACCAACAATGCATCGTGTTCCAATTTTTCCACATCCCTGCCATTTCTCAATTTCCTTTTTTGTCATATTAGCCAATCTGACAGGTATGAGGAGGTATTCTCAAAATTGTTTTAATTAGCATTTCTCTAATCACTAGTGATTTGAAGCATTTTTCCATATGACTACTGATAGCTTTAATTTCTTTTTCTGAAATGTTCTGCTCATGTTCTTCTCCCATTTATCAATTGGGGAACAGTTCTTATTTTTATAAATTTGGATCAGTTCCCTATATATTTGAGATATGAGGCCCTTATCAGAGAAACTTATTGCAAATTTTCCCTGCAGTTTCCTGTTTTCCTTCTAATTTTGGCTACATTAGTTTTTGTCTGTGCAAAAGCTTTTTAATTCCATGTAATAAAAATCATCTATCTTACTCCCTGTAATCTTTCTCTCACGTGGTCATAAACTCTTCCCTTATCCATACATCTGACAGGTACATTTTTCCATGCTCTCCTAATTTACGTAAGACATCATCCTTTATGCCTAATTAATTTATCCATTTTGATCTTACCTTGGTATAAGGTATGAGATGTTGGTGCCTAGTTTCTGCCAAACCACTTTCTAGTTTTCATTCTTTTTAAAAAAATTTGGCATTTTATTTTTCCCCAATTACATGCAAAAACAATTTTTAACATTTGCTTTTAAAAATTTTTTTTAGTTCCAAATTCTCTCCCTCTTTTCCTCTCTTTCTTCCCCCCTCATTGAGAAGGCAAGCAATTTAATGTTACACATATGCAGTCAAACAAAACACATTTCCATGTTAGTCATGTTGTGAAAGAAAACACAGACAAAAAAAAAAGAAAAAGAAAGTAAAGAAAAAAACATGCTTCAATATGCCTTTAGATTCCATCGACCCTTTCTCTGAATATGCACAGCATTTTCCATCATAAGTTCTTTAGAACTGTCTTGGATCACTGTACTGCTGAGAATAGCTAAGTCATTCATAGCTGATCATCTTACAATATTGCTGTCACTGTATACAATGTTCTCCTGGTTCTGCTCATTTCACTCTGCATCAGTTCATATAAGTCTTTCCAGTTTTTTCTGAGAGCTTCCTGCTCATCATTTCTCATATCACAATATATTCCATCACAAACATATACACCAATTTATTCAGCCACTCCTCAATTGATGGGCATACTTTACAGTTTTCTTAGCGATTTATGTCAAATGGTGAGTTCTCACCTCAAAAGTTTGGATCTTTGGGTTCAGTCACTTACTACTGTGTATTGTGTACTTACTCTATTCCACTGATCCACCACTCTATTTCTGAGCCAGTACCAGATTGTTTTGATGATTACTATTTTGATGATAATATAGTTTGAAATTTGAAACTGCTAGGTTACCTTCTTAACATCTTTTTTTACTGATTCCCTTGATTTTCTTTACCTTTTATTCTTCCAGATGAATTTTGTAACTAGTTTTTCTAATTTTATATAATTTTTTGGTAGTTTGAGTGGTACACACTGAATAAATCATAGTAGAATTGTAATTTTATTATATTGGCTTGGCCTACAGATAACAATTAAATTTCTCCAATTGTTTAGATCTGTCTTTGTTTGAAAAGTGTTTTATAATTGTGTTCATATACTCTCTAGATGTGTCTTGGCAGGCAGACTCTCGAGTATTTTATATTGTCTACAGTTATTTTAAATGGAATTTCTCTATCTCTTGCTGCTGAACTTTTTTGATAGTATATAGAAATGTTGATGATTTATTTGGGTTAATTTTATATCCTACAACTTTGCTGAAGTTGTTAATTGTTTCAACTAGCTTTTTTTAGTTGATTCTCTAGGGTTCTGTAACCTTAGATAACATCATATCATCTGCAAAGAGTGATAGTTTTGTTTCCCTGGGGCATATTTTTATTCCTTCAATTTCTTTTTCTTGTCCTATTGCTATAGCTAGCATTTCTAGTATGACATTGAATAATGGTAGTAATAATAAACACCCTTGCTTCTCTCCTGATCTTACTGGGAAGGCTTCAAGTTTATTCCCATTACAGATAATGCTTGCTCTTGGCTTTAGAAAGATATTACTTAATATTTTAAGAAGGCTCCGTTGATTTACATGCTTTCTAATATTTTTAATAGAAATAGGTGTTGTAGTTTGTTGAAGGCTTTTTTTGCACCTATAGACATAATCATATAATTTTGTTGTTATTATTATTATTCATAGGGTCAATTATGCTATTAGCTTTCCTAATATTGAACCAGCCCTGCATTCCTGACATAATTTCAAATCATTTTTCAGGAAGGTCACACAAATTCACAGATTTACCAATAGTGTATCAATGAGCCTATATTTTCAGACCCCTACAATAATGGATATTTTATCTTTGCCAATTTTCTGGGTGTGAGGTAATACCTCACCACTGTTTTTCATTTTTGTTTTTCTTCTTATTAGTGATTTAGGATATGTTTCAACATGATTGTAGATAAGTCTATGATTATTCTTTTAAAATTCATTTGTTCATATCCTTTGACCGCTTATCTACAGAGGAATGACGCTTGGCTTTATATATATATTTGTGCTAATTTCTTTTATTTTTAATATCAGATTTTTATCATAGCTATTTAAAGAAAAGATTTCCATCCCCCCACAACTGAGAGTCTCTATCATGGCTTCTTTGATTTTGTTAATTTTATATAATTGAAATAGTTTCATTTTCTCTTTTATGATTTATTTTTTTGGTTAAGAATTTTCTCCATGACTACAGTTGTGAAAGGTACTTTCTTCCAATACTCCTTTCATTTTTTTCATAGTATAATCTTTTATATTTAGGTTATTCCCATGTGGAACTTTCTGTTATACATGATATATTTTCTGTCAAACTACTTTGCAGTTTTCTCAGAAGTTCTAGTAAAACAGAAAATCCTTCCCCTGCCCCCTGCAAATGGTTGCTTGGTTTAATCAACATTCAACTACTAAAAAGCAATTGTTTATTATTATTATTTTATAATATAGTATGAGGTCTGGAAATGTGATGTTCCCTTCATATTTTTTTTCATTCTTTCCTGTGATATTCTACAACTTTTCTTTCTTGAAATATGTTCTGATATTATTTGTATATTTCTAAAGAGTAATCACTTCATTGTCTGATGGGAATAGCATTACATCTATAAGTTCTTTGGTAATATTTTTATTTTATTGTCTATACTCTTCAAATAATGCCTTCCTGTATTTCTATTTTAAAAAAAAAGTCTTGAAACTGTTTCTATGTAGGTCTTGAATGTGTCTTATTAGGCTGATTCTCAGATATTTTACATATCTTATAATTATTTTGATGACTTTTTTTCCATTTCTTCCTGGTTTTTGTTATTGCAAATTAGAATTTCTAACAATTCTTGTAGAACTATTTTTTTTATTCTGTTACTTTAATAAATACAAAGATCTCAAATAATTTCTTTCCCGTGATGATAAAATTAATTTTGAGAGACAAAGTTTGGGGGTAAATTGTAATCAGTTTTTTCAATCACAGCCAGCAGATGATTAGCAAAAGAAGCTCCTTACTCTCTAGTTCTCTCAGAGAATGCATGACTACTTTTTTAGGTTTATACACCTTTGGACAAGAGGTATTCCACCAAACAGCAATGGACTCTAATTGGTTAACAAACAGTGTAATTAGATGCAAACATTACAAAGAAAAATAGGTTTACTCCAATGAGGATCTGAGAGGAGTATCATGTCACTTCTGGAAAGAAAGATCATCCCTATACCCAGATCACCCAAACATGGGCAATCTAGACAAAAGGATCTCCACCCAAGCTTGACTGAATAGAATTCACCACAGACTAGAGGTTCCTTGTAAGGTTGGGTTCCCTTGGATAGATAGGTTTAGCTTAGCTTTCAGAGACTGAGGGCTTGAAAACAGAAAAAAAGAGCTAGGGGTAGAGCCAAGATGGCAGCATAGAAGCAGGAAGACTCTGCGAGCTCCCCCCATAACCACCTCAAACACCTATAAAATATCACTTTACACAAATTTTAGAGCTACAGAACCCACAAAGTGACAGAGAGAAACAAATTTCCCACTGAAGGCAGCCCAGTATGTGGACAGAAAGGGCCCACTGCAGAGTGCTAGAAGTGAGCCCATGGTTTTAGCCCAAGGGCAGCCCCAACCAGCAGCTGCAGTGGACTTTGAGAGAGTGGCTCACCAGCAGCAGTGGCAATTTCCAAAATTATCAACCCATAAATGCCAAAGAAAAAGTGAGAGGTCAATGTAGAACTCTATTGGAACTGGGGGTGACAGAGGAGCAGGACCAGCCCTTGCCCCCAGAGCTAAAAGTAGTAGAGGTGTGACAGCCCTGCAGCAAGCTCCACGTGGCTGCTTCAGTGCTCCTGGCCTGCAGATTTGTAGGGGTAATCAAGCAACCATTCAGAGGGTAATCACTCTTGTTTTAACCTGAATGGATCTGGATCACTGTCTTAGGTGGTGCTCCTGAGATGTGTGAACAGTGAGCCAGAGTTTGTGGAGGCTGTAAAGACAATACCCTCTTAATACCTCCAGCAGCTGTGAAAACCCCAGTGATTTGAGACAAAGCTCTCCCCTCTGGAAGCAGAGTTCTACTGTGGCAAAGAGCTCAAAAGTCATGTAATTGAGTGGCAACATGAGCAAGCAAAGGAAGCAAAGCAAGCACAAAAACCAAACCTTAGATTCCTTTTTTGGGGACAAAAAGGATGAAAGCATGGAATGGGAGGAAGACAATGAAGTCAGAACTCCTGTACCAAAAGTTTCCAAGAAAAATATGAACTGATTACAGGCCATGGAGGAGCTCAAGAAGGATTTTGAAAATCAAGTAAGAGAAGTGAAAGAAAAATTGGGAAGAGAAATGAGAATAATGCAAGAAAATCATGAAAAGAGAGTCAACAACCTGACTGAAGAAAATAACACTTTAAAAAACAGACTAACTCAAATGGCAAAAGAGGCCCAAAAAGCCAATGAGGAG
>CM053587.1:143288383-143314201 GCA_028646515.1 Pseudochirops corinnae | reverse complement strand
AACATAGCCTACCTTTTTTTTCCTCCCCAAATTTTAGAGGAAAAAATATTCAATGCTGCTGTCTGCTCTGCAGTCCTTGATTGTGGCCTTGGATGAAGACTAGAAAATTAAAAAACTTTCAAGTTGGAAGGGATCTTACCACTCTCCAATTTTGCAGATGAGGAAAGTGAAGTACACAGAAATTAAGTGACTTAATCTAGATCACAAATAAAAGTCATTAGTGCTCTATAAACACTGACTGAGGCTTTTCAAATACTGTGAGGTAATGGACAAAGTAGAATAAGTGTTAATCAAATGAAGATCTAAGACAAGAAACTAAAAATAAGTAGTGAAAAACAGATTAACAGGAAGGTCAAAGAAGTCATCCAAAAGAAGGTAGCATATGAGTTAGGCCTTGAAGAATGGGGTTTCAACAGGCATAGAGACAGAGTGAAATTCATTTTTGGTATGGACAATGTGTATAAACAAAAGTGACAGAGACCAAAATAAGGACCAAAAGTAATGCTGTTGGGCTAGAAGATAAGGAAGGCAGTGTAGTATAATAGAAAGATTTGGAGCCAGAGGACAAAGATTATCCTAGCCTTGGCATTTACTACTTTTTTGAGACCTTAACCAACCTGGCTAACCTCTCTAGGAGTCAAGTTTCAGACAAGAGGTTTGACCAACAGTTCATTCTAGCTATTATGGTCTTCAGGGGGAGGAATATGAAATATGCCTGGATAGGCAGGTTGAAACTAAATTGTGGAGGTTCTAGAACAACAGTGACACCTGGTGCCTGGGGAATTACTTGGCCTAAAGGCCTTTCCCAACCACCTCCTGGAGAATTTTGTAAATAACCAGTTTTCCTTTCTCTTGCAGCACTCACAGCTAAATTAATTCTAATAAAGCTAATCTCTTTCTCTACAAGCATTCTGAAAACCCCGCTTTCTTCTTTTCCTTTACCAGTTACCTCAAAGCCATCTTTCTCCCTCTTTATCCCTTTTGTGAATCCAAATATAACCTTAAATGTGGTTCTCACTAAAGTCCTATTCTAACACTTCACTACAGTATGTGGGTGATCCTGGGTTCTCAAAGGCTATCTCAGGTAAGCTCAAACTCTGGAAGGTCCTTCCTGACACTTGGAAAAGCTTGAAGTATAGGTGGAGAAGAGCCTTCATGTCTACTGTGGGAAAACTGGCCCTAGCTAAGATCAGAAGCCTCATCATCAGGTTAGTCACATAGTGATAGATTTTTTGGCTATAAAAAAGACTATCTAATTAAGAGAGATTAGGCTGAACAGTGGAAGAAATAAAAATCATGGCTTTTAGGGTATTTAAGAAATCATGTAAAAATTAATGATAGTATATGCTTGTCTTTTAAAAAGTACACATTTTTAAAAGTGAAATTAGATCTACTAAAGAGTAAATACTATAAATTTCTAATATTTGGAAGTACCCAAAAAGTCCCTTGCAAATCTCCACAAAAATCCCTATCTATCTCCTTATCCTCCCTTCTAATTCAACCTGCTTTTCTTCAAGCACTAATACCAAGATGAAGAAAATAAAATATTTTTTTAATTTGTTGTTTAACAAAATTAAAACTATTGTTTTCTTTTTTTTCTTTGCAAAAAATGTTCCAGTTTTTGCAATTCTAGAAACCTGCATATGGGCAATTTTTTCCTAGTTCCAAACATGTAATGTACAGATGATATAAACTACCTGTTTGCAAGAAGAAGACATCTGTATAGGAATTACCTTTGCAATAGTGTATGTAGTAAATCTTTAGAAGTAGTATATATAAAATCTGTGGAAGTTTGAACAATTTTTTCTTACATTAGTGCCTGATTTATATTACTACTTGGTTTGATAAGTTTTCACTTGGTTTTGCTTGAGTGTTGGTAGATATAAGGGTTGATCTAGCTGGCTTAAATCAAAAGCACTGAAATTTATTTTAAAAATTCGAAGAATCAATTACCAAATATGCTCATTTAATTTGAAACATATATGGCTATGGATATATATAGCAATATTACATATATATGTAAGTATATCTGAACACTTATTTTTTAATGAATCAACTGTCTTCATTTAACTTGTTATAAAATGTTTCCCTAAAATTTTGGTGTCTTAAAAAAAGTTCATTACCATATCTTAAGAATTTTAAAACATGGCAAATAAGTTTTCTTTTCTTTCCTTACTAAAAAAAAAATATTACACTTATCAATTAAATAGTATGACTTTAAAAGGGCAGTGTGCTATAGTGCACAGTGCTAGATTTAAGAGTTAGGAAAATCTGAGTCCAAATTCCAATTCAAAAACAGATATATAAAGATAGTGAGATGTACATGTTTGTCATTCATGTTCAACTGTGTCAGTTATGTCCAATTCTTCAAGACACCATTTGGAGTTTTCTTGGCAAAGATCCTGGAGCGGTTTGTCATTTCCTTCTCAGCTCATTTTACAAGTGAGGAAACTGAGGCAAACAAGGGTAAGTGACTTGCCCAGGGTCACACAGCCATTAAGTGTCTGAAGCCATATTTGAACTCAAGTGTTTCTGACTCCAGGCCTGGCACTTTATCCACTGTGCCACCTGGCTGTAGATATATTCAAACTTCATAAATATACTCAAGTCTAAATATATGTAAACTATGAGTCTTGGGCAAAATACTTAACTTCACTTTTGTCTTCCATGAAATTGTGATGATAATAATAGCACCTACCTCACACGGTTGTTATGAAGTTAATATGAAAATTGCTTTGCAAACCTTACAAAGCTATAAAAACATCAGCTGAAGGCAGCTAGGTAGCGCAGTGGATGTAGTGCAAAGCCTAAAATCAAGAAGACTCATCTTCCTGAGTTCAGATCTGGCCTCAGATACATCCTAGCTCAGTGACCCTGAGCAAGTCACTTAACCCTGTTTGCTTCAGTTTCCTCATCTGTAAAAGGAGCTGAAGAAGAAAAAGGCAGACCACTTCAGTATCTCTGCCAAGAAAACCCCAAATGGAGTCATGAAGAGTTTGGATACAACTGAAAATAACTGAACAATCATTATACCATGAGGTCCCATTAGACTGTGAGCTCCCTGAGGGCAGGAACTGTCTTCACTCTTTTTGTATTCTCAGCACTTAGCACAGTGGCTGGCATATATAATGCTTAATAAATGTTTACTGACTATCATGCTCCATTTGAGGTTGTACCAAGTGAAGTAGAGTGCTGAAGCAAATGTCTCTCTGATTAATAGGTGCAGGTAAAGAAATATTACTTTGACTTGCCTAGATGCTTCAGATATGAGTAGTTTTAATATGAATCATCTAACACTGAAATGTCATTTTATATACTAGAGAAGTAGATGGTGCCCCAATAGACTGAAAAATTTAACTACAAATGTCAAATGTAGAGCCAAGAAATAGTTTACTTACCTTTCAGAGTCTATAACATTATACTGCAGTAAACTCAATCTGAATTTCCTGTATAAATGATCAATCAATTAATAGATACTTATGGACCACCGACTATATATATAGCACTGTAGAGAACTAGGTTGAGCTATGGATAGAACACAGGACTTGGAGTTAAGAAGTTCTGAGTTCAAATCCTTCCCCAGACACTTACTACCTATATGAGCTTAGTTATTTAACCTCTCTGTGCCTCAGTTTCCCCATCTGTAAAATGGAACAAAGATAGTACTTACCTTCCAGGGTCACTGTGAAAATAACAACATATGTACAGCACTTTAAACAATCAAAGTGCTCTACAGATACAAATAATATTAATTACTGTTGTTACTACTATTATTATACTTAGCTTTATGGAACGAATTTGTACAAGACTATGCCTTATTGCTTAGAGGAGAGCTGAGACATCTATCTATGAATGAATATACTACAAAGTAGTATCACAATGCCAGATGAGTGGTAGACTATGCACATCGTAGAACACAGAACCAGCTCAAGCAGCGAGTCTATAAAATGACATCTTATCAGTGCTCTGACAATCCTGTTTCCCAAAGTAATGTGAAAACTTTGCATTTAAGCACTAAACATAAGAAACATCTTATGAGAAACAAATAACTGAGTCAGTGGGTATTATGCTCAAAGAAAAAGTCAAAACTTCTCTTCTTGCATCTGGGAAAGTTTTTTTTTACTTAACTGAACACTAAACAATAAAATGCAAACTGTAGATGTTAAATGGTTTTCACATTAATCAGATGAGACTCAACACACCACCAAATGAATATAATGTTCTGATAGAGCTAGCTGTCTGATTTACTGAGAAAGTAAATTTTCATTTTTGAAAAGACAAACCCCAGAAGGGGGGTTTGTTTACTAAAAGTGGATTACATTCCAATCGATGGTCTATTTGTTGAAATATTCACTTTTGGGCTTTCCCATAGCAAGTCCAGAGCTTACAGTTTATTATTTAAATCATTTAGTGTACTACATACTTTATTATTTATCTACTCTTATCCACTGATGCATTAAATAATGGGATATGTATTTTGGCAACTTCCCAAACTGCTCTTTCCTATAGTAAGGGCCTAAAAGAGTAGTATGTGGAATAACACCTTCTATTCTCTGTTCCCTTGTAATGTATATGCATATTATGTGTAGATATGAGCAATCATATATATGTGTTAAATGTCTGTCAATACTACATTCAAAAGCGGAAAGGAGAAAATTGAAAGATGAGAGAATTTTGAACAAAGAAATGACTGGTGACAGCAGAAACCTAAGGGGAAAGAACTTGTACCCAAAAGAAATGAATGTATCAGTGTAGCAGCTGAAATTTCATTTAATCCAATTCAGTAAGTATTTATTAAGCATCTACTGTATGCAAAGTACCAGGGACACAAAATCAAAAAAATAAATAAATAGTCCCAGCCTTCAATGAACTTAATTATAGTGAATATAGATACACATATTTATGAACATACAGAGATAAGTAAAGGTAAAATATATCCAAAGTAAATACAAGCTGGCAGAGGGAAAGAACTAATAACTGAGATGATCAAGAAAGGCCTAATGTAGGAAGCAGTACTTGAGCTGTGCCTTGAGGGGAGCTAGGGATTCCAAGAGTCAGGTAAGAAGTGAAGACATTAAAATCATGGCAGCCAGCCTGTGAAAAGTCACAGAGGCAGAAGATGAAATATTGTATACAGTGGAAGTGGATCACTTTGGCTGGAAATAGTATATGAAGGAAAAAATGTGTTGTGATCAGTCCAGAAAGACTGTATGAAGTCATATTGTAAAGGTTAGCACATGTTAAACAGAGGAATTTCATCCTAGAAGCAATAGAGAACCACTGAAACTTCTTGACCAGAAGGATGAGATGGTCAGATAGTTGTTTTAGGAAAATCAATCTGGCAGCTGTGTGGAGGGTGCACTGACAAGGGGAGAGACTGGAAGCAGGGAGACCAATTAGGGGGCTATCACAATAGTCCAGGCCACAGGTAATGAGAGCCTGAAGTAGGGTGGTGGTTGTGTATTCAGAAAAAAAGGGACAGATACAAGAAGTGTTACAGAAGAAAAATCAACAGGATTTGGCAACTGACTGGATAAGCAGATAAAGAAGAATGAAGAGCTGAAGATAACTCTGAGGTGGTGAACTTGGATGACCAGAAGTATGGTGGTGCCATCACAGAAGCTGGGAAGTTAGAAGAGAAATGTATTCATCAGGGAAAGATAATGAGTTCTGTTTTAAACATTTTGGTGCCTATGGGACATTCAGTTAAAAATGTCCAGCAGGCATCTAAGAAAGAACCATTTCCTCTGCCATTTCTTATAGCACAAAAGTATTCCATCACAATCCTATATAACTTGTTCAGTCATTCCTCAACTGATAAGCAACCTCTCAGTTTCCAATTCTTTGCACCACAAAAAAAAGCTGCTATAAATGTTTGTATAACTATGGGTCCTTTTCCTTTTCTTTTGATCTTCTTGGGGCATAGACCCAAGCAGCATTGCTGGGTCAAAGGGAAACACAGTTTGGAGTATTTTCTCAAACAATTATTGATAACTTTGATTTCTTCCTCTGAAAACTTCCTGTTCGTATCCTTTGACCATTTATCAATTGGGAAATGGCCCTTTTTTTTTTTAAACTTTTGTTTATTTTTAGTTTACATCATTCATTTCCATGAGATTTTGATTTACAAATTTTCTCCCCATCTTTCCCCTACCCACCACCCCAAAACAGCAATCCCACTGTATACCTCCTCCCCCAATCAGTTCTCTCTTATATCCTCCCCCATCACCCCTCTGACTTTCTGGTAGGGAAAGATGGATCTCCCTACCCCAGTACGTGTATATTTCCTTCCTTCCTATTCCACCCCCATTTGTTCTAGTCTCTACTTTGTCCCTGGTCACTTTACAAAAGTGTGTGCTTCTAACAACCCTCCCCCTCAACCTGCCCTCCTCCCCCCTGCCCCCTCTCACTTCCTTTCCCCCTATTCTCCTGTAGGAATGGCTCTTATTTTTATAAATTTGCCTCAGTTCCCTATATGTTTGAGAAATGACACTTTAATCAGAAAAATTTGCCATAAAATTTTCCCCAGTTTCCTTCTTTCCTTCTAATTTTGGTTGCATTGGTTTTGTTTGTGTAAAAACTTTGAAATGTTATATAATCAAAATTATCTATTTTATCTTTTGTAAACCTATCTATCTCGTTTGGTTCTGAACTCTTCACCTAGCCAAACATCTGACAGATAATTTTTTTTTCCTTGCCCCCCTAATTTGCTTGCAATATCACCCTTTATGTCTAAAGGGTACCCATATAGCCATTTTGAGCTTATTTTGGTATATGGTATGAGATATTAGTCTATGCCTAATTTCTGGCAGTCTACTCTCCAATTTTCCCAGCAGTTTTTGTCAAATACTGAGCTCTTGTAGGGCAAGGGCTCTTAACCATTTTTGTATCAATAGCTGATGAAGGTTGGTAAAGCCTATGGATCTCTTCTATAAGAATAATGTTTTTAAATGGAAAAAAAATACATGATTAGAAAGGAAACTAAAGGAATTATACTGAAATACAGTTATCAAACGTTATGACTAGAATTGTATTCTCTGTGCATGTGCATTCCAGTCAAGGCATATTAAAAATCTAAATTCTAGGTTGAAGCAGATTAGGTCTCACTTGGCTTCTTTCAGCTAAAACTAGTTCAGCTGTGGATGGGGTGGGGGTGGGGTTCTCCCATGAGGATTTTCCCCTTTGTATCTCAATGTCTTTGATGATTTATTGGTTTTCATTATTTCACCTCAATATTATTGAATATGTTACTGTGTGTCCCCCTACCTTTATTTCAATGCATCTGAATACTGGTCCACACAGGTAAGGATACAAACAATAAAATACTCAAGAACATCTAGATAAAAGAATGAAAATCCATAAAGCAATGAAAAAACAAGATAACAGCAGTTCTACAACAGGACAAACCTATCTATTACTTAATCTAGTAAGGAATACTTGAGTGTATCCGGCTAAAACAATGTTAACTAAGTAATGCCTCAGTAAGACCTAAGTAGCAAGGGGACTGTAAACTGAGGTTTCCTTGAAATTCTGACTACACATACTGCTGCCAGGCCTATTAGCCTAGGCATGTATCTGATACTTTTCTGTCCTTTCCTATCACACTACATGTCCCCCCCTGAGTCGTAATCTGACTCTAATTGGGAAATTCACAACCTCCTATTTGAGCACTGATTTTCATTCCTGGACCTACCACACTTTACCATATAAGAGTCAAGTGATCACCACAGCTCTTCTCTCTCCAATTTCTCTTCTATTTCCTATTCATTATAATAAACCAATCAGGTTCACAGGACATATACCAGCCCCTCCAATCTCTCTATGACCCTCTCCATCAATATTTTTTCAAAATAGTGACCTACATTCCAAATTTTTCCCCAGTGAGTGTAGACACTTGCCTCCAAAATGGACTGCAGTAAATTTAGAAATTTACAAGTGAAATGACAAGGTAATTTTTAAAAGATTAGGAAAGAATGAACTAGAGAATAGTACTTCTTATTCCCTTTGGAAAAGAACTGAAAAGTGAGGTTGCTTTATACCACTAAAAGACTAGAAAATTAGCAGAAGAGGAGCTAAGAAAATCGTAAGGGAACCACTGGACCACAGGAAGGTTAAGGTCTTCAATTTAATTCCATCTAACCCAGAGAGCAATATCCCATGTTATTATTATCCTTATTTAGTAAATAAGGTCTCTGAATTTTTGTGATGTCAAGAAGTATGCCCATGGGTCACACAGCCAATGTGATGAACCTTACTCCACATCTAGCATTCTTTCCATCACAATACTCTGCCTGTTCATTTACATTTATACTGGTTAAAATACAACACGAATTTTACAAGACTTAAAATGGATTTTCATGAAAGTTCATCTGTACTTCCAGTGTCTCTGTTTTGATGCTCTGTATATTTCAGTCTCTTTCTGTTTTTTCCTCTGTGACTTCATTACCTCTCAGTCTTTTTCAGTATTTCTGAGCAGATATATATCTCTGTAGTCTGTCTCTTCTTTCCTTCATTTCTCCTTTTTTTTCTCCCTCTTTTGACTGGTCACAATATAGAACTGTAGCATAGTTTGGTAACTGGGATTATTTTAACAGATGTTTACAATTTTTAATTTATAAAGACTTAAATGGAATATTTTGTATTTATTTTTGTTTCCAAAAAAAAAAAAAAAAACTGAAATCACCCTAAGTTGCTTTTTTACTTATATTTCTGTATATGAAATTTTCAACAGAAACAAGGTTCCCAATCCTATCTTTGGGAAAATGTCATGTATTAGAAAAACATTGGACTAGATCATAATACTAGCTCTGCTACCAATGAACTGGATAACCTTGGACAAGTTATCTAATTTCTCTGAGCTTCAGTTTCGTCATCTGTACAATGAATTGTTGGACTGAAGTTTGTGGAAAGTGTACTAAATTTTAAATCGAAGTACTTGGGGTCATCTCTGGAGTTTATTTTTTTCTTGTTTTCTCTGTGTAAACTTGGGGGCAGTTAGGTGGCCGCTGGGGCAATTAGATAGCTCAGTAGATAAGATTTCTGGGCCTGGAATCAGGAAAATCCATCTTCCTGAGTTCAAATCTGGCCTCAGACCTTTCCTAGCTGTGTGACCCTGGGCAAGTCACTTAACCCAGTTTGCCTCAGTTTCCTCGTCTGTAAAAGAAGCAGAAAAAGGAAATGGCAAACCACTTCAGTATCTCTGCCAAGAAAACCCCAAATGGGGTCAAGAAGATTGAATGTGACTGAAATTACACAACCACAATAAAATGTAACCTTGAATGAGTTAACTTCTCTGGGTCATTGGTTTCTAGAGTAATTTCCAATTCTAGATCCTAAGGGGATGAAATTTTAAAAAAATAAATTTTAAGTCTTACATTTAGATTAAAAAGAATAACAGTATGAGGATTTGAAAGGGAATATCTGGCTAAAGAGCTATCCATCTCTAAGAATCTTAGAGAACTAAAAGTTCAGTAAGTCTGTAATGGGACTTCCAAAAAGCTAATGTGATATTAGGCAAAATTAAGAGAAGCAGAGTGATCAGAAAGAGAGAAGTGATATTAAAATTCATATTCTAACACTGCATATGCAGAGTATTGAATTCAGTTCTGGGAACCATGTTTTAGGAGAGAGATTGTTGATGAAGTGGACAAGTCCACTAAAGGATAAACAGGATAATGAGGAGGCACAATATATTTCATCAAAACCAAACAAACTAGAAGAGCTTAAGGTTGGAAAGGAGAAGACTGAGAAAAGGACATGATTTTTGTTACTGTTCAGTTGTGTCAGCCTTTCATGACCCCACACAGCACACCAATGTTATCCATGAGGTTTTCTTGACAAAGACACTGGAATGGTTTGCCATTTCCTTCAGCAGTGGATTAAGGCAAACAGAGTGACTTGCAAAGGGTCACATGGTCAGTAAGTATCTGAAGCAGAATTTGAACTCAGGTTTTCCTGACTCCAGGCCAGCATTCTATCTACTGAGCCACCTCGCTGTCTCCAAAAGACATGACAATATTTGAAACATATTTGTAAAACCATCAATTTCAAGAGGAATTAAATTTATTTTGCTTCAGAAGAGAGAATTGGTACCAACAAGCAAAACTTACAGGGAGATGGATTTCAGCTTAAGGTATGGAAGAACTTCCAAAAAATGGCAATAGGCTACCTTGAGGGACAGTGACTATAATTATCCGTCATTGCAATAAGTCCAACAGAAGTTGAAGGTTCACCTGTCAGGGATGTTGTACCAAGGATTCATGTTACAGGTAGTAATGCTGAATGAGATAAACTGCTCTAATACTAAAATTCTAAGTTGATATGGCTGAGTAATCTCTAAAATATATTTAGCTCTAAAATCCTCTAAAAATCACAAAGCCTTCTGTGAATAAAATACTAGAAAAAAAGTATGATGGTGCTATAAAATTCAGGAGGTTTTTCCAAGAACTTCAGAGGAATAAAATAATTCAATTCCACAAACATGAAGTACTTACAATAGTCAAGAGATATGACTAAGCACTAAGGACACAAAGACAAAAATAAAATAGCCCTTGGCCTCCAGGAGCTTACATTCTGCCACTGGGATACAACATCTCTACAAATAAATGTAATAAAATGTAATAATATTGAAAAGGGAAAGAGAAGTAACAATATGGAGATTAAAAAAGGCTTCAAAGAGGAAGTTGCACCTGAGATGAGCCTTGAAAGAAAACAAAATCTCTGGGCTGACGAGAAATGATTTGTGCAAATACACAGATACAAAAGATAAAGTATACAGTTCAGCTAGCAGTCTAGTGTTGTAGGAACAGAGAGTTCATGAAGTGAAAGATATAAAATATGGCTACAATGACATGTGGAGGCCAAGTTGTGAAGGTTCTTAAAAGCCAGACCAAAGAGTTCCTATCTTATCTCAGAGGCAATAGGGAACACCTAAAGCAGTGGTTCTCAACCTTCCTAATGCCATGACCCTTTAATACAGTTCCTCATGTTGTGATGAACCCCAACCATAAAATTATTTTCGTTGCTACTTCATAACTGTAATTTTGCTACTGTTATGAATTGTAATGTAAATATCTGATATGCAGGATGTATTTTCATTGTTACAAATTGAACATAACCCACAGGCTGGGAACCGCTGACCTAAAGGCTTCTGAGTGGACAAATGACATGGCCAGACTTTTCCTCACAAAGATTATATTGGAAGATGGTGGAGTAAAAGCAGGGACTTGCTTGAGCTCTGCCCCAAACCCTTCCAAACACCTGTAAAAAGTGACTCTAAACAAATTCTAGAGCAGCAGAACCCACAAAATGACAGAGTGAAACAAATTTTCTGCCCCAGACAACCTGGAGGGTAGACAGGAAAAGTCTGTTGCACCAGTCTGAGAGAGGAACACAGGAACAGACAGGGCGGAGCAGGCCTCGGGGCACTGAATCACTGGCAGCTGTGGTAGTTTCCAGACTTCTCAACTCACAAATGCAAAAGACAATTTAGGTCAGTAGCAAAGGTCCATCAGACCTGGATGAGACAGGAGTGTTGTCTGGCCCCAGCCCCAGGGTGGAGGAGGTGGGAGCAGCAGCAGCAGATGCTTCTGGATCTCTCAGCCCACAGACAGTAGGGGGATGGAGTGGGTGATCAAAGGGGGACTGAATGGATCTATTGGCTGGCACTGAGGAAGGATTCTCTTGCTTTGTCCATGCCTGGATCTGGGTACCAGACTTGAATGATGGTCCTGGGGTGAGGAGGAGTACTGGCAAGGCAGAGTTTGTGGCGATGGTGAAAAGGGAATCCTCTTCACAGTTCCAATGCAGAAAAGAGTGCTTGTGGTCACTCATAGACCAGAGCACAGGCCAGGAGAGGAGTAAATGCCTCTCCTTTGATTATGCTACCTAGGAAAAACTGAAAATTTACAGGTCCCTAGAAGTATCTCTGTAAATGGTTGCACAAAACCCCTGAAGCTTGGGACAGTATGCCCTCCACCCTGGAAGCAGAGTCCTGCCTTAACAAAGGGTTAAAAAGTCAAGTAATTGACTAGGAAAATGAGCAAAGAGAGTAAAAAAAACCTCAGACTATAGAATCTTACTTTGGTGACAAAGAAGAACAAAATATACAACCAAAAGAAGACAACAAAGTCAAAGGTCCTACATCCAAAGCCTCCAAGAAAAATATGAATTGCTCACAGGCCATGAAAGAGCTCAAAAAGGAATCTGAAAACTAAGTAAGAAAAAGTAGAGGAAAAATTGGGAAGAGAAATGAGAGTGATGCAATAAAATCATGAAAAAGAGTCAATAGTTTGCTAAAGGAGACCCAAAAAAATACTGAAGAAAATAACACCTTGAAAAATAGACTAACGCAAATACCAAAGGAAGTCCAAAAAGCGAATGAGGAGAATGACTTAAAAAAGTAGAATTGGCCAAATGGAAAAGGAAGTCTAAAAGCTCACTGAAGAAAATAATGCCTTAAAAATCAGAATGGAGCAAATGGAAGCTAATGACTCTATGAGAAACCAAGAAATTATAAAACAAAACCAAAAGAATGAAAAAAAAGGAAGACAATGTGAAATATCTCATTGGAAAAACAATTAACCTAGAGAATAGATCCAGGAGAGATAATTTTAAAATTATTGGACTAGCTAAAAGCCATGATCAAAAAAAGAGCCTAGACATCATTTTTCAAGAAATTATCAAGGAAAACTGCCCTGAAACTCTAGAACCAGAGGACAAAATTAAAAATTGAAAGAATCCACTGATCGATCACCTGCTAAAAAGACCCCAAAAGGAAAACTCCTAGGAATACTGTAGCCAAATTCCATAGTTCTCAGGTCAATGAGAAAATATTGCAAGCAGTCAGAAACAAACAATTCAAATATGGTGGAAATACAATCAGGATAACACAAGATTTAACAGCTTCTACATTAAGGGATCAAAGGGCTCGGAATATCATATTCTGGAGGTCAAAGGAACTAGGATTAAAACCAAGAATCACCTACCCAGTAAAACTTAGCATAATCCTTAAGGGGAAAAAATGGATATTCAACGAAATAGAGAACTTTCAAGTGTTCTTGATGAAAAGACCAGAGCTGAACAGAAAATCTGACTTTCAAATACAAGACTCAAGAGAAACACAAAAAGGTAAACAGGAAAGAGAAATCATAAGGGACTTTTTAAAGTTGAACTGTTTACATTCTTACATGGAAAGACAATATTTCTAATTCATGAGACCTTTCTCAATATTAAGGTAGTTGGAGGAAATAGGTAGGTAGGTAAGTAGGTAGATAGACAGACAGACAGACAGATACAGAAATAGATAGATGACACAGGGCAAGTTGAGTGTGAAGGGATGATATCTAAAAACAAAATTAAGGGGTGAGAGAAGAATATACCAGGAAGAGGAGATAGAGAGAGGCAGAATGGGGTAAATTATCTCCCAAAAAAGAGGCAAGAAAAAGCTATTACAGTGAAGGGAAAGAAGGAGAAGATGAGAGGGAATGAGTGAGCCTTACTCTCATTGGATTTGGCTTAAAAAGGGAAAACTATACACAATCAATTGGGTATCTTACCTTGTAGGAAAATAAGGGAGATGGGGGGAGGAGATGATAGAATGGAGGACAGGCTGGGGGAAAGGGTAGTCAGAAGCAAACACTTCTGCCATGGGACAAGGTCAAATGAGAAAATAGAATAAGTGGGGGATGGGACAGGATGGAGGGAAACATAGTTAAAGTCTTTTACAACATGACTATTATGCAAGTGTTTTGAATGACTACACATGTATAATCTATATTGAATTGCTTGCCTTCTCAATGAGGGTGGGTGGGGAGGAAGGGAGAGAATGTGGAACTCAAAGTTTTAAAAACAAATTTAAGAAATTGTTTTCACATGCAACTGGGGAATAAGATATACATGCAATGGGGTATAGAATCTATCTTGCCCTACAGGAAAATAGAAGTGAAGGGGATAAGAGAAAGGAGGAGTAAGTGATAGAAGGGAGGGCATATTGGAGAAAAGGGAAACGAGAATGTGCAGCATCTTGGGGTAGGAGCAAGGGAAAGATGGTGAGAAAATTTGGAACTCAAAATCTTGTAGAAGTGAATGTTGAAAAACTAAAAATAAATTAATAAATACAACAACAACAACAACAACAAAAGTCAAAGATGACTCAGAAGATACGAGCCTGTATGAATGCAAGGATAGTTATGGCCTCGACAGACATAGGGGACTGTGGAAACGGGCAGGTTTAGGGGACAAAATGAGTTCTGTTTTAGACATGTTTAGGTTGAGATGCCCACAGGACATCACAACATGTCTGCAAGAATTAAGAGACCTCAGATAGCCCTGATATTCTTAAACAAGTGAGAGATCAGGTCATCTGTTTCAAGTGTGAGAGTAAGAGCTTGAAGACAGGAAGAGGTTTATGACATTGCTATAGGGAATAAAAAAGGAGTTTGGGAAAGACAAAAGTAAGGGATTCAAGAGTGGGAGCTAATCAATCATTAAGGTGGCTGTAGAGAGACAAGTGAAGTTGAAATGAAGGAAGCAAACCTGGAGCATGATGGGAGGGTGGGGGTGAAGTCAAGAAACCAGAGATCATCACGCAAGTGAAAAATAGCTTACTATGAATGAAAGGGTAGGAAAAATACCTGTCAGAAGACAGAAATTCTAAGATTCTATCTTGCAGGTCATATAATTTATAAGATGGTGAGGTCATGCAATTTTTAAGTGTATGACTGCTATTGGTAAGATCAGTCAAGATGGGAGTTACAATTCCCTGGAATGGTTGGGAACTTATGTCACTAGGGTGTTAGAAAAGTCAATACCATACTTCTGAGGAGGGTGGCATGGGCTTGGGGTAGAGAGGAAGATTGTGAGTCAGATGCTTATGTCAATGAGGAAGTCAGAAGAATGACCTGGGGATCAGTAAATGGCAGCAACAAAGATGGGTAGAGGGTGGTATAATTGCGTTGTTTTAACTTCAAAAGAGGAAAGCGTATTCAAGGAAGATGGCAACAGAATACTCAAGGGTACAGGGTGGGGGTGGGGAATGAAAAAGTACATTAGTTCCTCTAAGACAAGTGTGTCATAGAATCATAGAATTAGAGGGAGAAAGTACCTCAGAGGTCATTGAACCTAAGGGTCTCATTTTACAGATGAGGAAACTAAAAGCCAGAGAGGACAAGTGACTTAGCTCAAGGTCATAAAGGTGTGAACCATATCTTCTGACTCCAAATCCAGGAGTGTCTTTCTCTATACATTTCCTTCCACTCTCCATTAGCAAAAATAAATGGCAGGACTTACAATATTTGAAAGTTTAAAAAAAAACTGATGACTGAATGTTAAATGTTTTGTTCTAGTTCTTATATCCAATTTATTTGCAGAGCCAGGGCCAGAAGTCAAGTATTCATACTCTTGCCCTTTCCACTGTGGGGAGATACAGGACACAGTTAAAATGTTGGCAGCATGACAGCACATCTACCACTATCTGAACTCTGGATAACAGTCTCAGTTTATAATCCAAACCATGTGAACCTAGAATTAAGATTTTTTCCCTCATTTGGGGAGAAAAAAGAATCCTGGTCATACATATTGCATTTATGCAATTCAATGAAAAGGACAAATCTTAAGTTCCTTCTGATTTTAACAACATTGAGAATATAAACACAGTGCAGACATTTATTCAAAGTATAAGGTAGAAAGAGTTTTATGCAAATAAATTTTTTCAACAATGCAATATTTAATAAGTCACAACATACAATGCTCACCTTAGACTGCATGTGGACAGCAAGTAATTTAATTCTGATGGGTATGATTCTAGAATATAAAAATATAATAAACATTTTCAAAAAATAAAATTATAATTATAATATAAATTACAATTTCTCTACTTATAGAGACAAAGATAAAAATTCTGCACTCAACACCTAACTTTCACAAATCATTAGCTGGGTATTCCTCTTCGTGTTGGTTAATTTCATTCCCACTCAGTTCACAATTGAAGCTGGAGGGGTCCTCCAAGTTCATCTAGTCTAACCTGTATGTGAAAATGAATCTCAGTAGCTCAAACAAATGTTCACCACCTCCAGTGAGGGGGAACCTATTACCCCTTGAACCAATTTATTACATTTTGAACATGTCTAACTGTCACAAAGCTTTTCCTTAAATCAAGCCTAAATCTCTCTCCAACTTCTACTCCTTACTCTTAGTCCTGGCCTCTGGAACCAATCAAAACAAATTACTGGGGTGGCTAGGTGGCATAGTGAATAGAACACCAGCCTTGGAGTCAGGAGGACCTGAGTTCAAATTTGACCTCAGACACTTAACACTTACTAGCCCTGTGACCTTGGGCAAGTCACTTAACCCCAACTGCCCTTCCAAAAAGCAAAAACCAAAAAGCAAAAAAAAAACCAAAATTACTGAAATCACAAAACTGGAACAGAATTCAGTGATCATCTAAGTCTAAACATATCTGCAAAAGGATAACTGCACCTCTAATGAGGGGAGATCCTACCACCTGTCATGGAAACACACTGCCCTATGAGATAAATATAATTGTTAGGAAGTCTTTCTTTACATCAGGCCTAAATCTGCCTCCTTGTCTAAGTCTGTATACTCACTGCTCCCCTTTCTGCCATTTGGGGACAAGCAGAATAAATTTAATTCTTCTTTTACCTGATGGCCCTTCAAATACTTGAATATTATCATATGCCCTTTAAATCTTCTCTTTTTCAGGCTAAATTACTGCAACCAGTCTTTACATGGCATGGTCTCCATACCCCTTACTATCTTGGTTGTACCCACCTCAGTTCTTTATGAGTATCCTCATACCTGATGATACCCAAAACTGGACAAATTCCTGATGTGGTCTGATCAGGACAGTGTATAATGTCACTATCAATTTTTTTTCAGGCACTATGCTTCTTTTAAAATGCTTAGGATCACATTAACTTTTTTGGCTGCCATACTGTGAAATCATTCTTCAGATTAAGTTTTCTTACCTTTAAAAAAAATATGGCTTTATTTTCTATGAATTTATGGGAATTCAGATCAAAGGGATAGAAAATGCCACATATTTACTATTAAGCATTCATGTGTCATTTGAAATTAATAAGTGATTAATTTTAAAACATTATCTTTTGAAGTCTTCAAATAACAGAACAGATTCCAAAAAAATCATTTTCTAGTAGAAATGTCTGTTTTATTAAAGTTGTTGCTTTTTAAAAATGATCGAAAACTGATGAGAATCCCTCATTACTAAAAAAAAAGGAGCTTACTTAATTATTGCCTAATCACAGAAAAATAACAAATTTACTATACTGCTTGCCGCAAGTGA
Source organism: Pseudochirops corinnae (assembly GCA_028646515.1). Taxonomy (NCBI): domain Eukaryota; kingdom Metazoa; phylum Chordata; class Mammalia; order Diprotodontia; family Pseudocheiridae; genus Pseudochirops; species Pseudochirops corinnae. The sequence continues at coordinate 143,296,881 of CM053587.1, read as the reverse complement.
TCTTCAGCCTATCTAAAACTTATGGAAAAATTCAGAGTTTTATGTTTATTGTCTAAATATCTAACTGCACTTTTTTGTGGTTGGAGGCAATCAGCGTTAAATGACTTACTCAGGGTCACACTGCTAATAAGCATCAAGCATCTGGGGTAGAATTTCAACTTGGATCCTCCTGACTCCCAGGATCAGTGCTCTATCCACTGGGCTGCCTAGCAGACTCATAATAATGTACTTTTGAGAGTTAGTGGAAAGATCACTGGACTGAGAAGAAGGACACCCGGGGTTTGGGTCTAGATCTATCATTCATTAACTTTGTTATGTGACCCTAAGCAAGACATTTCACACCTTTCTGGGTCTCAGCTTCCTCTTCTTCCAAGTGGGGTAGTTGGACAAGTTGATCTAAGATTCCTCCTAGTTCAAACATTCTAAGATTCTATGGTTATATTCTTTGTGCCCCAATCTCTCAGTTTAGCTTCTGGACAACAGGCAATATTTGGCTTTTACAAATCAAGATTTACTGGTTAAAGTTACAAAAGTTACAAGGACATACATTTTCTGTTCCCCTCCAAAAGCAACATTCCCAGAGTTATACAATTGATTTAATGGGAAGGGTCACCCCTATTGAAGGAAAAAAAATATCCATTCCTTTAGCACCCAAGTCTTTATAGGTCAGCCATACATTTAATGACAATATAAATTAGCAACTTAAAAATTAGATAAAACAAGATCTGGGCAGTTCAGGAAATTGCCTGAATTGAAAATATCACATCAAAACAAGATATAAGTTTACTACTTCCCAGTAGTTCTGACTTTCTTAGCTTTTACTCCTGTCCAAAATTTTCCTCAGGCCTTTGTCCAAAAGCACCTTTGTTCAAAAACGCCCTGAGAATAGATTTTACCTCATGTTTGTACATCTGTTTTTCTCATGGCTTTTCCAACCCGCTTCCTCCCCTTTATACCTTATACTCCACCTCTCCAACTATATCTATTTACTTGTAGCTCATTTCTCATCCCCAATTTAAATATATCTGGAAGTGTCTCCTGAAATTCACTATTGGTAAGCTACTCATTCATGCCATACTACTTAGACATTGCCTATATCATCACAGATTTACCCTGCCATACTCATACCCTAATTTCTTTAGGGAAATATACTCTCATCACCTTAAATGTTATTTCAGTGTACTTTACTCACCAGTCCTCTCATGCAGTTTGCACACTGATTTATTTTTCTCCTAACTAAATTCACCTTGTCAATTATTTTTGTTTACAATCCTTTTAGACACTTCTAGCTTTGTTCCCTCTGGCAGTTTTAACTTGGGTTTCCTCTTCTAAACAATGAACTCATTTCTATACTCCTCCTACAGAATCACCTGTATTCTTCCTCCTCGTTAATGAATCTAACCTAGAGGTACCTGAATTTGAGTTCACTAAATTGTTAGTGTTACATTTAGCAGTGTTTCCCTATTCCCTCCATCTATCTTATCTAGACAGCAAGACTATGTCTTTCTAGAAAGATAGCATATCAAGGAAAGTGTGCTCAGTTTGGCCTCTGGAGACACGAGCTGGAATCGAACTTCCAACTCTTAGTGGCTGTGTAACCCTAAACAAGTCACTTACTGGCTTACCTTCTCTGTACACCTGTACCTCACAGGGTTGTTAAGAAGAAAACCTTCCTGATTCTTAAAGTATCTATAAGTTAGTGTTGTAGAATCTCTATCAAACTATGTCTGGGTCTTCACTCAAGTTTTAGCTATTCTTGTTTACAATTCAATATATTCCTTCATCCACTCATTACCAAAGGTCATCAAGACATCAGCACAGCATCTAAAAGCTGCTTCAGCCATAAAGGGCTTCCCCTCAGCCAGGATCTCCTTCTCTGGCCCCACATCTATTAGCTGGGGGTACAAGTTGGTGAAAGAGGGACAATATTAGCAGGATCACACACGTTCACATCCCATCCAAAGGGATGTGATCCCCGAGCCATGATTAGCCTTGAACTTGGAATTGGACCACCTGCACTTCCAACCTTCACTGAGGAGCCCGGCCCGCCTCAGTTTCCTCCTCTGAAAATAAAGTAGGGTTAATCTGCTCCGTGCCTGTGGGGGTCACATGCGTCGCGCCACGCCGCTGCCCCTCCAGGGCTCGGACAGGAGATCGCCCCGCCCCCCTCCGCTCCCTTTCTCCCCCCTCCCACGTTCTTCCCCCTCCTCCTCGCCCCGCCCCCGCCCGCACTCACCATCTCCGGGACTCCACAGGGGGCGGTCGCTCCTTCTCGTCCCGGGGCTGTCTCCAGAGGGCCCCGGGCGGCCGGTTCCAGCTGGCAGCCGGGTTCCCGCGGCCATCGACGAGCACACGCTCACGGTCGCCGCTCCCAGTGCGGGCATGCCCCCGGGCCGGCGGCCCAGGGCCCCATGGGGAGGGCCAAGAGGCCTCCCGGGACCCGGCGTGTCCTCCCTCACCCCCAGCTGCGCTAGAGCCGCCCCTGGCGGAGGCCGAGACAGCGGCCCCCACCCGAAGGTGGCGGTTCCGCGGGCAGGCGCCCCCGCCTACCGCGCTTCCCCACCACCCCGACTCGGCGCGCGCGTTGCTAGGTGCCCAGCGCAAGAGGCCGGGAGGGGTGGGAAGGCGGGGCCCGAGGCCCCCCCAGAGTAGCTTTAGGCCTCAGGACTGAAGACCAATGAAAGGCAGCCTCTGAGGACACGAGGAGGCTCGGAATTTCGGGGCAGGCAGTAGACCAGAGGGCGGGAGCGGCTACGGGCGACTTCTTCTTGCGCCTTAGGGATGTTCCCGGTGCAGGGCGGGAAGAGCTCCTACAGCCGGAGCAGAACCCCAGCCATCTCACTGACCAAATGGCATTAGGTTTAGCGTTCGACCTCAAGCTAAGAAGTGCGCCCCAATATGGGGAGAGGCCACTCTGTCCTTGGTTCATCCATGAGCAGAGCTGCTCGAACGAGAACCCGAAGCGGAAACAATATCTGTAACCAGCCAAATGGATGTTCCAGTGGTTGCCCAATTATAAAGTATTGAATGAAGTCTTTGAACCTGCTTTGGGCTCTTAATGGGAGTTGGGCATGATCATCTTTCTAAATATTAGTCTGATTTTTGAGCCATTCTCAACCAGTCTCATTCCGATATTTAACTGGTTAAAAGCTAGATGACCCTTACCAATAAAACCAAATGGTCTTTTCCCTTTTCTTAGCATCCCGGACTGTTTGACATTATTACTGCAAATACAAACTCTTTCATTGGCATGACCTTGGTCCTTGGATGTCTGTTTACACTAATCCACTAAATGTGGTCTCCTCCCCATTGAATCTGCTTCTTTCGGCTCTTCTTTATCATCTTTCTGGCGTCTTATTTACTCATAACTTCAACTCTCACCTCTACAGGTGACTTAGAAATCACCTCATGCTTCTCTGCCATCAAGGCAGTTCTACCTCAGTGACTCATCATGAATCAAGCAGTTTAGTAAGCACCTTTTTATGTCAGGCACTGAAAAGACAAAAGCAAAACTGTCCAGGCATAGTTTATGATCTATGGAAAATAGCACTTTAAAAAAGTTATTTCCCATTGTGCCAGAATTAACTGGGGAGGTGGGAAAGCAGTAAAGATCTCCTAAGAGGTGGCAACTTTGCTGAGCTGTTAAGGTAGAGATTCTGAGATGAATAGTATTGTCTAAAAATCTGCTCCCCTCATGTATTATTCATATAATCTGAATTAAGGCTGCAAGAAACTTTTACATTTCATTTAGTCCAAACCCCTTTTTTCAGTTGAAAAATGCTCAGAAGTTACTTGCCCAAGGTCACACAGGTACCAAGTGGCAGAGTTGGGTTCTATCCTAGGACAACTCCAAATGCAGGACCTTCTGACCATAGGGCCCCCTGAATGGACACAGCCTCCTAGAACCTCCAAGGAGACCCTACATTAGCCAACTCTCATTTCCTACTCATCCCCACCCTTCTATCATGCCCCTTCCTCAGGCCAACAGGTACCCTTCACCCCTTTTTGAATCCTTTTATGTTTTCTTCCACCATGGGATTGTAAGCTTCAAGACAGAAAGCCTTGCCATTGTCATCTAACTCTTAGCATAATAGATGTATATTAACATGTATTCCAGATTATCAACCCCTACTTCAAAGAAATCTGCCCTCAAAATCTCCATATCCCCCAAATATTCTGCCAGCACCTGTCATTCAACCTATAAGCATACCAGTCATCTGAGTCAGGTCCATTTTTTCAATTGTCCCACTTAGGGGACTCCTACTTAAGGGTTCCAAGCTACTTGCCCTCCCAATCCACTCTTTTCCATGACCAGTCTTTCTGAAGCTAAAATATTGGCTTCCTCAGTTAAAAAAAACCTGGCCATAAGCCTTAATTCTTCCACTTAAGTCTTGCAACATGTATTTCACCTTAATTTCCTTAGCTATAAAATATTTTATCAGTCCAGGCTACAGGATAGTGTTTAGATCAAACCATTTTGTACACAAAGCCCTATAAAATATGACACACTAGACCATAAACCTTAAATCACTTCCCATTAACTAAGCACAGTTCCTAATAGGCTAGTCAAATCCTAATCTCTTACCTTTCCTTCTCACAACACATGCTGATATAATCCTTGTGTATTTCATCCTCTCTTCATCAAATATCCCCCACTCCATTCTTTTAATAATTAGTCTTTGGCTTCTACATTGATCGTTCCCTTCCACCCAATGTTTTTGAGTATCTGTCATACTGAAATGGGAAGGGCTCCACAGCAAGGGTTGGAAGTTTAGGCGGTTTAAAGTAGGGGTTGATAATCTGGAATACTTGTCAATAAACACCTACTTAGTGCCTACTACACTCTAGCCACTGTGCTAAGAGTTAGAGATAAAAAAGGCAAAAGACTATTACTGTCCTCCCAAAGCTTATAATCTCAGGGTGGAAAAAAAAAACATACAAAAGGATTGAGAAAGGGGTAAAGGGTACCTGTTGGGCTGAGGAAGGGGCATGGTAGAGTAGGGATGAGTAGGAAATATGCATAAGTATATAAACTCTGTCAGGTAACCATCAAGTTTAGATGATAAACCATGTTGGTCCAATAATGGCCTACTCTGAAAATAAAAACCGGTTTTAGAAGGCATATTGATGACACAAGTGTAGAGCTGAGACCAAAATGACGGCCCAAAAAATGTAATGTATATAAAAGGGGGAGGGAGTATGAGTGTCTGCTAGGGATATGGTACAACTCCTTTGGTAAGATCTGGAACTGAAGCTACATAAAGCACAGGGAGCATCCAATTGTTGAGTGATTTTTCCTGATTTTATCTGTATCACTCTTGGCCTTTACCAAATTACCTTATATGGGGTTTGCCAAATGAATGAAAAGCTAAGTGTCCACACAAATGTGAAATAAGAGTAAGTAACAGGACTAAGACAGAGACCCAAATAATTATTATCAATCCTGTTAATGTTCAAGAAGGGTACAAAATGCCAGAAGAGATTCCAAGATTGTTTCTGGCAAGTACAGGTATTCATTCAGGTAGTTTCCAGTTTCTAGCATGTCAGCTGGGCCAAGCATTCTTAGCCTGTGGTCTATAAATTACAAAAAAAAAAAAAACCCCCAAAACCAAAAATCCTACTATTGCCATTTAATTGGTTTTCTTTGTAATCTTGTGTATTTTACTTTATGGGACAAAGAGAGTCAACTGCTTTCACCAGACTGCCCAAGGTCTTTGACACAAAAAAGATGAAGATCCCTTTTTCTAGGGAAGGACCATAAAGTGCAAAGATTCAAACAGTGTGACACAATAGGCTTATGAATGACTCTAACGCCCTGAAATTTAGCAAAAAAGTGAAAACTGATGAAAACCTCATAAGTTAGACATACATCTATAAGTCCATTTTAATCAAACTTTCTAAATAAGGAGGATATTTATGTCAACAATGACACTGTCAAAACATTCCCTACAAATCAAAGTTGTTTTCTCCAGGAAGTTACATGTACTTCAGGTAGTTACAGAAACTTTTCAATAGACACGTTATTTTGTATGGTAGTCCCCCAAGCAACATCTGAAAGCAACATGCTGATGTGGTTTTAATGGCTTCGATCCATTTGCCACCAAATATAACCCTAACTCTATTCTCCAGAGTTTATCTCTCTAGGTCCCTAGGCTGGAACTTCATTCAGCTTTAAGGATAAGACCAAAGATACAACCTGATTAATCAGAAATGTATCCAATAAAGCAAATATCAATTTTGTCATAGGCATTTTTATTAACAGACCATTAGAAAAATAATCATGGTGAATTCACCTGAAAATGAGGAAAAGAAAAAAACATTAAAATTTATTCAAACACATCAACTCAAATCAGCATAACAGACTAAATATATCAGATGCAAGTGATTTTTAAGGAATACTCCATCAGAAACATTTTTCTCTTAAAGAAAGTATCTCTTTAAGCATGGGACACTAAATACAATTCACTAAAATACTGCAGTCACAACCACCCCTTCAAATACAACCATCTGACCTAATAATCTCTGCCCAACTAATTAACTTATTGAGAGAAACTGAACTAAGAATATTTTTATTGGTTTTTGCCTTCAAGGCTAAAACATAGCCCTCAAATCTAATGATTAAAATGTAAACCAAAATTTTTCTTCAAAATGCTTGAGGCTCACCTTTAGTTCATTCTTCTAATAAGCCTGTTGATCTGATCTTCCCTATTACCAGCATCTCCACCTTCCACAAAATGTGTAGTCTTTTTCTTCATTCCGCCTCTTGGAGAAGATAATTTGAACGGCCACAGGAAGTTGTTGGCAGCTTTGAAGTGCTTGCCAACAGTGTAGATCTCATGGATCAAGTCTTCCATGCAGATGATTCCATATTTACCTAAAATTTACTTGAACTATTACTTTTATAATCTATGATCAATTTATTAAAACATATGTTCATTGTTAAAAGTTTTAAAAGTTCAAATATATTAAATTTTCTATGCTTGAAAAATATCGGTAGAATTTACTGGTGAAAACAACTCAAAACATTTTATTTTACTGCAACATAGAGGTAGAGTCCAAATCTTACTCTATTGGGAAAAACACCGGATTTGAAATCATGAGACAAGGGTTAGAATCTTGGTGCTACTACTATCACCCTGTATAACTGGGGGCAAATGACTTCTCTTGCACACTTAGTTTTGTCTTCTATTAAACAAACCAATCAAAATATCCCTTCCTGCTCTAAATTCTACAACAATCTCCCCAAATACGTCAAACTTACCAAGAGATTTTGCAATAAGGGCATTATCCGTCAGGGCAATTCTCTGTTTCTTGATCTTGCCATAACCACGTTTGTAAATCAAGTCATTCACAGACTTCAGGTTTGGATAACTGATATAAACAAATAAAAAAATGAGGCGTATGTGTATCAGTAGAAGAATTATTTCATTAACCTGAAATTAAAATGGAAGAACTCTTTACCCCCATGCAATGTATGGTTCCACAATCCTCAGCATGTTAATGGAGGCCTTGTTTAGCTTAACAAAAGTGCCATTGAAGATTTGGCGAAGGCGAAGAAGCTGCAATACTTTTCGGACCTTTGGGCTAACACCATTGATACTGGAGAAGAAAAAAGGATTTAAAAATTGATTAGGCTTTTACTTCCTTTAGTGCCCCATATTTACAGTAGAACAGTCACAGTTTTAGAGATTCCAAGAGACAAGGATACATGCTTCAGTCCTATAAAGGTTTTCATCTGAATGTTTCCTGACTGAAGGAATCAAATCACCTGGGACTGAGAGCTTCATATTTCACAAATAAACATTAACTTTCAAAGTCAGGATTCAACTTACCCTCTGATTCTGATCACAAAAGCTAACTTGGGTTCAGCAGGTACATAGTAGTTGCCAGCTTTGCGTGCCATTCTAGCCAGCCGGATTTCACTTCTGTACATCTGTCTGTACTCCTTATGGTAGGCTTTAGCTTTCTCATAAATAACTTTTCTCCGTATTTTACGGAGCTGAAAAAGAAATATTCCAGGTTTCACTAAATATAAATCTAATTCAAATACTATTTCAATCTGTTGGTTGATAATACTATCTATTATCCCAGAGTCCAAGTGCTTAAAAGAAAAATCACTTTAGATCATGTTGCTGAAGTAAATCTCAAGGTGATTCTCTATTAGTCCAATCTAAAATTGCTGCTCAGGGACTTTGTCTCCACCCAAATAGTAAATATTAGTGTTCTATCTTCTAGGTGATGAAACAACCAATGAAATGCCTTCTTTAAAGTCCAACAGTGAATCGAAACATAACATACCCATTTTAAAATTCAATTCAAGTACTTATCTATTTATAACATTCAGAAGAAAAGTTTAGGTTTTTTTGGTTTTTTTTAAATCAAATACCTTTTTTATAGCCATCTTCTTCTTCAAGCGTTTGGCCTTCAGTATTGCAAAAGCCTTCCGCTTTTTCAGAAGGGATTCTGGAACAGATGGTAGCTTCTTCTTTTCTCTATTA
>CM053587.1:143272205-143287883 GCA_028646515.1 Pseudochirops corinnae | reverse complement strand
AAACATTATACTCAGTTTTGCTGGGTAGGTGATTCTTGGTTTTAATCCTAGCTCCTTTGACCTCTGGAAAATCATATTCCAAGCCCTTCAGTCCCTTAATGTAGAAGCTGCTAGATCCTGAGTTATCCTGATTGTGTTTACACAGTGTTTAAATTGTTTCTTCTTGGCTGCTTGTAATATTTGCTCCTTGATCTGGGAATTCCAGAACCTGGCTATAATATTTCTAGGAGTTTTCTTTTTGGGATCTTTTTCAAGAGGTGATTGGTGAATTCTTTCAATTTCTATTTTGCCCTCTGGTTCTAAAATATCAGGGCAATTTTCCTTGAGAATTTCTTGAAGGATGATTTCTAGGTTCTTTTTTTTTTGATCATGGATTTCAGGTAGTCCAATAATTTTTAAATGATCTCTCCTGGATCTGTTTTCCAGGTCAGTGGGTTTTTCCAATGAGATATTTTACATTGCCATCTATGTTTTCATTTGTTTGGATCTGTTTAATAGTATCTTGATTTCTCATAAAGTCATTAGCTTCCATTTGCTCCCGTCTAATTCTGAAGGAATTATTTTCTTCAGTGAGCTTTTGAAATTGTTTTTCCATCTGCCAAATTTAGCTTTTTAAGGCATTCTTCTCCTTGTTGGCTTTTTGGGCCTCTTCTGCCATTTGAGTTAGTCTATTTTTTAAGGTATTATTTTCTTCAGTCAGGTTGTTGACTCACTTTTCATGATTTTCCTGTATCACTCTCATTTCTCTTCCCAATTTTTCCTCCACTTCTCTTACTTGATTGTCAAAATCCTTCTTGAGCTCCTCCATGGCCTGTAACCAATTCATATGTTTCTTGGAAACTTTTGGTGTAGGAGTTCTGACTTCATTGTCTTCCTCCCGTTTATGCTTTCATCCTTTTTGTCCCCAAAAAGGAATCTAAGGTTGGATTGCTGTGCTGGCTTTGCTTCTTTTGCCTGCTCATGTTGCCACTTATTTACTTGACATTTGAGCTATTTGCCACAGTAGAACTCTGCTTCCAGAGAGGAGAGCTTTGTCCCAAATTGCTGGAATTTTCACAGCTGCTGGAGCTATTAGTTGGGTGTCCTCTCTGTAGCCCCCCACACACTCTGGCTCATGGGTCACACACCCCAGGACCTCCACCCAAGACAGTGATCTATATCCAAGCAGTTTAAAGTAAGAGCGATTACCCTCTGAATGGCCTCTTGGTCCCCCTACAGTCTGCAGGCCAGAAGCTCTGAAGCAGCCACACAATGTGCAGCCACCGCACCTCCACTAGTTCTTGCTCTGGGGGCAGGGGTTGGACCTCACTCTGCCCTCCCCTAGTTCCAACAGAGTTCTTCACTGATGTTTAACTTTGTCTTTGGCATTTATGGGTTGAGAATTCTGGAAACCACAATACCTGCTGGTAATCTATTCTCCCAAATTCTCCACCTGCTGCTGGTCAGGACCACCCTGGCCTAAAACTGTGGGCTCACATGGGACTGGGCTCTACTCCCAGTGCCCTGCAATGGAGCCTTCCTGTTCATCTACCAGGCTGCCTTCAGCAGGAGGTTTGTTTCTCTCTGTCACTTTGTGGGTTCTGTAGTTCTAAAATTTGTTTAGAGTCATATTTTATAGGTATTTGAGGTGGTTATCGGGGGAGCCACAGAGTTTTCCTGCTTCTACTCTGCTATCTTTGCTCAGTCCCCTCCCATCTCTCTTCTGACGCTGACACCACCCTGGTGTAGGCCCTTATCACTTTATTCTTGAACTATTGCCATAGCCTGATGGTTAGCTTCCCTGCCTCTGTCTCTCTACTCCATCTTTCACACACCTTCAAACTGATTTTCCTAAAGCATAAGTCCTTCTCCCCTCCCTCTTGACAGTCAAATCCAGTTGCTCCCCAGTATGCACATTGTCAAATATAGAATCCTCTATTCGGCTACTAAAACATACCTGACAAGTAGTCCCCCAGTCTCTGCTTGAATACCTCCAAGGAATGAGAATCTGTTATCTCCTGAGTCAACTAAGTCTACTTTGGACAACTCTAATTTTTAGGAAGTTTTTCTTACCAAATATGCTTGATGTTAATCATAGTTAATATTTAACCTGTGTTGAGTTGTTTCAGTCATGTTCAACTCTTCGTGACCCCATTTGGGCTTTTCTTGCAAGGATGAAAGAGTGGTTTGCCATTTCCTTCTCCAGCTCAGTTTATAGGTGAGGAAGTGGAGGCAAGCAGGGCTAAGTGACTTACCCAGGGTCACACAGCTAGTAAGTGTCTAAAGCCAGATTTGAACTTAGGAAGAGGAATCTTTTATAGACTCCAGGCCTGCCACTCTGTCTACTTCACTACCTAGCTGCCTGCCTGGTACATAGTAACTGCTTCATAGATGCTTTCTGAGGGGCGGCTGAGTGGCCCAGTTAATAGAACACCGGCCCTGGAATCAAGAGGACCTGAGTTCAAATTTGACCTCAGACACTTAACACAAAAACTAGCCATGTGACCTTGGGCAAGTCACTTAACCCCAAGTGTCCTGCCTTCCCCTCTCCAAAAGGCAAAAAAAAAATGCTTTCTGACATACTAATTTAGAGGCATCCCTTTAGATGATAGGATCATAGATTGAGAGCTAAAAAGACACTTTAGCAGTTACTTAGTCCAACTTCCTTGTTTTATAGATAAGGAAACTGAGTCTTACTTAGAGAGGTTCAGTTTAAGGATAGATAATTTAGGAAAAGAAAATATTTGTTACATTATGGATAGCAAGTCTGCCCTAAGATCATTAAATTCACATTCGTCTCCAAAATTCGCTCTAAGTTCATAGAAGCTAGAAGGTGATTCTCTGATCTTAAGACCAAGAAGCTGAAAATGGTTCCTTGAACTTGGAATGAAGTGAGCAAGAAGTTGTAAAAATTATATAAAAAAGGATGCAGGGTGGTGGTGGGGGAAAGAGGAGGTAGATGCCTAAGAAACACCCTCTGCCGACAGCTCTTTGGATAGCAGTTTCCTCACCCACAACCCTGCATATGTACCTTTGTTACAAGATTAGGCCTGGTGGTCTTGGGACCACTGTGACAGTTTCTCCTTGATGGAGGCTTTAAGCTTACAGAACATACTTTATAGAAAAATACTGACAATAATATTTTTGACAGTTGGTGCAGCTGTGTCCCCCAAATAATATTTTGTCTGCCACCAGCTTGTTTTTCCCTCTGATGCACAGGGCTAGAGAAGCAGTGACAGCAGACTTGCAGATTCATCAGAAGCAGGAGAAAACCGCACCTTGGTCAAACTTTTACAGTTGAGGAAACTGAGGGAGACAGAGGTTAAATGACTTATCCAGGGTTACGCAGTAACTAAATGGCAGAGGAGAGAGTCAAACCCAGACCATCCTGACTTCAAGTTCAGGGCTTTGTTCAGTGTACCATGAAGCTTCCTCAAATTTGCCTCTGCACCGCTTCTACCCATTGCTTCTTATTCTGGTATCTGGAGCCAAACAAAACAGGCATAGCACCTCTTCCACATGACAGCTTCCACAAAGCAGCGAGGTGCCATCCTGGATAAGAACAGTGGACTTGAACTCAGAAAGACCTGAGTTCAGATCTTATCCCAATTACTAGCCGTGTGACTCAGGGAAAGTCGCTTAACTTCTTTGTGCTTCAGTTTCCTCAACTGCAAAATAGGGTAATAATAGCGTCTACCTCCCAAGGTGGTTGTGAGGATCAGATGAGATTGTATGTGCACAGCACTCTGCAAACCTAAATTACCATGCAAATGCTATCTATCTAATCCCTTATTTACTTGAAGACAGCTATCATGTTCTCTCTGAGTCTTTTCCAGGCTAAAAATGCAGAGTTTATTCTATTGATCCTCATATGATTTTACTCTGAATTCTTTACCATCATGACAATCCTCCTGTGGGCATTCTCCAGCTTATCCACGTCCTTTCAAACTCAGAATGGCACTCAGATTGTAGTAAACTATTCCACCTGGGGTGTGAACAGGAGAAAGTGGCTATCACCCTTTTAAAAGCACTTTTTGCCCAGGATACTTCATCTTCCATCACCTCTTCTTCTTTCTCTTCCCTTGACATCATTGCTCTGAGTTACATTGGGCTATTCTGGCTCCTTGATCCCCATAGCAGCTATAGATATAAAATATAGCAGACATCGATGACAAAGAACCATCTGAACTTGACCAGAAAGTTAAAGTGGGAGAAAAAGAAACTGGTGAAGATATAAATAGCAAAGTTCATCGGCTTACTAAGTTCAGGTGATTCAGAATCCTCAAATTCTTGCAGCTCTCTAAGAAATATTGTATGGTTGGGTGGGAACATGGACTATTGCATTGAAAACTTGACAAAATTAATTAAGCAATGTGTCAGTGCCGTAAGAAACTTTAAGTTTAAGTTAAGTGTGCAGATAGAAGCCACATTCTATGGGGAGTTCATGCCCTTCAAAGTTCTTTACCAGCTATTCTTTACCGGCTGCTTTTTGATAAAAGAAGTGAAATTAATGCAGTTTGTGAACCTACAGAAACAAAATACAAATAGAAACCAGATGATAATGAAGAAATTTCAGAGGAGATAAAAGAGAAGGCTAGGTTTGAAGAGGAGAAAAAAAGATGAAGATAAAGAACACCCTAAAGGAATTCCTGAATTTTGGCTTTTTAAAAAATGTTGACTTGCTCAGTGATATGATTCAGGAACATGATAAACCTATTCCAAAGCTCTTGAAAGATGAAGTGAAGTTCTCAGATGCTGGCCAGCCTATGAGTTTTGTGTTAGAATTTCATTTTGAACCCAATGAATATTTCAGTAATGAGGTATTGACAAAGATATATTGGATGTAGTTGGAGCCAGACAATTCAAATCTCTTCTAATGTGGTGGACCAGAAATTATGAGGGGCACAGGGTTTCAAGTAGATTGGGCGGGAAAAAGGTTACTTTGAAAACTTTTAAGAAAGGATATGAACTTCTGGTGCTAAGATGGTGGAGTATGGCAGGAACTCCCTGGAACTCTCCCAAATTCCCCTCCAAACAACATTGAAACCCCCTCAGAATTGATTTAGGAGTGGGGAAGCAGCTTACCAGCACAGCAGGAAAGGTCTTTCTTACTGGTGTAGGAGGGGATTGAGGTGGAGGGCAGCAGCTGCAGGCATTACTGCAGGGACCTGCAACAAAGCTCTAAGCCCCTGGGCAGTCCATTAGTGAGGCCCCATCCTCATGTAAGTCAGGACTCTGCAGCACAGCCAGATCCTACCTCAGTAGCCCCATCTCCAGGACAAGCCCCCAGTGAGGCCTCACCCTCATGACTCACCAGCAGCCAGACCATGCCCCAGGGCTAGCCAGCATCAAGATTCTGTCCCCAGGACTGGTCAACAAAGAGTCCCTGCCTCCAAAACAATCCAGTAGCAAAGCCCCTGACCCCTGGCATATGAAGCTTGGGACAGTGAAAGAGCAGAGCCCAACTCTTACATAAAAATACCAAGTAACAAAATAGGCAAAAGTGTGTGTGTGTATGTGTGTGTGTGTGTGTGTGTGTGTGTGTGTGTGTGTATGAGCAAAAAACAAAAACTTGACTATAAAAAGTTACTGTGATGACAGGAAGGATCAAAGCATAAATCTAGAAGAGAACAACAATGTCCAAATAGCTACATGTGAAGCCTCAAAGGAAAATGGCATTTGGTCTCAGGCCCAAAAAGAACTGGAAGAGCTTAAAAAAAGATTTGAAAAAGCAAATTATAGAGGTAGAAGAAAAATTGGGGGAAAAAATGAGTGTAATATAAGAGAATCATGAAAAAAAGAGTCTTTAGCTTGGTAAAAGAAACATCAAAAAAGTGGAAAAATGTAGTAAAAATTCACTGAAGGAAATAACACCTTGAAAAAATAGAATTGACCAAAGGAAGTACAAAATCTCATTAATGAAAGAAAATAATTCCTTAAAAATTAGAACTGGGTAAGTGGAAGCTAATGAATTCATGAGAAATCAAGATAGGACAAAATAAAAAATAGAAGAAAATGTGAAATTTCTCATTGGAAAAACAACTGACCTGGAAAATATATTCAAGAGGAATAATTTAAGAATCACTGGACTACCTGAAAGTCATGATAAAAAACAAAACAAAACAAAGCAAAAACCTGGACAACATGTTTCAAGACATTATTGAGGAAAAGTGCCCTGATATCATAGAACCAGAGGGCATAATAGAAATAGAAAGAATTTACCAATCACTGCCTGAAAGATATCCCAAAATGAAAACTCCCAGGAATGTCAGCCAAATTCCAGAGCTCCCACGTCAAAGAGAAAATACTGCAAGCAGCCAAAAAACAATTTAGATACAATGGAGCTACAGTAAGGATTATATGAGATTTACTGGATTCCACATTAAAGAACCAGAGGGCTTAGAATGTGATATTCTGAAAAGCAAAGGAGTTAGGATTACAATCAGGAATCATCTACCCAGCAAAACTAAGTATAATCCTTTTGGGGGGGGGGGGGAGGGAGGAATGGATTCTTAATGAAATAGAGGACTTTTAAGCATTTATAATTAAAAGAACGGAGCTGAATGAAAATTTTCATCTTCAAATACAAGACTCAAGAGCAGCATAAAAAGGTAAAAAACAAGAAAGAAAACTTAAGACTGTCAATAAGTTTAAACTGTTTATATTCCTCTATGGTAAGATAATATTTGTAACTCCTAAGAATGTTATTACTATAAGTACAGTTAGAAGGTTTATACATAGATAGAGGGTACAGATATAAGGTGACTTTGATGGGATAATACCCCCCAAAAACAAAATAAAGGGGTGAGAAGCAAGATTGCACTGGAAGAAGAAAGAGAGAAATCTAGGATGAGGTAAATTATATTAAAGAGGCCTGAAAGAGCTTTTATAACGGAGGGAACAATGGGATGGGTAGGTATCATCAGAATTGGCTCAAAGAGGAAATAATATGCACACTAAATTGGATGTGAAAATCTATCTTACTCTAGGGAATAAATTGGGACATGGATAAGAGAAGGGGAAGGTATGGACTGATAGAAGGGAGGGTGGATTGGGGGAGATAGTGATAGAAATAAAACACTTGTGAGGAGGGACAGGGTGGAGGCAAGAGAGAAAGAAGAATAAATAAGGGAAAAAATAGAATAGAGGGAAATACATAGTTACCATAACTATAAATAAGAATGGGATGAACTCACACATAAAATGGAAGTGGATAGCAGAATGAATTAAAAGTCAGAATCTTAAGATATATTATTTACAGGAAACACATTTGAAGCACAGAGACACACAGAGTAAAGGTGAAGGACTAGGACAAAATCTGTTATGCTTCAGCTGAAGCAAAAAAGCAGGTAGCAATCATGATCATAGACAAAGCAAAGGCAAAAATAGATCTAATTAAAAGAGATAGGGAAGGAAACTATATCTTGCTGAAATATGTACCAGACAATGAAGTAATATCTATACTAAACATAGATACACTAAATGGCAGAGCATCTAAATTTTTGAAGAAGTATAATGAATTACAGGAGGAAATAAGCCATAAAACTATACTAGTGGAGGACTTCAACTTTTCCCTCTCAAAACTAGATAAATCTAATAAAATAAATAAGAAAGAAGTTGAGGTAAATAGCATTCTGGAAAAGTTAGATATGACAGATCTCTGGAGAAAATTGAATTGGAATAGAAGGGAATATACTTTTTCTCAGCAGCAAATGGCACCTAAACAAAAATTGACTGTGTATTAGGACATGTGCAACAACCAAATGCAGAAATGTTAAATGCATCCTTTTCAAGTCATAATGCATTAAAAATTACATTCAATAATGGGCAGTGTAAATATAGATGAAAAATTAATTGGAAACTGAGTAATCTAATCCCAAAAAATAAGTGAGTCAAAGAACAAATCATATAAACAATTGATAATTTCATTAAAGAGAATGAAAACAATGAGACAGCATGGAAAAATGTATGGGATGCAGCCAAAGTGGAATTTAGGGGACAATTTATTTCTGATTGCTTACATCAATAAAATAGAGATAGAGAAGAACAACGAATTGGGCATGAAACTAAAAAAAAGCTAGAAAAGGAACAAATTAAAAATCCTCAATTAAACACCAATTTAGAAAGCCTGAAAAATCTAAGGAGAGATTAATAAAAATTGCAAGTAATAACACCATCAAACTAATAAAACTAGAAGCTGGTTTTATGAGAAAATCAATAAAATAGATGAACTATTGGTTAATTTGATTAAAAAAAGAAAACTAAGCAGTATCAAAAATGAAAGAGTTAAGTTCACTACCAAATGAAGTGGAAAATAAAACAATTATTAGGAGCTATTTTGCCCAATTATAAGCCAATAAATTTGATGACATAAATGAAATGGATGAATATCTACAAAAACATAAGTTGCCCCAATTAACAGAAGAGGAAATAAGAATACTTAAATAACCCAGTCTTAGGAAAATAAATTGAACAAGCCATCATTGAACTTTCTAAGAAAAAATCCCCAGGACCAGATGGAGTCACAAGTGAATTCTACCAAACATTTAAGGAAAATTTGATCCCAATACTAAATAAACTATTTGGAAAAATCAGCAAAGAAGGAGTCCTACCATATTCCTTTTATGGCACAAATGTGGTGCTGATACTTAAACCAAGAAGAGCACAGAGGAAGAATATTATAGACCAATTTCCCTAATGAATATTGATGCCAAAATTTTAAATAAAATACTCGCAAGGAGACTATAGTAATATATGACAAGAATCATAAACTATGACCAGGTGGGATTTATATCAGGAATGCAGGGCTGGTTTAATATTAGGAAACTATCAGAATAATTGATCATATCAATAACAAAACCAACAAATCATGTAATTATCTCAGTAGATGCAGAAAAAGCTTGTGACAAAATAAAACATTCCTATTAAAAACACTAGAGAGAATAGGAATAAATGAAGCTTATCTTAAAATAATAAATAATATTTATCTAAAACCATCAGCAAGCATTATCCATAATGGGGATAAGCTAGAAGCCTTCACAATACAATCAGGGGTGAAGCAAGGATGCCCATTATTGCCACTATGATTCAATATTGTGCTGAAAATGCTGGCTATAGAAAAAAAAGAAATTGAAGGGATTAGAATAGGCAATGATAAAATAGAACTATAACTCTTTGCAAATGGTATGTTGGCATACTTAGACAATCCTAGAGAATCAACTAAAAAGTGACTTGAAATAATGAACAACTTAAGCAAAGTTGCTGGATACAAAATAAACCCACATAAATCATCAACATTTCAAATATTACCAACAAAGTCCAGCAGCAAGAGATAGAGAAATTCCATTAAGGTGAGATGTGGTACCTCAAAGTATAAAATGCCTGGGAGTCTATCTGCCAAGACAAACCCAGGAACTATATGAACATTATTACAAAACACTTTTCACACAAAATCAGATCTAAACAATTGAAAAAAAGGTTAATTACTCAGTAGGCCAAGCCACTATAATAAAAATGATAATTCCACCAAAATTTTTCAGTGACATACCAATCAAACTACCAAAAATTATCTTATAGAGCTAGGGAAAAATAATAAAATTCTTCTGGAAGAATAAAAAGGTCAAGAATATTAAAGGAATCAATAAAAAATGCAAAGAAAGTAGTCTAAATGTAAAAGAGATAAAATTGCATTATAAAGCAGTAATTATCAAAACAATCTGGTATTAGCTAAGAAATTGAGTGGTGGATGAGTGGTATATATTAGGTACACAGTACATTGTAGTAAATGACCATAGAAATCTAATAAATGATAAACCTAAATATCTACACTCTTGGGACAAAAACTGCTGGGAAAAGTGGAAAAATAATAAAACAGAAAGTAGGTGTAGATCAGCATCTCACAAGATGAGATCAAAATGGGTACATGATTTAGTCATAAAGGGAGATACTATAAGCAGATTAAGAGAGCATGGAATAGTTTACTTGTCAGTTCTATGGATAAGGGAAGAAGTTAGGACCAAATAAGATAAAGAGAGCATTATGAAATGTAAAGTAGATAATTTTGATTATATAAAATTAAAAAGTTTTAGCATAAACAAAACCAATGCAATCAAAATTAGAAGGAAAGCTAAAAACAGGAAAATTTTTGCAGCATGAATCTCTGATAAAGGCCTCATTTCTTTTTTTTTAAAATCGATTTGTTTATTTAATTTTAGTTTACAAGATTCAGTTCCACAATCCCTTGAGTTTCTAATTTTCTTCCCTCTCCTGCCATGGCAGCATGCAATCAAGTATAGGATCTGCAAATACGTTCACATTGGATATTAGTCTGGTTGTATAGAAGGTTGTAACCAATGGAGTGAACAATGGGAAAGAAGAAACAAAACCAAACATGGAAAAAAATGATAGCATGTAGATTGCTTCAGTCTCCATTTAAACTCTGTTCTTTCTATGTCTTTCTCTGAATGTAGACATCTCCTTCCATCCTGAGACTTAGAGTTGTCTTATAACTGTGTGTTGCTGAGAAGAGTCCAGTTTATCAAAGTTGGTCGTCACACATACCATGTGTCTGTGATTGTGTACAAATTTTTCTTGGTTTTGCTCTTCTTACTTAGCATCAGTTTGTATAAGCCTGTCCAGGTAACTATGAAGTCCATCTGCTCCTCATTTCTTATAGCACAATAGTATTCCATTACATTCATATACCACAACTTGTTTAGCCATTCCCCAATTGATGGGCATCCCCTTAATTTCCAGTTTTTTGCCACCACAAAGAGAGCAGCAATAAATATTTTTGTATTTATGGGTCTTCATCCTGCTTCTATTATCTCTTTGGGATACAACCCCAGAAGTGGTATTACTGGGTCAAAGGGTATGCAATTATTTATAGCCCTTTGGGCATAGTTCCAGATTGCTCTCCAGAATGGTTGTATCGGTTCACAGCTCCACCAACAATGCATTATTGTTCCAATTTTTCCACATCTTTTCCAACATTTTTCATTTTCCTGTTTTGTCATCTTTGCCAGTCTGACTGGTGAGATGTGGTACCTCAAAGCTGTTTGATTTGCATTTCTCGAATCCATAGTGATTTAGAGCATTTTTTCATATGCTTATAGATATCTCTAATTTCTACCTCTGAAAATTGCCTTTTCATATCCTTTGACCTTTTATCAAATGGGGAATGACTTGTATTCTTATAGATTTGACTCAATTCCCTGTATATTTTAGAAATGAGGCCTTTATCAGAGACACTGGTTGTAAAAATTCTTTCCCAATTTCCCACTTCCCTCTTAATCTTGACTATATTGGCTTTGTTTGTACAGAAACTTTTCCGTTTAATGTAATCAAGATTATCCATTTTGCATTTTATAATGCTCTCTAACTCTTCTTTGGTCATAAAGTCTTCCCTACTCCATAAATCTGACAGGTAAACTATTCCTTGCTTCCCCAGATTACTTACGGTATAAGCCAAAGGCCTCATTTCTCAAATATATAGACAACTCAGCCAAAGTTATAAGAATACAAGTCATTTACCAATTGATAAATGGTCAAAGGTTATGAAAAAGCAGTTTTCAGATGAAGAAATCAAAGCTATCTATAATTATATGAATAAATGCTCTAAATCCCCACTGATTAGAGAAACGCAAATTAAAACAACTCTGAGGTACCACTAATATGACAAAAAAGGGAAAATAATAAATGTTGGAGGAGATGTGGGAAAATGGGAACACTAATACATTCTTGGTGGAGTTGTGAACTGATCCAGCCATTCTGGAGAGCAATCCAGAACTATGCCTAAAGGACAATCAAACTGTGCTTACCTTTTGATCCAGTAATTGCTGTATCCCCAACAGATTTTTTAAAAAGGGAAAAGGACCTCTTTGTAGAAAAATATTTATAGCAACTCTTTATGTGGTGGCAAAGAATTGGACATTGAGGGGATGCCCATCAATTGAGGAATGGCTGAACAAATTGTGGTATATGATAGTGATGGAATGTTATTATGGTATAAAAAATGACAAGCAGGATGGTTTCAGAAAAACCTGGAAAGACATATGAATTGATGCAAAGTGAAGTGAGCAGTACCAGAAGAATTTGTATATAGTAACTGCAGTATTGTACATTGAAGAACTATGATTGGTTTAGCTATTCTCAGCAATGCAGTGATTCAGTGCAATCTGATAGGAGTCATAACGAAACATGCTATGCACTTCTAGAAAAAGAACTGATGTCTACATACAGGCTGAAGCGTACTATTTTTTCCCTTCCTTCCTTCCCTCTTCCTTCTCTTCCTTTTTTTCATTTCTTTTCTTCCTTCCTTTTTTTTTGTTCAGGTCTTCTTGTACAAAATGAATAATGTGGAAATGTTTTGCATGATTGCTCATATATAACATCAAATTGCTTATCTCAGGGAGGGGAAAGAGGGATGGACAGATAAAATTTGGAATTCAAAACTTAGAAAAAAGTTTAAATTGTTTTAACTTGTAATTGGAGAAAAAAAATTATTAAAAAAGAAGAAGAAACAACGATATTGAATCAGGTGGAACTCTGACCAAATGTTTTGTGAAGATTCTTTTTTCAATTTCTTTTCTCCTCCTGAAGTTCCTGAAAGTTGAGCTTTGACTGATGTTGCACAAGCTTGTAGACTTTGGAATTGGTCACTTTTTACATGAATATATTGTCCCAAGATCAGTATTATACTTCATAGAAGAAGATACTGAAGATGAAAGTAAAGAGGCTGATGATGAGAAAGAGGAAGAAGGAAGCAAGCATTTAGGAAGGGTCTACTATTTTTCAAGCATTGTGCTAAACATTTTACAGATATTCTCTCATTTGATATTTACAACAACCTTGGAAGGTAGGTACTACTATCATCCCCATTTTATGATTGAGGAAACTGAGGCAAATAGGTTAAGTGACTTGTCCAAGGTCATATAGCTAGTAAGTCTAAGGCCACATTTGAACTCAAGTCTAACTGACAACAGGTCCGCCGCTTTGTCTCCTAGCTTTTTCTAAGGAAGAAGAAGCTGAGGAGAATGATCCAGAATATAACCTGAATAAAAATCAAAACTCAGCAGAATACAAGCAGCAGTGAAGTGGTGTGCATGTGATCTTGAGTATTGCCTTACTCTAATAGCATACCTAAATACAATTATCATTTACTTGCAGCCGCATGTTTTTATATTTTCCTGGTAGAATCAAGTAAAAATTTTGTTTAAAAAAGGAAAAAAAATGAACATTTAAAACCACTTCAAAATACTGGTACATTCTACCTATCATTTTAATAAAATGATTTTCTTCCAACTAAATTCAATGTGTTAAGTTCCTTAAAGCATTTTTTCACATAGTTATTGATGACTTAAATTGTTTTCTTCCAAAAATTACCTAGTCATTTACATTGACCATTTATTAATTGGGTAATAACTCCTGTTCATATAAATTTGAATCACTTCTCTATTAGAAATGAGACCTTTATCAGAGAAACTTGCTGCAAAGATTTTCTATTTGTTTACCACCTTTTAATTTTATCTGCATTTGCTTTACTTGTGCAAAACCTTTTAAATTTTATGTGATCAAAATTGTCCATTTTACCTTTTGTGACTCTGTATCTCTGGTCATTAATTCTACCCCTCTTCATAGATCTGACAGATAATTTATTCCTTTCTCTTAATTTTTTTTTTGTTTTGAGGTCACCCTTTATGTCCAAGTCATGTACCTATTTGGAGCTTATCTTGATATGTAGCAGTGGTTCTCAACCTTCCTAATGCCACAACCCTTTAATACTCATCATGTGTGGGCGTATCTGCATGTGGGCAGACCTGCCTAGAGACAGATAGAGGAGCGCAGTGTCTCAGTTCCTAAGACCATCAGAAATATGTGTTTTCCTATGGTCTTAGGCGACCCCTGTGACCCCTGTGAAAGGGTCGTTCAACCCCCAAAGGGGTTGCGACCCACAGGTTGAGAACTGCTGATATATAGTATTGATCTATACCTAGTTGTTAATTGTTTCAGTTAATGTTTTAGTGGACTCTCTAGAATTATCTAAGGAAACCATCAGTTACAAAAAGTGATAATTTTGTTTCTTCTTTGCCTATGTTTATTCCTTCAATATCTTCATCTTATTGTTATAGTTACAGTTTTTTAATTCTGTATTGAATAGTAATGGTGATAATGGACATCCTTGCTTTACCTTTGTTTTTATTGTAAAAGGTCTATAATTTATCCCCATTATATAATAATGACATTTGGTTTTAAATAGATACTATTTATCAGGTTAAGGAGAAGCTCTATTTCTATATTTACTAGTGTTTTTCATGGGATAAGCTTTGTTTTTTTATACATGTGATTTTTAAAAAATGTTCTTGTTAATATAGCCAGTTGTTTTACTGAACAACCTCTGTTTTGTTCTGATATGTATCAAGATCATATTTGTATCATACAAGGAATTTCATGGTACCTTTCACTATTTTTTTCATGTAGCTTCTGTAGTTTTTGAATTATTTTAAAAAAATATTTAATAAAATTTGCTTGTTGGTTAATCTGGTCCTGAGGTTATTTTCTTTTGAAGTTCATTTATGGCTTGTTCAGTGTATTTTTTCTAAGGTTGAATCTTCTATTTGTCTGCTAAATTGGGCATTATATATTTTTTCATGCATCCATTTAATTTAGTGTCAGGTTTTGGGGGCATGTAATTGGACAAAATAATTCTTACTAATTTCTTTTTTTTTCTTTTTGGAGGGGGGAGGACGGGGCAATTGGAGTTAAGTGACTTGCCCAAGGTTACATGGCTAGTAAGTATTAAGCATCTGAGGCCATATTTGAACTTAGGTCCTCCTGACCCCAGGGCTGGTACTCTTCATTGCGCCACCTAGCCACCCCTTACTAATTTCTTTTACAGCTTCATTGGTTGGGAATTCACCTATTTATAATAATAAATTGGTTATCTTTTATTAATCAAGTTAGCTAATGGTTTATTAATTTTTTTCTTTCTTAAAAACCACTCCTAGCTTTATTTATTAATTCAGTGTGGTTTTGTTTTGGTTTTGCTTTCAGTGTTAACCTCTTCTTTGATATCCTGAATTTCTAACCTGGTGCTTAATTAGGGCTTTCAATTTGTTGGTTTTTTTAGTTTTTCAAGTTGCATACTCATTTTATTGATTTACTCTTTCTCTCTTTTATTGAAGGAAGTATTTAAAGATATATGTTTTCCCTATTCCCAAAATTTTGGCACGTTTTTGCATTATTGTCAGTATCTTTAATTAAACTGATTGTTTCTATGACTTGTTCTTTGGTCCATCCATTCTTTAGGATTAAGTTATTTAGTCTCCAATTAATTATTTCATTAACAGTCTTTTGTTGAATATAATTTTAACATTCTATAGACCATAAAAATGTATTTAGCCATTCTCTTTTTTCTGCATTTATTCGTGAAGTTTTTATACTCTAATATATGTTCACTCTTTGTGAAGGTGCAATAGACAGTTGGAAATGTGCATACTCCTTTCTTTTCCCATTCAACAATATCTAAAGGTCCATCATATCTAACTTTTCAAAATTCTTTTCAGGTCCTTAATTTCTTTTTTCTTTTCTTTTCTTTTTTTAAAATTTATTTATGTTTATTTTTAGTTTACAACATTCATTTCCACAAGGTTTTGAGTTACAGATTTTCTCCCTGTCTTTCCCCTACCCCCACCCCAAAAC
>CM053587.1:143196257-143271705 GCA_028646515.1 Pseudochirops corinnae | reverse complement strand
TATTTATAACATTCAGAAGAAAAGTTTAGGTTTTTTTGGTTTTTTTTAAATCAAATACCTTTTTTATAGCCATCTTCTTCTTCAAGCGTTTGGCCTTCAGTATTGCAAAAGCCTTCCGCTTTTTCAGAAGGGATTCTGGAACAGATGGTAGCTTCTTCTTTTCTCTATTAAAAAAAAATCCTAACTAGTATTTCTCTTTCAAATAAATGAAATCTAATAATCCAACTCTAAATAAGATTATATACTAGGGCACACAAGAAGATGGTACAGTGGATAAAGTATAGTCTAAAGTCAGGAAGACCTGAGTTCAAAAATCAGACTCTAGAGCAGACACAACTAGCTATGTTATATTGGACAAATTGCTTGACCTCTATTGCCTCAGTTTCCTCATCAGTAAAATGAGGGTAATAATAGTATCAATCTCCCAGGGTTATTGTATCAACTAAGATAATATTTGAGAAGAACCTGGCATATAGCAAGCACTGTATAAACAATAGCAGTTATTAGTACTCTTGTATCTATGATATTTTTAAGCCTATTTTAATATCACAGAATTTTGAAGGGTTGAGAGGTTAAAAGGCCTCACATGGCGCTTTTAAGGTTTTCAAAACACTTCACAGGTATCTCATTTTATCTTTACAAAATGCTGTAAGGTAGCTGTTATTATCCCCATTTTATAGTGGAGGAAACTAAGGCTGAGATTAACTGGCTTGCCAAAGGTAGAACACAATACCTGAGCTAAGAACACAATACCTGAGCTATCTGAACCAGCATTCTGTCTGCAATCCTACCAAAGTGGCAGGCCTTGGAGGCACGGAACAACTGAGGTCAAGGGCTTCCCTCCAACATCTACTGGCTATGGGCAAATCACTTGACCCCTCACTGCTCTGCACAACACACTTAAATCACAGGTCCACTTCCCCTAACAGTACCGTTACCACAAATAATGGAATCCCAAACCAAAGACACTACTCCCTCAACTTACTAACATCCAATAAGCACTTATTATATCACTCATGTGCCAAGCACGAAAAGTTCAAGCACTGCCTTCAATTAGTTACTCATGCTACTTATTTCAGCAAGGGAATATGCGTATAAGTGTGTTACGTGAATGTGTCTGTGCACGTGTATAAAAACACTCAGGAGAAAAAAAACAGAGCAAAGGGGGTGGGGAATGATTGGAAATTACTATTACTGAAGGCAAAAAGGCCTGTATTCAAACAGTAGCAAACGAAGAACCCAGAACTGATTTCTTCTACCTGCATTCTTTGGAAACAACAACAAAAAAAATTTGGCTTTTAATTTCTATTTCTCACAGACCTTATCTAAGTAGGGAATAACATACTGGATCCCAAGTCAACGACTAAGTGCCTACTATGTGCACAGCACTGTACGCCACTCATTCATGGGAACGTCTTGCAGGAAATTAATGGACTAAAGGACCCTTGAGCTCTGAGAAACGGCCCCTTTCGGCCAAACACCGGCCCCAGCACGGCCTTCTGGCCACAGGGAAAGACGCCGGCGACCCAAGGCAGCGGCAGCGAAGGGAACGGCGCGATGCTCGGGGGGGCTCGAGGAGCGGCGGCCTCTACCTCTCCAGGCCGGGACCCCTCCCAGGCTTGTTCCAATTCCTACCGACACCTTTCCTCCCTCCACCTCCCAAGGCGGCCTGCATCCCAGCCCGGTTCCGAAAGCTCTTGCGTCCAAAGGAACCTCAAGCTACGTGAATAAGAAACGTAAAGTCCAGGCTACCGCCACACTGAGGGGATAAGAGAAGGTAGGTCTGTATTCTGGAGGATGGAAAAGGATTCTCAAGAGGAGCAGCATTTACTTACTCTACGCCCGCCATGATTCCAGTCGGAAAAAGAGGAAGTACGCGCATGCGTACTGAACACTTAAAGACTTGGCAAGAGTTCGGGTCCTAAAACGTATAGGTGGCTTTTGTAGTGCCTGAGTATAGGAGA
This sequence comes from Pseudochirops corinnae, assembly GCA_028646515.1. Lineage (NCBI taxonomy): Eukaryota > Metazoa > Chordata > Mammalia > Diprotodontia > Pseudocheiridae > Pseudochirops > Pseudochirops corinnae. The sequence goes on along the minus strand of CM053587.1, from coordinate 143,269,741 downwards.
GAAAGATTAGATTGCTTTTGAAGGCGGAAATCGAAATTCAAGTAATATCTGGTTGGGGACTCTTCTGACCAAACAACGGAAGGAAACAAGTACTGTGGAAAAGAATACAACTAAACTTTTCCATCAAAATGCTAACATTTTTGTGTTATCCTACTTGACAACCTAAGGTCCTAAATCTCCGTCTAGCATTCATTAATTGTGTTTGGGTAGGAAGTTCTCCACCCTAATTACGACTCGCAAAAAGAAAAAGGAAAAAAACCACTCCCCTTCCCTTGAGCTACCTAAGACTACACGTCCCAGTATGCCTTTCTTGCGTTCTTGCCCGCCGGACGGGAAGCACAGCATGCTGGGGACTGTAGGCAGATCCAGGATTGGGAAGATTAAGGCCACTACCTAGGTTCCATTTTAGGGATGGCGGCGATTAGGCATTGCTGCAGCGGATATACTTGTTACCGCCTCCCCGGCTCTGCCAGTACTAGTTATAGGCTCGTTAGGCTCTGGTGGAGCTCTGCTGAGGCCGTTCCTTCCCTCCTCCCCGGCTGGCTGGGCTGTCCCCCTTAAGAGCCTGACCCGGGGCGGGGGCAGGAGCGAGCCTGGGCCAGGCCTACTCTGGAAGCCGGTGTGGCTGGAAGGGATCGGGAAGGGGGGATCACAGAGGGGGATGGCGATGGTGACTTCCATGTCCGGGGCTGCTGGGCTGGGCAGGCGAAGGCCGGGGCACCCCCTGGCGCGGGGCGGGAGCGGGGAAGGAACGTGCGAGCTGGCTGAGCAGCACCGGCCCGAAGCAGCGAGAGTGACTACCCTGGCGCTGCGGCCGCTGTTGCGGGGCTGGCGGGCGGACTGGGGGCTGGGCCAGGGTGGGGGGCGGGGTGCGCCGTGGGGGGGAGGGGAGGGGGAGGGAACGAGGGGGGCGGGGGGAGGGAACCAGGGCTGCCGCTGCCACCGCCGCCGCCGCCGCCGCCGGCTTTTCCCCCGTCCCGGTTTATATAGCGCAGAGCGTGGAGCCCGCTCATTGCGCGCGGGCAAGCCTGCGAGCTGCAAGCTGAGCTTTGCTCCGGACTCCCGATGCCCTAGTGACAGCCGCGGAGCTGAGAGGGGAGCGAGGGGGTGGGCGACACGAGACCTGTGGGGGGCCTGGCAGGTACTGGGGGTGCTTCAAGCCGTTGGGCTGCTCCTGCCTCTGGGGAAGGACTGACCACTTTCTCAGGTCCCTCCTCCGTACCCCGCTCTTTAAACTTGGGTTAAGTTGACAACTCTTTCTCCGGCCGGCCTGCGGGTCCGGGCTGTGCACGGCTCTTGCGGGACCAGGGTGGTGCGGCCGCCGCCGCCGCAGCAGCCACAGCGGCAGCTGGAAGCATGAGGGCAGCTTAACGTCTGGCTGTCACCGCAGCTGGACCCGGCGCCCCGGCAGCGACCGGAGCCTGGCCGAGCGCTCCCAGTCGGGCGGCTAGCCAGCAGGAGGCGGCCCGGGGGCGACCGCACCGCCCTGGGGGGGCAACAGCGCCTAACTGGGCAAGGGGGTGGCATAACCGAGGGCGTGCGGCAGCCTCTGGAGCAGCAGCCGCGCTCCGGTCCCCCGAAAGTCAGGAAGGCAACTTGGGGGGAGGGGGGACTTAGGTGTGGGGTCTTTTCTCGAGTCCTTCCGTCCCTCCCCGGGAGCTCCTCGGGCTCAAAGGAGGGCGGCACTCGGCCACCTCCCGGGGTAAGGAGCCAGGAGGGTCCCGCAGCCACTCAACTGCAGCAAAGCAAAAAGGCCAGGGTCGGTCGGTGCGGGTGCTGCTGCTGCTGCTGCTGCCGCCGCTGCTGTCGCTGGACTGGGCTGGGCGTCGCGATGAATATCGTGGTGGAGTTCTTCGTGGTCACTTTCAAAGTGCTCTGGGCATTCGTGCTGGCCGCGGCCAAGTGGCTGGTGCGACCCAAAGAGAAGAGTGTGGCGGGACAGGTGTGCCTGATCACCGGGGCCGGCAGCGGCCTGGGCCGCCTCTTCGCCCTCGAGTTCGCCCGGCGTAGGGCTCTGCTGGTTCTGTGGGACATTAACACCCAGAGCAACGAAGAGACGGCAGGCATGGTGCGCCACATCTACCAGGACCTGGAGGCAGCTGATGCCGCTGCCCTGCAAGGTAACCCGAACGGCACCCCCTCCTCCCGATCACCCCCTCCTAAAGACTGTGACAGCCCTGTATGGTCCATGTCTCCCTCCGGGAAGAGAAAATGGATCTGAACTAGAGTCCCTCCTAGTAGCCCTGTACTGAAAAGTGAAAATAATTTGCCTTAAGGATAAAGCAACTACGTGTTTGGTCATCTCACAGTATTGAGGAGAAAATGTGCTGCAATCTAAGAACAAAACTGGTGTGTTAATTGGATCTCATTTAGTTCCTAAGGAAAGAATAGGGTTAGCAGAGCTCTCTGCAGACTTAAACATACATACATTCTCTCTCTCTCTCTCTCTCTCTCTCTCTCTCTCTCTCTCTCTCTCTCTCTCTCTCTGTCTCTCTCTGTCTCTCTCTGTCTCTCTCTCTGTCTCTCTCTCTCTCCCTCTGTCTCTGTCTCTCTCTCTCTCTCTCTCTCTCTCTCTCTCTCTCTCTCTCTCCCCCCTCTCTCCCTCTCTCTCTCTCTCATTCACTCTCTCAGATTTAATACAAAGTGCTTAGGGTCTACGGGGAGTTTCTCACATCGAAACTGCCATGGGAAGAGCATATATTGTTGGGAAGTAGTACTGATTGCAGCTATCTAGTTGGCTACAGTGTAGCATCATGCCTTATTATATTTTAATCCTAAAAGGTTGGTCTAGGGTCAGGATTAATTTCATTGTAACTGTCTGCCCAGGAAAATGTTCAAATTGTTTCACCAAAGATAACACATACATTTCTATATATGCATTTATATACACATGCAACGTATATATTACCAAATGATTGAAAATCCATTTAGATTTGAACCTCATTTTTAGAATCTCTTTCCTACTTTTGGTAACCTCAGGGAGACCACAGCATTATGTACAATAGCTGTTCTTAAATTTGGTTAGTTTTTAATGGAATTAAAGCCTACCTTAAACTCACTTTTTGTTCTAGAAAATTTGGTATTGATTTTTTTTTTAATGAGATAGTTCATTTCAAAGAGGGACGTGATCAGATATTTCCCTCCCCTTCAAGGAAATGTACAACATTTAGTCTTTAAAATTAGATGCTTTTTATGCCAGAAAACCTAAAGTACAAAATGTAACTTTAAACATCAAATTGTTATTATTTGGGGGCATAAAATCTAGGTCATACCCTTGTTTGTGGAAAAAATCTAATGAATAAATGAGAATTTTCTAGTAGAGATATTTAATTTAAATGTCATTTATCCAGAATTTAGCCTAAGGAAGCTTTATATTCACCTGAGATGTTGACATGTGCAAGGGTACCTTTTTGAGAGCTTGGTCTCTCTAGTTAAGACTAATAAATCCCCCTTATAATAATCTGTTTCTTTGGCACATGTGAGACATTTAGATTACTAAGAATTTTTTTTCTTCTTGATCCTGAAGTGAGTTTCCATTTTGAAGAACTTTGTATTGGTTGTGAGAGAGAAGGAAAGGCGAATGCAAAGAGATTTTGTTCTTCAGCGCCACTAGTTCCCAGAAAAGGGAAGGGAGAGAAGCTTTCTGGGATGAAGTCAGTTGTTTCCAGGTGTTTTTAGATCTCAGTAAGCTGTTTTCATATAGTTCAGGGTACTGAACCTTATTGCAGATGGTGTGGGGTTTATTCTGGCTTGTATTGTATTTGTCACAATTATGTTATTTTCTCTTAAGTAAGAGTGTCCAGTAAATTGCTGTAATTCTTCAAGACTGTGGGGGGAGAAAAGCAGCTGTAACTTTAATAATTGGCAAACTTTTTGTTTATAGAAATTGTTGCTTGGAGTAGTATTTTTACTTTGCGTGATCTTTTGTCAGATTACCACTCCAGTCACTTTTTCTCCTTCCTTGTTCCATTCTTTTCCCTCATCTGTATTTCTGAGAACAGCTGGAAATGGTGAGGAGGAAGTTCTACCTCCCTGCAACTTACAGGTTTTTACCTATACCTGTGATGTGGGAAAAAGAGAGAATGTCTACCTGACAGCTGAAAGAGTCCGGAAGGAAGTTGGAGAGGTATCAGTCCTGGTTAATAATGCTGGTGTGGTCTCTGGGCATCATCTCTTGGAGTGCCCTGATGAGCTCATTGAGAGAACCATGATGGTCAATTGCCACGCACATTTCTGGGTAAATATGAATATGTTTGATTTATGTCCTTTTTTTCCTTTTATGGGGTGATTGGGAGGGAAGATTTGGGCACATAGTTAGCAACTGTATGCCACTTTGTCACCATAAAACAGCCTTACAAATAATTACTTGCTTGTAATATTTCAGCATTAGTGTCAATGTTGAATATTTCATACAAGAATGTTGACTTATTTTTTTTTTACAAACTTGTTACCTAATAAGACAAAAGTAGGCTTCATTAGCATTATATATATTTGCAAGATTGCCATAAAAGCAACTAGGTATAAATGAAATGCTGGTACTATATTTTTCTTCATGCTGAATTTGTGTAAGAGCAATGTTTTTGTTCTTATATACTTCTAGAGTTTGAGTTCAGCCCTATACATTTTCCAGTTGTTCATATATATCAACAATTTGCCTGAGATTTTGAGATCGGCATTTGTGACTCAGTAGAGAATCATTCTGTCTGTCAGAGTTATCCTGTCAGTCAGTTAACATTGATTGAGCATCCATAGGGTACGTGGCACTGTACAGCATCAGGAGTAGCCCATCAACTTCTTCTCCCACCCCTGATGATCTGAGGTCACAGCAATTTTGAAAATGCTCCATGTGTAAGCATAAGAGGTCATCTCAATTCTGGCAGTTATTCACTACTGCAAGGTAGGGGACAGGACAAGCCAAGGATTTTCAAAGCAGTCATATCTCCTAACCAACAGGGGGCTGCTGCAGCATTTAAGAAAGTAATAGGAATTCTACTTCTTCAACTTCCGTTAGACTACCCCTGAAATATTTTAGTGGTCCTTATTTTCCAAGCATAGTTCAGGGTACTAAAAGACTTTATTTTTGGTTTTTTTCTGACTGTTGCTTTTCCTTCCATCCTTTTCAGACAGTTATAATTTAGGGAAGAAAGGTGGGGATGGAGGACTTTGTGCTTCTTTTTCAGGTGGATAAGGTTTATAGTAAAATATGACAAAAGAATTTTCTTTCCTAATAGGACACATTAAAAATCATTAACTTCTTAAAGTAACTGCTTGAAAAAATTATGCCTTTGGAAATACCTATCCAAGTTCCATTTCACACAGTGGACTATCCTGGATTCTTTCGTCAGTTAAGGGATGTGTGTTTATACCTGTGTAAATATGTATACACATACATACACACACATACTCATATATATATATGTGCATACATATATTTTAGATATATAAGTATAGATAGTTTATTTCATAGAGATGAACATATATGTGACTTTTATACTAATGTTGCAAAAAATTAATGAGATTCCTTTTTTTGTACATTTCTTAAATGGGGCAAGGTAAAATGATTCCTAGCTAAACCATATCTCTAGTCTATAGCATAGCTGGTAATAGAGAAATTATTCTAGGCCAAGATGTAAATGGAAAGTAGCAGGGAAGAGAAGATAGAGAGACAAAACACTTTGAAGAGGTGGTACACAACTAACCAAAAACTCTATTAACAGTATGTGTACAGGATTTCCAACAATGTATTTTGTAATCTACTTTTAAGTAAACCAAAGCACTCCCATTTGGGATGAGTGGACTTTGTAGACTATGCAAAAATGACAAAAACTTTAAAGAATAACACATGTAGCACTATGATCTCCACTTGAATTTAATCAGATGTATTTTCATGCCATAGAGAAAGATAGAGTGAATAAATAAATTAGAATAGGACAGTATACTCACTGAGTTTGCAACAAGCTGTAGTTAAAATTAGAATTGTTCTTTAACCTTTGAGGTGATGCAAGAATGTTTTATAAACCATTAACTTGAATGACCACTAAAGACTGAAATTCAATCTATCTTTCTGCTGTTTTAGCATGCCATTATATTGTAAAGCTGTAAAAATTTCAAATACATTGTTAAAATACATACCCTAAAGGAACCCCATAAAACTTGCTTAACAGTAGTCAATCTCCCCTAGACTATAAAGCTCATCCTGTTTTTAGGGACTTTTGTAGCCCTGGCCATGAAAATGCACCTAAGATGAAACACTTGTAATTCTGTGTTTCTCTCTGCCATGTGAAAAAATTAAATCAAATATTTAATTGTAAAAACTTCACTTAGGCGGAATTTGTGCATTAAGCAGGATAATATTGGCTTTCTAGAGTTCTTGATCTTCTGGATGTTGCTTAACTACAGAATTTAGGGAGTTCTTGGAAGGTTTGTCAATTATGACATCACTTCGTATTAAAATCTGGGAGGCTCCTGAATTCTCCAGCTGTTTTTGCCTTAGGCATCTAAGCTAAATAAATTCTTTTCAATATTGAGTCAGCTCATTATAAAGATGCCCTTTCCAAATTCTTGTAGTCTTTTAATCTTTCAAGTGAAAAACTGAGTTCTATCAATTTAAAATTCTGATATAAAACTTTGCAGTGCATTTGGTTTTAAATGTTATCAACCTCGCTGACTCTAGAATTTGACTTAATACAAGTCATGATTTCTCTTATAGTACCAAGAAATAGGTAGTCTCTGAACAAAGGTATTTTCAAAGGTACTAGTTTCAATCCAGAATAATCAGTGGTGTCTCTTCTTTCTACTGTATTTGGGCATGGGAAGGGAGTTGATACAATTGAAATGGGAAAAGGGGTAGAATTGTAAGAGGCAAGTTTGTTTCAAAAAGTGAGCCAGCTAAACAAAAGCTGCATATGCCATTTGACCAGGTGATCTTGAACCCTACTTCTGAGTATAAGTATCTGCCTTTACAGGGATAACTAATAGTCTGGATCCTGACTCAGAGATCATATACATGTACAGTCATACACAGTAAAACAAAGTCATTATGGAGGCTCGTCTGTTCAGTCCACAGAACATAGCTGTGACTTCCTGGACTCTACACCATGGCTCACACCATTCCTCCTAGCTGAAATACCTTGAGGTGGTTCTTTAAAGGAATTCTATGACTTGGATTAAAAAAGAAAGGAAAAGGGAAGAGTGGGTGTCTTCTATCTAGCTTCCAGAGAAGTGCTTCTAGTTCACATTTCTATTTAACTTTTTCTGTCTTTCCTGCTTTCCCAATTAGATTGCAAACTACCTGAGACAGAAACTGGGCCCTGTGCATCTTTGTATCCTCGATTTCTTACCACTGAGTAGATTCTCAATAAATTTAACATTGTGGGCATGGTCTAATGTAGACCATCATTCAAATATTTAAAGGAAAATAATTTTCTATTAGGAGAAAATCTTATATACTCTCAATATTCTTAAATCTGAAAAGGTAGCATTTCTTTAGCCCAATAGTCAACAAGAATTTGTTAAGCTCCTGATACGTGCTGAGTACTAACAGCTATGTATTATTTTATAGTGTTTCAAACCTAAGGTTCAATGAAAGTCTACCATGAATAGTTATAGAGTATAGAACCAATGGGAAAAAAAATTGAAATTGTGACTTTGTTTCTTTTTTGTTATTGTATCCTTTTGCCATTTCCTTGCCTGACTGCTCCCACCAGTAATAATAGTATACAAATTTTTTGTTATGAATATATTGTGGTTACTGTGGTAATTGGTATTTAATTCAGCAGTTTAAGTAGCCCAAGTGGTACTACCAAATTTCTGGGACTTGACTCAGCTGCCTAATATCAAGTAGAGGAGTTAGTACTGCAGTTTGTCCCTTACTGGGTCATTTGCAATTTATCTGATGTTGGAAATTTTAAAGATTGATGGTACTAGTCTTTGGGATTCTTACAAGTCTGTTATATGACTTTACATCTGCCAGTGTTATATTACCATTGGCAGCTTTCCCAGTAACCTTCTTTTGGTCAGCTTTCAAAAAATGATGGATTTTGGGTAGATCCTAGCCAGCATAATCTGTTGGGAAACAGTTTTAGGTTATCATGAGACCCTGGACATTGTACATTAGCTAACACTCTTTAACTTTGGTACAAGTATTACTGGAATGTATCACTTTGGGTTTTTCTTTGCTTCATTGTGGCACAAATTCTTGAAATAAACTTTCACTGTTTTGAATATGGAAAGTTTTCTGAGTATGGGATCTGCAAATTTGTTTTCTTATTCTTCAAATTAGTATTGGTATCTTTGTGAGAGGTAGGAAAATCTGCTCTTCCTAGCAGTGTTTATCTGAAGATTCTTTTTGGCCAGAGGACAACATCTGGCCTTTATACTAGAGCAAATTGATCCTTGAATAACCAAAAGGGGGAAGCAAAAGCATTTAACTCTAGTCCTTTTATGTTCTGAAGGAATTTTGCATGGTAAAAGACTAAATCTGTCAAAAAGCTAGTCAGTAATTTACTTCTATTGACATGGTAGGCAGACAAGATAATTGGTAGTTAATTAATAGTCCACTTAACTTAAAAGGTTTCACAGTTTTAAAATAGTAATTACTGAATTAGGCATTTATATCCAAATGTCTAAAGCCTATTTAGGTAAAATCCATTCAGAAAAGTAAAAGCAAGGTCTGAGTAATGAAGCACTTAAGGACATTAGTGCTAAGACTGTACCTAGTATTAAATGAATGGTCCCTGATCATTAATGTTTTCCAAGTTCTTGTGTGATTTACCTGATTTTAATCACAAGTATACTGTTCCACAGTTATAAAGGAACCCAGTTTTCTTGAGACTTAAGTTAAAAATCTCATTCCTATAAATAATCAAATCAATAATCATTTTAAGTGTTTTGAAGATTTTTTTTTACGCTAATATTAAGGATTTTAAGGCATGGTATGTTACAGAATTTTGCTGGTGAGAGAACCCTCAGGAATTATTTAGCTCAACCCCTCCTCATTTTACAGGTGGGAAAATTGAGACCTAGGGAGGTTAAATAATTTTACTGAGGTCATGGTACATTGCGCAGCATTGTCTATCTCTAAGCATAGTTGCTAGAACACTTTGAATTTATGACTTCTTCAAAAGGAGATTAGATTCATCTTTGGAAATTTTAGAGTGATATTTTCTTTATAAGTTTTCATTTTTTAATGCATACTTAAACAAAGTTACAAGACTGTGTCATTAAGTTGGACTGAGTTCGGCTGAGGAGTAAGAAGTACAGCATTATATGTACAAAGTAATTGAACAGGGAGTTGTTTTCCCTTAAATATACATTTCTATTAATTAGTAGTTTTGCCCTATTGTAGGATGTGCTACTTTTCTAACTTCCTAGAAGGAAGTTTTCATTATTTTTCATTTTTCTTTATTTTCTCTTGTTTATAGTTAGAATTTGATGTGTGCATTGCAGACATTATTCATTCTATTCTCAAGAAGAAGATGATCTATAGAAAAAGTCCAAGGAAGCATTCTTGAACTGAGACGAAACATTCCATTGGTTAAATAGCTTTTCCAAAGGGCTGGAATGATTACCCTTAATATAGTTCTCCACAGTTCATTAGCAGGATCTAGTAGTGGTAAGGGTCTAGTAGATCTCTAAACCCTATGGTCAGATACTTTGGACTTCCTGACAGTATTCTCATTTTTTTCCTACCTTAAATTTGCTTTCTAATCGACACACCATCTGATGTTTGTATTTTCTCTTGAATTAGTATTTAATCCTATTAATAAATCTAAATTTGTATTCTATTAGGCATTTTAACCCTTGTCAAACTAACCCAATTTGTGATTTGATTTTCACTCAATACTAAATCTCCTTTTCTCATTAAGATATGTTGTTGAGTTGTTCGGGGCTGAGGTTGTTTGCTTATTTTTAGAATGTTAGTAGTAGAATCAGAAAATGTTTGCTCTGGGCATTCATTGAAATTTCTCATTTTATATTCCAAATTAAAATAATATATAGGTCAGCAACCTTCATGTCTGAAAACAATTCAGATAGGGATGAAAGCAAAAATAGTTCATTTGAATGGTTGATGAACGTGGATAGTCTCTTCTCACAGTTATGTGATAGAAGTCAGGTATAGAATATATTTTAAACTTGTACTAATGATAATGTACCTTGTCTTGAGCAGGGGGATAATGCCCATAATCCTAGTTTACCGGTATAGTTTAGGCTCCCAAATTGAATTCTACTAAAATTCCACTAGGGGGAGTGTAGTCAGGGTGAATTTATATTTGCATACATTTCCTTCCACTTATATATGTACCTGCTGTCTCTCTATGAGACTGTCATTCAATTTATCTTTTTGATTATAAATGGTTTAATATTCTGGTATTTAAAAGAAAAGGTGAAATTCCTTTCAGAGATGGTCTAATTCATTGTTTTGAACCTAAAAATTCAATACTATACATCTTGATTTTATTCTGTCTAGGTTTAATTAGTGATTTCTTATAGAAGATAATAATGACTACCAGTTAAGTATTCAGTCCTATTCAGAGGAAATTCTCTCTCCTAGTCTTCTTCACAATTCCATGGAGTTCTTCTGGGAGGAGGCTGTTTGTTATGATAATGTTAGAGTACATTTGTATACAATTTTAATGTTTGCAAAGCACTTTATGTATATTATCTCACTAGATCCTTATAGCAACCCAGTGACTTTATGATCCCAAATTTACAGGTGAGGAAACTGAGGCTCAGAAAGCTTAAATGATTTACCCATTCTCCTAAAGCTAGCTAATAAGCATCTGAGGTGGAATTAAGGTCACTTGAATCCAAGTCTCGTACCCTAACCACAATGCAAACTTCTTCTCATTAACACAGATTGCCATAAGATGTCAGTTTAAAAGGGCTTCAGGTTTAGAGTTCATGAATTCCAAACTTCATGGAAATGAAGCCCTTGGTGGCAAAGGCAAGATCAGTTAGCTTTATAAGCTCCTCTACATATAGCCGAAGTGAAGTTGAAAGAGTAGGTCGCTAGAATTGAGCAAATCAAGGAAATAGAAGTTAGGGCAGCTGAGGGGTCATCAGTGTATGTTGATGTTGCCTAGCATGGGACAGAAGTTGGATGGAGAAACTGATTAAGGCACTGATCTCATTGAGGAAGGTAAGAGAATGTTCTGGAATTTGATAGGTAAATGTTACAAGGACTTGAATTGTGAGATAAAATTGAATAGCATGAACCTCAAAGGAGAGACAGGAAGTGGCAGTGGGGAGAGCAAAGAGTGTTCTGACTTCTCTACTATGAGTAACGGGGAAGAGGAGTATGAGAGAAAGTATACTTGTTAACATTTATCAGCATCCTCTGCCTCTTTCTCTGAGTAAAAGTTAGGTTGAAGGAATGCTATTCATTTTAGGGTTCATGTTTAAATCCTGATAACCTTTACCTCTTTGCCTTTTGATAATTTTTCCTAATTATGCTCTTTTTTTCCTCTTTTCTTCTCTAGTTCAACCCAGATAACCTTTCCTTAATATATAGAATGTAGCTACATCTCTTACCAAAAAGGGTCAAAACGGGGAACAAAAGAACAATCTCCCATTTCCTTAAACCAAAAGGTATGGTATCAGATTTCGTGTCCTTGGTCCTTAGTTCTTGCCTGGACCTTAATGGTTCTAGCCCTTTGTGAGCTGAACCTCTTAACCACCATCACCAACAAAAAAAAAAACAAAAAAACAAAAAAAACAAAAAAAAGGAAGGGAAAAGAAAGAGGAAAGGAGGATACTTTAGAGATCATTTCATCTAACCCCTGCCTGCATGAGAATCCCCTTCTACAACATCTTTATACACACACACACACACACACACACACACACACACACACACACACACACACACTCTGTCTCTGTCTCTCTCTCTCTCTCTCTCTCTTTCTTTCTGTCTCTCTCTCTCATGCCAGAAGGGTCTCAGGACTGTCTTCAACTCAACTGTTGAAAGTCTATGTAAATGTAGATAGGAATTAGGCACGTGTTTTACCCACAGTCAAGTGGCCTTGGAAAGGCACCTTTTGTCATCAATTTACCTAGCATGTATTGTGTTCTACTGTGGAGCTCGAGTCAGATTTTACTGTTACGTATTGTACTAGCTCACTTTAAATCCCTTTTACTAGTATTTTTTTAAACCTTTTTGAAACAAGATCCTTCGGAGTCTTACATAACTTTATTTTAATCTTAAGGATTCATTTTTCTAACAGCTCTTTTAGAGGGGCATGTTGTCTAACTCTTCTTCATTTTATTCATTTATAGTCTGCCAAAATATCTAGTTCACAACTTTTGGGGACTGCCTTCCAACAGGCCTGAAGCTTAAAGTAGCAGAGTACAGGGAAATAATTAAATAATTATCACAAAAACTTTCAACACTTTGCACCAAATGCTCCTAGAATGTTAACAAATGAAGAAAATTACTGGAGAAGCTTAGAGTTACGTCACAGAATGGGACTCATACCATTCACCCAATTAACAAGTCACTTATAATGAATTCACATTTGGAAAAAACATTAGATTGTTGAGACTACCAAGAGAATAGAATGTAAAAATGTTGTAACTTTCTCAAAAGTATTTTAGGTATGTTTTCAGAAATGCAATGTTAGCAATATTGTTTCACTTCCATTTGGACAAAGATGTATACCTCTTATCTTTGCTGCAAATAATTTACTAGTAGGCTCCAAATTAGTGAACTACTAAGTTCTTCTGAATATTAACATTATATAACTTAGTATCGGTTTAAATGACAGAGCCCAAAATAACACTTTTCTTCAAATAAATGCAATGGAGAAATACTTGCATTATAATTTACATAAGTATGTGGGTGCTTTAAGGATATTGAATTCAAAACAATTGCCTCCAATTTTGCTTCCAATGAATTGGTAATTAACATACTGCTTTCAGTACTGAAAATTTTGAATGGGATCTTTTCTGTGCATGAATTACATGTAGAAGAAATAGAAAAGTATGAGATATTAGACTATATTTGAAAATTTTCTTTACTGATTTTTGGATTCCTCAGTACTTAATAAACAACATAACTTGTTCCAGCAGTTTTTAATTGCTACCTTTTGACTTCTAAATCACCTTCATTTTCAGATACGTCTCCTAAGAGTCAATTTTTATAATACAGAATTAAAAGGATGGGTGGGATGCATCAGGGACAGTTAAGAAAAGATGCATTGCCATTGAGAAATGTCTCTTCTCCCATAGTTATCAAGGTTGTTTCTAGGATGAGTTTGGAGATTCTATTGTAACAACTTCTAAACATCTTTTTCTAGGCCTCCCACTATAATAGTAAGCGATCCGTGCTTCATGCCAGCATAACTACGTTAGCCTTTTTCCAAGGAAGGCTCTCCCATTTCTAAATGTCTAACGCATTGCTCAGTTAAAACATTAGCTAAAGAATTCTTTTTCATTGTAGTGTTCGTTTCAGTTTGTGTAGTTTCCATTTCTTCTTTTTTTCTTCTTTTTTTGGTGGGTTGGGGAGTAGCAGAGACCAGACCTATGATTTGACACAGGAGAGAAGCAAGTCCTACTATGTGCCAGGCACTGTGCTAAGATTCTGAGAGAGTTGCCCCAAGCACTCAGAGGTTAAGGTCACATAATCAATACATGTTAAAACATATCGTTTGGAAGTTGGAAATGAAAAGTAGGCAGTCTGCAGAAGAAATATTGAGCTGCTATCAGGAATCAGTCAACGAGCATGCATCACTCACTAACTTAATGCCAGTTCCTGGGCTATGTGCTACCAAAAGTAAAATAGCCTCTGCTTTCCCTGACATTACAGTCTAGCAAGGGGAGAGAACGTGTATGTAGAAAAGGATATACCAGATGGTTTGGTTGGGGCAGGTGGGAAGCACTGACAGCTGGGAAATCAGGAAAAGCTTCATGTTAAATCTACTACCTGAACTGAGCCTTGAAGAAAGTTAGGAATTCTGAAAAAAAGAGGTAAAGGAGTACATTTCATGGCTGGAAGAATGCCAGAGCTAGGGCCTGGAGATCAGAGATGTATCATGTGAGAAATGGCAAAAAGGCTAGTTTGTCTGGACTGTGGAGATCATGGAGGGGAACAATGTGTAATTAGTCTGGGAAGGCATTCAGTGATTACTGTGTGCCAAGCATTGTGCCAAGTGCTGAGGATACAAAGAAAGGCAGAAACACTATCCCTGCCCTCAAGGAGGCCACATTCTAATGGAAGAGACAACGTATAAAATAGCTGTATGTTTGGTAAGTAACTGGATGTGGGGATAGTGAGGGCCAATGCTGATCCAAAGCTGGAAATCTGGATGACTGAAAGAATGGCTGTATTCTGCAGATATGGGAAAGTTTGAAAAAGGGATAGGTTTTAGGGGAAGGACATCATATGTTGGACATAAATATATAAATATAAATATGAGATATCCATAAAACATCCAGTATAGTCTAAAAAGACAGTTGATGATACAGAACTAGAACCCAGGGGAGAGTTTGGGATTCAATTTGTGGATCTGAGAATTCTCAGTATAGAGAAACTTAAAGCAAGGGCCCAGGAAGGAAGTTTGGAGCACCCTCCTCCAAGTTACAAGGCAGGAGGCAAATGATAATCTAGAAAAGGAGACTGGAAAAAAAAAGTAGGTAGGAGGAAAATGAGAGCAGTGTCACAAAAACCCAGAGAGGAGACAATATAGGGGAGGGGGTGATGGTCAGTAGGTCAAAAAGGCTGAAGATTGAAGGATCTTCACACTTGTCTTTTAAGAGATCACTGGTAATTTTCCAGAGAGCAATTATAGTTGTGATGAAGTTAGAGGTAAGGTTGTACAGGGTTGAGAAAATTAAATGAAGGTGATGGGTATATAAACAACTTTTTCTAGGAGTTTGGCTCTGAAAGGCAAGAGAGATAAAAGATGAGAACCTGAGGGAATGAAAGGGCTAGAAAGCCTTTAGGGTTTTGGTTTTTATTTTGTTAGGATAGAGCTGACTTCAATGTGTTTGTAGACAGCAGGAGAGGAACCAGTAGCATATAGGCAGAAAACAAAAATGGGAAAAGGGATGGTTGTAGAGGTAGTTTGCTAGAGAAGATTGGTAGGGATGGGACTGGCTTTATAAAGAAGGGCTTCCTCATTATTAGAGACTAGAGAAAAGGAGAGAATTGGGGATTATGCAAAGGGTTGCGAGATATAGAAAATGGGCAAGAGAAAGCTCTCAGTAAATGGTTTCTTTTCTCTGTAAAGTACTAACTGAAGTTCTTAGAAATATCTTATTTAGACCCTCATCTAATATATACTGGTTATGGGACCATGGGTAAATTACTTCATCTCTCAGTGCCTGAGACTACTCTCTTAGATTGCCTGGTACATAGTAGGGCTTAAAACATGTTTAAAGCTTGAGTAGAGCAAGCTTCTGTCCTGGAGATCCCTATAGTAAATCACAGGTCTGATATCCACCCTGCACCCTGCCCCCCCCCCCCAAAAAAAAAGAAAAAAGAAATGGAAATTACATGAACTGAAAAGAACACAATAATAAAAAAGAATCTTCAGCTAATGTTTGAGAGGGCCTTTCTTGGAAATAGGCAAACATTGTTACACTGGCATATATTAACTTTTAACTTACCAGTTGATTTCAATGTCACTTATTCTTCTGACCATGAGTACAAAATTGAGTGTCTTCAAATAAATTTTGAGTTTGATTAGCATGGCAGATTTGGCGTTGATTAAATGACAACTTTTAAGTTAATATCGCCAGAAAGTTTTTCCCATAAATTTGGCAATTATTTAACACTATAATCCTAAAGAAACAGTGCCATGATGGGACCTATCAAAATCTAATTTTCATTTTTTACTTTTATCTTCTTTCGTTTTCTAGTTCTAATAGTAAGGTGTAGCTTTTACCTTGGAGATGGTGAGTTCTATCCCTACCAGTGATCTTATTTTTCCTGCTTAAAGCACTTGAATGTTTCTCCTCTCTGGTAACTCTGGTAGCCTCCCTCCTAATCCCAAGTCCTCTTAGGCCTCCCCTATAAGCAACTGAGTAGGTAATGCTAAGATTTTTTAATAAAAAAATTTCAAATATGTCACTGTTGTTATCTTACTTTGCTAGGCACAAATTCTAGTTTTACAAAAATTCAGTATGGGTGTTGAAGTATGATAGATTGGGCAAGAAAATGTGAAGCTCTTGTTGATTGGGAAAGGAAAATTTTAATAAGCAATGAGTCTTACGTTGGAAGAACTAGGTTATAAAAGTACTTAGCACCAAGGTGTTTTGGTTTTTTTAAGGTTTTATTTATTGTAGTATGGCAGTATGATTTTCAGTCTATCCCTGTGAAAAAAGCTAAGCCTTTAATCTGTTACATAATAAAGTCTTAAGGTACCTTGTTGATAATTCAGTCCTAATTCCCAATAACTACTTATACTTTGTCTTATGAAATCAGCTTTTTTTTCTTTTGCAAAGATCAAGTGTCACAAGACCACAAATTTCTAAAATTAAGACAGTTGTGCCAATAATTAGGTTTATCCTAGCAGAGGATTTTTTTTCTTAAAATGAAGGTCATTTGGAGAGTAGGTGTACTTTTCTATGTGAGAGAAATACCATTAGAGAGCTGAAGTCCTCTAATATTGAAATAGACATTCTCAAGGACCTGTCCCTAGTGTAAAATGAATTGGGCAGTACTCCAGGAGGCTAAACTGCTTGTGCTAGGATAAGATAGGAGAGGGGAGACAATAAAGAGGAGTTCTGCCAGCTGAAAAGTGATGGGGATAATCGAGGCACAAATAGACACTAAATCTCCTCATCATTTCCAAAGTCAGCCCCTCTCCTCTTCTCCAGCCTGTTGGCCCATTGTGGCTTGTTTTTTTTCTACTTTAAAGCTATAAATGATTAATTTTAATCTGATTTTTCTCTAGAGAATTATAGTCTCATCAGTGTGATTGATTATTCCCTCAAAACAATGCAGACCACAGCCCACGCATACCTGCTTATCTGGGTGTGTTTCATATGTGTTTTCCCATGTATCTGCTCCAGGGGGAGGGAACAAGTTTTTCCAACATACTTAAGTACCTTTCTTATCTTCTTGAAGTGTGAATATGAATAAAGCATGTGAGCCATCCATTGGCTATCCCACAGTCTTGCCATGTGACTGGCTGACCTTTTCTGATTGCTCATCTTTTATCCCACTTTTCTGGACTAATTCCTTGTTTTTAATGTGCTGCATTCTGCTCAAACTCTCCATGTATCTTATTTCCCTTTGAACCATCTTCACTTTAATTCTTAAAATGCTTAGTATTCCGTGATTTGTAACTATATTGCCAGAAGAATACTGATGTTAAAAGGTGAACCTTTACTTCAAGTAGAAGTTTAGGGTCATTAAAGGAATTGTATAACTTCCCAGAACCTGTTTATGCCTATATAAAAACTTTGAAGGAACAGCACAGTGTTATCCCCAGGGAAATACTATATTACCTTTTCCCCAAGAATAGCCTTTATTCAGAGCATACTGGTGTGTGTGTACAAGAGTGAGTACACAACTTTTGAAGTATATAACAATATCTTCCCATCTCCTTCTGCTTTATTGTAAACCAACCCATTTTCATGTGGTCTTCCAGACTAGGGATATTCTAAACCAAGCTGCTTGGGCTCATCTGAATCCTCCTAAAAGATAGCATAGGTTTCTAAAGATAAGAGATAGTGCTACCCTTCAGATTAGTGTTCATTCGACTGCTTTTTGCTTAGTTATAGTTTCCCTGGATAGATATGAAGCATCTTATGTGAAAAGTAAAGCCTCCCTCTTAGAAACAAAATAACTAATGGAAATCCTGATGAGAAAATTGTTTACAGTTTAGATGAGACGAGAAATTTGCTGTTGATAACAAAATGTCTTGGTATCTTATTAACAACATAAAAATATTTTAGCAGTTTATGGTGGTCTTAAGTACTGGAATATAGCCACAGTTATGATTGTTAACTGATTCATACTGATCCTTCTTTTTACTGTGGTTTTCCTATTTGTTTTAAAGAGACTTATGAAAACAATGAGCGATAGTGAACATATGAAAACAATACCCATTATTTACCAGACTGAATTTGTATTACTCATTTTTATAAATAAGCTATATTTTTTTTAGTTTAGTAGGATTGTGAGTGTATGACATGTCACATAAACTGAAAATTATGTGCTTCGGTCTAGATTTAAATTCAGATTCTCTTGTTAGAGAAGTTCTAAACCTCTGGAAAAATAATGTGAAAAACTTGGGCTATGAAGGAAAGAATCAAGCTCCTTCACTGCTAATAGGGGTTTGTCTTCTTTGGAATGCTGGGCAAGAGAAATGATATAGTAATGGATAGTGTTAGACTTGGTGAGACTGAGATCTGAGTTTGAATACTGCCTTAGGCACTTACTAGCTCTGTGACCCTGGGCAAGTCACTTAACCTCTCCCTGCCTCATTTTCCTCAAATGCAAAATGGGAGTAGTAGCACCTACCTCACGGTGTTGTTAGGAGTAAATGAGATAAAATATACATAAAGTGTTTTGCAATCTTTCAAGTGCTACATAAATGCCACCTCTTGTTACAAATGCTTCCAGCAGATACCAAGTATAAATTAAAATGATGTTTTTCTGACTTAAAAAAATAGAAATTAATCTGACGGGATTAAGTTTTGTTTATAGTTATCACTTCATTGAAAATGGTTATTTTGCTCTTTGAAGACCAGGAATTAGCCTACTCACTCACTACTCACCCACCCCCCAAAGGGCCCTAAATGCCCAAGGAAGGCACACTTTTTTTTTTTAAGCCTTGAGAAAGAACTTGTAGACTGATGACTTTTAAATAGGTAGAAGAAATATCAAAAAAAGTGGCATATAATCATAATAAGGAAACACCTAGTAATTTGCTACTGATTCCAGAGGCAAGAGGAATAGAGAGCAAGTTCTGTGGCTTGAACAAAGTAAGCTTATATTCATGCCTAAGATAAATGGTTATTTAAAATTAGGGTAGTTCCAATGTTTCTGCTTTTTTGGAAACCTGATTAAAGTTCTCAAGAGTTGTGTACTGATTTTGGGTTAAAGAAAAAGGAATCATGATCATCTAAGCCCTTTATTCTAAGAAGCTACAATGAGGGTTCAAGAATAGCCCTGAGGTATATAGGGAGGAAAGGATTAGCTAGAAGAAAAAAAGATCTGAATGCCCCCCAAATTTAACCATTTTCATAGCTCTTGTATGAAATGATTTAATATAGAGGAAATAAGCATGAGATCATCCAGGTCCAGCCCTTAAAATAAATAAAAAGTTAAAAGATCTGATATTCTGTTCTTGAGGTACAATGACATGGTTGAAAAGGAAGAAGAAATAAGATTTCATAGTGTTGAACATTAATAATTTTGACTGATATAATTACTACGAGCTTTGTAGAGAAAACTAATGATCCTCAAATTATTAATGATTTCTAATCTACAGATTAAATTAATGATCTAATGTACCCTGTCTCCTCATTACAGATAGATCTGGGACTAAGTTCTTTAGACAAGTGACTCACCTATTGAGTTATGATGTGCTCTACGTAAACTTTCAGCATCAGAGGAAGATTACCTACTAAGCTAAAAAAGGGTAGGAAGAACATTCTACGAATGAATTCTTTGAGCTTCTCACCTGAGAGAAAGGACTGTCTTTTCCCTTTCTTTGTATCCCCAGTACTGAACAGAGACCATGGCACTAGTAGGGAGACTTGTTGACTGAACTGGAAATTTGAATTCTAGTTGCTGATATGATGAAAAGAGAGAGATGACTTTTTAAACCATTAAATATTCTATTTACTGACTGCCAAATGCTAACAGTTATCTTAATGGAATTGATACCTCAATAAGTCATTCAAAAAATTACAAGTTTCGCTCTAAACTCCATTTAGTGTTAAATTTTCTCTGTAACTCATTACACTTATGTTTGGAACCAAGCAGAACCAACATGCACCTCTTTTCTAGTCTAGTGAAACCCATAGGACTCCCTTTGAGAAAGTTTTTAAATGCACAAAAAAATAAAATGAATAAACTTTCAAAGGAAACTAATTATATTGAAATACAGTTATCAAAATATTTTTAAAAACACGTTCATCAACTCCAAGTTAAGAACCCCTGATTTAGTACATAATATTATAAATGAGAAAACAGTTCTAGAGAAAGTTAGTAATTTGTCCAAGGTGACACAGTTAATGGTAGAACCCAGGTTTCCTGACTGCATCCAAGTTCATCATGCTTTCCAGGATAACACACTGCATCCTATAAAAATCATAAGCAGATTAAAATTTTTAAGTTTTAAGTTAACATTTTATTGATTCCCGTTTTCACCTCATGGTTATTTCTGGATATGCCCCCCACCCCCACCCCATCTGATGAACTTTCCTTTGTAACAAAAAAATTAAGTAAAATCAGCCAGCAGAGCAACCATGTCTGATAATATAATATAGTATTCTTCACTTCACTATAGGATCCCTGCTCCCATCCCCTACCCCCTTTTACTACCACCCCCTCTACACACAATCACTTTACAAAAAAAGAAAGGAGGAAATGTATTTCTTCCCCTCTTCTCCTGGGGGAAAATGTTTATTGTAATTAGTGTTCAGATTCACTTAGCATTCTCTTTATATTTACATTATTGTAGTCATTATATATGTTTTGTCCTGTTTCTACTTACCTTGCATTGGATCAGTTTGTACAAGTCTTCTCATGCTTCTCTGAATTTCTCTTTTGTCATTTATTGTGGTGCAATAATATTGCTTGCATTGTATTAATATACACAATTTATTCAGTCACTCCCCAGTCAGACAGTTACTTTGTTTCTGATTATTTATAGCTACCACAAAGAGCAGTGCTATAAATATTTAGCATTTATGAGACCTTTCTTCCTATTTTTTGACCTCCGTTGAATATATGCTTAGTGATCTGATGGTCAAAAGTTATGAATATTTGAGTGATTTCTCTTACATATTTCCAAACATTTCCAGAATGGTTGAGTCAATTCACAGCATCATACACAGTGTCTTAGTGAACCTGTGTTCCTGTAGCCCCTTCAGCACTATCTTGCC
Organism: Pseudochirops corinnae; assembly: GCA_028646515.1. Taxonomy (NCBI): domain Eukaryota; kingdom Metazoa; phylum Chordata; class Mammalia; order Diprotodontia; family Pseudocheiridae; genus Pseudochirops; species Pseudochirops corinnae. The sequence goes on along the minus strand of CM053587.1, from coordinate 143,248,678 downwards.
CTACCTTTTCCAGTTTCATGGTTGGAAGGGTAAAGCATTAGAGTTGTTTGAATTTGTATTTCTTATTGCTGTCTGGACAATCTCTTATATGTGATTATTGATAATCTTTTGAAGTTGTTTCATGTTGTTTTGTCTCTTATCTATTGGGAAGAGATTGAATTTTAAAATGAGATTTGAATTGGGGCAGTAGATATACTAGTACTACTGTGAAATTTTTGTAGTTCTGAGTCACCATTTGAGGTACCATCATCCCATTCTTTAATAGCAGCAGTCATTGTTTAATGAGCACTTATTTTTGCTGAATTATTAGTATTGCCATCATTCTAATTGTATCCATTTAAAGTCTAGCAGCTTCTTTTATTAGCTTTTTGGCTGCAAGGCAACTATAGCAATGTTCTTGCGTATATGTATTAGATATTAACTGCCTCTACAATTCAATTTTAAATCTCTCTAGCCACAAAAATTATAAATCAGAAACCATAGCAGGGGTAACTTGGTGAAAATTTAACTCTTGGGCTTTTTTCTGTTCCCTTTTCTTTACTTAAATAATAGAGATGGAACTATAGTGTGCCTTATATTTTTAAGAAAAAGATATCTTGCCTTAATTCAGAAATGACTGGCCTATGTCTAGGTACCTTAGAGGATGCTTAACCTTTTTTTGTATTATAGATCCCTTTGGCAAGCTGGCAAAACCTACAGACTTTTTCTCTGAGTAATGTGTTTTGATTTTGTTTTCTTTTGAGAGGGGGGAAGGCAGGACAATTGGGATTAAGTGACTTGCCCAAGGTCACATGGCTCGTAAATGTTAAGTATCTGAGGCCGGATTTGAACTCAGGTCCTCCTGACTCCAGGGCCAATGCTCTATTCATTGCGCCACCTAGCTACCACTTGAGTAATGTTTTTAGATGCATAAAATACGGGATGTAGGGTTACAAAGAAAGCCAATTATATTGAAGTGCAGTTTTCAAAGTATTTTCTTAAAAATGTTTATGGACCCCAGCCTTAGAGAGCTGCTCCCACTGTTATCAATCTCAAAAGTCTTGGGAATGTATCGCACAATTTGTTTAAGCATCCTTTCTGTCACTTTCTGTATGTCCATTTAGATAACTCTTGATTGCTATAATTCGATGGTACAAATTTCAAATTAGATGTTCATTAGAACCAAAATATGATTTCCTACAGTTTATATACTAATAAAGGTTAGGTTTGTGTTTAGTTAACATTTAAAGTTAACTTCATCACTAAGAACAGAAATTTTCTAAATACTTCTGTGAGTATAGTAATGTTTCAGAGTTTTGGTGGTCAGCATCTTAAAACATTAACACTTGCAAACTTAAGAATCCTAGTTCATTTAACTCATATCTTTTTTCTAGTTCCCAGCTCTCTGATTTCCCTTCCCCCTTTTTAAGCATTTGATTAATTTTTCTCCTATTTTTAGAATTTTTGAATTAGTTTTACAAAGTTTTGTATGTCTTAGTGCCTTAAATAGTTTTACACCATCAGTACATTAATTATATAAATTTTTCAAATGGAGATGAGAGAGAGAGCTTTTTTAAAAAACCCTCATAATATCACCTTACTTTCATATAAGAAGATAAAATTTCCTTCTTTACATTTTGTTTATGGATGTTTTTTGTTTTGGTACAAAATGTACTTCTTTAAAAACTCCCCAATAAAATATATTTCTCCAAAACAGAAAACATTCTAAATACATGATCACTAATGATTAGAGAAATGCTAATTAAAACAATTCTGAGGTATTATGTTACGCTAATCAGATTGAGTAACATGACAGAAAAGGAAAATGACACACACTGAAGGGGATGTGAAAAATACATATACTAATACACAGTTGGTGAAGTTGTGAACTGACCCAATCATTCTGTGGAACAATTTGGAACTAAAGAATTAGAAACTGAGGGGAATGACTGAACAAGTTGTGGTATATGCTTGTGATGGAATACTTTTGTTCTGTAAGAAATGATAAGAGGCATACTTTCACAAAAACCTAGCAAGACTTATAAGAATTGATGCAAAGTGAAGTGAACAGAACCAAGAGAATATTGTAAACAGTAACAGCATTATTGTAAGGATGAGCAACTGTGAAAGACTTAGCTACTTTGATCAAGACAATGATCCAAGCCAATTCTAAAGGACTTATGATGAAAAATGCTATTTCCAGAGAGAACTGATGAATTCTGAATGAATATTGAAGCATACTTTTTCACTTTCTATATTTTTCTTGATTTTTTTTTTTTTTTTGCAACATGACATATGGAAATAAGTGTTTTGCATGACTTCACATATTATAATGTTATATAGCTTGTCTTCTCATGGAGTGGGAGAAGAATTAGAGGGAGGGCAAGAATTTAAAACTCATAATTTTAAAAAATGAATTAGAAAGGAAAAATTATGAGGGCTGTAGGGGTTTTATTTTATTTATCCTATAGGCAGTAGGGAGCCCCTGAAGATTCTTGAACACAGGAGAGATATTATCCTACCTATGCATAGGAATATTTATCTTGGAGGTTGTATAGAGGGAATTGTAAAATGGATTGCAGAAGGAAGAGACTCAAAGTTTAGTTAGAAGGCTATTGTCCAGAGGATAGGTGATCAGACCCTAAACTAGGATGATCATGTGGTGGTAAAGAAAAGGAAATGGATACAAGAGATGTTTTTGAGGTAATAGTAATAGCAGTAAGATCTGGCAACTCATTAAATATGGGTGGGAAGAGTGGGAGATACCTAGGTGACTATGGAGCCAATTAGAGATATCAGACAGAGGAGACCAAACTGCATTGTGGAGGAATGGTAGGTTTAGTCAGCAGATCTTTGAGCCCTAAATCCAAGTGTCAGAGAAGTGAGGAAACTGGGCCATAGCCATAGAACTAGTAAGCATTATTTCTCATTTATAAAACAGAGGCAGTGTTTGTTACCTAATGCATAGCGCTGTAGTGAGGAAAAAGGGCTTTGTAAATTAAAAGCACTTCTTGTTTAGTTGATCAGTCATGTCTGATTCTTTGTGACTTCATTTGGAGTTTTCTTGGAAAAGATACTGCAGTGGTTTGACATCTCCTTCTCCAACTCATTTTGTAGATGAGGAAATTGAAGCAAGCAAGGGTGAAGTGACTTACCCAGGGTCACAGAGCTAGTAATATTTGAGGTTGGTTTTGAACTCAGGTCTTTCTGACTCCAGGACTGGTGCTCTATCCATTGCACCTGGTTGCCCTTTAAAAGCACTACTAAATATGTAAGCTAATAACAATCATATTTCTATCATGGAAGTACTTTGTCATCATTCATCACTTTTCTTTGTATTTATGATTAATAACCTGCCTGCTTCTAAGAAGAGTGTGAAGAGATCAAGGTATTTTTTCCTATTCCTATCATAATCTCCATTGTGTTTTTTTAGAATATTATGGGCCTAAACTTGAGATTCTTCCTCTGATTTGTAAACTGTTAGATAATCAGGAATTAGGAAAGCTCTGAGGAAGGATGATTTTTAGCAGTGTTTTCTTGATCAAGAGAATACTGTACAAATGTGTTAAGAATATTTCTCTTTTGAGAATTTGAATTTCTTCATTATTATCCATTAATCTGATTTATTTACAAATAGAAATTTAAGTATGCTTTTGCCTACATGTTTAAAATGTCATCAGTCTCAGAATTTCAAAAGCCACACTTTGCAGATGCAGCATTTCTTTGCATTCTAATTTGTTTAGTTTTCAACTAATTTGTCCTGACACTGCAGCTGCAGCCCTCTTTGTGCTGTAAAATCTTTCATTAAGGACACCAAGAATGAGCTAGAGGATTTTTGGAAAAGGGAGGGAAGGAGTAATAGACTATTAAGAGTTAATTTGCCGTAAACCTGTAAGAACAAATTACTGAAGATGTGACATGGCTTATAATTGTTCATTTAGTTTCACTCATGTGTTTAAGAAGTCATTAAGACTATGCAAACATAGGAAAACATGAGGTTTACAACTACCATTGAAAGTTACTTACAGGGAAAAAGAAGTTGCTTATGCTTTTAAGAGAAATGTTGAGATATTATGGAAAATATGTGGGATATTTCACAAAATGTGGTAGCATCTATTAGAATTTCAGTGTCCATCTGCTTTCCTGTTTATACAAAACTTTCTGACTGAAAGATTTAATAAGAATTTGATATCGTAGTTTCTTGATAAAACTCTTCATTTCAAAATTTAGTTTTTATAATTTATCATATTTAGCCAAGGTTGAAATATATAGTGCAATCATTTATGTATAGCTGTAGGTCTTAATTATTTTGTTTATTCTTAGTTTATAACATTCGTTTCCACAAGATTTTGAGTTACATATTTTCTCCCTGTCTTTCCTCTACCCACCACCCCAAAACAGTGATCCCATCGTATACCCTCTCCCCCAATCTGCTCTCTCCTATATTCTCCCCCGTCCCTCTGACTTTCCAGTAGGATAAGATGGATCTCCATACCCCTGTACATCTTATTTTAGCTGTAGGTCTTTATAGAAAAAATAGTAAATTATATACCATATAAAAAGTGTAGGTAACCTTTTAAGGTCCCTTCCATCTGCAAAGCCTCCCATTTTATAAATCCTTCTACCTAGAATGTGACAAAGCATTAGACAATTCTCTAGAATGTGAAACCCCCTAGGATGAGGGCCCCAGCCTTTTTCCTGATGTTCAGACCTACTTTGTATTTCCCTGAAGTCCTGTGATGGTTGCTGAGAGAGTGTGCAAGTCTCTGCCAATTGAACTGCCTGCTGGTATCCCCTGCCAGCTACGGGGAAGCCGGCATAATGCCAGCACAGCCAGCTTAGAGGTCTGCCCAGGTAAGTCTGACAGTCAGTGATAGACTGCTATCTGCTGTTTGGGGAATCCACTGACCTAAATAATCACTTGCTATCATCTGGGTAACAAAGCAAAACTTCTTTCAGGTAGATGATGTGGACTGGCAGAAATTTATCTGATAATTGTATAACTCTGTTGTTTTCCACTCAGGCACCACAGCCCTAGATTTGTACATAAGCTATTGGATTGTGCATTTCAAATATTTGCCCTTGTATTTTTTCTCATGACTATTCTAGAACAAGAGAAAAGCTCTTAGAACCTCAGTTTGAACTGACTGGTGTCATAGCAACTGACACTTCACCCTTTGCTGATCCCTATTTCATTCTTGGTGTAATATTTGTGTGCATTAATAATGCATTATGAAGTGCCACATTTCATTCTGCCATCCAACTATGTCAACCAGTGAATACCTTGTACTAGTCATCTCATATAGCATCTACCAAACTGCAGGGGACAAGAATAATTAGGAAGGTAAACTAGTACATAGAGTCAGGCTGCTTTTGAAAATTACCAAATGTGATACTTTCATCATAAAAACATGTAAAAATAAAAAGTACATAACATCCTTTTTCTCGTTTATCATAAGATTGATGTTGATTAAGTAATTTGCTCCTGTTCTTGTGAATTTAGCCTGAGTTTATTTGTGAAAGCATAAACAACATGGTTGATTCCTTCCACACAAGCTGCTGTGGAAATGTTTAATGGAAACTCAGCACTCAGTCACATATTGTATTATGCTACAATGTGAAACCTAAGCCAGGGTTTAGAAAGGAGACTGATTAAGTGGTAATGATTTGAATGTCCTCATGCTGGTCCTTGCTGTTGGGTGTTCATTCATAGAGTAGTTTTGTGGTGCCTACAAAATGACATTCTTTCTAAATAAAGGCCTTCAACCGATTAGCCAAAGAATGTTTATCTTAGAGCTATAGAGAAAGCTATGGCAAATTTAGTCTTTTATTCACAGAAAGCCAAATTTATCCTTGATGGGGAACAGGAAAGGGAAAGTGCTAAACCAAAAACAAAGTTTCCTTTTTTAAAATTCTGTTCGGTGCAGTTTTTTGTTAGCTGTTAAAAGTGGGGCAACTCACTGAGTAGATATTCTGGTTTTAACCTCTAATTATACTGTGTCCACAAGATGCCAGTTGAAAAGCAGAAATCTCTATCAAAACAAGGTTGTTTTTCATGGATTTCTTGAAGTTAGTTACTTTTAAGTTTGGAGGGGGGGCATAACTGGGTGGTTTTTCTTTCTGTATGAAATTGAACTAAAATGATTGACTTTAGTGACAGATGGACATTTCCTAGCTTTTTGACCCAGTTGCCACATTACTCAGAAAGATACACAAACCAAGTGCTAGTTTCAAACAAAAATATAATCTGTTTAAAGATGCCATCAGAACTGGGGGGAAGTTACCATTATCACTATAAGAATCTGATAGCCAATGAAGCAAAACTAGAACCTGGTTAAACTTCTCGTTTCTACCAGATGTACAGAGGAAGAAATTATCTTCCAAGGCCTATGGGAATGGACAGGTCATTTAATACCTGTAGGCAAAAAAGTCTTATAAGAATATATAAAGATTATTAGAGCAAAACTACTTTGCATTTTTATGAACACAAAAACCAGACACCTAGAATTAGATTGTAAACAGAGTCTGTATTCTTATTTGTAGCAGACGTGATTCAAAATATCACTTAACCAAGTAGCAAATGTTAGGATTTTATATCATGTAAATTTCTCAATGTTGGACCGTTTAGCAAGATATATGTAGAAATTCTTGAAATTACTTTGGTTAATTCTCTTCCTTTCAATCTAATCTTAAAAAGGTAATAAGAACTGATTTAGAATTTGTCATTAGTGATTCTTGACCTAGTATTACTTTTGTAATACATTTAGAGACTAGAAAGACAATCAGCCAAAATGTTATTCCTAACTAAAGACCTGGAAACACACAAATACTTTTCCTGGCCTATTTTGAGGATGTGTGTGCTCTGTAACAATGTAACTTGATTTTGTTTATACAATTGAATATTCATTCTGGAGTTTTATGCCAGAGCCTGATTTTTAATGTCCTGAAACAGTGGTTCTCAAAACTTAGGGTTCATGAACCATTTCAGCAGAACAAAATTAAGATAATGACGTGATCTACCTACTCCAACCACTCCTACTTGACGGTACTAAAAAAAAAAAAAGTCAAAACTTATGCAAACTGTATATCTTTAACTTGTGCCCACCACGGGCTTAGTATTGCTAGTTATTTGAGGAATACAAGAAAAATATATGGGGGGTGGCTAGATGGTGCAGTGAATAGAGTACCGGCCCTAGAGTCAGAAGAACGGGAGTTCAAATCCGGCCTCAGACATTTAACACAAAACTAGCCATGTGACCTTGGGCAAGTCACTTAACTCCAACTGCCCTACCTTCCCCTCTCCAAAAAAAGCCAAAAGAAAAAGAAAAATATGTGACACAGTCCATACTGTTGGGTGAAAATCTAGTTGGGGAGGCTTTGAATACTGGAGCAAACAGTATTGCAAAGCAGTCTGTGTATAATTAAGTACTAAGCTGTGTAGTACGTAGCGTCCTCTGGGGTTCTGGGGAAAGGAGGACCAGTTATTGTGGACTGGGCTATTCTGAGAAGAGTCTAGGGACAAGGTTGGGGTAAGAGTTTATGATGTGGGAGTGAGAGAATGTCTATGAAGTACTTTGAAAAGTATAAAGCACTATACAGAATATAATAGTCATACCACCAGCTTGTTTGTATAGTTCTTTATAACTTATAAAGCAGTTTCACAGAATTATTTCATTTTGATCCTCATAGCAACCCTGTGAAGTATGAAGGACAGGTGACATTTTCATCTTACAGATCAAGAAATAGAGACTGAGAGGGAGGACGTGCCTGTGATCACACAGCTAACAAGCCCTCCTCTCCCGCCGCCCCCCAAGAGCCTCCAGCTTGGGCTTCCACAGACCTAGATTTATCTCAGGGGAAAGTAACTAACAGGGGAAGTCTCTGAAACAAAGCTTAGCTATGGCTCATATTTAAGGTATCCCCAAAATGTGGGGAATAAGGTCTCTTTTTGAAAACATATTCAGTATACCCTATGAATATTAGATAGATGATAGAGGTTTATTTTTTCCACCGTAGAAAATGCTTAACCTGTAAAAGACTCACAATCCTGCATTAACAAATACAGGAACATAAAACAATAATATGCTCATTATATTCTCCTGGGAGGTAAAAGTAACTTTGTAAAACTGTCAAACAGATTTTTCAATTTCACATTCACCTTGGACCTGTGTTGCCTCAGTAGTTCACCAGGGTGGCATTTGGGATTTTCCACCAAATTCTTCAGGGTGGGGGTCAGGGGGAGTTCTGTCTGTGGTCATCTTTCCTGAGAAACATTGTGCTGTTCTGGAAATTGGCTTCTGTTAGGCAGCCAACATTCAACTCAAAACGCAAACTTTCTGACTCCAAGTCCAGTAGTCTTTATACTCCATGTGATCTTTCTTGGTATATAAGGGATTGTGACTGAGCTGGGTCTTTCAAAGAGACAATTTAAAAGGAGAGCATCGTGGAGGCAACAGCATGAGTCAAAAGAATATCTAACAATAAGACAGATAAGGAGACAGAAGCAAAAGTTTTGCATTGGTTAGTAGTGGCAGTTAAGCTTGTTGGCTTTTGTTTTGTTTTGTTTTAATCATTTATAGGCAGTGGGATAGAGTGGATACAGTACTAAGTTTGGATTCAGGTACCACTCCTAACAGTTACTAGTTGGTGACCAAGGGTAGGTCACCTAAACTTTCTGAGCCTCATTTGTTTATCCGTAAAATGGGGCTGCTATTGATAATAGTCCATAAAGTTCTTTGAAGATTTAAAAACATTACATGTGTCAGTTGCTAACATAATTTTTTAGGTAGTCTGGGGCCAGATTATGCAGGAAATTGAATGCCAAAGATAATATAGATTTTAGAATATTTGTTAAAGAGCCATTGAAGATAATTGAGTAGAGTGAGGACATGATGGAAATGGTTTGCCAGTAAAATTAATTCAGCAATTTATGTAGGATTTACTAGGGAATATTGGGACAAACTTCACCAGAATTGACAGGGGGAAATGGCACTGCTTTTGACGAGATTCCAGCAAGGTTGTAGTGAAATAAGTACTGGATTTGGAAGCCAAAGATTTGAGTTCAAATCCCAACTCTTGCTGATTATGATGTTGGGCAAATCATATCCTGTCTCTGGGCCTTAGTTACCTAATTCCTTTAAAATAGAGGGGTTGGATTAGATTTAAAAAGCACTTATTTTGCATCTACAATGTGCTAGGCACTCTGCCACTCATTGTGCATAAAAAGACAAAGATATATTTGATCTGTACATGTGCACATATAAGTATACAAAAAATATGTAAAAACAAGGGTAATCTATTGGAGGCTGGTGATTGAGTGGGGAGAGGGGAAGTAGGAGAGGTCTCAAGTAGGAGATGGCTCTTGAGATGAGCTTTGAAGCAAACTAGAGATTCTGAGCAGTGGAGATGGGGAGGCAATGCATTGTGGGTATGAACTATGCAAAAGCCACTGAGATGGAACGTCACATGTGAGGAACAGCAAAGCCGATCAATTTGACTGGACTGTGGAGTTCTTGAAGTGGAGTAATGTATAACAAGACTCAAAGGGCTTTAAATGCCAAACAGGAATTTGTCTTGTGAATATGATCAAGAAGCCTTTAAAATGAAGAGAGGCAGAGAATAATAGGTATCACATAGAAAGGATAGCTGAAAAGAGGATCACTAAGTCATCATTAATGGGAGACAATGTCTGAAAACCAGCAAATTAAACCCATGAACTCAAATGTCTACACACAAAAAACAGAGAGTATGGCTAATAAACAGAGTAAGCTAGAGATCCTAATGTAAGGAAACATGTTTTGTCTCCCAGGCATCAGTGACACTAGAACTTGTGCCTGAATGTGACTCTGGAAAGATAAATCTTATACAAAAGAAATAGAATAGATAAAAGGGGTGGCAGTGAAGCATTGTATGTACCCATAAGACCCAGGGTGGCTGAGAAACTTGTGGCTTGCCTTTATGGTAATTTCATCCTTCTGAAAGGTCAGTACCCAGTGCTGAAGTAGAAAGGATAGGAAGGAATCTTTGAGTTCATACAGCTTGTGATCAAGGAAAGGAAAGATATCACCTTAGATTTTGGCAGAACAGATTTCAAAGAGTTCACAGTGAGGATAAGCAGGATCCAGTGGCCTAACATCAGGGGAGTTGGCCCAAGAGGGATAGAAAACTCTCAAGAACGAAACCCTGAAGATAAAAAGAAAAGTTATTCCAAAGAGGCGAAAAAGAGGAAGAGAAATAAATAAACATAAAGAGAACTCATTGACCATTCCAGATTTTTAAAAGCTACATAAAAGATGGAAGATGGAGTAGGTGATTGAGGATGAATACAAAAGACTAGTACATAAGAATCATTTTTAGAAGCACTAACACCCAGAATAGCTGAGACCGATTAAGAATCATAAGGACAACAAAGAAGGGTTTCCCTGGGATTTTTTAAAAAGTTGTGTTGAAGGAAAAGGAAGTATCAAAGAAAAGATAGAAGTGCTACTACTGAGAGTATTTTGGGTGGTGAGAAGGCCAAACTATTCAACTCTTATTTTGCTTGATGTTTTCTGGAATTGTTCTTTGGAGTGGAAATGATAGTATTTTTTTTTTAAGTTAAGAGGTAGTTAAAACTGAAGTAACATGATAATATAGGGGGGCAGCTAGGTGGCGCAGTGACTAGAGCACCGGCCCTGGAGTCAGGAGGACCAGAGTTCAAATCCAGCCTCAGACACTTACTAGCCGTGTGACTTTGGACAAGTCACTTAACCCCAATTGCCCTCAAAAAAACAAAAAAAAAAAGATGATAATATAATAACTGTCTTCAGTGAATCAAGTCACCAGGATTAGAAGGGCTATGTCATCTGGTACTGAACGAGGCAATTAAATTGGCAGTGTAATTGAGTAATCGTCAGAGAGTAGGAAGATGTGGCTAGGCAGTAGTCCATGAGAGGAAAAAAAGATCTGGAGAATTTAGTAAACCACAACTTAATGAGTCAACTCCTTTTTTTCAAAGATACATACCAATAGTGACTATACTAGACTACATTAAGGGGCAGCTTCCAGAAGGCAAGGGGTCATTGTTCTTCTGACCAGACTATACCTAGAACACTGTTCACTTTTGAAAGCCACATGTTAGAAATGACATAGACAAGGTAAGGCATATCCTGGTGGTGGCCAGGTTTTGGAAACTATGTTATATGAGGATTGGTCAGAGTTGGGTATGGTGGGGGGGAGGGGAAAGAAGAGAAATTTTCCCAATGAACATCTGAACGGTGGTTAGGTTATAACTTCTATTTATATAACTGTTGAAGTTAGGTGATAGAGGGACCAGGTCCTAGTACAGAAGTAAGGAGTCTGGAAGTGAATTGTAAAGGCAGCAGGGAAGAATATTGGAGTATCAGGGTAGGTATGGCTGTATTGACAGTAGATCTATTATTGATCATCTTGAGGAGTAAGATTCAACCATCTTCCCACCCTTTGGTTGATCATGTAGTTGGTTGATCAGGTCATAACTTGACCTGACTTTGAAGATCACTGATCTAGACCACTGCTTTAAAGACCTGCCTTTAACAGTTCTTACCCTTTCCCCTAACAGTGTCTCAGGAAAGATGATTATGCATTAAAATCCAATTAGCTGCAAGTAGTTCCAAGTCCTTGCCATAGGAAGAATACATTGCTGTGTTAAGTAGACATTTACAGGACCCACTGTCTTTCTGATAAATGCAGAAGTTTTTGTTTTTGTTTTACTGAATTGGGAAAATAAAACATTTTGAAGCTAAAATTGAATTTCTATTAACAGAGTTTTATGTTCCAGATGAATTTCAGATAATATTAAGAATAATTGTTGACGCTTATTCAACTTTATTTTTCAGACCACTAAAGCTTTTCTTCCTACAATGCTGGAGATTAATCATGGTCACATTGTGACAGTTGCAAGTTCCCTAGGATTGTTCAGTACTGCTGGAGTTGAGGTTTGTCAACTACAAATCATTTTCTTCTGTTAAATCTGTATATATAAAGTGTCAGGCCCACTTGTAGCAATAGGGTTAACTATTCTTTAAACAATTCATAGCCCATCAAGAACTCCCCCTGACCCCCACCCTGAAGAATTTCTGATCTTGTTCGTTAGAATGAGAATGATTTTTTGCAAAAGTTCCCTTAAGAATCTAAACTTTTATCACAGTTGACAACAGTTATCCGTACTTAAACCTCTCAATTGACAGGAAAATACTGCTTCTACCTGGGTGTCAGGGAGGTTAATGGCCTAGATTTGTAGCTGCTAATGCTAGTGGCAACAGGAGAACCTTCGCCAGAATTTGCCATCCTGGACAGGACACTTGCAATCCCATCCAGACAGCACCTGTAAGGTGCAGATCACCATACAACACACTGGTGACACCAGAGAGCAAAACTGAAGCAACACTCCCCCCCACCCCCCAGCCTACCCCCACCACCAAGGAGTTTACATTGATATAGCACGTACAAAGACAAATACATACAGGGTAATTTAAGGAAGGGGAAGGAAGCATTAACAATCAAGGGACCCAGGAAAGCCTTCCCATTGGAGGTGGTCCATAAGCTGACCCCTAAAGGAAGGTATGGAGGCAAAGAAGCAGAAGCCAAATCAAGCCCTTATTAAAATGGTTGGGGGGAGGTACATGATACTTGCTTACTCAGGTTAATTCAACCCTGTTTCAGTGGATCAGAAGGGGCAGCATAGGAGATGGGAGATGTAGCCCATAAACCTCCTAAGACTTTTTCATTTAAAATGACCTTCCTAATCACATACTAATTTTATTTTTTTTAAATATTTTTTCAAATTACATATAGAAACAATTTTTAACAAAATCACATTTTTAAAATTGAGTTCCAAATTCTTTCCCTCCCTTTTTTTCTCCACTCCATCTCTTCCCCCCGCCCACTGAGAAGACAAGCCATTTGATATAGGTTATACCTCACAAATTAATGTTAAAGGTGAGCATGGTACAGTGCCAGGTATTATTAGGCATGTAAAAGAGCCACTGTGTCTTCCTTGCAGGATTCTGTAAGACAAAGCAGAAAATGTAAGTGCAGTGGACATCTTAAGAGAATAGGCTGAACAATCAGCTCTCAATCCAGGTTTATGGAAAAACAGATCTTTTCTACTCTGGTCAGGGGGATAAAAGTCCTGGTTTTGGTCTTCAGGTATAGGTAATGAGGAAGGACATCCTTTTCACTATGCTGGGGGTGTGAGTTTCTCAAATTAGTGTTAACTTGAAGCTAAGCTATTTAATATATTTTTTTATTTGAACTTTAGCTTTAAAAAAGTCAGAGACTCAAACAAGTTATACTCTTAGCTAGACTAGTCTGCTTTGTTCTAGCCTTAATTTAAACAAACTGGTTTTTCAGTCTCATTTACTGAACAAGAGACCATTTGTAAACTTTCCAGACACTTCAAAGGCAACCTCTCTCCATCTTTAACTTTAGCTTGTTAGCTTTCATAGAATCTTTGTAGTAACTTCCCCAAAGTAATGTGATACTTAGTCGTTGTGGCCAAAAGAAAAAAAAAAAGAGCGTTCATCTATTTCTGTTGTCACTTTGGAAATATTATTTCTGCACTGACCCAAATCCAATATCGGCCTTGAAAATAGTTTCCTTTTCTTTGTTCATTCACCTGTAACACAGCAGACATCTAACTAAAGTTAATAGGACTGGTGCATCTAACCTGCTTTGACTTGGGGAGACTACTTAGTGTTTCTATTCTTGCCTCTAACACAGGATTATTGTGCCAGCAAATTTGGAGTTGTGGGTTTTCATGAATCCCTGAGCCATGAGCTGAAGGCTGCTGAAAAGGATGGAATTAAAACGACATTAGTTTGTCCTTACCTTGTAGATACTGGCATGTTCAGAGGCTGCAGAATCAGGTAAGAAAAGCCCACCTTTCTCCTTTTCTATAAAAGGGGGCAAGGAGTGAGGGGGAGAGTAAAGTCATCCTCACACTTGGCATTGGTTTTTCAGACATTTGGCCTACCTTGTTACCAATGATTGCTAGTCTACACATAAGAAAACTCATTAATATGTATTTTTTTCTTTATTATTAACTTTTGTTTATTTTTAGTTTACATCATTCATTTCCACGAGATTCTGAGTTACAAATTTTCTCCCTATCTTTTCCCTACCCACCACCCCAAAACAGCAATCCCATTACATACCCTCTCCCCCAATCTGTTCTCTCCTATGTCCTTCCCCGTCACCCCTCTGACTTTCTGGTAGGGCAAGATGGATCTCCCCACCCCAGTGCCTGTATATCTTAATTCCCAGTTGCATGTAATTAATAATAATTATTATATATGCATACATATATATATCATTAATATGTATTAAAATTAAAGTATAGGACTAAAGCATCATATTGATAAGTTCACAAAAGTTAATATGAAATTATCAAATAGGAAAGTAGAAAACCATTCTCTTTCCTGAAGAGTTAACCTAAGGATTAAAGGTTTCCCTTAGAGGTTATGTTTTTTAAGATCTCTTCTATATTTTATTCAAAATTTCATTGGCCAGAGAAGACTCTATTACAGATTCCCTCTGCTTCCAAAGGATAGAAAGCATACCTATAACATCAAGACAGAATTTGTCAAGATGACTCCTGATTTTTGCTTAAGACAAACAATTGCAAGATTTTTAGAAGTTATAACTTAGTTTCTATGTTAGTGTAAGGGCAACAGTGGACGGCAGCTTTAATGTGGGTTTTGATCATATAGAAGAGAACTACGAAAGCACAGTGAAAATGCGCATTTCTCCCAAGAAGGTCATAGCCTAGGTTGCAGATCACCCACTTTCTCAGAGAAAGGTGAGAGAAGAGACCTATCCTCCCACATGAGCAGATCCGTGTGGGGTTCCCCAGAGTGCCTCTGGGATGCCAGTCGCATGTGGAAGAGACACTGGAGTGGCTTTCACTGACTTGAGCTAAGGACCAACGTCTGCCACCCATCCATAAGAAGATAAGCGAGAGGCTTTAAGGAGTTTGTTTAAATAACTGAGCAAAGAAAGACAACTGAACTTGTTGCTGCTTGGTCAGAGCTTGTTCTTAACATGTTGCTTTTTAACTTTAACATTCCACCAAAGCAGGTGGGTGGACAACTATTGCCACATTTGCAAATGGGACACAGTTAAATGATTTGTCCCATTCTTAAAAATGAGTCAGAACAAAGAGTAGGATATAAATAACCTTACTCCTAATTGAATCCTGTTTTCTTTTTTCTTTTTCTAAATTTTGTTTTTGTTTTACTATGAGTACTCAGCTGATGCTATGGGTCTTGAGAAGCTCCCTGCATCATTGAGCATTGTGACAAGCAGGGATTTAATTAGCATAGTCACCTTCCAGTTACCCACACTAACAGAGGGAGGAAGAAATAGTTCAAATTAATGGTTCCTCCAAAGATGATATATATTCAGAGATGGTATAAAGTAGACTCAAACATCCATAGGCACACACCAACTCAAACTCAGCTTTACTTCATTGGCCATGCATCTGATGGATATTAGTGGGGAAATGGATGATAACTTTAAAAAAAAATAATACATCAGGCTAATGGGGAGAGCATTGGAAGAGGAACCAAGGAGCATGAGCTTCTACTTCCAGCTCTGCCTCTAGTCATTGGTATGACTTTGGACAAGTCACTTCCCATTTTGTTTTGTTTTGGTTTTTTCCATCTAAAAAATGGTGGGAATGAACTAAATAATGGAATAAATGTTCTCAGACTCCTTAAGAAAATATTTTAGCATTTGTTCATCTCTCATGATAGCCCAAGCTATGCCATTGCTCTGACAACAAACATCACCCCCATATTTAGTGTTTGCACTTCACCTAAGTACAGCCTTAGCCTTAGCCTTGGCTTCCTCTGGAGGGGCTACAAAAATCATTTGAAGGAATGTTTTTAGCTTTATGATTTTTATCACATATGATTCTGTCGTATTTTACTAGAAAACAGACCCACTTGGCTTTTGTTCTTATTTTAGTTTTTTTTTCAAATATACCATTTCCAGGAAAGAAATTGAGCCTTTTCTGCCACCTTTAAAGCCAGATTATTGTGTGAAACAGGCCATGAAGGCCATCCTCACAGACCAGCCCATGATCTGCACCCCTCGCCTCATGTACATTGTAACTTTCATGAAGAGGTAACTTTTTTTAGAATATCTTTGCATGTAACATTGTCAACCTGGATGTCTTCTACTCCAGATGTTTTCTGAAACTAAGATCATGTTTTTAAAATGATGATCAAATCTTCTCATTTCCTTTGTAGCATCCTACCTTTTGAAGCGGTTGTCTGCATGTATCGGTTCTTAGGAGCAGACAAGTGTATGTACCCCTTCATTGCGCAAAGAAAACAAGCTACAAACAATAATGAAGCTAAAAATGGAATTTAAGAATTTTCTGTCTGGATTGTCATTTGGAGCTGGAGACGATCAAAATGTTTCAAGGAGATGCACATCAGCGTTTATCCTGACATTTTCTGGATCCTAAGCCTGTGCGAACTTTTAAAAATCAAAATTTTTTTTATATAGACTGTAAATTAACTGACTAGAGTACTTGGAAAATGTGATAGGCAAAAATGAACTGAAGTAGCTGCCAACAGTGTCCTTTAATTAGGACATTAAAACAAGTCCATTTTTTTTTAGAAGTGCACTGTGTGCTATCTTCAGACTATCATTGTTGTCGAAAATGAAGAAAAAGTCTAGAGATAGTAACTTTGGTGTATTTCAGGTGGGTTTTTCTTCAAAATTTCTCCAGGATTTATGAATTCATGCAGTTGAAAACTCTTTTCAGCCAACTTTTTGCAACTTAAAAGAATGATGGCAGCACTATTCTCTTTAGTTGTGCTCATCAGCTCCAGTTTGCAAAGGTGGTGGTTGGACTGTTTCATATATGCATGTATCTTCAACTGTTTGCAAAAAAAATTTTTAAATCTCCACCTATTCAAAGCTAAAATAATGTTCTTGAGTGTTACAGTAGAAAGCTGAACAAGTCTCTTCTATTAAAAGTTACAATAAATTTTCTAAGCCTAATTCCAAATTTTATATTTGAAAAACTTTATTAGGTATCTATCCATCACTCTGGAGACCTAGCTGTTTAGGAAAACTTTACATTTTTCTACTTATGAATTTTGCTGCATAAAGTGTCCTTCCCCCAGGAAGTTGCTGTATTTATATTTCTTCACCTGGACTCAATGCCTAAAAGTACATAGCAGCTCATCAAAGCAACGGTTTATATAAAATTCCCATTTTTGTGCCAACTATGATTAGTAAGGAAAAAAACTTACTCTATGGAGTGTGAAAGGGTGTAAAGATTCTTTCAGAAATTTTATTCAAATTGTAGAACAGCAGATGACATTTTTACAGTATTTTTTTGTAAAGCAAACTATTTTGTGCCTTGAATTTGGTATCTGTGTATTAGTGAAACATTGTAAAAGTGAACTTCTACCTCTGTATCTAAATGTGTACCATTCACTTGTAAATTACTATAAACTATTCTGTGATTACTTTTTTAGAATGTCTCGTTTAAATAGTGACCAATGTCTATGGCTGTTAAAGAGAGCCATCTTTTATTAAATGATTGGGAAGTTTTGTAAAAGGCTGATTAAATTGAAAGAACTAACTTCCAGAAAACTGATTGTATGCCTGTCCATGATTGGCCATGCTGTTGGGAAACACTGTCTTCTTTGCACATCAAGTTAGACCTTAGGCTTTTAAAAAATATTTGGATGAAATGATTTTGCTAAATACATTTGTTAACATCCTCTCTACTCAGGTCATTTTAAATATTTCATACTGAATGTAGAAAAACAGGAGGTAGAAAAAAGAGTAAAACTCCACGAAACAACACTCTCATTATATGGATTCGGTTATGCTACAGATCAGCTCAATGGAACACAGGCCAATCCTTCACCAAGGGCCATGGCAAAGCTTCCCCAATACCAGGATCAGAGAGGCCCTACTGAATAACCTCAGTCTATATGTATATCTTTAAGATCTATGTTAGCTATAGGTGTATGTCTGTAAGATACATGTCCTATACATATATCTTTATTTAAATGATTACATGTAAGCAGTATAATCAAAGGTATTTGCATCCTCTGTGTAACTTTAAATCACAGATTTAAACAAGCAGTGGAAAAGTGGGATCATAGGGTTGAGTGGTTGCACCTTAAAAGGTCATTTGTTCTCATTTGAAAGTCATCCAAGATAGATTAAAATCTGCCTTTTTAAAAAATCCTCCAAAAACAAATATTCTACGGCCCACTCCAAGATGTAACAAGCTTCAAAGTAAGGGAGTTCTTTATATTCAACACAATTCTTTCCCCATAATTTAAGCATAGTTCTCCAGCTTTTCTTTATTTCTTTGCTAGTCACCATCCTTGCTATTCATGGTTACCCATCAACTTTACCTTCTCTAAGCTTGAATAGTCCCATCTCACTTAGATTTTCCTTTCTTACACACCACACCATTTAATCATTTTCTGGTTCATCTTTCTCTCCCAACCCACCCCAGAGTTCTCTATGTTCTCTTAGTTGCCTCTAGCTGTTAAGAGGCAGCCAGGTGGCACAGGAGATGGAGAACTGAACCTTAAGTCAGGAAGACCAGAGTTCAAATATAGCTTTAGACACTTATGAACTGTGTGACCCTGGGCAAGTCATATAACCTCTCTCCACATGTTTCCTCAACTGTAAGATGGGAATAACCTACTTGGCAGGATTGTTCTGAGGATGAAGTAAGATAAAATTTGTAAACCACTTAGCACAGTGTCTGGCAAGTGTTTTTGAACTAAATAACCAAAGCTGGGTCTGGTGGAAAGTCATGACTATCGACATGTTAGGCCTAGATTGAATGAGGAGGCCTAGAAGTTCCCTCTTGAGTCTGAGGTGTGTATGTGGTTCTCTGTTCCATCATCCATAGCATTTCCATGTTCTGTACTACATATGGATCTCAATAGCAGGCTTAACTTCATTCAGTGACTTTGTGTTTTCTTTTCCATCGTCTTAGAACATTAGTTCATTCTTTCCCAATATTTTAAATGGAACTTAGACGCCTTCTTTCCTGAGTCACCTTTTTTCCTAGTTAAATAAAAATACTACAGCAATTCCATCTTCCTGGCCCTACACAACAGATGAGTGCACTCATAGTTGAGTAAATCACGCTCATGGACCAGTTTAGAATTGTGGAGTTATCTCCTGTAATGAGTCAATTCACTCTTTTTGATCAGGTAAAATGATGAAAGTCAAAATTCCTAGGTAATAAAGCTATCTAATAATCTCAGTAAAGGTACTAATACAATCACGGAGTTTTCTCCATGTCAGGAGCCCTGCCTTTGAAAGAGAAGTCAGGAAGACCAAGCCTGCTGTGAACTAGAAAAACTTGGGGATCAGATTAGGTTCTACTTCTTGTCCTAAAAGTGATAACTGAATTGGGTCCCCAACCCTGCCTCCACACCCCAAAGTGAGAACAGATTTAAGACACAAGCCTTTTCCTGGGCCTGATTCATTCTCAGACTGAGTGCTAGCAGTATTTTCCCCATCTGGGTCCTAGGCCCAAAGGCAATCCCTAATCAACTAGGACTGGTAATATTGGTAGCTATAAGCCACAACACCACTGTTAGGTTTCTAGGAACAGAATCTATTCAATTGTTTAAAAAAACAATGGAAAGAAAATTTCTTCATGAGTGGAAACTGAACATGTTTAGGGTTTGGGGAAGGGATGGGGTGGCTGATTTTCTGAAGCATACCTTGTTTAAATGTGAAGACTGTTTTGTGAGAACCTTTTGGTTTAGGAAAATATTTTTCAAATGTTACCAAATGCATATATGTTTGGTTTATGGACCACTTTTGTATTCTAAGTAATGTTTCAGCGGACCTGCCACTATCAGTCCTCTAAAATACGATTTCCCATCTGGTTACCGGTTAATTCACTAAAAACAGCTTGCCAGGAGCTGCCCAGGGACAAATTTCCTGTGATGAAATTTACATCTATTTTACTTCACTGAGAGCTCACCCGACAGAGTGCAGATTTGAGGCAGAGTGAGATGTATCCATAAGCATAGGTCGTGTGGTGAACCCCTGGCTTGAATTTCACATATTACAATAGCTACTTTAGTTTTGATTTAATTGATTCAAAACTCTTAAAATATTCAAAACTTTCTCCTGAGATGAAAAATACAAAGTATTGCCAGTTTTCAGAATTATGCTCACAAAATAATGGTTTCCAACGTGAGTTCTTGAGTACATCATAACCCTCCAGGAGCTTCTGAGAAGAGTTCCAAGGCCTTTAGTTATGAGCATAGTAAAAACTTCCTATTCTCAGCTAGAGGCAGCTGGCTGGTGAGTAAGCCTGATATGAAGAAGGAAATTGACTATCAAGAGCCGTAAAGCCTCTTTAGCCCAGACTCTCAGGTAATTAAAAACATATTGATATGATACTGTGTTTGCATAATAGTCGTGCACATTCCCTATTTGCCGGCCATTCAGATTGGTCTACCTACTGTCCACTTTGAGTTGTTGGTGGTCAAGAGGGAGAGGAGTAATGGGAGCCAAGTTAGCCCTACCCACTCCACCATCATTCACACACACTTTGCCTCCGTTTCCCTCATACTAACCTAGCCTGTATTTTTCTTTTTTTTCTTTTTTTTCTTTTATGGAATCTGGGCCTGGCTAGCTAGGAAAACAGGGTCTTTGGTTCTGAACATGGAAATACACACTGTCCCTGGTGACTTTCATCCAGGTTATGATGCCTCTTTTTTTTTCTTTTTCAACCAAATCCTTGAGTTCATTGATATAGGGACCTCCAAATATTCAACAGATCTTAGAGACTTAAAGCAGTAAAAAGGTTAAATGACTTTCCCAAAGTCATGCAGGCAGGATGTGACCTGAACCAAGTCTTCTTGACTTCAACCAGCTCTGTCTACTGCACCACACTGCCTTTTGCGCATCACTTGAAAATACGATCACTTTATAAATAGAGAAAATGGTTTGCCTCTGCTTTACCTGAGACAAAAGACTCTCCTAATTCTCTAACTAGGTGTCTTTTGGACTAGGGGATGCTGTGAATAGAATGTTGCATTGAAGTCAGGAAAACCAGTTCAAATCCAGCTTCAGACACTTACTAGCTGTGTGACCCTGGGCAGTTCACTTAACCTCTCCCTGCTTCAGTTTATTTCCTCATATGTAAAATAGCACCTACACACTCTGATTTTTGTGAAGATAAAATAGATAATATTTGTAAAGCACTATATAAATGCTAGCTAGCTATTATCTCCAGTATTCTAACACCACGTGGGGTTTGGGACTTCTCTTGTATTTCTTTAAAAGGGTTCCTGCAAACCTCTAGATGGATATTTTCCATTTAGGTTCCTTTTTATACATTCCCCCATTAAATGGGGGCAAATTTAGAATGCAAAAACAAAAAAAATTTTAATGCAAAAACAACTGCTCTTTTACCTTGGAATAGTAGAGCATTCCCCAATAGGCTGCTCCAGCAAATGCATAAATAGGAAGTTTTCTCCTAGTCCCTCAGAACAACTAATCAATGAGTCAATTAGGTTTTGGAAAGTTATTGACAAAACCAAATTTATCCATACTACCTGTACAAGTTCAGGAAACAAGTATTGGAGTTGTTTTAAATTTAAAAAAAAATCTAACCTGACTTGCCTCTGATTTGGAGAGCATTTGAGATTTGGAGTATCTGAGAACATGGTTTGATCAGAAAAGCTTATTCTTTTAGAAGGAAAATCTCCATTTTCCCAGCTCTCTTTCTTGTAAAATGAGTTCTCTTTTTTCCAGATGCTACATTTTATTTTTGGTATCTTTTTTCCTAACTTCAACAATGGGGAGGTGTTGTCAGTTTTCCTGGGACCTACCTCAGGAAGCTGAGCTGTCTGTGAAATTTTTGGAACTGGACCCAAAATGATTCTCTCACAAGGGACCCCCTAACACAATCTGCTGCCCTCAGCATTCCTAAAGTACAGGGCCTGGAGGATTGAGGGAATCAGGAAGCAAAGAAACTGGCCGAAAAGTAAAGAAATGAATACGGCTGTCACTGAAGGAACAAGATGGAGCAAAAAGCTAAGCCCCATGGGGAGATTCCCTAACCACAGCTCCTCCAGCTGCTACAACTTCCTGCTCAGGCATGGCCTGGGGTTTGTCCCTGAAGATAATTCTCACAGCAGTCTGAAAGGCTAGAGAACCATTTCCTCTTCTTACCTGCTAAAGATGCAGCAATGTTGAATTTGAATGTGTATTGAAGAAGAGCTAAACAATTTGGCTTAATGTATCCTAGTCATAGAATCATAGATTTAGAACTGCAAGGGACCTTGAAGGTCATCAAGCCCCATCCTTTCCTTTTCACTGAGAAGGAAACTGAGGCCTATAGCAGTGAAGTGACTTGTCTACAGTCACACAGGTAGCAAAAGTCCTTTGAGATTCAGTTTCCTTCTTTGGGGCTTACATTTTAGAAACTTATGCCTGCCTTCAGATTTGGGTAAAATGGGCTGAGGAAGGCCATGACATCACTATCACCACAACCATCATAGTTGACATCAATACACCACTTCATGGAATCACTGAGTTTGAGAGTTAGAAGAGATCTCAATGGTAATCTCCTACAACCCAAACATGAAAGGAATCCTTACTATAGCCCACCTGGCAAAAAGCTGTCCAGCCTCTGCTTGAAGATCCACAAGGAGGGGGAGCCCACCACCACTTGGGACAACATATCGCACTTTTTGTCACCTCAAGTTGTTAGCAGGCTTTTCTTGAAATCAAGTTTAAGTAAACTTCCAGGCAACTTCCACCCATGACTTCTATTTCTTTCCTCTGGGGTCAAATAGAAAAAGCCTAATATCTCCTCCACATGACAGCCCTTCAAATATTTGAAGATAGTTGCCATATTCCCTCTGAGTCTTCTCCATGCCAAACATGTCCAGCTCCTTCCACCAATCCTCATGTCACACTGACCTGGGGCTTTTCACTATCCTGGTTACCTTCATACTGAGGGACCATCACCTACCTATTCCTGCAAACTTTGACTTTCTTAATTTTGCTCTTTGTTTCAGTTATTGTAATGGCAAGGAAAGGAGTACTTTGCTCCTTGTTTCAGATATTCAAGTGCCTTTGAGCCTCACCTGTGATTATATCAAGTCTTTGTTGGAAACAGTATACATTGTGTTGCCCTTAATAGGCCTAAGGGAGTGTGGGGACCTTCCCTTCCCTTGAGAGGCCTAATGTCATCACATGGAGGCCACTGAGGGAGGAACTTGTTGAAAGAGCAGAATAGGAAGGGAGGAACAGGAAGGAGCAGAGCATATAAAAGCTTGAGCATGAGCTGGGACCAAGCAGAGCTGAGAGAGAACTTTGTAATATCAGTACTCTGTCTGTTGTTATGTCTGTTGTTCTATGTTGGTGTTACTTTGTCAGACAGAAGCATTCTGTCTGTTGATTTGTGTTGATTTCTTAGACAGAAAGTGAATTGAGCTGATAGTGCTGGCAATGCGTATGAATATTGTTGTAACTCTGTTGAGCTTGATGTGTGTAAATATTGTGGTGGCTCTGTTAAGCTTTGTTTTCCTAGAAACTGAAACTGTGAAGTATTTGGCATGGAGCTGTCCTTGTGAGCTGTGATATGGAACAGGAGCGGAGAGCTGCCTACCTGTGAACTGAGGCAACAGTTGGGTGAATCCAGGCAAGAGGTGAGAGTAGTCAGCCCGTGGAAGAGGAGTCATGGGCTTTGGAAGTCAGCCTCAAGTCAAGATGAAAGAGAATTTTACTTCAGTACTCAGTAGTGACTGATGATATCCTAACTTACTGTGACCTAGGGGTGGATGGCCTTTGTACTTGCCACTACCCCTTACAGAGGATGTTTGTACTGTCTGATTACCTCTTAAGGATGATTGGCTTAAAGACAATTGGAAGCCAGCCTCTAATCAAGATGAAAGAAGACTTTAGATGGGTACTTTATATTGATTGAGGAGATTGTGACTTACTTGAATGATATGTTTTGTTTAAGACTATGTGGGCACCTTAGTAATAAGTAATTAAGTTATATTGTTGTGAATGTTGTGCTTTAGTTTCTTGAATGTTTTGCTTTAGTTTATTGCTGCATAAGTAGGGAATTCGCTATACTATATGTTCCAAACTTAAAGTTATTCACAGTAGCAGTCCTCAGGAGAGCTGCTCATGATTGTCTTTTTCATCTATCCTATACTTGTGAAGCTGACTTTTTGTTGTCATTCCCCAGTGGAAGACTTATTTATCCCTATTGAATTTCTCCCTATTGAATTTTATTAGATTCAGCCCAGTGCTCTAATCTGTCAAGATCCTTTGAGATCTTGACTGTGATCCACTGTATTCGCTATCCCTCCCAGCTTGGTGTCGTCTGCAAATCTGATGAACATATCAGCCATGTCTTTATCTAAGTCATTGATAAAAATGTTAAACAGCACAGAGCCTAACACAGATCCCTGGGCTGCTCCACTGGAGGCTTCTTGCCAGGTTGACATTGAACCATTAATACTCCTTAAGTCCAGTAATCCAACCAGTCTGGAATCTATCTAATTGTATTTTAAGATTTCCAAAGCACTTTACATATATTACCTCATGTGATCCTCATAACAACCCTATAAAGTAGGTACTATTATTATTCCCATTTTATAGACTAGGAACTCCGGTTAATTGACTTGTCTGGTATCACCTATCTCAGTAAATGTCTGAGATGGAATCTAAACCCAAATCTTCCTGACTCCAAATTCAAGGCTCTATCCACCACATCATGCTGCCATTGACATTTAAAATGATGGGCCAATAACACAGGAAAGAAATCTGGAATTATGTTAAGAAAGGACTTGAGATGCCCATTGACTCAGAGATCACACTGCTGGCATATTATTCTGCAAGGAGATCAAAGCCAGTATTATCTACCCTAAGATATTTGTAGCTGCAAAAAAAAAATTTTTTTTAACTGGAAAGATAGGAGATGTCAACAGATTGAGGAATGACTAGACTAACTGTGGTATGTGAATGTAATGGAATGTCACTGTGCCTTAAGAAGTTGATGAATATGAAGCATACAAAAAAGAATGAGACTTAAATGAATTGATATAAAGTAAATCAAGGAGAACTAATAACGAACAATGCACACTATGACTACACCCATGTAACACATAAGTGTGCATACATGTGCATATGTACACATCCACATACGGCCCCTAAATGTTGTATAATTGCAAAGACAAAATTTGGTCTCAACTCCCTTCCTTCTTTTGTGAGGTAGGAGGACTGTGGATGTGGGACATTACTATACAATCCCATTTTGTTGATGTGTTCATTTTGCTTTTCCCCCTTTCTTATTCTTTCTTAAAGAGGATGACTCTTTGGGGAGGTGAGGAGAGGAAAGATATATTTGGAAATGAAGGTTATATTTCATATTTAAAAAATAAAATTATAGGAACTGGGTTTCAATTGTTTAGGAAGAAGAAAAGCTTCTAAGAAGGTGGGTCAAAATCATACAACTTTGTTTAGTAAAGCCTGTGAGAAGAGTGTCAACCAAATAGAAAGGGGAAAGATAAAGACTGGGTTAGGAAAAAACACAAAGTTCTAACACTTTGGGTGATGGCCTTTGGCTCTGGCTATTTTACTCCCCCTTCAAGTGATGGCCAGGTTGACCACCCAAGGTGTGAAAGCAAGCAGGAAATCTGCATGGGTGTTATGCATATATGCTTCTCCTGGGTTTGGGGGCTGGGGAGTGAGGAATGGTTAGGAAGTTCCATATGGGGCTATTTTGATTATTTTCTAACAGGGCTTATTGTACCTTGTCTTGGTTGGTCTTTTATGGTCAGTGCCCCTTTTTTAATCCCATCTCTTATCAAACCAGTCCCAGGAGGATCTGATGAGGAGGAAGAGAGAAAACAGATTAAAATTTTTTTAAAAGATGAAAGAATATCTTTCTATATGCTCATGAAACTTATCTAGGAGAAACATCTGGAAGGACTAGATGTCTGTATTTGAAGGGGTTGGATCCATTAGAAATTTATGTTATTTAATCTCACTGCTACAAAGAAATTCTTTAGTTCATCTCTAATTGACTCTCAATCACACTCTTCACAGTAGATTTTCCAAACCTACTTTTCCATCTCAACTATACCTACAAGTACCCTCCCCCACCAAAAAAATCATTATGACCTGGATTCTTATTTTACTGAGACTGAGGCACTCTGACTTTTGTTGTCTTTTCTCCTCCAAACCTCAAAGCCTTTCTATACCCTTACTCATTCTCCAATCTCAGAGGACAAAGTGGTTCTTCACGAGTGGCCAGGGTGGGCCCCTCCCCTTGTCCTTGATCCAGTCTCCTCCCATCTCTTTCAAGAATTTGTCCCATCAGTCATTCTCTCTACTTACAATCAATCCCTACCTACTGCCTTGGTCTCCTGTTGCATAAACATGCTCAGCTCTCCCCCATTCTTAACACCTCCCTAATTCTCTCCCTCAATAACCATCCTCAGCCCCCTTCCCTTGATCATGCCTTCTCAAGTTATCACATCCTATATTTCTCTCATTGCTAAACTGCTAGAAAAAGTCATCTGCATTTAATGCCTCTACTTCCTACACCCCTTGCAACCTAACCTCCAAACCCACTACTGGCCTGAAACTCCTTTCTCAAAGGTCACCAATGGCCTCCCTATTGCTAAACCCAATGATCTTGTTTTTAACCCAAATCCTCCATGACTTACTCATTTTCCAGCATACAGCACTCTTCTTAGATAATTTTTCTTTCCTTGGTTTCTATGACACTCTTGCTTCTCCTTCTGTATGCTGGCTACTACATTTTGGAATCCTTCACTGATTTACCATAAACCCATATCATAAATATGAATTTCAGTCAAGTCAACAAGCATCTATTAAGCACCTAGTAGGTGCCAGGTACTGTAACAAGTGGTAGGAATACATAGAAAGGCAAAACCAGTCCCTGCTCTCAAGGAGCTCACAGTCTGATAGGGTAGACAACACGCAAACAACTATGTACAAACAAGCTACATACAGGATAAATTGGAGATAATCAACAGAGAAGAGGTACTAAGATTAAGGGGGGGTTGGAAAAGGCTTCTTGCAGAAGATAGGATTAGCTAAAACTTGAAGGAATCCAAGGAAGTCAGGTACCAGAGAGAGAGTCAATGAAAATACCCAGAATTTGGAGGTAGAATATCCTAACGGTCATCAAGTAAGCCAATGTTCCAGAATTACTGTAATACAAAAAAATTACAGAATTACTTACAAATAAGCCAATCACAGAATATGTGGAGGGGAATAAAGTGTGAAAAGACTAAAAAGGCAGGAAGGAATTAGATTATAAAGAACTTTAAAAGCCCTTCAGAATCAAATATAAAAAGAAGACTTTACATTTTTTACTGGCAGTCATAGAGAGCCACTGGAGTTTAATTAAATGGAGGTGGGGGTAGTAGCATGGCCAGACTTGTACTTTAGAATTGACAGCTTCATGGAGGGTGGACTAGGGTAGGAGGAAACAAGTCAGGGAGATCAACCAGAAAGTGTACATTGATGAGGGCCAGCACCAGAATGGCTGCTGTGTCAAAGAAAAGAAGAGGACACATGCAAGAGTTGTTGGGAAGGGAGAGTTGAGAGAATTTGGCAAGTGATTGGGATGAGCAGGCAGTGGAAGTGAAAAAGGGAGGAGATGAAGTTGACACCTAGGTTGCAAGCTTGGGTGACTGGGAGGGTGGTGGTACAGTTGACAGACAGTAAGAGGGAAGTTAGGAAAAGGGGAGGGTTTGAGAAGAAAGATGAGTTCAATTTTGAATATGCTGAATTTAAGATGTCTATGAGACATCCAGTTCCAGATGTCTGATAGTCAGTTGGAGATGCAAGACTAGACTGGAAGTCAGGAAGTGTCCCCAAAGCTTCTGTACTAGACTTAGCCCTCTACTCACTGCCTTGGTTGTCTCATCCCTTCCTATGAGTTCAGTGATCACTTCTATACAGATGATTCCCAAATCTATACCCAACATTACTCCTCCTCTTGAATTACAGACCCGTTATCAATTGCCCACTCCTATATCACCACCAGGATATTTCAGTGGCATCTCAAACTCAACATGCCTCCAAATTGAATTCATCATCTTCTGCCCTCTACCACAATCCTGCTCCATTCTCCCAATTTCCCTATTTCTTCTGAGGCCACCACCATTATTCTTGGAACCCAGGCTCAACACCTCAGTTATCTTTAACTCTTTCCTCTTTCTCTTCCTCTCCTTTCCCTTCCCCCAATCCATTTAATTTCCAGGATCTATTGATTTTACCTCAACAATAGCTTTTATGAAAGCACAGTGGATAGAGAGCAGTCCTCAGAGTCAGGATGACTCCACCTCTGACATATACAGTTGTGTGACTCTGAGCATGTCACTTAATCCTGAAGTGCCCCTGACAACTCTCTAGGACTATAAATTACAGAGCAGGTACCAACTTCCTTTGGTAGAAGGATCTACACTCAGAGTTCCTTACATCAAGGAAGTCAGATCTGAATTTTCTTAAAAAAGGAGGGGTGAAGAAAGGGTCTAACATCCACTGTTTCACTTTCATCATTTCTTCTCCAGGCTACTGGATTAGCCTCTTAGATGATCTCTGTCTCTTTAGTCTCTCTTTTCTCTAAGTCATCCTTCTTGACAAAGCTACCAAAATAATTTTCCTAATATACCAATCTGACTATGTTATTCCCCTGCTAAGATTCCCCCTCAGTGGTCTCCCTAACACCTCTAGAATGAAATGTACGCTCTTGAGTTGGGCATTTTTGAAAGGATTACTAGACTGGAAGTCTGGGGACTGCTACAGATATAATTCACTTAGGTTTTAACAAAGCATTTGACAGGGTTTCTTATACTACTTTTGTCAATAAGACAGAGAAAAGTAGACTATATAATAATATGTAAGTTCAGAATTGGTCTAATGGCTTGTCCGAAAGAGTAATCATTAGTTTTATGTCAACTGGAAGGAAATCTTCGTTCTGGTGCCCCAGTGATCAGTGTTTGACTCTTAGATAATTTAAAAGGTTTTTTAGTGATTTTTATAAAATGTAAGGGTGGCCTCAAAACCACCTCATCTGTTTTAACCTTGATAATTTAGCTAGGTGAGAAATGTCTCAATCAAATCAGAATAGACTTTAGATTACATGGTAAATGGTCTTTGACCTTGCAGAAGAATTGTATTTATGTTTAGATAGGCTTGTATGCAGAGGTAACTTGGCCATGCCATGGGGATCATTTATAAATTATCAAAGGAGTTAAGAAGTGATAGAACTCCAAAACTCAGAGCACATGGTTATCTAGGATTCTCCTGAAAAGGAACCACCTAAGGAGGAGGAGGAGAGGCCTTGGCCAAGTCTCTACCCTCTCCCCACCATCACCATCTTCTGTCACCTTGTCAGCTTTGAAGTGTCCAGAGGATACTGGGCTTTCTTATCTTCCTATTAATGTCCTAGCATATAATGTCCCAAGCATTCTCCTTGGACAGGAGAAGCCAGCATCGGTGTCCTAAATAACATCTTGAGACCACCTGGCTTTAGTGTCCTCAACAAGAGCCAAGAACAGATTGGACTCACAGCTCTACAAGAAGCTTAGAGAAAGAATATACAAGGCCTAAGGAGAAACTTCTTGAGCACCTCATGAATGGGAGAAAAGGATTTCTAGCACCCAGCCACTGTGAGTTTCTCCGTGGACATACATGCTCTCTCAGCTTGAGTCCCTTATCCCTGGGTGTCTGCATATATTTGATAAAGAATGTGTCACAAATGTCGGAGGACAGGCAGATGAAAGGTGTTGTACCAATTGTTCTTACTGTATCACCTTTAGTAAATACCCTTTTCTAAAAGCTCGTTAAAGCTTGAAAACTAAATAGATTCTTCTCTCTCGCTGCATTTTCTCTCTCTCTGTCTCTGTCTCTGTCTCTCTCTCTCTTTCACACACACACACACACACACACACACACACACACACACACACACACACCCTTTCCTATCCTGCATTAAGAAAGCAAAAAAGCCCAAAGTCTCTACCATAAACATGTATAGGTAAGCAACAAATTCCCACATTGGCCATGTCCAAAAAGAAAAAAAAAGTCTCTTTCTGCCCTCTGAGTCCATTATCTTTCTATCAGGAAGTGGGAAGTATGTTTCATCATGAGTCTTCTAGAATTTTATGTTTGGTCATTGGTTAATGGTCATTGGTCATGCTCAGAGTTCTTAAGACGTTCAAAGTTGTTTTTCTTTACAATATTGTTATTGTATAAATTGCTCCAAATGAATGGATAAAGTAATGAATGAACGAATGAATGAAAAAGCATTTATCAAGGCCTTGCTATATTCCAGGTACTATGCTCTGCCCTGGGATACAAATAGAAAAACAGAAAGTCCTTGCTCTCAGGAAGTTCACATTTCAGTGAGAGAGTGAGAGCACACTGAGGACGGTGAATGGTAACGTATCTAAAACCATAAACCATATGTTGCTAAAACTATATCCATTTCTGATGCTGAATCACTTAGTGATGCCAAAGGCTGTGTTTTTGAGAACTTTATTTTCTGGGCCTTGAGGAGCTGTGACTTGCCTGGTCACATCTCCACAAGGATTGATTCCCTGGATGGTGACTTCAGAGATCAGGCTAGAAGGAGGAGTAGTGGAATGGATCACTGCTCTTCCAGGAGCTCCCCCACTAGGATCCTCTATTCTTTTGGTTCTTCTTAGTTCACTTTGCCTCATTTTATACAAGTCTTCCCAGGTTTTTCTGAAACTGTCCACTTCATAATTTCTTAC
Organism: Pseudochirops corinnae; assembly: GCA_028646515.1. Lineage (NCBI taxonomy): Eukaryota > Metazoa > Chordata > Mammalia > Diprotodontia > Pseudocheiridae > Pseudochirops > Pseudochirops corinnae. The sequence goes on along the minus strand of CM053587.1, from coordinate 143,217,875 downwards.
AGCACAATAGTATTCCGTTATATTAATATATCATAATTTGTTCAGCCACTCTCCAATTGTTGGCATCTTCTTCAGTTTCTAATTCTTTACCACGACAAAAAGAGCTACTATGAATATTTTTGTATATGTGGGTCCTTTTCTTGTTTCTTTAATCTTGCTGGGGTATAGACTAGTGGTATCAGTGCATCAGAGGATTTGTATGGCTTGGTAAGTTTGGGGACATAATTCCAATTCTCTAGCCCTTTAGAATGGTTAGAGAAGTTCACAGATCTGCCAGCAGTGTATTAATGTACCTGTTTTCCTACCAGTTCAAAGTTTCACAAACTGTGAATTAAAATATCTGCTTCCCCACAGCCCCTCCAGAATTTTCCTTTTTTGCCAATCTGATAGGCATGATGTGGAACTTTCAAGGTTATTTTAATTTCCATTTCCCTATGTATTAGTGATTTAGGCATTTTTTCATATAACATAGCATGGATTTCTTTCTCTGAAAATTACCTGTTTTTATCCTTTGACCATTTATCAATTGGGGAATGACTTATATTCTTATGAATTTTAATCAGCTCCCTATATATCTTACAAATGAGACCTTTATCAGAGAAACTAGCTTGCAAAAATCCCCCTCAAAAATTTATCATCTGTTTATCTTCTAATTTTAGCCACATTGGTTTAATTTGTGCAAAAACTTTTTTAAAAATTACATAATCAAAACAATCAATTTCACTTTTTTGTGACCGTCTCTATCTGTGGTTTGATAATGAACTCTTCCCCTATCTATAGATCTGACAAGTAATTCCTTCCTTGGTCTTCTAACTTGTTACCCTTTAGGTCTAACAGATGTACCCATTTGGGGTTTCTCTTGGTTATACCATGTGAGATGTTGTTCTAAACCTAGTTTCTGCTAGACGGCTTTCTAGTATTCCCAAGAGATTTTGTTGAATACAGAGTTCTTGCCCCCAAAGTTAGGATCTTTGGGTTTATCAAACACTAGGCTATTTTGCTTGTTCTCTTTATTGTTTTAGACAGAAGTTATATAGCCCTCAGTTTTCCAAGTGGAAAATAGCTATAGAAATTCACAGATCTTGGAAAAATCAGATCACTTCTTTTAAAAATTACTTTTGTGGACTTTTATATATGTCAATATAGTGAATGTTTAATTACTGGTGCTTGCTGCATTACTGAATCTTGTACAAGTATTCATATTGATATTGAAAAGGGAGGTTTGGCTTTCTTTTCCTTATATTTTTCTTTCCTTTATTGTTTTTGGGTTGGGTGATAGGATACAAAATGATCTTGATGGATTAGAACCAGTAACAATGTTAAATTTAATAATGATAAATGTAAAATATTACATTTAGATTAAAAAAATCAACTCCACACACAAAGTGTGTGTGTGTTCATGTGTATACAGGTATACTTCAGTTCACATAGGGATATATAGTTAAAGGACAGTTTATTTGAAATAGATATGTGGGTTTTAGGGGACTGAAAACTCGGTGTTAATTATGAAATAGAAGTCAATGAAACTAATATTATCTGAATTAAGAGAAGCATAATGGTCATGATTAACAATCCAGACATAGTCTTCCCTCGCAAACCACATCTGGAGTATTTTGGTCACTTCTATGCAACATATTTTAAGAGATATGGATAAGCTAGAGGTCAATCCACGTTATCAGTCAGAAAGCATTTAAGTGCTTACTAGGAGCCAGGCTAAACACTAAGGATACAAAGAAGGGTAAAATTGATACATTGCTTCAAGGAGCTTACATTCCAATGGGGAAAGCAACACAGAAATAACTGGTTACCTAACACACAAACACAGTAGATGGGAGGTAATCTCAGAAGAGAAGACACCAACAGCTGAGGGGACTAGGGAAGATGTCCTGCAGAAGACAGAAGTTGTGCTTGGACTTAAAGCAAGCTAAGGAAGCTAAGAGGCAGAGGTGAGGAGGGAGAGCATCCCATGCATGGAGGCAACCAGTGCAAAAGCACAAAGACAGAGATGGAGATTTGTATGCCAGGAATAGCAAGCAGACCAGATTAGCTAAATTGTAGAATGGTTGGAGAGGAATAAAGTATAAGAAACATGGAAAGATAGGAAGGGGCTAGACTGTAATTAAAAAAAAAAAACTTAACTGCTCCTTTCCCTACTGCTTCTCACTCAATTGGCTTTGGAACTAACCTTTTGCTGTTGCCCTCCCTTCTCACAGAGTGAAGATGGCAGATAGCTTCCTGGTGCATGAGAAGATATGGCTTGACAAATTCAAGTACGATGATGCAGAGAGAAAGTTCTATGAGCAGATGAATAGTCCTCTGCCTGTCTCCTCCTGACAGAGCACAAACACTGGCTCTTCCAGTGGTCACAGTGGGGACCATCATGAGCTAGTCACCAGAATTTCCAATCTAGAGGCAGAGAACTGAAGAGTATGATTCAGGACCTAGAGCTCACCATCTCCAAGCTTGAAATCCAGCTGGGTACCCTGAAGAAATGCTCCCCCTCCCATCATTCTCTGGCTCCTCAGACTCAGCATGTATCCCCTATGCAGAAAGTGGAACCACCCATCACATCACCCGCTAAGAAGGCAGCCACCCCAGCAGAGGATGATGAGGAAGATGATGATATTGACTTGTTTGGTAGCGATGATGAGGAAGAAGACAAGGAAACAGGGAGGAACGGCTTCAGCAGTATGCAGAGAAGAAGGCCAAGAAGCCAGGACTGATTGCAAAGTCTTCCATCCTCCTAGATGTCAAATCTTAGGATGATGAAACAGACATGGCAAAGTTGGAGGAGTTTGTTGGCTCCATGCAGCTGGATGGACTGGTCTGGGGAGGCTCCAAGCTGGTGCCTGTGGGGCATGGCATTCAGAAGTTGCAGATCCAGTGTGTGGTAGAGGATGACAAGGTGGGCACTGACATTCTGGAGGAGGAGATCATCAAGTCTGAAGATTATATGCAGAGTGTTGACGCTGCTGCTTTCAACAGGATCTAAAAGGCCCCTGAATGTGTGTGAATCTGTAACCAAAATAAAGGTTGAGATTTGAGGGGGAAAACCTTAACTGCTAAAGAAAAGACTTTATATTTGATACTGGGAGCGTAGCAAATCACCAGATTTTGAAGGAGGTGAAATGGTGAGACTGGTGCTTTTGGAAAATCACTTTGTCATCAAGTAGAGTAGACCAATTGAAAGCCACTTCCCAGCCCTTTCCTCACCATAACGTTGTACCAGCTCCCTTTGATGTGCTGTCTTTCCCTACTACAATAGAAGCTCCTTAAGGGGAAGAACTGTCTCGCTTGCTTGTATTTGAGGTTTTTTACATATTCAACTATCTATCTATCTATTATATATGTATGTATGTATATCTATCTATCTATCTATCTATCTATCTATCTATATATATATAGTTCAGTTAACAAAAATCTACCTTCTCTCTCCCTTACCCTAATCCTCCCTCTCCCAATTAAGAATGAAAGAAAAGCACACCCCTGTTACAAACATGAATAATGAATCAAAACAAATGTTTGCATTGGTAACGGCCCCCCAAAAATGTCTTTCTGCATTGTGAGTCCTTCACCTTTTTGTCAGGAGGTAGGTAGCATGTTTCATCATAAGTCCTCTACAATGGTGGTTCGTCATTACACTGATTTGAGTCCTTTAATTCTTTTAAGGTTGTTTTTATTATATTGTTGCCATTGTATAAATTGTTTTGATTTTGTTCACTTTGCTTGGTGATTAGTTCATATAAGACTCCCAGGTTTCTCTGAAACTATACACTTCATTTATAATATAATATTCAATTATAATATAATATAATAATATAATAAATAACATAATACACTTCATATAACTTGTTCAGCCATCCCCCAATTTATGGGCACTCTCCCCCAGACTCCCATTCTTTACCACCTCAAAAAGGGCCATAAATATTTGTGCACATCGTTCAATTTTGGTTTGATTGGTTAGGACTTGTCCCTTTCTTACTCTACCCTCTAATTCCCCTTTCTCCCCTTTTCTCCTTTTTCCCTACTAAGTGAAATGTAATTCTGTACCTGTGTGTGTGTGTGTGTGTGTGTGTGTGTGTGTATTCTTTGCTTCTTTGACCAGTTCCAATGAGAGTGCGTTTCAAGTGTCAGTCGCTCCTCCTCCACCCTCACCTCCCCCTTGTTTGTATAGATGTCTACTTGCACACCCAGATTGGTAAGATAATTTTCTCTAACTTTCTTTTCCCTCCCTCCCACCCTACCTAGAGTATTTTTTTCCCCTGTTTCCATTCTTCCCTTAAGATGATCATGACATAACACAACCACTCCTAGATCTTGTCTAATTAGAGTCCCTCTGTGACCCTTGATAATGACAGGGTTCAAAGAGGGCACATGGATCATCTGTTCATATTCGAATGTAAGCATTTTTTCCTGATGATTGCTTATTCACATTTACCTTTTAATGTTTCTCTCAACTCCTGAGCTTGAACTTCAAAGTTTCTATGTAACTCTGGCCTTTTCATTAGGAATGCTCAGAAGTCCTCTTCATTAAATCCCATTCCTTCTCCCCACTCTCCCGCTCCCATAGAGTTATACACATTTTTCTAGGTAAGTCATTCTTGACTGTAATTAATCCTAAATCTTTTGCCTTCTGTAATATTATATTCCAAGTTCTCTGCTCCTTTATAGTGGTGGCTGCTTAATCATGTGTGATCCTGACTGTGGTTCCTTAGTACTTGAATTCTTTCTTTCTTTCCAGTTGCAGTTTGTTTGTTTCTTGACCTAGAAGCTCTAGATTTGGGGTCAAGAGTTTTCATTTAGGACTTTCTTTCAAGAGTGACCAGTGGTTCCTTTCTTTTTTCACTTTGCTCTCTGGTTGTAAGAGATCCAGGCAGTTTTAAGAAATATTCTAGTTAGGCTCTTTTTTGGGCAATAGCATTCAATGATTCTTAAGCTTTTTGTCTTTACTCTTTTTCTTGGGTAGTTGTTTTTGCTGAGATACTTTATATTTGCTTTTACTTTTTTTCGTATTTTTAACTTTTTATCTTCTTGTTTTGTGGAGTCACTCTCATCTCTTTGGTTCATTCTAATTTTCAGTGAGTTTGTAGCTTGAGTAAGGTTTTGTACCTTTTGTTCCAAGTTGTTAATTCCCTTTCCAACCCTGTCCTCCATGGTGCTTATTTCTTTTCCATTTCTTTTCTCTAGTTTCTCATTTCATTTGTAAAAATGTTTTTTAACTCTTGTTTCATATCTTCTTAGGAATTCTAGTTGAATTTGTGCCCAAGCTGTGTTGTTCTTTGAGACTTTGCTTGTAGATGTTTTAGAATCATTCTCTTCTTCTGGGTTTGTGTCTTGAGCATCCCTGTAGACCATAAGCTTTTTATGGTGGTATTTTTTTGTTTGTTTGTTTTGTTCATTCCTCAGGCCTATTTCCTGACTTCAAACTTGAAATTAGGGTTATTATTGTTATTGTTCAGTCATGTCTGACTCTCCATTTTGGGGGTATTCTTGGCAAAGATACTGAAGTGGTTTGCCATTTCCTTCTCCAGATCATTTTACAGATGAGGAAACTGAGGCAAATAGGGTTAAGTGACTTGCCTAGAGTCACATAGCTAGCAATTGTCTGAGGCCAGATTTGAACTCATAAAGATAATTCTTCCTCATTCCAAGCTCGGTGCTCTATCCACTGTGCTCTGTGTATTTCTGAAAGAAAGGTCTCAGCTGGTCCTACTCCTGCTTTCTTGGGATACTGAGTGTTGTGTTATTGCAGGACCTCAGGGCAAGCTCAGGCTGAAGGCCTGAAAGCTTTCAATTGGTCTGAAGTGGTCTGAACCTGGTCAAAGTCTTATTGCTGTCCCCCTGGTCTGAACTCTGCAAGTTCCTAATCTGGGCTTGGATCTGAGCAAGAGTAGTTTGCTGCTGGATTCAGCCTATATCAGCAAGCTAGAAAGTTCTGCAAGTTCAGAGCAACAGAATTATAGACTTCCCTTTGGTCTGAGATTGCTGCTCTGGTTATTCCTCTGCAGCTTCAGATTGAGCTAGAAGGTAAAACTGAGACCCTGCTCGATTCTTGGCGTCTGAGCCATATTGTTACTGTTTGCTTCTGGTCTTGCTCTTTTCTCAGTACACAGCCTAGGGCTTGTGTTTGCTCCTTCCGCCTGAACACCATCCCTGGATGCAGGTACCCTCCTCAGTCTACTCTGGATCTGTGACCTGGAACTGGACAGTAGGTAACAAAGCTGCCAATTAATAGCAATTAATATCCTGAATGCAATGCCAGTTCTTAATTTGGAATCCTTTTCTGCCTGGGTATAGAGCTGCTTCCTTTGCTCTGCAGTATTGAGCAAGGTAGGCTCCTGGCTAATCCCCATCCCCAATGTTTGCACCTCTCATGGGGGTCTGAGGATGGATTTTCAAAGGAGAAGACTGTAGAGGTGAAGTCTTTGCCAAAGTGAAGAAGGTTCCTGGGGCAGAGGTCGGGAAGGAGTCCAGGGAGAATTAATGGACTAAATCAATGAGCTGCCTGTATTGATTATCTCATATATCTTGTTTGTACATAGTTGTTTGCAGGTTGCTTCCCCCAATATCCCTGAGAATAGGGACTATCTTTTGCTTTTTCTTTGTATCCTCAACACTTAGCACAGTGCCTGGCACATAGTAGTAACAGTTTATCATCATAATCTATGCAATATTCATTTTTAATCTGCTTTGTTTTTCTACTGTAGTTAAGTCAGGTAGTCCAATTTATATTGTGTGATTATGAAGCTCATTATATTTTGCTAGTAGTATTGTAGGATTCAAAGCAAGCAGGGTAATATTATCAGCAAATTGCATTTGTAGAATATCTCTATTAACAATGAGTCCCTCTTATATTTGAACTTTATGAAAGATAGCTTCCATGACACTGGCAAATACCCCCAGTAAGCATTTGTCCAGGGCACGGAGTGTTACACAAAGGAATCTGGAGGGGGCAAGGTAGGGCAATTGGGGTTAAGTGACTTGCCCAAGGTCACACAACTAGTTTTTGTGTTAAGTGTCTGAAGCTGGATATGAACTCAGGTCCTCCTGACTCCAGGGCTGGCACTCTATTTACTGCACCATCTAGCCACCCCTACATAGGCAAAGGAATCTGAATTTCATTTGGCCATAAGAAGCTATTGCAGGCTGCTAAACAAAACAAAAGCACCAAATCTACGCAAAAGAAAGATGAATCTGGAGGTGATACGAAGAATTGAAGGAAGAAAGAGAAACTAGGGTGACCTTTCAGCATTACCTCCACCCCCAGATCTCATATAACACTGATTCCCAGCCCTCTGATACATTTATTATGTAACACAATGTCCATGTTTCTATCTTTTTGTTTAACTAAACTTTAAGTTTCACATGGGTGAAAATTTTCCTCCCATAGTGCCTAGTCTAGTGATCACCTCAAAGTAGGCATTTAATAAGTGCATGTCTAATTGAATTGAATTTATTGAGTTATAACCATCCATGTGAGTAAAATGACTCTGGAAGTAGATTTAGGAATAAATCTTTATTGTGGGAAATGATCCCAAAGAGTTTACACAAAAATCTGGATGAAATAATTTTGATATGGAAAGTACTGTTAAGTCATCATTCTCTTTAACAGAAAAGAGACATCCTGGGAATTCGGAATTCATGACCATCCAGCTCAAACATAGCTTTGGCCCTTGTCTCCAATTCCTTTCCTTGCTCATCCTTTACCTGCTAACATGCAACTGAAGGGATGATGGATGGCAATTTCACCTCTCCTCGCTTCATCTCCCTGGGGAGTCCTAATAAGCAGGGAAATGACCAAAAGACCCACAGAAGGAGACAGACAGGGAAAATATATGCTGCCTGCAGCTGGGCAGTAAGTAGAGAGCTTCTTCTTCATCGTGATTAATCCTTCCCTTGACTTACTGTTCCCAGTTTCAGAGATTAACATTTCTCAAAGCTGTGGCTCATTGGAGGGGTAGCTCAGTGTCATAGAAAAAGCATTTGGAACTAGCTCTTGGGTGGGCATCCAGCTCTGAGATTTACTACTTGTGTGACTCTGGGCACAGCACCAACTTTTTCTGGGTGTCAGTCTCCTTATCTTTAAAATGAACGAGTTGCATGCAAATGATATCTGAAGTGCTTTAGCATTCAGTGCTGGCACAAATTGAAAGCATGCTGGGGTAATGTCAGAGATATTTCTGCTTTTCAAAAAGAAAGCTAATGGGCTAAAGTCTGCTATTTTTTTTCTTAAATTCAATTTTATTTTATTTTCAGGTTCATATTCTCTTCCTATCTCCTCTCCCTGCCTCCCCTCCCCCCAACTGAGAAAGCAAGAAAAACAAAATCCTTATTATAAACATGTACAATCAAGCAAAACAAATTCCCACACTGGCCGTGTCCTGATAGCAAGATAGAGACAGACAGACAGATGTGTGTGTATATATATGTATGCATATATACATATAAATGCATATGTGTGTGTATTCATATATGCCTCTGCACTGAGTCCATTACCTCCTTCTCTTGAAGTAGGTAGCATGTTTCATCATGAGTCCTCTGAAACTGGGGCAGGTCTTTGTTTTGATAGAGTTTCCAAGTCTTTCAAAGTTGTTTGTCTTTATTTATTTATTTATTGTTATTGTATAAATTGTTCTCCTGGTTCTGCTCACTTCAACTTGCATCAGTTCATGCAAGTCTTCCCAGGTCTCCTTGAAACCATACTCTTCATCATTTCTTTCAGTACAATTGTATTCCATCACATTAATATACCATACTTTGTTCAGCCACTCCCCAACTGACAAATACTCCCCCAGTTTCCAAATTTTTGTCACCATAAAAATAACTGATATGAATATTTTGGTATATATAGGTCCTTTTCCTGCTTATTTGCTCCCATTGTGATATAGAATTAATAGTGGTATCACTGAGTCAATAGGTATAATCTCCTGTTTTTCTTAAATATGCCTCCAATCTTGGTCTGTGGATAGCTTATTTTAAGCAAATATCTCTAGGTTGGGTGTCTGGCTATGGTAGAGGAAGGAAGGAAGGAAGGAAGGAAGGAAGGAAGGAAGAAAGGAAGGAAGGAAGGAAAGAAGGAAACTAAAATTTATAAAGTACCTGCTATGCACCAGGTACTGTGCTAAGCACTTCATAAATATTATCTCATTTGATCCCAACAACCCTGGGAGAGATAGTATTATTATCCTCATTCTTTACAGTCGAAGAAAATGAGGCAGACAAAGGTTAAATGACTTGCCCAGGTTCACATATCTAGTAAGTACCTAAGGGTAGATCTGAACTCAGGTTTTTCTGATTCCAGGCCCAGCACTCTATCTACTGCACCACCTAATGAAATTAATCATGCCATTTATCTCTTTACCTAGGGCCAGGCACTGTACTAAGTATTGGGGATACAAACAAAAAGCAAAAAGGAAATAACCTATAAACAACTATGTACAAACAAGATATATACAGGATAGATGAGATAATCAATACAAGCAACTCAATGAATTAGTCCATTAATACTCCCTGGACTCCTCTGGTCTTCTGCCCCTTCTTCTGAACCTTCTTCACTTTGGCAAAGAATTTACTTCTACAGTTTTCTCCTTTGAAAATTCATCTTCTAGGAACAATACATGTAACAAGCACAGGCACTAGAGGGACAACAAGCTGGGACAAAAATTAAGAAGGAAAGAGAATGATCTAAAATGATGTAGTGAGGAGGACCAAAGGTGCTAGACTCATCACAAACCAAACAAAAACAATAAATAGTCGGAACAGCATGGCTAAAAAGAACCTACTCAAGAAAATGAAAACCAACCAAAATTTTAAAATGAGCAAAATGAAAAAAATTGTGATGTATCTCAAAGTAGATTTATTCAGGTAGGTGGTTGATATTCTCAAAGAAATTAAACAAAATAAGACAATGCTAAGAAAAAAGCACATGATCAGACTTTTAAAAGTTTAAGAAAGTAGAAATTTAGATGAAATTAGGCAAGATGTAAGGAGATGAAAAACAAATAACAAGAAAAACTAATAAAGTTAATAATGATTGTGGAAAATATAACCTAAAACAAACAAGCCAAAAAAAAAAATAGAAGTAACAAACAGATTCATCACAAAGGAAATCATAATTAAATCCAATGTAGGTCATCTGGGGGAAAAAAAGCAGAATTATCCAAACTACTACAAAACACACAGACCCAAGTGGTAGACTATGGATCAGGATGTAACAACTTCAGGATTACTGATATTACCAAAAACTTGGAAGAACCAAAGAGTCTTGATACTATATTTCAAGAAATTGAATCAGATTTCCTGAAATTGACACCAAACAAAATCACAAAATACAATCAGAATAGAAGCAATATACATGTGACACTCACAAGGAAGAATCCATGATTTAACATACCTGGACATAGCATAGTTAAACTTCAAAGTTACCAAATAAAGAAAAATATGATGAGCACTGAGAAGTGAAGTCATTTACCACAGAAATACAAAACTTTCTAAGGCTGACAAGGGAACATCTTAGGAGTTGGAATATAACACTTAAAAATTAAAAAAAAAAACCCATGGGCAGCACTCATTATGAAGACAGGAGATAGATATTTGAAGTAAGCAAGCATTTAGTAAGTGAATATTCTATGCCAGGAACTGAGCTAAGCCTCAAAAAAATTTATAGAGACCTAGCTACTTCAAAGAAGTCTTTGAACAATTAACAAGCCTGATAGACAAAAAGATAAGATTTTAAAACAAAGACAATATAATCGCTAAAATAACACAAGCACTCTGAGAATATAGCTTAAATCACTAAAAGTTTCATAAGACTGTTTCAGGGAAACAGAGGGAAAAACCTCATTGGGAAAAAGGAAGGAGGGTAATCTTAAAGCAAAGATATCTGATAAAAGGGGAAGTCCAAATTCAAGTAACCTACATAGTATAAATAATGACCGAATTTGGCTACTAAAAAGAGACAGAAAATGTACCTCTTTCCCTTAATTGAAAAGAAGGGTAACTATACGTGTGGAACATTGTTTATGCTGTTGGAAGAAATACTTGTAGGGATCACAGGACTTCCCAGATACAATCAGGGAAATAGCCTGGAACAAGTTTCCACTGCCTACTGCTTCCCTGGGGGCCCTTAGGAAGATCCACATGATGTACCCCATAAAACAAACCCCTTCTCACTGAAAGAACTCAGAAACAAAGTGTGCAGAGGAAGGTGTTTATTACTCTTACAGCAAGGAAACAGGTGTGGTGCTCACTAGGGATACACCCACACCAATACAGAAGCAGGAGTGAGGTTATACAATTCTGTCCTTCCTGGTAGACTTAGGGTTAGTCAAATTCCTCAAATTCCTCTCTTTATTTCCCTACATTCCCTCTATATATGCAGATTACATAGGCGTGGTAGTGAGGATACTTGAGACCTGACCAGGCATGACCTCTTCTAAGGTCCAAGCTTTGTGCCACATCCTCACCTTTCTAGTTCCCTCTGGCCATTGTCATAGTTCCAGGAAGGGCAGGGTTTTAGTAAAATAAGATAAGTGAGCTTCTTCACAGCTATTGATTATCTTCCAATAACTTTTGTGAGAGCAAAACAAGATATCATAATATCCCCTCTTACAATTTCAAAAGCCCAGGATGTAATGATTAACCTGCTAAACACTTTTTAAAAATTCTGTATTCCTAGGGATGCCTCTCTAGATAGGGTAAAGGGCAGTCTATATTTAGAACTGAAAGTGATGTAAAAACAAAAAAAATCAATTAAAAGCGTTTATGTAACCTACTACTACTACTGCTGCTAATAATAATTAAATGTGTATTTCCTTCCAAGAGAGTAACCAAAGAAAAGTATTTTTAAAATTATAATGTTAAATATATAAGGACTAAATTCTCCAATAAAAAAATTACAAAATGACTTAAAAAGAAGAATTCAACTATGTATTGCTTATAGGAAGAAGATGACACATAAAAGGGAGCAGAAGGAGGCAGTGGGAACAGGGAAGTACCTGAGCACATACTGGTAAATCTGAGAGAGTCAGAAGCAAAGCCAGGGGAGGAATGGGAGGTGGCTGGCTAGGACACAGGGATGCGCTGCATCCAGGCAGCACTGGCTCTTGAGAGCAAATTATTAAAATTTCAGTGTGACTATTTATACTTCAGAAATCAGCAAATGCTATAAATCAGGACTTGCTGATTTATAACTTTGTTCCTTGTCTAGACTTAAGAAAGTGATGTGGGAAGTGTTAATAATATAGATTTAATTTAAAAGTGTGTTGTTTATATACTTTTTTTTTTTCTGGAGTGCTAATTGTGTAAACATTTACCAGCACACCCCGTCTGGACACTTTTCCAAAATGGAGGTTCCAGTAGGAATTCACTAATGGGACAGTGGGATATCAGAGAGTGAGAAGGCTATAGGGCCTGTGGGTGGAAACTGAGAAGCAGACCTTCCTTCCATGACTGCTTGGTAGACTTTTTATCACTATACCACATTTCTTTTCACAATATACAATGTCACTTCCACATCTCAGAAAACAGCGTTAGCTCTAGAGAGGACAACATTCAGTTTAAACCAGAAAATAAATATTAAAACAAACAAAGACAATACATAATGAGAGTAAATCAACCTTAAATACAAATGCATTCTGCATATACAGAAAAATACGCAATAAAATAATCAGATTTGCAAAGAAAGATGGCTTTGAAAAGACAATTGTGGGAGATGTTAACACCATTATCAGTAGACAATAAATCCAATAAAAAGATAAACAAGGCAGAAATCCCAGAGCTAAATAGAGCACTAAATACACTAGGCCTTACTTATAAATCTGTAAATAACTTAATTGAGCGAAGACTATCCTAGTCCACAAAGACAGGCAAATATAGAAAATCAGAGACTTTATGCTCCATGACAATTGTGCAATAATAAATAGCATGTTTATTATGAAAACCAATGTTAATCAATTACAATAAAAAATGATGCAATAAATAAAAGATACAAGGCCCCATAGAAAATTTCAATTGATCTTTTAAATAACTGCTGGGTGAAAGAGGAAATTATAAAAATAAATTACGCTAAAAATACTAACAACATGGATGCTACAATGCAGAATTTGTGCTATAGAGCTAAATACAAAACAGAAAGCAAACCCAAATCACCAAAACTAGAATCAAGAAAGAAGAGATCATAATAAGGGTAAGAGAACGTCGTCAGAGATTACTATATACAGCTAGTTCTGTGACATTAAACTTGAGAACCTGAAAGATGTGAATGGATGGGTGAATGAAAAAGCATTTGTTAAGGGCTTACTAGTTTTCTGAGTACGCTGTTCTAAGTGCTGGGCATATGAATATAAGAGCAAAGATAGTCCCTGCCCTCAAGCAGCTTACATTCTAATGGAAGAAAAAGGGAGACAGGTCAGAGAAGAGAACTTTGGTTCAGAAAGTTACCAGGAGGATGGCGAGTAGTAGGTTGGGGCATAATAAGCAGTAGACTGCCAGACTCCATCCAGGAAGAATGGTGGAGTTGATTTGAACTAGAGGAAAAGTAGATGAAGAGGAGGTAGCAGAAATAGTAATAATATTAGCGGTTATTAATAACAAGAACATATAGCATTTATACAGTGTTTTAAGGTTTGCAAAGTACTTTACTCATTATCTCATGTGCTCCTCACAATAGCACTGGGAGATAGATGCTATTTTATAGATGAGGTTGAGGGAGATTCAGTAATTTACCTGAAGTCACACAGTTAGGAAATATCTGGTTGTGTGGGAGAGGGAGGAGGAAGAGAAGGAGGACGTATAGCAGTAATAGTGGAATTATAAGAGGAGGAAGTGAAGCGACTCATGGTTGGGGCTTTCCTGAAACAGATGACCATCCACCAAAACTAACAGACTGAGAGGGGACAAACTGTAGAGACCAGTCTCAGAAGGAGAAGTCAGACCATGAAAAAGCCATCTATCCAAAAGACCCTGGACCTCAGCAGATTTACAAGTGAATTCTACCAGTGTTTTAAATGTAAGCTGCCTTTGGAGCACGCCCAGAGAAGCCTCCTCAGACTATTTGGATGTGCTCCAAAGGCCCCTCTCATAAGAACAGATCATTTCCATAGCATGTAGACTGTTTCCAAACCCACATAAAGTGATGTAGCCAGACCACATTTGAGACTATACCTAGCAGGCTAATCATCCTAAACTGTTCACGGCTGCAAGAGTCTACCTTTTTTTATACCAGTGTTTTTCTAGTAATGGATTATAGCTACAGATCATGGGATATCATGGTCTTAGAAAAATCAAAACTTCAGGTGACCCAAAAGATTGTGGAAAGACATCTGATGGCTGTAAGGTGACAGCATATTGCCTTCAATTACTTCTACATAAGTGGCATAAGACATTATAAAAGCCATATGTAATTGGAAGAAGAGGTGAATTGGTCATGTAGCAAGATCAAGGGATACAGTTGGTGTGTTGCCTTGGTATCCACAAAATATTAAGAGAACCAGGAGAGCCTCCAGGATGTTAGGTAGACCCTTGAGGGGAGAGGGAGGGTACTTATGGAATGACTTGGACAAGAATAACTCAATGTAAGATGTGAGTGGGTTGAGACCTATATCTATACCAATGAGATCACAAATCCATTAAAATATGGACAATATAGTCTGCCTTTTTGAGAAGCTTATCTATCTACCTACTATGTACAAAGCACTGTACAAAGTGCTAGGGATATAAGGAAAAATTTCTTGTAACTTACCTTGCTAGCAGACTTTTTCATTAAATTACTTTTTCTTTGAACTAGTGGGTCTACTAGTTGTCAGGTAAAAGAAATCTATCATTGGGGGTTCAATGGGCCATGGTTCTGAGTGAATGCTGACCCACATGAACTTTGTGCTTCATACCTGGGCCAGCATTCAAGGGAACTCACATGCTACTGAAATAACTATGATTAAAAAGGCTGAACAATTTACTAATCCCAAATGATAATATCTTAGGATTTAGTGGAGGATGCTGGATTTGAAGCTTTAGGATATTCAGGTGTCAAGTTCTCTGCAAAACCACAAGCCTGATTTACCAAACTAGAGATTAGTAAGAACCTTTGAGATATCCTGAGTGAGAAGCTCACAAACATCTCCTTGAAGATTATCCAGGAGACGAAGACATCCTCTGGCACCTTGTCTTGCCTAGACAGGCTTCTATAAGCTCATGGCTTTCTAAGCTAGAGCATTGACTGATTTCTCCCTCTAATCAGGAGAGAGATCAGGAAGGATCATTTAATGCATCATCTTA
Organism: Pseudochirops corinnae; assembly: GCA_028646515.1. Lineage (NCBI taxonomy): Eukaryota > Metazoa > Chordata > Mammalia > Diprotodontia > Pseudocheiridae > Pseudochirops > Pseudochirops corinnae. Next base: position 143,202,602 of record CM053587.1, on the reverse strand, counting down.
AAGTTCTTGTGGAGACTGCAGACATCCCTTCAGAACAGAAAATCCTGAGTTTCTGTGACAACTTCTGGTGAATGGCACTGAGCCACCCAGCTTTAGATCAGATTTGGCCTGTCACTTTAAGACAGGGAACTGTCAATAATAACTGTTTTCCCCGAATTTTCCCTAACAGCCTACCCTGGGCCCAACATTCCTCCCCTGAGCAAGAAAACATTCAATCACTTAAAACCACAGTTTCTATTCCATATGGCTGAAAATCGGTCTTAAAGGGGAAGTTTAGTTTCAGGCTCAGGGTTTTTGACTCTTCATGCCATCCCCTACCTACTGCGATGTGGTCAAATTCATACTGAAGAGGACTGGTCCTCATGGCAGAGATTTAGAGACTAGAAGCTAATTGGGACTGAAAGAGCAGGAGGAGAGGATGGAGGAGTCCCCTGGAAGAAGCGGGAAGAAAAGAGAGATTAGATCCCAAGGGTAGGTACAATTTTATGCTTTTCTGACTGATTTCTTTAAGAATCCATCCTGGAATTCTCAATTTGGGTTGGCAAACCACATGCCAATCAAAACGAAAGAAGCTACATTTTTAAACTAGCCAATGTGGGAGCTGGGGCAGGGCCAGGAGACAGACAGGAAGGGGAGAGACAAATGAAGAGGAACTAGTTGTTCAAACCCCTCAACAGCTACCAGATGGCTGGAAGGGAGGGACTGAGCCAGGTGTATGTGTTTCTTCCCTCTGGTACCCCTGGTCCCATGACTGATGACTGAATGAGACACAGAACCTGTTTTCAGTCTAATGGGGAAAGGGTCCAGTGTATAGTCAAATAACCAGATATAGGGGAGAATAAGGTTAGAGTGATATTTGAACAAAGTGCTAAGAGAAATTTGAGGAAAGGGAGATCACTTTGAGTTGGGAGACAGTTATCAAGGAGGTAGCACCTGAGTTAGCCAGTGAAGAAAGGTAAGGATGTGAAGAGGTGGAGGTGGGGCCAAAGTTCATTCTGGGCAAGGGGGATAATGTGAGCAGTCAGAGAGTTGGGAAACGGTGAATAGTCCTGTCCCCTTCATCTACGTGGTACTAATCAAAAGGCATCCCCAAAGTTGTGTTTTTATTTTTGAACTTGGTCACCCAGGGAGCAAATATATTAGATCACACACCCTCTTGCTCTATCTAGGCAAGTAAAAGATGAAAAACTCCATTGTAACTCAAATGGGAAACTTTTTCACACAATGTTCCCTAGGAGGAAGGTTAGGAGAACAGAGCAGGAGAACAAATACAGGCCTGAAATGACAAAGCTTCTAATGTCCAGCTAAAGCTGAAATACAAACACCCTGGGTGATATACAACATTACAGAGGGACAAAACCGAACACATGCAGGCAACTCCAAGCCACTTAATGAAATGAAAATGATGAAGCAAAAAGAAAAATTCTCCAGCTGTCTCTTCCTATGTGCAAGACCACCTCAGGAGGATGCTAAGGCATCCCACACAGGACACATTATGGAAAGCTTCACATTTAGGTTGAGAAAAGTATTTATGTAAGGACAAGATGAAGGAGACATAGTTTAACAGAAATACATTTGGAAAAGACCTAGGGGTTTAGTAGACTGCAAATTCAGTATGAGACAAGAGCGTGATAAGACTTTTTTGATGACAATGAGGTTTTTTAAAAAAATAAACATTACATATGACTGTATGATAGAAATATTTTGTACACAATAAGGAAAGAATAGTTCCACTATACTCTGCACTATCCAAAATATATGCAAAGTATAGTTTTTAATTACTGGGCACTGAATTTTAAATAAGACATTGAGAAACTGGCATGTATCCAGGAGGACAGCCAAGAATTATAAAAGGCCTGAGAAACATTCATAGCTAAAGGAATTGGGAATGTCTAACCTGGATAGGAGAAGACTACAGGGAGTTGGAAGAGAGTTATCATGTCAACTTTAGGGGACCCAGGACCTAGAATGGGGCTGGACAGATGATTGGCAGGTAAAGATGATTGATATGTTAGGGAAGCCAGGGGCTAAGTACAAAAAGGGCAGGAAAGAAAAGGTAGGAGCCATGACTGGATCTAGGCATACACAAGCCCTAGAGACCGAAGAGTTGGCCAAGAGAAGGAGGAAAATATAAGTCTCAGTAGACTTGAGGTCTAGAGCCTGAAGAGTCATCTAAGACAAGGAGAAAACCACAGATCCAGGCAGACAAGGTCACCTCTGAGATCTCTTCCCACTCTAAATCCATGATCTATGTTCTTAAAGATTCAGAGACTAGGTATTGTTGGAATAAAGTGCCCAGGTCAAAGCATCTGAGAACCATGAGGTAAGGACCTAAGAAAAAGGTCCAAGTAAAAGGCATGAGAAAACGACAGTTTAAAAAATACTCCCTTTTAAGGTAGAAGCTTTCTACAGATGTACTGCTCAGGGCCAGACCTGGTCTTCTGGCCCTTAGAAATCCTTGAGAGATAGGACTTTGTCACACTCATCTTTGTCATCTGCAACCTGTGAGTGCCTGAATTAGAGTCATTGAGTACATCAGCTTGAATGAGGATTATTAGTGTTAAGTTCTGGGAAGTCTAAAATGAAGAGACTTTAGAAATTTCTCCATCCATTTCCACGTATATATTTGCCAGCAAAGTCAAATGAAAAATTGTAAGTCAACGTCTACAGTGGAGAAAGGTTAAAGAAAAATCCTTACCCATGATTTACTTGCTCAAACGGGATTTGTTAAAGATACTCTGTATAGCTAGAGAAGAGAGAGACAGTTGCAGCCCTCCAACTCTGCATCCAGACCAGGGTGGTGGAGTGGGCTGTGCTAACTCCAAAGATGTCTTTCCATCATCTCTGATGAGTATTAGAGATGCTCTCGGAGGTTCCAGGGTAGAAAGTGGTAGGGAGGCAAAAGGTTACCTGTTTCCTTTCTCTCCAGATCTATGCTTTGGGATTCTTGACCATTGTAATTGGTTTGGAGGAAGATGAGAGTATAGAAGTAGAATGTCATCCTCCCCAACCCACTCACCCCCACCCCAAATCTACTCAATTAACAAAGGGAATGGAAGGGGATTTTAAGTATGATCCCAGGTGCTACTGGGCCCCTTGAGTCCAAGTAAACACTTATTAATAAAGCTATAATTGGTGAGACAGAGGGAAGACCTCTCCTGGTTTTAGGAGTGAAAGAAAAAGAAAACAAGAAGCAATTAAAACTAGATAGGCTTGTAAGATAATTACCAATTGCCAGGGAAGTATGTCTCTAAGTCTTCTGGCTACTGCTAGGAAGATAGCCTTGGGTTGTTCTCTCAAATAAGGAACAAAGGCCCTTTGATGGAGTGGTTTAGAGAATTTCTCTTTGGATTCTGCATATGAATACTAACTGATTTTTTAAGGGAGGAGGTAAAAAGCTTCCAATACATAAAGATCATGGGGGTGAGGATGGCAAAGGTAGAGGGAAGGTCAGAGGAGATGGTTCAAATTCTACCTGTGACACTTGGGCAAGGTAACATCTTTGCAGTCTTCAGTTTCATCTATAAAATAAAAGGGTTGGAATAGATAACTTCTAGGGTTCCTCAGTCTAAATCTATGGTCCTATGAGCTGCCTTATATACATGTTCTCCATCATGTTCCAAACTCAACAAGGCCACAAAAGAACTCTATTTCCCCCCAAATCTCTCTCCTCTAAACTTACCTGTTTCTTTTGACAATATTGTAATGCTTCCAGTCACCCAAGTTTGTGATTTTGCAGTCATCTTTGTCCCTTACCACTTCCTTGCTTCCTATATAATAAAAGTAGTTAGTATTCATACAGTGTACTACGGTTTGCAAAGAGCTTCATATAGGTTCTATCATTTACTCCATATCCAATCAGTTGCCAAATCTTGTAGAGAACTTCTGCGGGTTGAAAGGCCTCAACAGAATGTTCCCCTTCCCCTTGGATACATGTCCCTTGGTTACGTTTTTACTGGTAAGGATTGTTTGGAGTAGGTGCTGACCTATACCATGTCCTGCTTCTCCGGACACAGTTCATAGTAGGCATCCATCACTCGTGTAAGTCATACGTTGTTACCGACAGGCAAGATCTAGCGGGGTTTGGATATATTGTTCTCATTCCTTTTGGAAAGGTTCCCAGGCTTGTAGTCACCTTGTAGTCATAGAGACCCCTTTGAAGTAAAGTATATAAGGACTAAGAAACATTTGTTTGTTGACTCTGTATGAAATGGATATGTAATTAACACTCTATGGATTACACCCCCCTCTCTTTTCTTCACCACTTGCTAGCCCATTGGCTGCCCTGGCCGTAGCAAAATCTTGTCAGTCACACCTCTACAATATGTACAATGTCTCTCCCGTCTGTCTTCTCTTCATTGACATAACCTCTGTCTTTATTGGGGTTCTTTACCTCTCATCTGGATCATTACAATTGTCTCCTAATTGGTCTGCCTGCCTCTAATCCTTCCCCCTCTCTGATCTCCACACCTCGACCAAATTGATATTTCTAAACGTAGATTTGACCAGATCTCCACTGCCCTCAAAAATCTACAATGACTTTCTATTGCCTCTAGAGAAAATGCAGCATGAAACTGAAAGCTCTGCACAATGTGTTTCCCACCTCTTTTTCCAGTCTTTTTTTTTTTTTTCCATATTATTCTCCTTCCTGCACTTTGTCTTCTAGTCAAACTGGTCTGTATCACCTATGTTTTTCCCTTTATACAGTGTTCCATCTCTCACTGCACCCCTTCTTCACCCTGACTTCATAGAATCACTAGTTTATTTCAAAGCATCTCTCTGGACCTGGTGCTCCTTCCCTCTTGAAATTAACTTTTTTAATTGGAAAAAGTTATTTTGATAGCTTTAGTTGTCCCATCAAATTCATTTTCTGACATATGTCCCATTCCTCCCCCTTTCCTTCCTCATCCCTGCCCTTCCTGCCCAGGAAGGGGTCTCCTTTAACAAAGATTTAAACATAGAGAAAGAAAAAAAATATATTTAGCAAAACCAACCTACACATCAGCCATGTCCAGCAGTATATGCGATAGTCCCCAGCTCTGCAAGGGTGGAAGGTTCATTTATTAGCTGTTCTCTGGGGCTGAACATGGTTTTTACAGTTCTATGGCGTTCTGTTTGATTTTGCTTTCTGTTTACATTGCTATAATTTTGTGTATGTTGTTTTCCTGATTCTATTAGCTTGACTCTGCACTAGATTATGTAAGCCTTCCCACGCTTCTGTGCATTCTGCACATATTCCATTACATGCATGTACCACAATTTAACTCTTCCCCAATAGGCACACATTTTGTTTCCAGTTCTCTGCCTTGTGAAGATCAGCTGGAGGAACTAGAAGAGAAGGCTTGAGGGTGGGGAGGAACTTAACAGATCTTTGTCTTTAAGTACTTGAAGAGATGTTAAGGGGAGAGGGATTAGACTTGCTCCGCTTGGCCTCAGAGAACTGAACTTAGATCAATGGGTGGAAGTTACAGAGACAAGCTGAGGTTTATGTGGCCCTCTAGGTCCTCAAGGGCTGCTTTTTGACTGAATCCAAACTTCGGAGAACAAATCCCCTTAATAAAAGGATTTGTTCCTTCCAAATCTGATAATGTTTAAAATTCTATAAATGTTGGGCAGCTGGCTGGTGAGGGGATAGAGAGCTGGGCCTGGATTCAGGAAGACCTGAGCTCAAATCCAACCTCTGACACTTATTAATTGTGTGATCCTGGACAAGTCATCTCACCTTGGATTGCCTGTTTTCTCATCTATAAAACAGCAATAATACCAAACGGCACCCACATCCCAAGTGAGACCCAAATGTAATCTTTTAAAGGGCTTAGCACAGAGCCTGGCGCGTAGTAAGCACCTCACAGACGTTAGCTATTGTCGTTATCTAAATCCCCAATCCCAGGGGCCGTGTCTTGTTGCCAGCTTTTCATCAGCACAAATCGCACAGCTATGGATTTTGTGTTCTTACATTTCTTGTCAGTAACTTGTCGTTCACTTGTCAAGTGAGGGTCCCAATGGTGGAGTCCTTGATCAAAGAGTACACACAATTTAGGAAGACTTCTCACGTAATTCCAAATTGCTTTCCGAAATGCTTGATGCAATCCACATCTCTACCAACAAAGAATTAACATATCTTTCTTCCTGAAGCTCCTGTCCTACCACAAGAATGAATTTTCCCATCTTGGGTAAAGTTAATGGGTGTGTGCTCTTCCCACAAGTTCTTTTAATTTACATTTCTCTGATTATCTGTGCATTTGAACATTTTTCTCAGCAAGCTGTTGATAGTTTATATGGAATTTCTTCTTTTGGAGATTTCATATCCTTTGAGCCCTTGTCTTTTGGGAAGGAGCCTTTAAT